>JAPERM010000066.1:0-623490 GCA_030411635.1 Fusarium sp. MBC 119
TAATAAGGCTTATAATATAATATAGTCTGTGTTTAAATAATTATAAAATACCTTCTATAGTTTATTATACATAAAGGGTATAAATAACAAAGGCTAGCTACCTCATAAATCATAAAGTTCTTTCAAAGAAGGAATCAAACACGACAGGGTTAAACCAAGTAATTTTATCTACAACGTTTCCCACGGGCCAGACCATGAGGTGACGGGCCTCAACCTCCTGAAACACCCTGTCTCGGGTTATTTCTTCCTCTCCTCGATTAAACTTTACCTCGTCGTTGGTTACCTCGTCGTCTGGCAGCAACAGCAAGTATGGTATACCGTTGATGAGAACGACGTGAAACTGCATTGCCAGGCTACGGGTGTCCTACTGTCATCATCATGTCATGTCATGCATTCTGCGCAAAACCTCGGGTCCTCTCAATTCCTTCGTGCCCTCACATGAAAGGAACGAATAAAGAGCCTTTTTTATTTGAACCAAACCTTCATCGCAAGGGATCACATCAGAAGGTTACAGTGGCATACGGTGCCACAGGTGTGGGCTTTGCAAAAAAGTATAAATCGCAAAAGTCAACATGGAAGACAACGTTCGATCATTTGGCAAGTTTATCGAACTTGATAGTGTGACTGAGGAGATGATTCAAGTTAAGTTGAAAACCCCCATGGTCAAAGTGTTCGGCGAAGCGCCACACTTTAAAATAATTCAGAACAGGGCTTCTAAGAAGGTCCGGCAAGTGATATTCTTTTCATATCACAGCCAATCGTTGTTCGCAAGGAACGTGGAGATGCCTACTCGGGCATATCACGACCTTCTCTGGAATGCTGTTGCTGAAATGGCTATGATAGAGGCACCAAAGCGTGGAGAAATGTACTTCATTCGTCAGGTTGCGATGAGGCGTCGTGCTCCCAAGGCTGATAAGTACAAGGATAGCCAGTTTCACCTATCTGTGAGACTTGTCAGTAAGGAGAAGAGATCCGGTGTTCTTCTCCCCGAGGGCGCGGTACGACATGCGTTCCGCAAGACACTGAGCAAGCGTCCTGAACTATTCCTGCTTCCCGATAGCAATGGAAGTTATGTCAGGACCATATTGATGTTCTTCGTTTCTAGAGCACAACAGACGATGAACGATCCTGCGTGGCGCCGAACTCCCGCCTACCATAGAATGTACGCATCCCATATTCGGAACCTGGATGCTCATCGAGCAGCGGGTCTGGCTAGGGGGCGAGAAACCAGACAGACGCAGGCATACAAAGCTTCAGATAACGGTATGTATTCTGCTGCTTCTCTCCAACGCTCGGCCACTTTGCCGAGAAACAAACAAGCAGAGCGAATTGCTGCACTGCTTAAATGCAAACAGGTCCGAGACCTGCGAGATCAGGACCCAGATGATCTTGATGTCAGGCAGCGCGCGATACAGAGCCGCGTCCGCAGCCTCTCGACGATGGATAAGAAGAAGCTGGGCCAATTCTTCCGCCAGCATGTCGTGTGGTGGGCTCCTTGGCAACCACAAGGATTGCGATACGATGGTGACGGCTCTGACGTCCCTGATGACTTCAACTACGACATTCAGGACCGTCCTGCAGTTATGGTAAGCCGGCCGTTCAAGCCGCACGAGAAGAAGGCCTTTGTTGTTGAAGAACAACCGGCTGAAGACGCGGAGGACGAGTAAGCTTTTACGGCTCCCTTCCCATATTTCTTGTGTTTTATCGAAGCGAGACGTTTCTGTTTCTGTTTTGTTTTGCGTCCAAGCCTCCTCTTCTGTCATGTTGCGATCAAACCGACCTGTTACCAATGGTACAGGCGAACTGGCCTTGACACTTGGAGTGCGATATAACTAACAGTGTAAAGCACTGAAATAACAAAGGGCGAGGCATAGGTACCAGTCATTTGTGTGTGATCAAATCAAAACTGGCCTTGGCTCCAAGCCATGTGCGTACTCTGGCCTCGAATATCATGTCGCGTTTAACCGCCATCCAGGGGAAGAATGGATGCGCGAATGGCCTTGGTAATTCGCGTGCGGGTGGGGAGAGGTTGCTGTCAATGGATCTCATTCGAGATCTATATGGAATCCGACTTGGAAAGCCTCCTGGGTAAGTTATAATTGCAAACATGGAAGAGAAAACTGATACTAAGGCTCAGAGTTATTAGGAAGGATTCAATGCGGGTCCATCAAGTCTCGACTACATCTAACAATTCCAATATAAACGCCAACCTTCACGTCCAACATATTAGCGTTGTCGACGGCAACCACAACACCATGTCATCGACCGCAAACCAGTATTCTCGAAAAGGGCTTTCTCTTACTCGAGCCGCATGCCTCTTTTACGTCAGCCACTTGATTTCTAACCTTTGTACGACTTGTGGGGTGCAAAATTTCCCTCACACCAGTCGACAAATGCCACCGTCCACCATTGCTGTCAGTGGAAGTCTCAACCCGATATTTGTTTTTTGAGAACTGTTTCAGGACGCCACCAATCCTATTTATATCCAGTCGATCCGCCTTCGGTCGGCAAGGCTTCCTTTCCTCTTCCGAGACCAAACCTTGGACTGTTCGATCTCGGCATCTGGCACAAGGTTATATTTACGCTTGCGCATCAACCAATCCCAATGCAAGGACAAACATTGAAACTCAGGAGGCCTCCATGCTTTATGTAAGTCCCGCTGGTTCATGCTCTGTGGTCTCGATGTTAATGTGAGTGAGTTATGTTCAGGACACGACTGAGAAGACAGGGACAACAGAGTGACCATTGAAAAATCTCGAATATATTGAGGGCCACTCCACGCGTCCATGGTAAGTACGAGACTGAATTTTGCTATGAGGCATGAGTAACGGTTACTTAGGCCTATGTGTCGGGGAAACCGTTGAGGCGCCGATCGCCGTGGTGAGCCAGTTGCAATCTCGAGTCCTACCGAAATCAAAGCTCCCACACCTCCTCCTGCTGATACTATCGAAACCCCAGCTTCTTCTACACCTTCAAAAACAAAATCAAGTCCCCAAAAGCCTGCAGCTCCTAGACCGGCTACAAGGTCAATGCCACAACCTATCCCCGTCGGGCCCAGAGTGCTGAAACCCCTTGTTTGGTTTCACTCCCACTTGTCAGAGAAGACACACCCTCTGGTCTTGTGTCAAGCCATCTGGACGGCGACAGTCAATATTCCCGTCTTGCAGAGGTTGCGTTATGCTTTTGCAAGGCTGACAGACGTGCTGACTTGATCACAAAGAATCCCAACACTTGACGCAAGACTTTGGCCTTCAATATATCTTAATATCGGGGTCCCTTTCATTTAAGCGCAGAGATACATTGGGAGGATAACACTTAGACAAGGACACTTTTGACTTTAGGCTTTTGGATTTAGGCTTCAGAATTACTGGCCAAAGTGCCAGAATATTGTGTTTATTCGTATGAATGCATTGCAAACCTCGGAGCGTAGCAACTTCACCGCCACATAGAACCGTGGGCATAGGCACGAGCTTTGCTAATGTCTTCCGCCGGCTCTCTTCTACCTGGTCCTGAGATTTCTCAAAATCTAGTATGTGTCCCCCACAGCACATTGATGCTGAAGCCCTCATCCTTTGTGACCAAGTTCTTCTGATGCTTCGTATAACACTCGTGCTATGTCTTGAAGCTGAGTCATAGACGCCACCCTGAGGTTTCATAGGGGTATGCGTCGCTCATAATCATACGGCTAAGTAGCTTGATAAAGATAGCCACATGGCTATTTACCTTCTCGTTCTTGCATTTCTAGATGATAGAGAAGGGGAGGACAAGTGGTACCTATGTTACTGTTCTCTTGGTTTTGTCGACCACGACAAGCTTGCCAACAGTTTCGCGAATGGCTTTGTGGCCTCTAGGCCCGACGGGATAACTTTGTATCTAGTCGGTATGTGCTTATGATAACTACTCTCAATATAAGTTCAAGACCCTGATTCTGATTGCTTCACGGATATCTTGGATATAGGTAAGCTGCTTATACCTACCCCTCGGCCTTCCTCTTCTTGCTATGTCTCTCCTTGATCCCGCTGCCAGCTTTTCCTTCAATCTTTGTAATGGGGAGTTTATGTCTATCTTCCAGGAGTCCTATTGGAAACCTCCTAGTAGAGGCCTCCCTAATATATCGCCCTGCGGGCTTGGAGCTTAGGTCCGTACCTCTTGCGAATCCTACGGGGATCCTCGTGACAGCTTTACTGTACTTCAGAGACCCCATGGGTCCGCAGCAACTAATGACCGAAGAATTTACCTTAATTTGACCCGCTATCGAGGAGTGATTCTTAGCATTAACCTTGATAGCCTTTTTTTTTATTTCTTTTTAGCTGGAAGCTGCTTTAAAACAGTTTATGATTATCATTGGTTTGCGGGCGGTTTTAGCTATCTCCTTAATAAAGAACGATTGTACAGGGCCTAGATTTGTGCGCGTATGACACTCTATCTATCTATATTTAACCTCAGTCCAAATTTGTGTGAGTTTTGAATCGACGAGTGATTCTATATTTATGTAAGTTGTGTTAAAGTTGGATTGGATTAGATGAAATTTAAGTAGATCATATATTAGGAAAAGGCTATGCTTTTACATTCAGGTAAGAACATACAACTTTAGTTGCATTCCCATGAGTTTAGACCGAATACTTTAGTTCAGTTGAATTTAAACTTTATGGAAATCCCATAATGTTAGGTGGATTGAGAAGTTGAGATGAAACTGACAAATTAGTATTCTTTGTTAAAACATGGCCATCACACTGGTTCCCTGGCTCATATTCCTAGTATTTCGCCCATCAATTGGGCATTTTGGTTTGTGAGTCAACTTGTAACCTCGGTAGAAATCAATGCAGTTAATTCTTCCTCACAGCGAACCGGTATTTGTCTCCTCTATCAAGAAGGACCACCCGATTCTCCATTCCAGCTTCTTTGACAGCCTTCTCGAAGTCGCTTCGAGGAGATAAAAACACATCGTAGTCATCGTAATGAATGGGAATCGTAACATCCGGATCCATCATTTTGATCATCTCTATCCCCTGTTTCGCATCCATCGTGACCATGATCAGCGGTGCCGAGGGCCCAGGGATCGTGGTTCCTCCCAAGTGTATCAGCATCAGGTCGATGTGCTCATCTTGCAGCCACTTGGGGATGTCCTTGAGCTCATCCACGAGAAGAGTATCACCAGAGATGTAAATCCGATAACCAGTCTGGATTTTATCTTCTCCATCATTGCGGTATCCCAACTCAAGCATCCAGCCATTCGTGGGCGGGACGGCACCGAGAAGGTCGTTCACTACGGCCAAAGGCCCCGGGGGAACGTGCTTGCCAGGCATCCCGGTGACTTTGACGACTGGACGATGCGACCCCTCTGAATCTTCGGATTTGAGTTCCAGATGGTCAAAAAAGTCGAGCGCCTGAACGTTGTGAAAAGGGTCGTCTTTTGAAGTCAGACATTTATGCGCGTGCGGCGTACTAACGATCAGAAAGTCCCTGTTGAGCGAGTCCTCCACTAACCGATCGAAATGGTCCTCATGGTAATGTGAGAGAAGAATCCCGTCTAATGATGGGAGTTCTTCTAGTTCAACAGCTGGGTTTGTCTTTCGCTGGGCAGTGACTCCAGGCCCCAGATGAACATGGTCGCCCGCGTGGAGGAAGTTTGGATCAGTGAGTAGACGAAAGCGTTGCCATTCAATTATAGTGGTAGCTGTTCCTATAAAATAGACGTTTGCGTTTTCGTCGTGTTTGCTGCCCTCAGGATGAGTTTTAGTCGCTTTCGGGAGGAGGGATTCGTTGTCGCCAACAGCTTGTTTATCCTTGAGCAGAGGCTGCCTCTTGGAAAGCGCCAGGCCAATTGATCCCTTATCGGTCATGTTATTCTTCAATTTAGTTCGATTGTTATGGCTTTTAGCGAGTTGATCGAGCGAGTTCTTGTCCAGGCTGAGAGTTTAAATAAGCGGTTTGTTGATGACGTTCGTCTGGCGTATGTCGCTTTCAGCCAGCATCCTCAGCTTCTCCTGTTATTAACTCCCACGTGGGGTAAATGCCATCATAGAATCTGCATATTCAGGAAGAGACTGTTACATTTAGACGTTGTGAGCAACGCCTTGATAAATCACTGGTTGGATGAGTAATGCGTTGTCCGGCGGTGATGCTCGATATGAAACGACATTCAGCTATGCATAACAAAATGGTCTGCAGATATCGCTTCCATTCATACACTACCCCTCTACAACTTCTTGCGTGAGCTATAAACCTCCTGACTTTGATGGTATAGGTAGAAAGCGCTGAGTGAGGCCTAAGACTTACGATGCGACGCCCTTTATTCTTCATAAAAGGCTGAAACCCTCAAATAATAAGGCGTATCTTCAAATGTGTCGATTTTTCATACTTGTGTAAAGTACATTTACTGCATATGCATGGCTTAAACGTTGATTGCATGAAGTAAGTAGATCAGAGAAGACATACGGCGCACCTGTAAAGGTACTTATATACTCTTCAGCATAAGTAGAACATATGGTTTCTCTAAAATATCCCAAGAGAGCATTCATTCGTTATTTTCATCATCGAAAGCGTGAGCTCCCTTGAGTATAATGTTCGTTTCGGTGCTTCCGAGACCGAGTGTGCTATGATGCTTCTCTCGGATGAGACTGATCTAGCCGCTGTCTTTTGGCTTATACAGCCGAAACACTTTCAGAAGTTAAGATTGGCTCTCGCTCTGGATACTCGTGTAACGTGGTGGTGACATCTGCTGGATATCCTTCGAGATAGGCATAAAAACTGGTGGCCGATAACCCCGGGGCCATGTCCAGAAGACATTCAGATATTCCACGCTTACATTGAGAGATGAGAAGAAGCGACCGGTAACCGCGGGTGGGCGAGTCTTTGCTGTACTTCGTGGGGAAAGACCCTCCAGGAAGCAGTGTCTAAGCATACAGCGGTGTGCAGAGCATCTATTTCAAGCACATGTTCTTTCGTAGACGTATTGCCGCTCGGTAAGTTTCATGGACTACACAATATTCGAGAGGTAACTACTGACTAGAACTCGTTGTATAGAAGCTTAACGCCTGCCTTTAAGAAGTTGTCAATGGCTTTGAGGAAGTTGCTCTTAACCCTGAAGAAGGTCTGGAGGGCAGCCAGAATGAGACACAGAACGGTGAGGAATTAGAAATCCACACCAACTAAATATATCCTAGTACCTCCATAGCTCCATTTCAGCCCCGTTGCTGGGATGACGTTGTCTGACTCTTTTGTTTGTGCTGAGGTTTGACGAGCCAATTAGATCACATCGCTGTGCACCCAGGCCGCGAAAGCTGAGGGGCTTTGACCGACTACCACGACCCATTCTCGGGCATCAACATGATATTCATTACTTCCTAACGCTGTGATCATTTACTAACTCTGTGATTACCTTGGAGGTAATTTCGCGACAATAATTTTGGTATGCGCTACACCACGACTCCTTTTGCGCCCTTGCTATAGGCTTGTAGCCTTGACCGACGATGCCAAACCGCAGTCCGTCGCATGATTCCCGCGATGGAAGCTCTCCGGAGCCAGACCGTGATCGAGATCGAGCTAGAGACCGTGAGAGGGATCGCGATAGGGATCGTGAGAGGGACCGAGACAGAGATCGGGAGAGAGACCGCGAAAGAGATCGAGAAAGAGACTGGGAACGAGATCACGACCGAGATCATGACCGAGACTTGGAGCGAGATGTGGACAGAGACATAGACCGAGATATCGATCGTGATGTTGATCGCGATATCGATCGTGACAATAGCCGCGACCGCGAGCACGAGCGGGACAGAGAGCGAGATAGGGATAGGGACAAGGACAAAGATCGTGACAGGGAGCGAGACAGAGATCGAGACAGATACCTCGATAGTTCAAGAGATAGAGAACGCGACAACGGAAGAGAAAAAGACCGCGATACCGGAAGGGACAAAGATCCTGTCAACGGCAGGGACAGAGAAAGACCCAAAGATCGAGATATCGACAGAGATAGGCGTCGCGAAAGTCGTGTGCCCCCTCGCGTGCCCCGAGAGCCTCGCGATCGAGACCATCCTCCAGCTTCCAGCAAGCGAAACAGTATCACCGACCGCCTCCTTGGGTCTTTCAGAGCAGCTCGCGACAAAGAAAAGGACATCCCCATACCGCCTGTGGCCTCCTCAATTTCGCGCCGCGCTTCCACCGCCGTCACAAAGGGTGGCCCAGTTCTCCGTATCCGCGAGTGGCTCGATGCTTGCAACGCTGACCATCATCACCACTGCGCCATCTCCTCCGACACTGACATCACGACATGGCGTCCTACCTGGCTCATCGACGTCGTCGAGCGTTGCCTGGTTAAAACAACACCCAAAGACCGTTACTTGGCTTTAAGTTATGTCAATGGAGTTCAGCGCAATTCCCCAGAAGCGTTTACGCAGCTGGTCCAGGCTAATGTGGAAGCTTTTCAAGATCGCCTACCAAACACAGATATGCCCCAAACGTATCTGGACGCTATGTGGCTTGCGAAGAAGCTAGGCATTCGACATATCTGGATCGATCGGATATGTATAATTCAGGATAATCGGGAAGAGATGGAAGATCATATCAACCATATGGCATTCGTCTTTTCCAATGCTTATCTTACTATCGTGGCCGCTTCCGGTGATGTTCACACTGGACTGGCTTCTCTTGATCCAAAACGATCAACACGTGGCATTCGAACTACTGGCCGTACCCACCAAGAGCTGGTGGCAGCCTCACCATGGTACACCAGAGGTTGGACTCTCGTTGAGCGCATCTATTCTCGACGTTCAGTCTTTTTCTTTGAAGATGCAATAACTTGGGAATGTCACTGCGAGACATGGCAGGGAAGTCCGAATAGCGTGATGAAGAAGCTCAGAGGAGGTCGCCAGGAGTGCGCTGGCGTGGTTCCTGAAGCCGCATTTGCATATCAGCATCCACCTTGGCCTGACCTGGACGAGTTTGCGCGCATTGTCATGGAATACAGTGCACGGAAACTGACACTCGTTGACGACACTCTACCTGCTTTTGCTGGAATTACTCATGTTCTTTCTCGTTCTTTTCCCGGGGGCTTCATCTATGGTATGCCTATAATGTTTTTGGATATTGCTTTGCTCTGGCGTCCCCACGCTTCCATTCGGCGGAGGGCTCTCTCTCGTCCGCCGTTCCTCCCATCATGGTCTTGGATGGGCTGGTGGTTTGATAACATTCCAGTCGACCTGACTTTGTGGAGAGCCGCTGCAGACTACGTCGAAGAGGCTCGAACAGGAAAACGCGGCCAAGAGACTAAGCGGTACCGGTCCGCGCATCCTTTCCGGATCAGACCGACCATTAGTTGGAACTTGACAGACCGTGCCGCAACTGTGCCTGTCATGAACACCGGCCTCCAATACCGTGAGCTCCGGGGCCGTCGCAGTCCCACTCAGGACCTCCCTCCGGGATGGTCCCGAACCGGCTCGTACTATAGACACGACAGCGATGAGTCGGCACTCTTCAAATACCCCATTCCTGTTGAGGATCCTCCTGATGAGGGTGGTTATGAGCCGCCTGTGGGCGAGCAAGCCTACCCTGGCCCACTACTCTCCTTCCGAACAACGTCTGGCATCTTTGAAGTCGAGTTCCTTTCAACACTTGCACATCGCGATCGACCCAATCCACCTCTGGCTGTGGGTACCATCTGGAACAAGGCGAACCGCTGGGCAGGCCAGTTCCGTGCCCACGATGGCTGGCTAGGTATCCAGTCCTCCAATTACGATGGCGAGGAGCGGCTCGAGTTCATTGCCATATCAACGGCCACGGAGCGCCGTGGCTCGCACGTCTTTGATACCGAGAAGTTTGAGGAGCACATGGATGCGGATGAGATGATTGACTTTGTCAACGTTCTTTGGATCGAGCGCATCGGGGGTATTGCGTATCGGAGGGGTGTTGGTCAGATCTTGCTCAAGACGTGGGAGGCACAAGCCAAGGATGAGGTCGGAATTCTATTAGGCTAGTAAGACACTCGGTCAGCGTGGTGTTGGCGTTTATATTGGATTCTTCAAAACGTGTCATGTATTGGAGTCGTTGGGATTGGTCTTGGTCTAAGCCTATGACAGCTTACGAGTTTGATGTTTCTGAATTTACATCTCTTCGTATAAGAAAGAAATTGCTGTGTTGCATGTGATAATTTCGCTTCTCGTACCGTACCCCTTCATGTACTCCTCCTACCTGTCTGAGCTCAAACTATTGGTGAGCCGCCACTCTCGATTCATTCCGAATATTGACGACAAATCCCAGCCTCCCTGGCTGGTGCAACGAACCAGTGCATAGATATGGCTTATAACAATCGCTCAATTCTTCTTGTAAGATCGGCGTCATTGCCGGTGTGTCGCTTGTGCTATCATGATAATCACCGGCGTCTATTCCCCTGGTTCGATCGACCACAGTTTGTTTCGCTTGATAATCCACAGGCGTTGCGGTTGGATTCGTAGGACCACTGAACTCCCTAGCATAGTTAGTAAATAACAGGCCATCGATCGTGATGGCAATACGGCCGCGCATGTCACGCTTCAGAAATGCCAACCTTTTCGCCTAATCGAGACTCGAGTCAGTCCTCGATCTCACATAGTAGCCCACGAGCTTCAACCTCGCTTGGGCAATTCCACTCCACGGTACAACCGGGGTCGAAATATGGGAAGTCTCGTCACCGCTCCCTGTGATCCTCTCTTGTTCGTTAAACGGCCCACAAGTAGCCATGATCGAACAAAGCTGGACCTAGCCACAGACGAAGCGTCGACATGGCCTTGAGGTTTCCACAAGCGCTAGTAATCTTCAAAGTTGAGCCTAGAGTACACCCTTCAAAGTTGATGTCTGCACCGATCGACAAACAATTCTCTATGGTTTCAGTCAACCCCTGGGAAGCTGCTCTACACAGAGAACTCCATCCACGCTCTAGTTAAAGGTTCATAAATCTTTGGAGCGACTCAGGTGAGAGCCGGCGCCGAAACTGGCGAAATGTTTTTTGGAGAAAGGGCCTCGATGCAAAGTCCTGACGTCTTTCATCATGCCAGAAGGACGGAGTTACATGATCAATGACGATATCCGAGTTTTACAGGAAACCATCATGGAACCTTGCTCTTTTAATCCTTCAGACCGTTTGTTAGGCAGATCCTGACAATGCCGGTGAACTGGGTTTGCCAATTAAGTCATGAATCCAATAGTTGTAAAAAGAGGTCTAATTGACGTTCCAGCTCTGATGAGAAGTAAAGTCATGTCTGCCGTGCGAGCGTGATCCAGTGGGTTTGCTCCAAGTGAGTCGACAGAGTCAATGTAGGCTCCCTGGTTTAGTAGAAAAACCATCGATGCATGTCCGAGCCCAACAACAAGGTGTAGCGGAGTGACGTTTCTCTTATTTCGCAGTGGATCTTCCTTGGTGAAGAATCTACGTAGTCGGTTCAATATCTCCCTAGCAACGTTTTCTGGTGGTATTTGACTCGCTCGACTAGAGGGTTGATTAACTGCTCGACGCTCATGAACGAGAGGAGCCTGTTTGACGAACCCAATTATGCCAGCGTAAAGCCCATTAATTTCGCCCGATGGAGATATAATATCGTCCTTTGCGCTGGCTGCAGCTCGAGCGAACTTAAGCACATATCGGAACACAGTATCGGCAAGGCTTACAAGACTAGCAACACTGGCAGCCATCTCGATGACCAACCAGAAGGTATTCGCAAAGATGTCTTGGTGTTTCTTTGATAACTCGATCAAACCAACGATGTTGAAGAGTTGAGTCATGAAAATGCAGGAAATATAAGTTGACACGATTGGTCAATGAGAGAACCTCATGCAACTGCATGCAGGTTGATTAGACAGAATATCCTGCCCCTGGTTGTAATCAGGATGGCCGTGTGGTCCAACATTATTGGCATAGCAAGGAAAGACGCCATGATTTCAACCCGATTTGATGGCCACTTGTCACGTTCTGTTGATGCCTTATATGAGGTTGTTTAGGTAAGATAGAAGTTCCAGGGATGGTACGAATCACCACGGGAGCGGCGTCGTGCGGCCGCTTAGATTAGCGCCTTCCCATTAACTTTATATCAACTTCTCGTAAGACAGTGTGTACCACATAGCTGATAGCTGGGTTGGGTCGACAAATTTATATGATATTTTGTATCCGAAGATAAATATAAGTCTGATTGTATTGGACAACTTTAGGTATCTTGTTGTAGGATTTATTGAGACCTACCCTAAACTGTACTGAAAGCACACTACGATGCAATGCAGGAGTCTTCGGTCTAGAAAACAAATTGAGAAGTAGCATATTTTTATTTGAATAATAAGTAGGACATTCAGTTCCAGGCCCTTTTTTTTTTCCAGGATCAGGCGAGAATGTGTGGGCATACTAATGGAATATTGCTCTATGAATACTCGGAGGAGCACAACTGAAAGTTGAAAAGGTCTAGCTTGCAAGACTGACCACCTCCACCCGTCTGCCAGAAGACGTAATTGCGTTCCTGTACATATCAATATTTTGCTGTGATTCCCGCAGAGAGTGCCGAGATTTCTAACTGCCAAGATAACCCCTCTCTCAACGAAGCGCCTGGTACTCGTCATTATGAACGTTCTATGTCGTAACCTCACAAATACGTCTTATCCTCTGAACAGAAAATAATTCATCTCTCATCACCAGTAGTCAACAGCTCATTGGCCCTATGGTTTCTATTCTTGTCAACCGGACCAAATGCACCAGCTAACCAATAAAGTCTGCTGTTCGACTCGTTTATCATGCTTCGCAGGCGCTTCAAGTGACCGTTCGTGCATCTTGGCATACTGCCGCTGGCACATGGGACCCTTGATGGCAGTAATACTACCCAGTCCAGCAGTGGTATCATGTTAACAACTCAGCATCTCTGATTGGGCGATCGAATCATGTATCATCGGCCTTCTGTTGACATTGGCGATCTTCGGCAGTAAGCTTATTTCGTCGTCAACTCCGAATCCCAGCAATCGGGTGTTGAGATTGCACAACGTCTATGACGCAACTCATTTTGGCAATAAACATGATTCTAGCCGATCTCAGAGTCACAATGTTTCATTGAAATCCACAAAACTCCATTATGCTTGGTCATTTCTCCTCCAACATGCCGTGTTTGCCCAGGCTCCCGGAAGAGTTTGGTTTCACCACCACATCCTTGCCAGAGACCTTTTCCAAAGGATCACAAGTCGGCATGATTTCTGTTGTGGACCACAAGTTTCCGTGTAACTACCTCTCAATCTTTGTCCTCCCACATCCCGTAGGCTCAGTTAAAGGTGTGCAGGGTTTCAATGCACAAGCATCCGTCTATCACATTGGCAAGTTCATGTAAATCATGGTACAACAAGAAGATCAAATGCGCCTAGACCTAGTGTGGTCTTATTTCATCACTCTGGTCAGGGATAAGTGCAGTTCTAGGCAGAGGCTCCATGCTTGATGGCTTACGACATCCTGCTCAGTGAGTGCAGCACCATGTCCGAAGATCCGGTTTGCATCACTCACTTGTCCTGAGATTACATGGCCCCTCTGTTCAAAATACAGAGTGATTCCAAATACCCCCGGTTTGCTTGCTACTGGGATCTATCTCATTGAAGTATAAAGGGCTAGAATCTCGACATGTCTGAAGCTTCATATCACTACCGTACGGTTTAAAGGGACCCTCGTCTTTCACTAGTTGACAACTCCTGTCACTCTAAATATGGTGTCTTCCAAACTTCTCGTCGCCTCCCTTGGCTTTGCTAGTGTGTCTGTCGGACAGTGCCCGTTTGCTGACCCAGGCCGACTGGCAGCCAGGGACGACCAAAGCTCTCGTGAGCACCTGAATGACTATGAAGTTGATGATAGCAAGGGGTACATGAGTTCCGATGTTGGAGGCCCCTTTGAGGATCAGGAGAGTCTGAAGGCCGGAGAACGAGGCCCAACTCTACTAGAAGACTTCATCTTCCGCCAGAAGATCACACATTTTGATCACGAGCGAGCATGTCCCCCTTTCTGAAATGCATATGTGGTGAAACTAACCTCATGCTGCAGGTCCCCGAGCGCGCGGTCCATGCCCGAGGTGCTGGAGCACATGGAACATTCACAAGCTACGGCGACTACAGCAACATTACTGCAGCTTCGTTTCTCAGCTCCAAGGGCAAGAAAACGCCAACTTTTGTTCGCTTCTCGACCGTTGCTGGGTCAAGAGGTAGCGCCGATACCGCGCGGGATGTCCATGGATTTGCTACTCGTTTGTATGAACCCCCCATCCCGTTTAGAAAGTACAAGTACTAATTGAACTTGACAGTTACACTGATGAGGGTAAGTCATCGGGCAACAACAATATACCTATTTGTATCCAAATGCTAACAGAGTGAAGGCACGTATGATTTGGTTGGGAACAACATCCCTGTCTTTTTCATCCAAGATGCCATTGGGTTTCCAGACCTTATCCATGCAGTCAAGCCCTCTCCTGATAGTGAGATACCCCAGGCAGCCACGGCCCACGACTCAGCATGGGACTTCTTCAGCCAGCAGACTACAACGCTGCACACCTTGTTCTGGGCAATGGCTGGAAACGGCATTCCTAGGAGTTACCGGCATATGGTGAGTTCGGGAACTGAACTTCGGCTAAGCACTGTATCTAATTCGCACAGGATGGCTTTGGCGTGCATACCTTCCGCTTCGTGACTGACGATGGGGACACAAAATTCGTCAAGTTCCATTGGAAGACCAAGCAGGGCAAGGCTAGCCTTGTATGGGATGAAGCCCAGCACCTTGCTGGAAAGAATGCCGACTACCACCGTGCAGACCTTTGGAACGCCATCGAGTCGGGTAATGGACCCGAGTGGGAGCTTAACGCTCAGATCTTCGACGAGGACCAGGCTCTTGCGTTTGGCTTTGATGTACTAGACTCTACCAAGATCATCCCCGAGGAGTATGTGCCTCTTCAGCCTATCGGTCTTATGAAACTGGATGCGAATCCAGTTAACTACTTTGCCGAGACTGAACAAGTCATGGTGAGTTATACATTGCGCTTAGCAGGGGCCATCACTAACTTGTATAGTTCCAACCCGGCCATATTGTTCGTGGTATTGACTTCACCGACGATCCTCTGCTGCAGGGACGTATCTTTTCTTACCTCGATACCCAACTCAACCGTCATGGCGGCCCCAACTTTGAGCAAATTCCCATTAACCGACCCTTGTCTCCTATCCACAACAATAACAGAGACGGAGCTGCCCAGAACTTCATCCACAAGAACACTGCTCCCTGTAAGTCTTCAATCATCCTCATCCCTCAATTCGAGCAATAGGTAGCTGACACCTGCAGATACTCCCAACACCCTAAACAAGGGAAACCCTGCCCAGGCAAACCAAACTCAGGGCAAGGGTTTCTTTACTGCTCCTGGTCGTAAGGTCTCAGGAAGCCTAGTGCGCGCCAGAGCATCTACCTTCTCTGATCATTGGAGCCAGCCACGGCTGTTCTACAACTCGTTGACAAAGGTGGAGCAGCAGTTCCTTATCAACGCCATACGATTTGAGACAAGTAACCTGCAGTCCGAAAGCGTGAAGAAGAATGTACTCTACCAGCTGAACAAAGTCAGCCATGATATCGCTGTCAGGGTTGCCAGGGCGCTGGGTCTCGAAGCTCCTGAGGCTGACGACACTTACTATCACGACAACACCACAGCTGGAATCTCGATCTTTGGAACCAAGCTGCCCAGTATTGCCACACTCACTGTAGGTGTTCTGGCGTCCACGAACTCGAAGACCTCGATTCAGCAGGCGAAAGCTATCAAGGAAGCCCTCGCCGAGGACAAGGTGACTGTGTCGATCGTGGGCGAGGTCCTCGGGGATGACGTAGAGGTTACCTATAATGCTGCAGAGGCAGCCCAGTTTGACGGCATTGTTATTGCCAGCGGTGCTGAGTCTCTATTTAATGGAACGAGCAAGTCAACGCTTTTCCCTCCCGGCCGACCTACACAAATCGTCGTGGATGGATACCACTGGGGCAAGCCTGTAGGATTCATCGGAAGCGCGAGGTCAGCGGCCCAAGTAGCAAGAGTTGGCAACGGAGAAGGTGTATATCTGTCGAGAGATGTGGATTCGCTTGTTAAGAACCTAAAAGGCGGCTTGGCTACCTTTAAGTTCACTGATCGTTTCCCTCTCGATAATTAGATAGCTACATCAACTTTTCTATAAGGAAGTTCACGTGAACAAGAAAGAATTGAAAATACCAGCATGTAGTTTGTATAGTGAAGCTTTTGCCCCGCCGTGACGTTACACCTAATCACAACACAATACAAAAAAGATTACATATCCCCGATATGTCTGACTGCAAACATGTCAGCACCTATGTCAACCTAATGTCCATCAACAATGCATAACTTACCTCCACCGCATGGCTTACCTACCACGTGAAAGGTCGCATAATGGGGGCCCCAGGTAGTTCTCCGTTGGGATAACAAATCTCTGGTGGGCATGTTGAGTTGTAGGGGAAAGAAGTAACAAAAACCCCTCATAGATTTACCTTGTCCAAGAAATACGATATTCCGGGTATGTGGTTGAACATTAAGTAAGAATAGCTTGAATCGATCATGTAACACATTTGAGAGACTGTACAACAGGGAAATACCCGAGACCGAGACACTAAGGAAATATGTTGATTATCATGACACATCCCGTACGCTCTCATGTAGAGTAATTGCGATCCGAGTTCTCGGGAGAAAACATTTCTCCTGAGTTCCACTGACAAGATGTTGTGAGCTCAGGAAAGATAGTTTCGTCCAGGGTTGTTTGGGGTTTTGGTTGATAACAAAATAGCTCTTTGTAATTGGCCCAGGTTCCCCTGACCCCCGCGCCTGCAGCTCAAACCTCCGCCTGACTCGGGCACATGGCCCCTACCGACCGTCCCGTTCCCGTTGAGATCGGATCTTATCTCTCGGCAGTCAATGTCATCATCTCGTTACCCCCACAATCCGCGTCCCTCATTCATCACCAAGAGTCACCTTCTGCTCGATCTGACCCGCAGCGACGTGCCTATTACCCTATTGAAGCCTGGAAAGCAAGCAGATCATCACGCGACCTGGTAGTCTGAAGACATCAGCACTTGATAGACTAGGCTCAACGAGAGCTCTGGGACGTGTAACGCACGCGCTCCCTTGATGGCTTAACAGCCCCGAGACGAAGCTATACTGGCGACTCTGTCACTCCCTGAAGCCACATTGACTGATACCACGACCTCAGCAAGCTCAAAGCTTACTCAACCACGAACGAGACCGGACTACGAGCGACTATAATCATACGCGCAGACGCCATGGAACGCGTTCGAAGGGCACTGGGTCGCCAACCGTCCTCAACATCAATATCAGAGTATGAGCCTCTGACCAACAATGAGGAGGCCACCGCTCTAGAGGGCTCTACACAACTTGACGGTCAACATGAGCTGCCGTTCTCATGGTTTGAATACAGTATCTTTGCCTTGCTAGGCGTTGCCATGCTCTGGGCTTGGTGAGCTTCCTTTCTACTGTACATGCCGTGAAGCTATGGTTAACGCCCTGATGTAGGAACATGTTTCTTGCCGCAGCTCCTTATTTTACTGCCCGGTTTACCGGTGATGCTTGGATCCAGACCAACTTTCAGTCTGCGATTTTGACCGTCTCAACTGTTACCAACCTTGGTGCTATGCTCATCCTTACCAGCATTCAGTATTCAGCATCGTACCCTTTTCGAATCAACCTGGCTCTCATTATCAATGTCGTCGCCTTCGCTCTCCTGACGGCTTCCACCGTTATTGGCCTCAGCGCATCACCCACCGTCTATCTCGTATTTCTACTGGCCACGGTCGCTGCTGCCGCCTGGGCCGCCGGTCTCCTTCAGAATGGAGCCTTTGCTTTTGCTGCCAGTTTCGGGCGACCAGAGTATATGCAGGCTATCATGGCTGGGCAAGGCATCGCTGGCGTCCTACCCCCAATTGCCCAAGTCTTTACTGTCCTAGTCTTTCCTCCTGAGAAGGAGCAGAATACTTCTATCAAAGGACCGTCTGCCGAAGATGGCCAGACATCCGCCTTTGTTTACTTCCTCACCGCTGTAGTTGTGTCGGTAGCTGCCCTGGCCTCATTCATCCCGTTGGTCCGCCGTCACAACCATATTATTGAAAACCGTATGGTCGAGCAAATGAACGAGTCCATGCATAGCATTGAGGAGGCTGAGCGTGCTGCTCGTAAGGTCACATCTCTCTGGCGTCTGTTTACTAAGCTTCACTGGCTCGCTATTGGTGTGGCTCTCACTTTCATCGCAACCATGTTTATGCCCGTCTTCACGGCAAAGATCCACTCTGTAAAGGAAAACGCTGGACCCCTCTACCAGCCAAACGCCTTTATTCCTCTCGGATTCTTTTTCTGGAACTTGGGTGACTTAAGTGGCCGCGTGGTCACTATGTTGCCCTTCTCCCTGCGACACCGCCCAGCCGCACTCTTCGTTCTTTCTGTTCTCCGCTTCGGTATCTTGCCACTATACTTGCTCTGCAACATTGATGGTCGTGGCGCCATCGTTTCAAGCGACTTCTTCTACCTCTTTATCGTTCAGTTAATATTTGGTGTTACTAATGGCTGGCTTGGTTCCAGTTTCATGATGGCATCGGGTGAGTGGGTGGATGAGGGTGAGCGTGAGGCCGCTGGCGGCTTCATGGGATTGTGCCTTGTTGCAGGGCTGTCAATTGGCAGTCTTTTGAGTTTTACGGTAGCGGATATCTAGAACGGGTTACACGAAGCTGCATGAGAATTGGAGTTTTGCTGGCGTTTTTGTAATGTAGTGAATAGTCATTTTCGGGAGAAACAACAAATATTGAACATTGAGGTACTCTATCCCTGGGTATTGGATGCAGCCAATCATGAATACATGTCATATATCAAACCGGAAACTGTACCCTTATATAGCCTGGAACCTAACGCCGCGCCCCTTGATTGATGCAACCAACCATGCCCATACCCATGCCATGCTATGCGAACCCGCCTCGCTGAGATGCACCGATGCAACCTGAAAATGCAAAAATAGAAAGGAGACTGCGATTCCTGTTCGCAGATTTGCGCGTGAGATCGTCCCAGGATGTCTGCTTATGAACCTTTCGACAACCATTTTAGGAGATTCCTGCAGCATGTTAGCAGGGGTTATCCAGGCTGGCATTTGGAAATATGACATGTAAGACTTACGGAGGTTCATTCCGAAATGGGCACACTTCAGTTTTTGGCTTGTCCTTCCTGACTGGCTCAAGCAGTCCCGTGAGCTTCACGGGGTTTGTTGTCATCCAGTGAATCCGGGCTTGTTTGGCCATTGACTCGACAGGGAAGTGCACCGCCTTGTTGGCTCGAGAGTCTTTAGCCTTGATACCGATGATGTCCATAAACTGATCCCGCCTGCGGGTCCACTCCAGAAGACATTTGGTGGGTGGGTGGTAGTACTGCCCGTTACACATGATCCAGTCAGCAGTGTAGCAGCCCGAGTCGATAAGGTCCTTCTCGGCCGAGGTCCATCGTTTGAATTTGATATCGGTATCCTTGAGATCGAAATCGCCAAGTCTCACTCGTAGCCGTTGCTCAGGAGGAACATCGGGACCGAGATTCATCTGGACGAAACAGGTGCAGTCGCGAACGGTCATGGCTAAGCTGAACATAGGATCGCTCTTTTCTGCTCGAAGAGGACCTTTTGAGTCGGCGAGGTTTTGAAGCCATCTAAGATCGCGAATAACTTGGTGGTCGGCCGTCTTTGCTAGCAGCTCCCGTACCATTGGGTTATTGGACTTGGAAGCTAGTTTAGGGGCGAATCGGAAGGGTGAGCTGATGGCAGCGGGAGCATCGTGGTTGCCGAGTGTAAGGGGGCAAGGCTTTTGCTCTGGTGTATGTCTTGAAGGGCTCGGATCCCGAAGAAAGTTGAAGAGTTCCATAGCGCATTGTCGACATCTTATCGCACCCTGAGGGGCACTCGGTGATTGATTCAACCACTTTGGCTTAAACTCGATGAGAATGCTGTTTTTGGAATCTAATAGTAATGAGTAAGTGTCTTGCAAACAAGATATTGTTGAGGATCTGTCTAACTTACCGCGTACTCGCATATCCTCGACAAGAAGGCCCCAGTTGGACTCAGACACGAACGATCCCCTGAACTTCTCCTTACGTTGATGATCTATCGAACGAAGATAGGCGTTGAGTTGTGGAATGATATTGGTATGACGGAGAACAACAAGCTGTTGTTGAATGGCATGTGTCTTGAGAAATGGTGTGATCTGTTTTGCGTAGAATTCCTGCTGTTTTAAATAGTTGAACCTCGCGGGCTGACCACTAGCAGGAGCTTTGGCAACACGAAGAAGCCAACCTGAACAAGATGTTAGCGCAAGTTGATACTATATGACAACAAGTAAAGCAAACCTTTAAAATCATCGGCCCAGAGATTTCCTTCTGGGATACCCAATTCGAAAACAACGTTGGCGGCACCTTCGCCAACAAGCTTTATTGGACGAGTTCCCATTGGAAGTCTCTTGAGAGTTTCGCGAGTCCATGACAGAGGAATAGCGCTCCCATTAAGCATGATGGACATTTCGACAACATCTTGAGGAGTCGGCCAAATATGATCATCTTCTGAGGAAGAGAAACAAAGATCCGGGTCGGTGTCAGTCGGTGTAAGTTGTCCATCGGACAGAGACGGAGTCGACATGGTGGTGATTGGAGACCGGGATTGTGCAGGTATTCTGCAAGGCACCTTCAAGCCACCGATGTCGCGCGTTTCCGGTGGGGGAGGGAGGGGAAAGGTTGTAAAGAGGAGGGTTGGACTTTAAATGGAGACAAGATTGGGAGAAGGATCGATAAGACTCAACAAAGAGATGAATTGGAGCAGATATGAGTAAGACGAGTAAGGGGAAGAGAAGAGGAGGGGGGTGTTGATGTGTATAAGAAGACCAGAAGATAGCCGGAACTGTTGCTAGCTGAAGGAGAAGGGGAACCGGGTATACACACTGCAGCTGCGCCAGCGTTGACTCGCTTGCTTCTTGCACCAGGTCACGCTCTACAAGTGCATCTGCATCTGCATCGGCCGTCTTTGTTTGAAGTTGTATTTCTTCTTGTGGTTTCGAACCTCGAGTTGCCGTGTCTTGCACTCAATGTAAGTGTGATGAGATCTGATAACGTCGGGACTGTGATTGTGATTGTGATAGTGTGAAGAGATCGTAATAGGGACAAAACCGGGACGGGAGGCGTTCAAAGCGACGGCCCTCGTTCTAAGGTAGGTTTACTCGAACCCGCTCAGTCGAAGTCTAATAAGGCAACACGGTTGTTTCTGTCGCCTTGTATACAGTACGTGCAGATGCATAAGACCATAGGCGAGGCGGAATACAACGACAGAAGCGTGGTCGATGCAATGAGATGGATGAGATGTGATGCCTCGTGTTACACAGCGATGGCAACCGGCTCAACGTCATGTAGGTATGATGTTATGTATGTATGTAGAGCTGCGCTCTTTCGACAAGGCCTGCAGAACTGACAACGGTGCGCGTGGAGGGGGTGTGGTTGGACAAGATCGAGTAAGGGGTTTGTTTATGTTGTAAGACTCGCAACTGTCTTGTTCCTACCAGGGCGACATCACCATGATGATTTGCTTGAATAGGAGGTAAATCGAGTTTGAAGTTGGGACAGCAAATTGACAGACGATATGACGAGCTTGTTGCTCTTGTGGTTAACCCCTTTAGCACTGCTCGTTTGCTTTGCTAGGTAGCCCGTATTATGAAAGAACCGCCGTTGGCATGATTCCTGTTGTCAGATGCCTCCACCATCTACAGCTAAGATACAGCAAGCAAGTGGATTTGGATATGCAGACCGACAACTGAGCAACCGACTACCGACAAGAAGCAAAGAAAAAGAAACAAAACCCCGCGAGAGAGGCACAGAACAGGGTCTTTTGGTCGCCAGCGGCGGTGCAGAGTGGGTGCTCGCCCACCGTCTAACGTATAGGCCGGAGCCTTGGTGTCGCCTAGAAAAGTCGACGATCCAATTCGATCTGGGATGGTGACGCACAGGTTTTTAGGGCCCCTCCACCATGGGGCCGGACCCGGACTAGAGTGAGCGCCAATGCCAGTCATCGCCTCTGGCAGCAACCATGGCGAACAAGCAACGAAACGCTTCTGACCAACCACAGCTCAGAGTCCCACGACAGCCAAGCCATGATCCAGGCTCTTTCGTCTTGGGACGCTTGCGCACCACCTGCATCTGCACCTGATGCGACGGTCTGAGGGGCAGAGAGGCCCTTGGTGTCACTTTTTGTGGCGGCGCCTGGTCCATGAGCCCGGGCTGCGATAATTCAAAGCCGAGGTCTTCGTGGGGTTGCCCTTGATTGAATGCCGCGAGATGAGGCCTGCCAGCTCAATGCAATGCATCGTGAGCCCAGTCCAGCAGAGAACAATAAACGCATGGTCCACTCATCCCTGCACGCCCAGGACTGTCAAAGGCTCGTCCAACAACGGTCAAGGCACAATAGCGGCCAAACAAGGAACGCCCGTCCAGATGATGTCCATTTTAGTCAATGTGGGATCGTGCTCCTCTGACAGCTTCCTGGCCCCATCCGTACGAGGCCACGATGTGCAGTTTGGACGTCCCTGGCTGGTTGTAGGCCCTTGCACCCTGGCGCTATTAACAGACACCGTGGAACCCTTGATTTCCAGCTGTGCAGCACAACGGCCAAAATGACAACAGCGCTGACAATGGGTATTGACAACACAGAGTAAACTGGAGAATATCAGCAGCGTAGCATGCCTGAAACAGTCGCTGAGCCGCCGCCACGGATGACTCAAATACTGTTGTTCAGGCCTCCGTGTTTTCAACTGGCTGACGCCCATGAACGACTTTGGGGCTCAAGCAGGCACGAGGTCATCAGTTTATCGGTCTCGCCGGCGGGGATGATGTCACCCAAGCTGGCGGTGATCAGGCCCTTGGCCTCAAAGTGCTCAATCGTTGGTGGTTACAAACACGACGCTGCTGGAGATAATCACGGGACCGTGGGTATGCAAAATGACTGCATTCCTCTGTTTCTCCCCTCTTTCTCCTTCGTGGTACCGCGAATGAGCGCCCAGAAGGTAATGCCGGGCTGCTGGGATCATCAGCGTGGAGTTGCTAGCGCAAGCCCTAGGAGATCGTCGAACGTTTCTACCCACGCTGCTAAACTTACATACACATGGATCAACCTCATTGCACGAGGCTAATTCTACGGTATCAATGGGTCGCCCAGAGAATTCCGATCTGGCTAGTATACGCAAAAAATGCCCTCAAAGCGCAATGAATGCACGCAATTTGCTCTTGTGACTTGTTCAACCTCAAATGTACTGGCACAGAGGCATTTTTGGCGTCATAGTTTTTGATTCAATATGCCGCTGTGGTTCCATGTGAAACATTCAAGTGTTGAGTATTTACGGACGCGGAAGGGAGACTTATTCGGAGATTATTTGAAGGTGGAGGCTGGGGTCACACAAAGGCCTCAGCTTGTGAAACATCAGGGATGAAGCCGGCAATCTCATTCATGAGGTACAGCACGTACACAGATGCCTTTTCGAGTTGAGTTGACATGAAAACAACCAATATCAATCCTGGTTAAACCGTCAGGTGGTAAGATTTGTAGTTTCACTAAGCTGGTTCCTTACATGCCCGCTAGAGTAGAGTCGTTACCTATGGTCAGTTACTTTGCTGCTTGTGATGGTGTGAAAGACACGGAAAGCGAGAATATTCCTGAATTGACCCGACTGGTAAACGAAAATGGCATAGTAGCCAGGGCCACCAAATTTCGAAATATTGAAATATCTGTATAATAGAAACTGGTAGACACATACATCACTCACTAATTAGCCCTAGATAAGCTAATCGCATATTGCAGAATCGTGATAGAACCTTTTATTTGAAGCTTGCGTCTAACGACACAATGAAGCCTTTGGTTCGAGGGAAGGAAGGTTTCTACGTAAGTTTGAGACATTGGCAAACTCGGTCCAAGAGGATTGCTTCCAGTGCCAGAACAAGCGAGGAAAAGCCTGCGGTTTATCGCTGCACTGCATTGCACATGATCAAATCACGCACACAGTTGGGGGGCTTCACTTGATGTGGCTGCTATGAACCTCTATGCTCACTTGCAATACATGCCACTTTTGCTTATCCTTCCGTTCTCACCCGGTGCCATCACCTTTTTCGCTTCCAGTCATCCTGATCGGACTTATCGGACACTGGTCGTTGGTGGAAGTGCTTGCATAAAGTGAGGAGAGGTCGGCATCGAGGTCGGCATCCCGGGCGGAGGGTTCGGAGGACTCCGGGAAGAGCCGGTGGTCCGTGTTCTCGTGAAAAGTGATGTGCCAGATGGTTTAGGCGATGCCCTGCGGCGCGGCACTACCATAAAAAGGCAACTCTTTACTTTTAGGGGTCTTTAAGTCAGCAAGATGCTCGCTTCCCCAGAAAGTATGGATGAACATCGAACCACCTGATGCAGAGGTCGTTCCACAAGACAACTTTACCAGAGTGCAGGGAGCAATCATCTGATAGTGACGGCGCCCCATGGAGGAAGGATGCGACGGCAGTGGGCAGAAACAAAATTTCTTTGCTGCACGTTCGCATGGAAAGCATGGGGTACTAGGGTCAGGAATTATACAAAGTTGGCGCATCTGCGCTTCTCATGATGGCTGTACACAAATAATCACCGATTGCTGCACCCCCGCACGCACAACGCATTGCGTCTGTGAAAAGCAGAGATTGCAAACTGCTTCTCGCTTTTTTATTATTTCCAACGCATTAACACGCGTATCTCACTCATCGCATCGCAGTAGAGGGGTCACGCGACGTTCCCCGGCCCGGCTGCACTGACGACACTGTGGGCCTGCCATTGAGCAGCAGTTCTTCGGCCTCTCCTCCGGTTGCCCTACCGGCGAATCTTTTGAGGATCACTGCTTGGACCATCAAGGAACTACATGGTTCACATTGCCGAAGCATTAACAATCAATGCTATAGTCTAGACTTCTCATTGTCAAACAACCATCAACTCTATTTCAGTCCATCAGCGCTAGCTTCGATCTCGAAACACAGACCGCCTTCAACGTTGTCCATTAAGATACCTGATTGCATACACGACTTCCTTCTCCATTCGGCCGCAGGATTTCCAAGTCAGAGCGGCTTTTTTTTTTCTCCCACCGCCAATTAACGAACCAACCAGATCGCATGCAACTAATCTTCGGCTGTTATTACCGTTGCCGCGTTGCGTTCTAAGGTCTCAGGTCTCACCGTCCTTCCAGCGGTTTCGCTGGCGTTTACCCACTAAACTCTCCCTTCGACACCAGTCATTTTTGGCTGTCTCAAGCCCTGGAAAAAAAAATATTACAGTGCAGGTCCGAGCTCCCCACTTTCGACCTTGCTTCTCCCAATCATCCTTGAGCTGCTGCTCCGGGGAATCCTGTAGCGTCATCTCCACGATCCGCTCTCTTGGGAAATTCATTCATTCTTCCTGATCTCTTCTCCTCCTCTTGTCATCATCACCAAATTTCCTTCAATTCTTCACGTCGTCATTGTCGAGCTTAACCCGCCGACGACCTCTTCCACGAATCCTCTCCTTGAACCACTCTCGAAGTCGAAACCCCCCGACCGACGACATCCGAATTCTTCCTATACTCGCTCATTACATCCTGTTTTCGCCCCTCGAGCTACAGGACGCGCCCTGTCCCGTGCTTCCGCCCGCTTCGCGCTTTCGTCACAGCTACCGACTCGACGGCACCTCATTGCTTCCTCCATGATTTTGAGAAGGTGAACGCCATTTCAACATGGCCTTCAATTTCAACTGGTCGCCGTTGACGGCTGATGCCGACTTCTACCGTCGTGCGCGCGACCTCTTGACCAAGGCCCTCAATAAGAGCCCGAAGCCGCCCATCATTGTCGATGATATCCTCGTCAGCGAATTCAACCTCGGCACCGTGCCGCCGGATCTGGAGATCTTGGAGATTGGTGACCTTGCGGAGGATAGATTCCGGGGCATCTTCAAAATGACATATTCTGGTGATGCTTTTTTGACACTCAAGACAAGAGTTCAAGTACGTTCATACCTGTTCCTTGTCTACAATGCCTCTGTGCAACACGCTTCGTGGATCGATACGAGTCCTTTTTCTTCCCCAAAGCTTCCGAGGCTTCAAAAACAATTGCAGGAATCACCCCCCACCACCATATCTGGACTGGACCCTCTCGTCTTGATCTCTCTCTGAGCAATATGCTTGGCGTGTAGGTTGTGGCGCGGATGGCCATCCACCAACCCTCAAGCTCTGTCACAACAAATGTTCATCACCTCCCTTCGACCATGACTTCACTCCATTGAGTCGTTGCATTGTTTCGATGCAACCTCGTTTGATTGCAATAATGCGCATTAAGCTCCTCCCAACCCCCGCCAACATACCTGCCTCTTAGCGCCCACACTTATGATTTCATTCATGCGATTCTTCTTAGCGCAAGCACTAACAGTACACCTCTAGGCAAATCCCTTGAACACATACCTCTACTCCAAACCGACCTTCACATCTCCTCAACCCTTAGCAGCCGCGTCTGGCTTAACAATTCCACTCTCAATCACACTGTCCGATTTCAAACTTTCAGCATTCATTATCTTGGTTTTTTCGAAACAAAAGGGCCTAACCCTTGTCTTCCGCAATGACCCGCTCGAATCCCTCAAGGTGTCTTCGACCTTCGACTCGATACAATTCGTCCGTGATTATTTGCAAAGAACTATCGAGCAGCAATTACGGAACTTGATGATGGACGAGTTGCCGGCCATTATCCATAGATTATCCCTCCAATTGTGGTGCCCCGACCAGGCGAACAAGGGCACTGAAACTCCTAAGGAGACCGATGATGAGAATGGTGTCGACCCTCTGGCCAGCCCGCCATTGGATCCTGTCGATGCCAATGGAAATCTTCTCGATCCGAATGCTATTTCCGAGCTTACCTTGAATGGAAGCGGCGAAGTTCAATCGCTCTTTTCCCAAAAGAACCTGCTACGCCTTGCCGCCTTGACTGACTCACATCGCACCCTGTCCCTCTTCACCCCTGGTATCCGCGACGTTGTTTTCCGTGCTTGGACAGGCCATGGAGATCGTTCCGAAACATCAACACCATTGGCGTCAACCCCCACTCTCACCAAGACAATGTCGTTTCATGCAGGTTCTTCGACGACATATACTTTCTCAGATACCGCGAGCAATGCCCATGGACACCTCCCATCTCGCCCTTCGCTTGTTAGCTTGAATTCGTCGACAAATGGACTATCCCTGGGGGCTGGCGGCCGATCACGAGCAAGCCGCAAGAAGAAGACGCGAGTAGTGAACTTGAGACGCACCAAATCAGAAGCGGCCACTCCAGAGACTGGTAGTGACGCCTCAGACACGGCATCAGTTGATGTTCCTCTATCTGAGCCTGCTCTCGAGGACTCTATTCCTGAGGAGACTGAGCCATCCATAATCGCCGAGGCATCCACTCCGAACAAGGTCCGCTTCAGAAGAATGGAGGAGGTAGAGCATTCTCCAATTATGTCGATCCTTGAAAAGTCTCAATGGGTGGGATCGCCACTAAAGAATTCTGTTAAACCCTCAGATCCCCAAGATTACGCATCCATAGCTGCTGCCACTTCCGGTCTTAAGGCGGATAAGGGCAAGGCTTCAGCTTCGGAAAACCAAAGCGTTAGCTCGGAGACTTCTTCAGTCATTCTTGAACAGGCATGGATCATGAAGATGGCCGGAGAAATCGCCAAACGCGTTTACGATGAGAAGAACCGGCAACGCAGCCCCTGGGACGAGCGTGAAGACGCACCACCACCAGCATACGAAGCCGCTACTCGATAACAGTACAGATCAACCAAATCAGTATATACAACCATGCCACTCTCGTTTAGATCATTTTTTTTTTTCTTTGTTCTTTCTACACACGCGTTGGAGTTTGGAGAGTTTGGGTCCTGGACACGGCCTGAACGAACGTATTCATTTATTCTTGTTTTGCTTGGCGTTGGAAGAAGCAGCTGGTATCGGGAAAATTGGTGGGCGGCTTGGTCGCGTGTCATGATTGGGCACGGTTCGGAGTGTTGGTTTTGTCGTTCTGCCCTGTATTTTCTATGTCATGACACTGCATCGATAGCGTGTTGGAAGAAAAGCCGTTGCCTTATAAGTTGTTACTGAAGGGAGCGGGAGCCCCAGCAGGGCGACCTATGGCTCTGCAACATGAGTGTTTCAAGGTTTCAACAAAAGGGCAGGCGAGATATGTTAGGTTAGGCGATCAGGGGATTGTCAAAATATCTATGGGATATTACGAGATAAGGATTAGGGAATGAGGCTAGGCCTGGGTTTGCATAGCGCCTGCATAGTGCTCTAGAAACCACTCCAATTCATATTATATGAACGAGATACCAATGTCCAAGTGATGCTTTGATTGACCGTTGATTAATGGTCGTAGCCTAAAACGAAATGCCGAAGGAAGGTGTGAAGAACGTCTGCCGTTAGATGAGCATGCTAGTTTCTATTTAAGTGATGGTATGATGGTACATTTAAGTGAACCACACCAGCAAAGATTTCCCTTGGTCATGTTGCATACTGTACACCATGTTCTCATCTTTGTTCTGCCTCTTCTTGGCTCGATACTTATGGATGAGCTTACGACGCGCTCTAAAGCCGACAAAAGTCAAGGCGCTGATATGCTTGGAGTATGTCCAAGCCCAAGATGTAGTCACGTCTCCTTTAGCAAGTGACAGCACGGTCGGTAGATGTCCTAGCAAGTGCCTGACCCCATACTCGAGGCCTGCGTAGAGTCTTCACATCTTGAGACCGAGCGCCGATAAGCAGTCCTCGAAGTTCTGCTTAAGAGTATGCGTCTTCGCTTAATTTGCGAGATTTGTATCTCCTCCGTTTAGGTTTCCTGTGCACGCCTGAACCATCTTCCTATGACTTGGCAGCGGCAGCAGCAGCCTGGTTCTCACCCTTCAATTTAGCAAGCAGCTCTTCTTTGGCCTTGAGCTCAGCGAGGATTTTCTTAGCCATATCCTCAGCCTGGCCCTGCGCATCAGCTAGCCTGCGTATCTCAGCCGCCTCGGTCTCGAGGCTGAACGGCTGTCCAGGACGGTTATGCGCTGGTATCATCGCCGAGTGTTCCCATACTTCGTTGTTGTCGGTTGGATAAGGTGGCGGTGCGCGTGTCTTGCCCTTGCCCTTGCCGCCGCTCGGCTTCCATCCTTTTGGTACGGCGCCTTGAGTGAGCAGGTTGTAGAAGACTTCGTAGGGTTCGTTAAAGAGCTGCTCTTCATAGCTCCATGAGCGAATCTCGCCGTTCGATGCGATCATAGCCTGCTTCTCTTCTTCATTTCGGCCGTAGGGATGTAGACGGAGGTAATGGTATAAGGTCTGTGGTTTTTCGCCTGAATCGTTGACATAGTAAAGTTTGATGGTAATGTCGAATTCACCCCACCCTGTCTCTTCGACCACGAAGGGTTTCCCAGGTTCGCCCTCAATCACTGTTTTCTGTCAGCATCAGGATGCGCAAGATGGGAAACGATTGCCTACTTCGCACATAGTTGGGGATGGACTCGTGAAGCTTGAACTGTACGCGACGCAGCCAGTATGTAATATCGGTATCGTCGAGCCCCTTGACAAAAACCTGCCAGGAGTGCGTGTGATTATCAGGGATGCCTGCTGGTCGCGGATTCGTGTCGGAGAATGGCTTTGCTGTGCTTCCTACAATAAAAGGCCGGCGGACTTGAGTGAGTTTCACGCGCTTTCCGAGCTGGTTCTGAGGCGCCATCTTGTTCTAAAGAGAAGCTCAGTTACCTTGGTGCGATTATGCGCCGGCGCATCGAAGATAAGAGATGTTGGGGGTGCGAATAGAAAGCGTTAAGAAAAAGGTGGTGGTTCAGATGTACTCAAGAGGCCAGCCTCGTGGCTTGCGCCTCTGTGGCGTGGCCAATAATCGCTCTGCAAGCCACGAAACCTTCGCAGCCTCGGCTCCCGATGATGATTTCATTGATTTCACTCTCCCATCGAAACGCTCAATACCACGTTGAGACTTGGACTTGGTACTCAATTGGCACGTCACGACTTTCATTCTTTTTACTCTTTTTTTGAGCATAATTTTTCGTTCAAGACACTCAATCTCAACTTACTCTAGGTTTCCTGAAGAAGCTCGTTTCAGCTCCGAGGCCTCCTACATCATACCACTTTTACACCAACATCCCCATGTCCGCCTCAAAGAAACTCGTCGTCTGCGGAGGAACCGGCTTCTTGGGCTCTCGTATTTGCAAATATGCTGTAGCTCGAGGTTGGGACGTGACCTCTATCAGGTAAAATTCACTTGTATTTTAACCTTATAAGACCAAGAATTCATCCTATTGTGTAGCCGATCCGGAGACCCTCGATGGGACACGATCAGCTCCTCCCCTTCCCCTCCGCCTTGGGCACACAAAGTCAGCTGGGAGCGTGGTGATATTCTTCGCCCAGCTACGTATGCCCCATTGCTTAATGGCGCCGATTTTGTTGTACACAGCATGGGCATTCTCCTAGAGGCTGATTACAAGGGCGTCGTCTCAGGCAAGGAATCACCTATTTCTGGCCTCCAAAAAGCCTTTGCGCCCGTCCGCGACCGTGGCATTGATCCACTGGCGAAGGGACAAGGAGAAGACATCAAGCCCCCGAACCCCAAGGATCAGTTCTCATACGAAATTATGAACCGCGACAGCGCGGTTACTTTGGCCAAGCATGCCGTTGCTGCTAAAGTGAACTCATTCTGCTACATCTCTGCTGCAGCCGGAGCTCCCGTTCTTCCACAACGCTACATTTCGACCAAGCGAGAAGCCGAAATCACTATTGCCAACAAGTTTCCGGAATTGCGAGGCCTCTTCATTCGCCCTTCCTTCATGTTTGACAGCTCACGTCCCGTAACAATGCCTCTGGCTGCTATGGTGGGCCTTGGCACTGCGTTCAACGGCTTGACGGGTAACTACTTCAAGACTTTCATTGGTGCCGCTGGAGTAAAGCCGCTGAAGGTCGAGACAGTCGCCGAAGCAGTGGTTGAGGCACTAGGCGACGAGGCCGTCAAGGGGGCAATTGAGGTGCCAGAGATCGAGGAACTCGCAAGCAAGGCTTGGAGAAAAACTATGTTGTAGGAAGTTCTGATGATATTGTATTAAAAGCAAAAACGCTAGACTGTATAATACCCGAATGGACCAAAAGTGTAATCTGTTATCTTCCCTTCTCAAATCATTGTTCCTCGTTCAAAGCTGTCCCTGATCTCCGCGGTGTATTTGTTATAGAACCGGGATAGCTTCTGGTTGAACTGTTTGTTCTTCTCGTTGATGTAGGTCACGTCTCCATCGTCTCCGTTCTGTGCCATCCTTTCCTTCCTCTTCTTGAGTCTTTGTTCCTCTGCTCTTTGCAGGTCCGCCACCAGACGATCAACTGCCGCTTTGTCTGGCTTGTTTTGAGCAAATGTTGTAGAATCAGCAGTCGAATAGAATGATCCATCCTTGTCGACCGCGATAAGCTCGCCGTCCTCCGTCTCAACAATGTCCAGCCCACCAGATGCCGCTGCTTTCTCGATAAGGGCATTCTTGTCTTTCTCGTATTGGTCCATATTCATGTCGATATTCCTGAGTTGGCGTTTGTATATCTTATTTGCCTCTTGCGTGTGGTCGGCAAAGGCGTTGTTGTCGCGACGGGCGGCCTTCTTCTTGAGACGTTTATCCCACTTCTCGCTCTCGTCGACTGTCCAGTCCCACGCGCGCTTACGCTCGAAGTCTTCGCCAGCTTCCTCCACATCCGCTTTGAGTAGTTTGTGCGATGCGATGGCGTGTTTTCGGTGTATGGCAGTGAGTTGACTAGGATCCGTGGCTAGCCTCTGCGATTCAAGTGTCGCCTCTTTCAGGTTTTTCTCTGACGAAGTCTTTGCTCGCGCCTGAAGAGCCTTAAACCGAGCCATGCGATCTTTGGCTTTTGATACATGATCGACATCGGGTGTTTGTGTGTCTTCCTTCTGCTCGGCAGGAAGGTCCGTAGTTGGTGTATCCGAAGCCATGTCGCAGGTAGTTGATTTGAGTGATGTTGATGCTACGACGGTCTCGTAAACAGGTGCGAAGTTGGAGTCGGAGAATGGCCTTAGTCTGAAATAGGTATAGTGTGCTTTTAACCGCGATGACGAATAATGTGGAGGGCTCAGTTCCGCTGTATCTCAAAATGTCGGAGAAATAATTTTTAGTCTGGGTTGTCTTGTAGATGGAAGAAGTGACTGATTTTAGAGAGTACGATTTCATTGAGGATGACAGGAACGCATATATTACCGATGCCTTGGGCTGCATATGACGGATTAAACTGTACCTTACGTAACCTCAAAGCAAGAAAATCAAGGCGCTAGCGGTTGTTAGGTATTGATGAGCAACAAAGAGGTATTGGCCGAGATAGCACATGAAAACTTTGGTTTAGACTAGAAATTGTTGAGATTAATTGGAAAACTGTGACTTTCGTTATTTCTTGTCTGTCACAATATACACATGGCCATCCTTGTGAAGCTCTATCAGCCAGGCCCATCTCGCTTTTATACCTAGATGTACGGATATCTGCGTTTACCTTACAATTCATATGGTGTTTTCACCAGTCCCTTTTGTCCGGGCTCAGGGACTCGAAACACAAACAGAACGACTTCCGCCCTTATGTTTACTACCCTGTATTTAATTTAATCCATCACGTCTACCACGTCTACACAAATACGTAGCTACTTGGCTTCCATCACCACCTTAGCGGCTTGGATTGCGGGGTGACCCACTTCATCGCTTCCCACTTTTTAGGAATAGCACTAAAGGGCGAGCACCTGCCTGAAAGGCCACTCAACCTTACACCAAAACAGGCCCAGGGGCACCAACAGCAGGGGTCCATTTCTCTGCGGGGGATACAGTATTACGCAGCAAACTACCCGGACATCGCAAACTCATCCCTTCCTAGCCAACATCTCATTCCGGCGCTTCCTCTTACATTAGCCCTCTCCATTCACATCTCAGTGTCTTCTCTTACTCTTCGACTACCTGATTTTCAGCAACATCATACTCTTGCTTCCCTTGGACGCGTCCAGTGTCTCCTCATCACAGTGCTTTCTTTGCCGCCAATATGAGGCGTACAGCAACTCTCCAGATGCTCGGTGCTGAACCAGCAAAAAGAAGGGGGAAGATGTTCATTAAAAGCAAAAGCAGGTGGAAAGGAGGAGTATACTACGTTATCAACAAGTGGCCGAAGAAGCCGAAGAAGCCCGAGGAAGACGAATACTTTCGGATTAGCGACCTCCTGCTTGACCTTGACGATATGGACAGCAAGCACGTGCGACCATCTACTGAGGAGGATGACACTCAGGCACTCAAAAAGTGGTCTGAAGATCCCAAGCGGACGATTCTTCAAAGAAGACTTCGAAAAATCGAGAATGAGCTCGATCGGTCAAGGCTGAAAGCTTTTCACATACGCTCAAACTCGACCAACTCCTGGCGACTTGGAAGCCATGACATTTTCTCCGCAGCTCTCAGGGCCCCTTCACCAGCTCCACTGATCAACTCCTCTGAGGGTCAACAAGGATCTGTCAATATTTCGACTGCCGAGACACGGCCCGACATGCTCCACCTGGTCTGCTCAGAAAATGGCATTCCAAGACGCGCTAATAAAAGGGACTCACTGCTCCTACAATGGCTCCAATCGCGAACACAGTTGACAGGACCTGAGCAATACTCTAAACTCCAGCTAGCAAAAGCATTACAAGGCCAGGACTCTATCACTGGCGTTCGGAGGCTAGTATCGCAATGTTTATCGTCCAATCTTAGCAGCATCTCTTTTCATCAACCGTGCACCTCTGGCCAAAACCTATCAGCAAAGGATGTGTCTTCAAATATCCGCAAAGCCTGCGAGAATATTAGGAGAAAAGATGGCTCACAGAATTCACGTAGCCTTTTGGTTTTCATCGGCAATCTTGATCAGAGACTTTCTGCAAGAGGAGACCATATAGGAGGACCTTTATGTGGACTTGGGCTGAGGCTCTCAGCTGAAATCTGCAAGCCCAATGTTACCCGTAAATACCTCGATATGGGATTTGAACCTGATTACTGGACCGCCGGCGAGCAAGGCTTAAGAGATATCTTTCATGCCCTAGAAACATACTTGCGTCATTTTGGCACGAGTTCTCGGTCAAGCGGTCTTGATTTGTATGACCGGCAAGAACTTCTAAAGCTGCTCATCGGCAGTAGCAACCAAGGAGACACGCCTGAGTCGGTTCGGTCCCTTGTTTTTGACTCTCTAGAGAGCTCTACCAGCGGCATCGTTGTACAAACAGCTCTGGGCGTCTATCGAGCTTACATAGTCCTGCTCGGCCACTTGGGTGCGGTAGCTTTGCTCTGGCAAGAATGGCGTTCAACAGCCACCGTGGTCGAGAAACTTGCTTACAACGAAGAGCTAAGAGATTCGGAAAGCCAACCAGATGCAATTATTGCCGAAACTTTTCAGGCTGCAATTGAAGCTGCCATTTCAGTTGTGGCTCCGAGCCATGATGCAGTTCCGACGAATCTCGACTTGGCTGGCTGTGCCACACTAGATTTCAAGTCCATTGAAAATCAGGACCAGGACTCATGGCTCGGCTACCAGCAGACTGGGGCGCACCCTACGCGACAGCAGATAAATGGCAAAATCCGTGCAGCGCTAGGGCTCCCACTTGATGGATGGATGGAAGCAGTCCGGCTTTTGCCTGGAACTGAAGAAACGGTCCCCGATGACTCGGCGGGTGAGACGGGTGCAGGGGACAAAGGTCCAATAGGAAATTATAGTGGTACCTTGCCATGACTACCGAGCTGACGGATCGGCCTTCAATACATGCATATCATCAGCCCAATACCGCCCCGCAGAAATGAGATTTATCTGGCAAATGTCAAAGGAGGAGCGAGCACCCTATTCTCCAGGTAATTGGCCATGGCTTCATCTGCGTAGATTAGAATCCAAGGGAGCTTTATGGAAGTGGGTGCCACCCAATTCAGCCCTGCGAACCCTCCCAGACTAGGACGGTAGCATTGACTTTATTCTACACTCTGAGCTGAAAGGCAAGCCCGTAGCACGATTGGAAAGTTTTGTCGTTCTGACTTCTCTAGTTGCGTCCAGCTCCCTGGCCTGTGCGAATCATGATCAGCGCGGGCTGGGCTAGTGACGCCCGCCGGTACCACCAGCAGGTTGGGCGCATCCCGTCGTCTCACCACGACTGACTGTCTGGCCAGCAGGAACGCGCAAGTTCTGAGCCCTGAGTGGTCTCTGCAGCTCTTCGTCCTGCTTAGAGTGTGCTTATCGTCCGTTGAGTGTGCTGCAGCGCTGGTCTGATGGCGCTCTTGGACGCTGTGGATTCGTTTGAGGCGTCGAGCTGCGAAGGCCTGGTAGGAGTCTAGACCTTGCAACAAGGTCAGCCCCGGACCACCCCAGCCACTCTCATCTGCCGTTACGCCTAACGGGTAGTGGAAAGAATAACATGAGACTGGTTTAGCAGGATCGTCCAGCTTTACGAGTCTTGCGTATTTTTGCCCCCTAGCGTTCCGTCTTGGCCCCTTGTTCATGATCAGCATGTGTTGTTGTCCGCTTATACTCGTGCAGCGATCCCGGACTGCCGACTTTTCCCTCCTCTTCATCATCTTCAGAATCATTCATCTCACCACGATAATTGACTAGGTAAAAAAAAACCTCGCTCGTCCTCCGCGATTCGTATTTGACGAGCAGGCCGAGAGAGTATGTACGCAGCATCACGGCGGCAGCCATGATGTGGATTTCAATCTCACCAGCTAGCCAACTTCGCGAGGGCTTGGTGATTATATCATTGTTGGTCTTTTATGTCAGTCTCAGCGTCCAACAACGAGATCCCATATCGAATTTCTGCCGACGATGGGGCCATCAAAGTGCTGTGGTAGACGACAAGCTTTATATCGGTGGAGGAATGGTTACCTATGACGGCAGTTCACCACAGAATGTCTCCAGTACGTTGACCCTGCTCAACCAGCAGCGACCTAGAGATGAGCTGTCGTTCAAAACGAAATGAGCGAATTCATATTAACGCAGACAACCTTAGACCCTTACTTTATCTACCATGATCTGAGCCGTGTCGCCAGCTCAGGCATGCCTCAGCCGTATGCGAACCTGAGCAAGAACTCAACAGTTCCTGACGTGAGCGGAGGTATCTTCTGGCCTGACACTATCAACAAAATGATCTATCTCTTTGGCGGCGAATTTAACGGCGCGACTCCTTGGGACTTCGATCTCTATGCCTACGATATCATCAACGACGAGTGGGACAATATGGGAGTCTCCAGAACCGACGACATCGTCGGACTCAGCTATGGGGCTGGCGTCTCCATCCCAGAACGTGGAGAGGCCTACTACTATGGTGGATGGATGAACAATGCAACCGACGCCGATTGGGGCGACGCCCCTCAAGTAGCGACGTCATATCTACTGCGATACGACATGGATACGAACAACTGGTCTAACGACACTGGGCCGGACGACACGGGTCGTGCAGAAGGTGTGATGGTTTACATCCCTGCTGGAGACGGCGGCATGCTTGTTTATTTTGGCGGAATTCGTTCGACCGATGACGGCTGGGAAGGCCAGCCGATGGAACAAATTATCCTCTATGATGTTCTGAGCGGTAAGAGTTATAAACAGAATGCAACGGGTGATGTTCCAGAATCACGGCGACGCTTTTGCGCGGGCGCAACATGGGCCGAAGATCAGTCTTCCTACAATATGTGAGTTCCTCTAGTTTGGATATGGCAGGAAGTCTGTTCTAATAATTATTTTTCAGTTATTTATATGGAGGTGCTGGTGAGGAGGAGGGAAGCTCCGGTTTCGACGACATATACATTCTGACACTGCCTACCTTTACATGGATCAAAATGTATCCTACCACCAACGGGACAGGGGATTACCCTCACCATAGCTTCACCTGTAACGTGGTGAACAAGGCCCAGATGTTGGTTCACGGTGGTTTCTTCCCACTAACTGACAACTGCGACGTTGCGGATCAATGGGGCTTACACGATATGTCCTTGGGCAGGCAAAATAAGGATAAGGCACCTTGGCAACTTTACGACCCCGATTTAACGAAATACGCTGTCCCGACGGATATTATCTCGGTCGTGGGAGGAAAATCGAATGGCGGTGCAACCAAAACGGCACCATCCGGTGGCTTCGACCATCGAGACCTCAACGCCCTCATGACGCGAACAGCATCGGCAGGAACACGGACTGCAACGCGGAATGTACTGGGCCCGAGTGAAACAAGAGACCCTGATTCTGAATCCTCCAAATTGTCGACTGGGGCCATCGCTGGAATCGCCGTCGGCGGAGCCGTTGCCCTCATCGCTGGACTTTTAGCTTGCTTCTTTCTTATTCGAAGACACCGACGTCGCCATGATCGTAATGGGTCTCAGCAGCCAATGTCCCAACCTTACGATTATCACAACCCTGCACATCCGTCATTCGCCTCAAATCAGTACTCGCCTGGTCCTTGGAGCCCGCAATCGTCAAGCTTCGCCCCCTCAAGCCCATCTGCTTTCCCCGGTCCACAGAATATTCAATCACATCAGGGGCCACCGGTGGAACTGCCATCGGGCAATTTTAACGACACATCTCATGTTTCACCGCACTCGGAACCAGCTACAGCTGTGGAGCCTAAATATGATGCGCATGGCAATCTATGGATTCCCCAGGTGAGCATGATGCAGGTCCCGGACCAAGGCCATTCACCCGGCAGCCCTCCTTACTACGACGGCACGATGGGTTCTAACTCGTCGAAGAACGATCCAGGATACTTTCCGTCTGGGACGCCGCAGGAACTTGCGGCGGACAGACGCACCTCTTATGTTCCAGGGCAGCCCGTTCATGAGACATATTACCACCCATAACTGGCCTGGTCTGAATTGTTTTCTCTTATTGTGCCTGCACTATCAGGCTTAACGTTTAAATTTTTCTTGGTAGTGGATTTGCGACAGAAGAAGGTTACGGAGTATTGGGATAGGAACGACATTTAAGAGCAAGCGGGATTCTTGACGGTATACCAATTTCTGTACCAAAGGTTCATATTCTCTCCTTTTTTTCACCATTTTTAGCATATATGTAATAGTCTGCCACGACCACGTGGACTTCCTTGATTGTGCCTTTGGCGTCATGCAGCTTTTTCTTCAGACTATCATGGAAAGGGGTCAGGGCTTTGGACGAACAAAAGTTTTAGAAAAGGGGCTCTTCTACATGATTGTGCTCAGACTTGCCTCTTATATGACAATGTCGAATCTCTTCCATGTCTCCTTGTGACGACTTGGCGTTTGACAGTGGCTTGGGAATGTAATTTCCACAAGTCCTATAATCAATGCAAAATCAAATACTGGACGATCAACTCCTCGCAAACGGGAACATCGTTTTAGGTTTTATTGCGCAATCTTGTAAGCCGTCTTGAAGACTTCAACTATGGTAATATCTCGGTGCAGAATAGAACCCCGAACAAGTCCCCAGTGAGCTCGCATATCCGCAAGTAACATCATAACCACCCCTACATTTTATCTGGTCCGCAGCAGCCATTAATCGGACTTGAACGGATCTGCCATTCCTCTCAATATATCTAGATAGCATTCAAGTCTTTGGGTGCGTTCTACAACTGCACTCGAATGATGTATGGTAACTTACTATCTGTAGAAATCATATCAGTATCTCACAACCAAATCCCTCCTTAGCAATTAACAGCAAGATGGCTCAATGTGTGTAACTTCAGAGTTTCCATTCAAAGCGTCGTGGTGGAAATGATGAAGTACTACCTGCGAAGCCCCTGGGCTGTCAGTCCTAAAACAAAAGACAGCGACGTAGAAAATCCACATACCTCGAACTATCTCAAGGTTTTCATTACTATACAATAGATTGTAAACCCAATCTCGTAAAATAGCATATACGGGCGAGGAATGGCCAGGTTCAGCAGGGAAGGCTACAGGTGAATGAATGACACTACGTTGAGAAGAGATATTTATCACGAAGCCCGAAACTTACCACCTACTATCAGAATAACCGCATGCTCGAGAAGTGAATCCACTATTAACTACTGAAATTTCCCCCTTTTTCCCCTTGTCTTTGTTGATTGTAATTAGCCGCATGCCCAACTCTTTCTGAAATACGTATTCTAAGCTTCTCAGACATTGTTTAACCCAAGTTATATCTGGCAAAACACTAGTCGATAGCGGTGTGATGGCATATTGAATCAGGTTCCTTCCATCATTCGTCATTGTCGAAAACATGCATTCGATGAGTATAGCCATATCCAGCATTCATGGGAGGGGCTTAGGAAACTCCGACCTCACTAACTCGTGGAAGCTCGGCGTATCAGGATCAACAAGTTACATGTTGCAGCTGGCACGAATGTAATCTAGTAGTGTCTTCTGAAGAACATGATACAGGAACTTTTGAGTGATAGGAAAAGTCTGAGCAGGAAGGGTGAGAAATCGAGTCATACCTCACATCTCATGAGGTAGAGTTGCCACAGGAGTATAATTGCAAACCTGCTTTGACATATTAGTCTGTGTTCACCGCTTCATTAGCCTATATTGTTTCGGAGCCAATCCTGTCACGCCAAACGAATAATGTAATGAAACCCACCGACTTACAGTAGTTAACTTGGACTACGAGTTGTCGATGAAGCTTAAATGCATTCTTCCAAGACTAGTTGAGCACTTTATCCCCCAAAGACCCTGGTTTTGAATGGTGTGCAAACACCATATTACTCAGGACTTCCAATAGCCAACTACTAATGAGCCTCACACATGACGTACGCAATAGCTCCTCTGCACAGGCTGGCTGAAGTAGCCATCCGCTGGTCTAATAGCACATGATGAACAGCGAACAGAAGTTGGATCAGTCCTGATGTAGACTATCATGGATGTTGCTGTGACACCACGGCTTCAGTGAATGACAAGGTGGAGAAATTGTGTTACCAGCCTGATGCTACCTCGAATGGGACCTCTGATGAAGTATGTGTTTTGCAACAAGATCTACGACAATCAGAGTTTTTCACGTACTTTGCGGTGGCAGATATCCGTCTCGCTAGTGCCTACCAACAATCCAAATACTCTTCTTTGTTTCAGATGATAGACTTCGAGCTGAGTCGTGGGATATCGCCCCATAGAGTGCTAGAATTACTCGTTCACGTCCTACTCAGGCTTTCTGCTGGTAATCCGGGGTCGGATGCTTATTTTGTACGCCATCGTGTTGAGAAATGACGCCATGTAACTTCATGGCCAGACGCTAGATGTGTTGTGCAATAGTATTGCCTTTTGACGTCGACGATGATACCATCGCCTTGGCCCTGTCCTATTGATAGGTCTCGGCATAATTCAGAATCCTAGGGGTACGATAGTTACAAGACAGTTTACGTATTGCTTTGAGGCTGAAGTGGATGGTGTGGCGTGACGGAACAACGCGTGTCCTTCGGGCAATGATGACCATGAATATTTGTGATGCCATGCCCTGGATTTTGTAGATCAGGATCTGGTCAAGTGCCGAATCTTACCAGTGTCAAGGGAACAGTCGTTCGGTCGTGCGCCGAAATGACGATAGAATGAGTTGCTGATCAACATGGAAGATCTGGGTAGGGTGTCGGTCGAGACCTCCGTCATGGCATGGTAGGCAAAGTCGATAACGCAAGAGAAGGGCTGTGGAATACTGCAAAGCCTTATTGATTGGCTGATTCCATTGAGTTTCCCATGCGCGTGCTCAATCTCTGGTCCCTTGATCGCCAAGTGTGTGGACGTGGGGTATTTGGTGGGATAACGGAGACGGGAAGATAGGGTAGCTATCAGACACATGGTGTGGAGGATCAACGTTTACCACAGTTGTAACAATCTCACCCCCATCCCTAACTTGGCTGGGATGTGAATACACGCAAACAGCAAGGACGGAGTTGAGAGAGATAAGCGATCACGAGGCTGTTTAACCGGATGTGATCAGCGTAGATGATGGTTCGTTGGAAAACAAATAGAGGGATGGGCGTGGCCGGATAAAGGACAGTACATTGCAGTATCAATAAGGTAAGATAGGGATTCTCCCCAAACATCGATAAGCGATAATACACCGTAAACAGAGAGGCAACCAAATGACCATGCTCACCCAGCCAGTTCTCAATAACAAGATGTGGCTGTCACCAGGCAAGCTGAAATATTCTATACGTCCCCATCTCGGGACCTTTCACGATATCTATCTAGAAGAAACGTTCTATCATGTGCTCACTGAAGAGCCAACCCCTCGACAACACACGAATCCTCAGAATGTTGATGAGTGTAACGCTACCTATCGATATGGGTGTTCAGACGCTCGCGATATGATCCTATGCGGCAGCAGGGCTTCTCAGGGCAGGCAACGCGAAGGGTCGTATTTGGTGGGGAAGAGGCGTTGTATGATGCGTGACATGCATCGACGTGGATGCAAGTGGAAGATGGATGGCTTAACATAAAACGGCAAGTGATGAGTTCTGTTACAGAAGATATCAGGGTTCGATCATACCCGTATGGTCAAGCTAAAGGCAAAGGTCCAATGATTGCAGACATGCGAGAAAGTCTCCATCTTGATGAATGTCATCGACAATACAATACCAGGGATATGTCGAGTGTTGACTCACGCTACCACACGAAGCTAAAGCGTAGGGCGCTATCACAATGATGAAGATATTGGAATGCCTAGATATCGATCATTCGATGGTGATCTTAGTTTCTTGGGCATTTCTGGCGGGTAGAGCGCCTCAGTTGAACACCCGAGACCTTATCAATTCCCCCTACGTTGTATCGCTATAGCAAAATCCACGACGACTTTGATAGACGGCGCGATCGATGCCCATGTCAAGCCGGCTTTAGCCTATACTGAATGGTTACCCGGTATCTTGACTCAAAAGAGCTGGGGAAAGGGAGCCTTGACCACCGTCAAAATCCGATCCATATCCCAGCCTCTGTCAGCTCAGGGTTCATAACCGTGCTCCTAACCTGAGATGGAAGTCGATCTCCGTTAGCTGAAAGCACGAATAGCCTACTTTCCCCTGCGTGATGTGAATATTGACCATTCCTTGTCGACAAGAGGCAAGTTCAAGAATTTTCTTGCGCCGAAGTTATCCGGGTCTGTCTTAACCGAGCTTGTTGAGCAAGCGTGGGTGAACGACTGGCCCGTGGGCGTAAATGATGTGATGAAGCCATGACCATCAGGGCTAGGATCATGGGTCTAGAAAACCGCTTTGGCTTATGTAGGAACAGATCGTTAGTGAGCCGCTGCCGTTGCGGCTCATTTCAGTGAAAACGACAAAGAAAAAAATGGAAAACTCTTCCGCTTCCCTGGTTCCTCAGTCTCTCCCTTGACCCTAGACAGGGAAGTAAGGGGCGACTCCGCAACAATTGAAGGTCGTGGGCCGTTAACGAGCCTCAAGTGGAGGCTTTTGCCCTTCAAGGTGAACACTGCAACGGGTCCCTACATGAACAACTCACCGAATATAGAGAAGGGGCACGGAAGAGCCAGCCGACAGGTAAGTGCCTTGGCTACAGGCCAAGTCAGAAACCCCGGATGGAGTTGATTGGATGTTTGTGGTGCGGACGCCATTGGACTCTACCCTTGTGGGTAATGAATGCGACCCTGACGGACCATCCAGGGCGTCAAAGGGCAGACTTGTTGTCGCTGGCCGAAACATGCGACGATATACTTCGTTTGCGATGTCCAAGTCAGCACCTAAAGATGGACAAGATTTCAATGCATTGCAGTTGCGTTTCATACACATCACAATTCAGAGAAAGATAGGCAATGCCGGGCCTCAATTTGACAAGACTGTTGCATTTGACACCTCCTTATCAGGCCATTGCAGTCACAAGCCCCAGATTGGCGGTAGACAGTCGAACTGAACCAGCCAACGGAAATAGCTCCTGGCTCAGGACGAAACGCACGATGTGAGGTCAATGGAGCCTTGGACAGGCTACCATTGGAGTCCCCCACATCCCACGCTCACCACTGATACATACTCTCTGATCATCGTCATGGCGGCGGTCAAGGCGGAATGTAACAAAGTGTCCATTCTGCACGTTCCGGACTCTGCGTCGAATTCCAATCATTGAATCTGCAGTAAAAATGGTAATAGGCCCGGTGGACCGAGGGTAAAGGAGACTGTCAAAAGGTAAACTGATGGTAAATTTAGCTCGAAAGGGGTCCACAGCCTGACTCAGCTGAATCGTTGGTCCCCCGAGATAGACTCGATAGTTGCGGCCCTCCTTCTTAGACCAGACCCCGCAGGCTAATTCCTCCAAGCCGGGGAACCAGCTTGATACGATAAGGCACCCTACCTACTTAGGGAAGAGTTATTCAGGAGTGGGTTAGGGCAATACTACCGACAGCCCGCGATCAGCCGGTGGTAGATGATCAAGAGGGGAAAGAACTGACAAGAGTCAAGACCCTTGCGAGAAGCCAGCAAGAGAGGAGTCGACAAATATCACAGCTTCAACAGCTATGACGAGCGGGGCAGCTCCGGCCTCCGACTCGGTAATGGTGAAAAACTTTTCGGGAGTACAGCATACCGCAGTTACAATATCACTTTTTTGTGTAATGAGAGGTGATGCGCCTTTCTATGTGTAATGATGTAATGTATAAGAGAGGAAATTGACACTCGCTCTTTGAACTTACTGTGGTAAAGTCCAACGGGGTGTCGGTAGGATTTTGATAGTGGAGTTCCGGTTGTTGACAAGGAAGGAGCAAGATGGAAGCTTGGGGCGGTGGACTAGTGTGAATCTACGGATACGTATGGTGCTAATAAGGGTACGCATTGCCTAAAACCAACTTTCAAGTATCAGTAGTAGGCACCTTGTGGGCTCCGGGTTCGTCCACATGGACTCAAGGATTCATCATGGATCGCTGAGCTACGTAATCTGTTATGTGACACCATCTCTCACCGGGTTCAGGATATGTCAGGACCAACGATATTGTTCATTCCAGTCAGCAGCCTATTTAGCTCTTAAACAATAAGAAGAGGTCCCCCCCCCCGCTATGCGATGTTTCCCGCGGATGGAAACCAGTAACCACATGGATGGGCTGATAGGCTGTCTATGTAGGATTCTCTTTGCTTCTTCTTCGGGGACTTTTTTCTTCGCGTGCATCACTCATTGGATGTCAAGGGTGTAACCAGAGATGCACATCATCAGGGCAGTCAAACTTGAACCCCTCCTAGGTTTAGCGGCCTTCTACCCGCACATACAAGATGTGCCGGGCCGCGAAGCTTTCGGGAGAATTAATTAGGAAGATAGAGGGTGTGCATCGTTTTTGCGTAGCAATGATCTGGAATAGCGGCAGGTCAGGAACAAGACCGAGTTGTGTTGCGTAATATGGTAGCGTCGCAAGACGTAATACCATGAAAGTCAACAACACACATAGCAAGACTACAAAACGTGCTCGGTAGGGTGGATGAGACGAGCTTTATCTCAAGCCTCTGAGTGAGGTTAGTAGCCTATCGTGGGCTGTGCCTGACGCTGCAGGACCTAGGCGGGGTGGAGAGCAAGCGCCCCAATGCCCCCTCTCTTCCATTAAGTTAGGTTGGCAAGTGGGCCACCCGACGGCTTGATCCTTTGCAGACACACCCTCTAAGCTCGTTTTCTCAACTTAGTCGTAGGTGGGCATGGATGGCGGCCCCTTCTGCGTCGTTACCAAAGAGGTATTGTGCCATAGCATCGCGTCCCGTCGTCACCTGCCCACCATTATGATCGCCAAAACTACCACGACTATCAAAAGGGACTTGGACATTCAGTTCACATTAACTCATTCTAGGTACCCTCTAGTTTCCGCTTTGCGAGCCACCATCACTGAGCGAGTCCACTTTCACCTGAACCCTTGAACCCTTGAAAAGAGACGAGAGACGTGGGAATATGGCACGATGCGCAGACGCCCCCTTCCTTAAGAAACATATCGAATAGTATCCACCCCCGGCTGCCTTCACTCTGAGATGCTTGTATGGAAGCGTGCCTGACATTTGCCCATTCATGATGCTAGCTTCGATTGGGGTGAGCAGAGAGGACATGCATGATCTATGTTAAGCTGCTAGGTACTCTGTTGCTGCAGCTCTCACTGTTCGTTAACGCGGTTGCACGGCACAGCAAAATTCAAGGGTCATCTTTACTTGGGACTTGAAGGGCGGCATGATGTCCCATGGAAGATGACGAGATATGTCTGGTCGATTTTACCACAAGCAACGCTATCATGTGCCGTGGTTGCGCTAGATACGCTACGATGGCCTATTCTGCCGGTCCATTATTGCCAATGCGCATCGACATGTCCCTGGTTCACACCTGATAATGCAACCCTAATGCCGTTCCCGCATCAAACGGCCAGCATTAAGCTGGATGTTTTATCTAAGCAATGGAAGAGATACAAGAGACCTCCCTCCCCCAGGTGTAGCATATCAAAGGTGGCTGGTCCGTGGTTACCTACTCCATCTACTCAACCTCGACACACTTGTTGAATCTGAGCGTTCCACTGTTACCTATCATCTCACCAACATTCCCATGAGACGGATGGTCAACATCAATATCTATCTATATACAGTCCTCAGTTATTATTCCTCTATCGGTGTCTTACTCGTTGTTTCCGGACACCAGCTATCACGCCTGCTGATAGTGTGACAACGTCTGCGGATATCGTATCAGTCAGCCCGAGACAAACTGCACAACACCCGCTCACGCTCTCGCTTTGCCTCGCGACTTACGCATACCCCAAATTAACAGCTCCTCAGCGGGACTCAAATTCACCGGAAGGGACATAAGAACCTTGGCAGCTGGCTTTTCGACGAACCCGTCGCTACAGTCTTTTCGCTCGTTGTTGGGAACTGTCGCTTGTCGGTGTCGGTCAGTCCCTGCCTCGGCCTTGTCCCCTTGTCAAAACTAGCAGCCAACGGGGTACCCTGAGAGGATCCTCTCTACCTTTTCCCAGCTGTCGCGCAATCCGATAGTCGCAGCTCGCAGTGTCGATTGCGGCGGGTTATTGGCTGACTTATTGCGGGCGCTCCATCTCCGCTTTCGGCTCCTCGCTCACTCACACCTTCAATCACGACAACCAAGGCCGAGTCACCAGGTGCCTCCAACTTCGTACTTAAGACTCGCGTGCCCCGACTTCGCCCTTTAGAAAGCCATCGACATTGAATCAATCGGTGTAATCGTGCACCTTACGAGATAGCAAACACGTTTACTTAGAAGTCACTCACCCTTTACATTATCTTTTCACATAACTCTTCTACGTCGACCTTGTCTCTGGTTTCCACGTTCCCCCCAACGAATAAACCGACGCTAAGAAAGCGGCTCTTTTTAGCTACAAACGACCTACCTACCCGTTCGGCTAAATTTGACTTACACGACACTTACACGCCTGGCTCTTGTTAGACCTCGCCAGTCGACACTTGATTTATTCATACCGCCTTCTTTCTGGGGCCGAATAAGATATAGCACGGCTTTGTCTCCACGCTGCGGATCTCTGTCGCCGTTCCGGTCCCTGAACGACAGCGCAGCGCATCATTGACTCGACCTCTTGTCAGTGGGTTTTCCCCCAAAGGAATTTTCATCCATCGAGATCTGGAAGTAAAATTGATTGGGCTTCCCCAACTGGATTTTGAGTCTAAAACAACTCATTACGACGATCCCGCTCATTACTCATCTACCCGAGCATCCTCACCGATTAGTTTTACACTACCTCGCCGACTAGCTAGTTATTTCTGTCCGAGTCGGTTACAGTTTGCTCGACTTCTGTTTTTTTCTGTCTCCATCCACAATCCTTCTCGGGGAATTTATTGTCCTGTCGTCCTTGCACATGTCCATGCGCTTCCGACCACAATTTGCCACTCCGTTCTACCCTGGTATCACACAATTCTCGAATTTCTCCAGACACGGTCAAGCTCGAGAAAAAATTTGCAACCGTTTTCCTCCCGTGCCCCCTTGTTGATCGAATCAGGGAGTAAGGGGATCTTTGCAGCCTAGTGTTCAGATAAGCCCCCCCCGCAGTCGAACCATCACTGAAAGGGCGGTACCTATCTGACCCCAGCGGCCCCAACTGCCCTAAATATCTGCACTCTCCACTGATTTACAGTGGTACCAAGTACACTTAGACCGTACTGGTGCACTCCGTCGACCTCATATCATATCGCCTGCCCCCTTCTCTTAGATCCTTTACGGTCTGCCTTTTATCGATCTCTTTTCTTCCTCCTCTCATTACTTTCCTCTCGTTCAATTACACAGAATGCATCACAGTCGGAAGAAGTCAGGCCACGGCCTGCCCAACACCTCCTCAACCGACGTGCGAAAGACCGTTACTGCGACCGACCCTACAAAGTACAAGCGACCCGTCATGACTCGGAGGCACACACCGCAAAAACTCGGCCGCAGTCAACGTGAACGTGAGCGGGAAAGGACGGAATCTTGGGAAGATGAGAGAGAAAGCTTCCCGCAGTTCTGGTAGGTCTCACGTCATCCTATCATCTTTCCATTGCCTTTCCATTGGCATCTAGGTGGCTACCTTGCTTCAGCCCTGGCATCGGCGATGCCGTCATGCTCAGGAACCATGCAGCTGGAAACAACATTGGGTTGCCAGCCATGGCTCTCGAGCACTTTCGAGCATTCGTACGGATATAAGGAAGAGTTTTTACTGACACAATTCGGTAGCATGACGTGCGAAAAGCAATTCATTCCTCATGATGACATGTTTCTTTACTGTTCCGATAAGTATGTATCAATCCCACTAGCGGTGGACCCTGTCCTCGCTTGAATCACCATGTCCCAGGATGATGCTAATAATACATTGCAGTTGCCGGAGAGTCGATCAAACTGCGTCGTCACAACCGGCCTCATCGGTCCGCCATTACGCGTCTGCAAACTATCCATTCTACTCTGCGGGAAACCCGGAACCCAAAGACATCATACCGCGAGCATCTCCTTCGCGGCCCAGCTCGATACTTCTGAGTTCTCCACCAGCCACTCCGGGAACCGGAGCGCCGACTTACCAACATACTTCGGCCATTTCGGCCCTCCGTTCCCTCAATGTCCGGCCTCCGAGCCCTCCGTCGCCCACAGGCAGCTCCAGCAATTTGTGGCCCTTCAGTCGCAGCGCCGCGACTAGTCCCTACAATTCATACAGCCGACCATCTGCGCCGTATCTCTCGTCCACGTATGACGGAGGTTACTACGGTGGTGGTAGTGGTGCCTACAACTACGAGGTGACCTCAGGAGGAATGGACCGCCCTCTACCTTCTCGTCATCCTAGCGCATACTCTCGACCCAAAAGCATCGAACTTGTGACACCTATGGTCGGCAGATAAACTGCACGCAACCAGCCCTTGAGCATCAAGCGACACTGGCATTGCCACTCCTTTTCTGTCACCCGCTGCCTTATCAGTCTGCACGAACACCAGTTCATTGTGAACCTGGTAGCAGATTGGATAGGCTCGTAGCACAGACGAGCTGAACAGCGGACGGTTCTTGTGGGTGTGCTCTCCCGCCTGGTGTCTCACAGCCGGGGCCTCGGACATGACCCCGCTGCACGGTTAAGATTGGTCTACCGATATGATCACAAATCCATGAATTTGCGGGGTTTGCAAGTTGCACCCGCAGGGGTCATCCAATGCCTTTGCGCTGCCATGGAGGCTTGTTCTAATCGGAACCAAGCAAGACCTGCGTTGTCAAAACAAGTTCTCAGTTTCTAATTCCCACTTGGCGCTGAAGGAAGCACAGCACGCGGTGCTTGTGGGTTTGTTCTAACCACTGGGGGGTTTTATTTTATCAGTATTTTTCATTTCGCGTTGCATCTTTGGGGAGGCCGTCTGCTTGCCTCCCCGGCGCTCAAAAGTTTTTTTTTGCATCTTGCATTATCAGCATTTTATCGATCTCAGACCGGCACGGAGTTCGTCATCTTGTTTTATTTATTCTTCTTACCACTTTGCTACTACTTCTCCTGAGGTTGTTAGTGGTTTATGACTCTGACGATCCTTTCTTCAATCCATTCCATCCTGGCTACACTACATCCCCAGCACTCAGCTGCTCTGCCAGCCCCCAACTTAAAGCAGGGCAAGGGTCAGCACTCAGATGCCTGCGATGAGTCGGGTGAGAGTCGGTGGCTGTCAGGGATAGTTTTGTTGAAGGATTTTCTTCCACATGTTTGCCTTGCCTAGAGGTTGAAACGACGCCCTAGCAAGGCATGGCACGATATCACACGGCATGGCGATGACACTATTAGTATTAGCACGAGCAATGGCATTTGGCGAGCGGTTACCTGGAAAGTTGTGTAATCTACTCTTTGTTTTCTGATTGGGAGGCCTTTTCCTTACCAAATTTTCCTGTCTAACGAAGGATGCATAACTACTTTATATCACGCATGTATAAACACCACATCATTTTCTCCTACATTCGGCGGCACAATGGAGGGATTTCCTCGGCGTCATTCAAGCAAGCACGCTTGTATCTATATACATATACACCTAGAAGCATAACCAAGATCTAATGGAACATTAACCAACATATCACTGCGTTCTTTTTCCTTCTATTGATTACCTAAAACATGATTAGCCTGCCGTCCCCGGATTGTGTTTCTCCACGCTTTGATCCCCCGGATTTTCATTCCCCACCCCACGCCCATAAATTACTAGGTTCAGCTCTGGTCTTGGCTGGTTCCGATGATGAAATTTGTCAAAGTCCTGCGTAACAAGGAATAGTTTCTGATGTATGGCGCGGGCGCGGGCGCTGAGGGGGCGTCATGTGCACGAGCACGCGACGTCTTCTGGTGGTGCTGGCCCCTGGAGCGAACGAGAAAGGAGAACAGCCTAGGAAATCGAGAGGGTTGGGGAGCAACGAATCACGGGTGTGCTTGCATAATGACAAGTGTGGCCACTAGAAACGAATCCTGTGATAAAGCATTAATAGTGGCATTGGCCTGGTCAGCAGTGGGTAGGATTAGTGCTGTGTTTTCTGCTACTTGAACTTCTTGTCTACAACTTGTCCATCTACAGTTTGAGTGACAAGCTATTTGCCATGGTATTCGTTGTATAAAACTGTGCCTATGCATGCACAACGGCACTTGCTCACCGGTGTAGCGCCTCGTGTTTCATGCTCTGCAGTTCAGCATTCCTACGATCTCTTCGTTCTCATTGGCTTCATCTCCTTTGGAAGGCTTGAGCTAGTCGATCATTCTACCATCCCTCTGGGAAATTTTGACAACGCATCAAGGTACGTAACGACTCGTTTGCAAATCATTGTCAAAATGATGAAAGCTACAGCCATGTCTTAGATCCCATGCATCTACAATGGGACACTGGCTGCGTCTTTGACAGACCTGCCACGTATAGTAATGCATTTCACTAGGGCTGAGCTTTATTAGAGTTTATTCCATTTGTAGTAGCTTATTGAGCTTTGTTGGGTTAGATTTTCGACTTCTTGTGTTACATTTGATGGAACTCGGTCAAATTAATTCGCCATGTGTTCCTGACTGAGTGCTGTGCTGGGCATTTAGTAGCTATGATGAACAAGGATGCTGTGTGGTTCTCCGTGGAGAAGTTGCTTCCGATGACATTGAATGAGTTATAGGATCAGAACACCGGATCATATGCTGCTTATGATGCAACCCCATCGGCATGTCAGAAGCCCAAGCAGGCATATATTTGTCTTGTGAGTGCTCCAAAGTGCTTGGTCCAGACGAAAAACCAGCATGGTATGCTGCGCACAGAACACCTTTCTTACAGTAATTTTTTGCCGACTCTCCGTGTCCGGATAGCTTCATCAGCAAAACCAATGACGACAATTCTGTGTAAGAAGGGGAGAAACCTTGATTAACGAGAATTCTACTAAAAGAGAAAGGGGGAAGCCTACGTGGCCGGTGATGATCTAACAGTTTCGGTATGTGATAGCTGGAGGGCGCAGAGCGCATTAAGTCGAAGATGTTGATAGAAGCATGCTGATTTATCTCACGCTTATCGTGGCTTTCGTGGCTACCAGGTGGTTTCAAGAATTGCACGGTGTGTTGACACCCTCGTTTGTAGGGATGCGATGTATCCTACCTGACATGGAATATAAAACTAACCCTGTGCCAAAGAAGATGGTCAAGCTTGTGTACAAATATACTATTCTGCCATCGCAAATCACTGGTCATAAACAGTTTGACAATTAAAAACTCTTGCAAACGCAGCAAGTATCAGTATTCCCCGTCATAATAAACTACACCTCTCCTATACAATGCAAAGTACAATACATGCCAATCCCGGTTCGTACAATCCCATTTCATATTCTCGTTCTCGCTTGGTCTAAATAAGGACGGCCGCCTTCACTTGTTGATCAAAGGGATGCCATTTGAAGAAGAGTGTCATCGAGTGGTTTCAGTCTATCGAGCCGAAGATGCTCAGCTCCCAGCATCGATAGATGACGGCACAGAGAAGTGAATGGAGCAGAACGGCCACTCAATAGCTTGGAACAAATGGCATCCAACTCCTGAGTAAAAATCCCAATGTTTTGTATTCGTAATGCAGTAACAGCGAAGGCATTCTCGAAACACCCACGCATAATCCCTCTGCTCCTCTGCAACTTCTGGTTACCTGCCCGCTGGTCTTGAGCTGGCCATTTCACCATATCGTCCACGATGCTTCGTGGTGTCGTATGCCTGGAGCACACGTGTTTGACTCTCGTCTGCTTGCGAGAAGGCATAACCACGCTGCTTGCGCATACGTTGCACTTGTCGCACCTTTCGAATTGCTTTTTGGAACTGCTCCATTCTGAAATGCGTTAGCTTGGTAACCAAATCATATGAGTCGGTGTAGAACTTACCTGGGTCGATAATCTTGAATGTTGTACTTCTGGATTTCCTGGATATGATGGTATGTTTGTGGTCGGTACATACGCTTCGCATACTTCCAGACAAAGTCACGTAAAAGGCACATGACGGCAAGGTTGACTGTCTGTAGCCAGAAGACGGGGCTCTCATAGATCCTGGGTATGGTACCTTGGTACTCCATGGACACACCAGCCATTGGCGCGACGATACCATAGACAGCAGTAAGCACATACCAAATGGCCATACTTCCAGGGATAGCAAGAACATGGTACTTTGTCCAGTTGCTGGTGACCAAGGCTGCCTTGCCAAGGACGGTGAGTAGAACAGCACCGTAGAGCGCCGTGCCCCAAACCCAGTGGCCTGCCATCTTGCCATCTCCTTGGATAAGGTCACTATACCAGAAAAGCTCGCCCCAGATATAAAGTACGATGGAATGATAGATGGCATTGGCGATCCATTGTAGGAAGACCTTCAGCCTGAAGAAGTAATTTTGCTGACCCATCATGTAAAGCTGGGGGTACCGATCCAGAAGGCGAGCCGAGATGAACTGGTCAAGAATACCGAGGGCCAGAGGTGGCAAAACGGTGTAGAAAACGTTGTAAAAGGATAGCGTCCATGATTCGTAGATGACCTGACCGGAAAAGACGTTTTGAAATGTGTACTACGATTGAGATTAGCCACGATTGTGTAAGTAGTTAGAATTTCACTTTGTACTCACCCAGAACTGCGTCATGTACAACGTGATGTTCTTGTAGAACGAGAACAAAATCGTCTTCGTGACACGCTGATAGCTCCACGCACCATGAACCAGCAATAGCTTCCGGAGAAATCTGAACTGCGCAATGGCCACATCGGCGCTTCGTGCAGCCTGGAGACCTTCTTCACCACTGATACCAATGCCAATATGAGCTGCCTGAATCATCGAGACGTCGTTTGCTCCGTCGCCAATAGCGAGAAGAATCGACTCCTTTTGGTACTTTTTGACCAGTTTGACAACAAGGGCTTTTTGCAGGGGAGACACACGACAGCAAATGACAGCTTTGCACATAACGGCCAAGTCAAGGAACATTTTTTCTAGGTCCTTCTCAAGCGCGTATGTCAGGGACTTTCCATCAATGATCAGAGCCAAGGTTTCCGTTTCTATGGTGCCATCTCCCTGGGTTCTGATGGCATCCATCTTCTTTTGAATGTTGTCCCGTGTAGCGGCAGCCGTTTCCTCGTTGACAATCAGGAGCATCATATCTTCGCTGAGAAGCTTACAACTCATACCGATGTTGATGGCGGTTTCTTGTCGATCTCCAGTTAGAACCCACACCTTGATGTTGGCCTGCTGCAAAGTGTGGATTGTCTCTGGAACACCATCTTGAAGACGATCCTCGATAGCAGTTGCGCCAAGCAAAAAGAAATCTTTCTCAATTATTTCAGAAGCCTTGTCCACTTCCTCGGCACGGTTACCTCCAACTGTCATCTGAGCGGTATCATAGATCTTGTACCATTCTTGGAACTCGTTTTCGGGGATTTCTCGCATAGCCAAGCACAGAGTTCGTAGACCTTCAGAAGCGTACTCTTCGAGATGTCGGAGTGTGACTTCGACGTGAGGGTTCTGGTCATTCAAACGTTCCAGGATAACGGTATCGGCACCCTTGCAGTAACAGCGAATCTTGCCATCGGGGCATCGGTAAATAGTTGACATTCGCTTTCGGGTCGAGTTGAATTCGCAAACGGCGAGAAGTTCATACTCAAGTTCCTGGCCATTAGCGTCGATGATAACCGACTTAGGCTTTCGAGCAGTGAACCTGTAGCCGAGATCCAAAGCACCAGCAACAAGAGCACCTTCATCGGGGGAGGCGGCTTGGTACTTGATACCACCCTTTTCATCCATCTCCGGAATAACTGTATGGCAAGTTGCGAGAAGCGACAGGAAGTGATCGATCGCAGGGGCGGTCTCGTGTCCGCTCTTGAGGTTAGACTTGAGGGCCTTGTAATCGAAAAGTCCAACTTCGACGCCATCAATCATAGTCGGGCGACGATCTTCCGGAACATCTTCAGAGTATTGGATTCCAGCAATCGAACATTGCTTGAACTCCATCTGGTTGCAGGTGAGGGTTCCAGTCTTGTCCGAGAAAACATATTCAACCATTCCCAACTCTTCCACCAAGCTTGAGGTTCGGCAGGTAGCGGGCGTGTCGTTCTTATCGTAGTACATATCCAAATCATCATTGATCAGAATTCCGTGCCAATACTTCACCAACTCCACAGTGACGAAGAGGGAGATGGGAACCAGAGCAGAAAACAGAACCCAGTATGTGACCATGTCCTTCAGGAATGTCTGAGTAATTTGTCCGGCGGTGCTTGTAGGGTCCAGATAGAGATATGAAAGCGCCTCTCCTTCGACTTTTCGTTGAATCAAGTCTCCAACAGTACACACAATACTGAGAATCAGCAAAATGCCTACCAACAACAAGACGAGCCAATTAAGTTTCCTCTCAACCTTGGTGCGCTTGATAGGGGCGGCAGTGGCGTTTCGCATGAGCTTCGTTTCGTGGCCAGTAAACACTACAACACCATGAACCCAGGGAGTGTTTCGTAACGTAGCACCTCTGAGAAGCAGTTGCTCTGGGTTGAGTGCAAATTCCTTCTCCCCGCCCCCAGTCTGCATTGTCAAGGTTGCCTCGTATGTATAAAGACTACTGTTCGGCTGCTCCGACTTGATGCGACCTCCTAGCCTGCTAAGCTCGTTTGGCGAAACCATTTCGGAAGTCTCTGGAATGGCCTGTTTGATCTTGAGGTTTGTCTCACCGTCGAGGTTTGCAGTTTCGATATAACAGAGACCTTCGGGTTCAGAACTAGCCAAAAGAACCAAATCAGCGGGGAAGGGCTCCTCCGATTCTACTCTTATAATGTCTCCGACAGCTACGTTGATCCATTTGGTTTCCTGGAAGGTAGAGCCCCGAAGGACCCGCGCTTTAGAGGTGTTGAGAGCATTGTCGGCTTGCTTTCTGCGGTAATCTTCAACCAATTCCTTTCCGGCAGAGATAATCAGCACCACAATGAGCGGTGCAATCGTTGTGTACGGGTTCGTAGGTGACAGATTGGGAATCTGTTGAAGTGCGGCAGTGAACAAGAAGAAGATGTTGGCGAACTTCGAAAACTGTTCGTAGAGAAATTTGGGTAGGAACGTCGCGATGTTGTACTTCGCAGTCGAAATATGGTTGTCGACATACTTGTTGGCAGCATTGGCGGGTGGGTTGTTAAGATAGATAAGTCTTGGGCCGAGAGTTGAGGGGTCTGGTTTCGATCGTCCAAACTTGAAATTGCCCATATCAAATCTGCCTTTCTGAGCCTGCTGCGGTGGTGGTTGAGAGCTTCCTCCAACGGAATCACCTCGTTCATGGCCAGGTTCCGTTAAAGGCAGATCCATTTCTGAATACCCTTGACCCATGCCCAACTTGTTCTTGACCTTACCTAGGAAACCTCCACCGAGACCAAGGACGCTGTTTCGGCTTCGCGCAGTGTTCCTACCCAAGCCCGGCGTCGTTTCGTCAGCCCTTGCGCCTCCATCGTGATGATAATACGAATCACCGTCGACGGGATAATCATCGAAGTCATCAGCATAACGTTGGTAATTGCCAAGTTCGGATGTCTGGCTGTATTGTCTTGTAAGGTAAGGATTGGATCCAGGCCCCGATCCAGGAACACCTAATCCGCCAGCGGGTTGTGAGGCCGAAGGATGGTTCGCGTCTCGAGCGCCAACGAAGTCGTCATAGGATACCGAAGTTCGCCCTTGGGGGTCTTGATTTTGTTCATGAAAGCGCATCAGGTCATCGTCGTTTAGAGTGGAGCGCTGACCACCGCCGTATACAGGTTGGTCATTGTCAAGGTCGAGTAGGAGATCGTCGCGATTATTAGAGTGTCCCGCATCGAAACCTCCTCCAGGCGGTCGCCCAGCCATGGCGGCGGACAGTTCAGGGTCAGACTATCGGTTCGCGAAAGCGACTGTCGGCATGCGGAATGGGAGAGACGACGGTACGCGATGAACGATTCGATCGGACAGGGGAGGAGAGAGGTTATTCGTGATGTTGATTGAAGGCGATGTCGTTGCGATGAGGTCGGGCGATGCGGGAGGATGCCAAGCACAAAGCTGACGGCAGAAGAGGCAATGGAGCAGATGGAGCCGTGACCGTCGTTAAGTCGTCGGGTTCGTTCACGCTTAGCGGCCAGGGCAGGTTGTCAGGTAAAGTAAGCACTGTAAGCTTGTAGGTCGAATGTCTGTGATTCCTTCTGTGGCTGGGATTGGGATAAATGCCGTGACGACCGGATTGCACATGCACAGCCTCCTTTTACCACGCGCAAGCTCTCGATTTGGAGGGTTCGATTGGAGGCCGTGCGGTGGGACGTTGGACGAGGCTCAAGGGACTTGGGTGTGGCCAGCTTGCAGTCATTGATTGGCTAAATTGACTTGAAGAGCTCTGTAGCTGGTTGTTTCCGCCAGTTACTGAAGACGTAGCAGATGCAGATGCAATTGTAGTCACGCTATTGGAAATGAGGATAACACAGCTTTGAATGTTTAACCACGGGTTAGCAGCAAAAGTGAAAAGACCGGGGACAAAAGAAGATTTTGGGATGAGACAAGGCGGCTTGTCGTGGGATGAGCTTGGGGGGGGCTGGCGCTGTCGGGGTCAGATCCATCCATTGGATCAAGGTTCACAGTGCTAAGGAACCCAGAGTTCAGGGGACGGCATCCATGGATGGATAGGAGTCTTATGAAGCACCCTGTCGTTTAGAGAAGGATCAACAGCAGCAATCCCACTTCAACTCAGTGGTCCATCAACTTTTACCCAATCCCGCAGGCCCTGCATCAGATCCAGATATCGAAGGGCCCTTTTTCGGCTACGAAGCTCAGGCTGTTCGCAAGTGCTGCTCCACGTCCATCTAGCTCGTATTGTTGCTATTCATGGCCGCCGCCATGGACTAGATGTCAGCAGTAATGATCTAGAGAGGAGCCACCATTCACTGACGCCTGCCACGCAGGCGCCAGGGATGTAATTGCGGAGGAGATAGGTAGGGCCCAGTCGTGATAGGGTCTTCATACGAGACAGGTATTTTCACAGTAGGATTTACCTGCAGAAGTTACTTTCGTCTAGCTGTCAGTTACATTCAAAGGTACATGCATAGGGGAAACGCCCCTAAGCCCCTTAGACGTCGTCACCTCGACGGATCCAGTCAAGTCCCCACTCACTCTAACACGCGCGTTTGTTCTGCTGTTTCAATATGAGGCATAAGAATGAATATTTTATTGGGATCTTAAGCCTAGGTAAAATAGAAGAGGGAGAAATAGAATATCCTAAGATTGGTATAATTCTCTCATATCTTGATAAGTTTTTATCAATTTGGATTAAATTTTGTTAAAGTTTCATAATATCTAAAGTAGAATGCCTATCTAAAGATTTTGTTAGACCACCTGACGGGTGCAATCCTCGCTGCCCTTATTCCTCACTCGCGAATACATTTTATTATAAGCTATACTATCGCCCGTTCCCTACTATGTTTGATCCTATGGAATACTTGCTGCATGAGACCGGGACACGTAGATTTATATCACAGGGTTCTTCTTATTAATGGACCGTCTTCCATTCTTTATATTCGAGTTGCCCACATACCGTGAGAGGCAAGGGTTGCCATTACTAGCTCACCTAAACCAACTAACCATTCCTTTCTTAGCATTTAGTAGAAGATTTTATTAGGTAGTCAATTGATACCTACGATTGCACAATGTTCTGTCAAACTAGAATATCTTGTGGCTTATAACCGGTGTAATCGATAGACGCACAGTGGACAGGCAGGAAGTTCAACTCGTCTACTAACAACCATTCAGAACAGCGACAATTGAGAAATAGGTTATGTCGTATAAAGGTTAATTGAAAGTACATCAAGGCTTGTGCCTAATATGAGAGCTTAACAGCCAGCTTTTACTCACAGAGACGCCTTCGCCTTCAACGCACCGTCCAACACCCCATCGGCCCATCTCGTAATGTGCTGGTTCACAGCTTCAGAGGCCTGCCACAGCGCCCAATGAGACGCCTTCACTTCCTCTCGGGTCAAATTGTCGAAACATGAGTCCATTCCTTGGGACATAGCTGGTGGCAAGGCCGCATCATCAGTCGCTGTGATAAACAATGACGGCATCTCGAACTTATGACCCTTCTTTGCGATCTCCACATCATCGCGGTGGTTGAGCTCCTGCATTCGATAGTAGTTCAGCGGCCCATGCAGCTCAGGACTTCCCTTCAAGGTGTATTGTTGAACGTAGTACTCAAGCTCCTCCTCACTTATGAGCGGCGACTGAGCAAGAGTTGGCAGCTTGTCGAATATTATGCCCTCTTTTGTGGAAAATCCAAGCTCTCCATTGGGCCCGCGGCCGCCATACAGCGCGTTCAAAAACTGACGCACCTTTTCCTCTCCCTGGAGACGAGATTCAACCTCAGGTCCCTTGAACTGCAGCTGATAACCGAAGTTGAGCAATTGGCCGCTCTTGATGATCGCCTCAAGGGGAATAAATGTCTCCCTCGGCTGCATGTACGGTGTGCAGACGCTGAAGACTCCCTTGATCAGGTTGGGGTACCAGACTGCGACCTTCCATACAATAATACCACCCCAGTCGTGGCCACCAAGGATGATTTGTCCATCGCCGACGAACTTTCGAGCCAGCTCGTTGATGTCTGCTGACAGGCTCTTATATGTGTACTCTTCGAGTGACTCTGGAGCATCCGTGCCGCCATATCCGACCATATCTGGAACTATGACCCGGAATCCTAGGGACATCAAGTAGGGAACCTGGTAGCGCCAGCCAAATCCAAGGTCAGGGAAACCATGGATTAGAACCATAGTTTCCAAGGGAGTGCCCTCAGGTTCGCCAACAATGTACTTGTAGGTTTTGCCCCGAATCTGTGCCGTTTCGGTTTTGACTCGAGAGTCATTTGGCACAAGCTTATCAGGAGCCATGATGTAGGCAACTTGAATTTTAACTGTCTTGGTTTGTTATGGATCCCTGAAGTCTGTTAGTGGTTTTACATTTACGATAAACCATGAATAGAAATAAAGTTTCAGACTTATGGTGGGGATTATTGGGTGTGAATTGCATCATGTTTGATCACTCACCTTTCTTGTATCAAGGGGCTATGAGGGAGCTTAACCACGTATTTGAGCCAGAATTGCCAGTAAGTCACAATAGGCAAGTTTGCAAAAGATGTGTTGCTCTGGGTCGGCTTTTGCGGTTCGGAGCCAACATATATACTTGAATCCTCAGCCAACTTCCAACCTGTTGGTGTAGGGTGGAGACAGCGGAAACCGAGGCACAAGCGGAACGACTTCCTAATTCAGGATAATCGAGACGTCAGTGCGGCTAAGAGATAGCCTATCCTTTCATGACAACTGCCGTGTCACACCGGTGAAAGCAACATACGTTCTCTCTCTCGGCTTTTTACATAAGATAGTAGAGATAGACGGTGGATTGCGGTGGAGGCATCCAGGCGGTCTGCCCGACGTAGACAGCCGAATGCCGAGGACAGATACAGGATTCAAATGAGTATATGTATGCAATCCTCAAAGACAAAGTCGTGGGGTATCGAATAGAATTAGTCCTCGACGTCAGAGATAATAACTCCCACATCAGAGGCGCCTCTATGAACATTAACGCGTCTGCGTTGCCAGCCACATGAAGATTGGCATATCAGTCCAGAGAAACCTCATATCCCGTCATCAACTCAACGAAGAATATCGACAATCCGCGCACTACAATAATGGTGTGATTTTTTTTCGTAATGACGCTCAGTAAATCACCATGTCCTCCTCAGCCTCCTCAAGTACATCAGCGGATTCATCATGATGGTGATGATGATGTGCATGATGGTGCTCCCTTTCCTGAACCCGCGATGAGTGATCAGAGCCATTCGTGTCCCTAGAATCGTGAGCTGATTCCTCCTTTAAAGGCGTTGTTGCCTCCACTGGCACGGGAGATCGTATGCCTCGGCTCGTGTGTTGCTCCCTTCTCTTGTTGAAGGATTCTACCTCACGTTCTATTGTCGCCTTTGCATGTCGTACTTGATCGTCTATTTCGACCTCTTGAGCTTCTGAGAGTTTCCACGGTAGATAATACTGGGCGTTGTTAACAACAGGCGCAAAGAAAGTAGAGGCTTTGGATCAACTTACGATCTGCGGATGTGATTCTGTCCGTAGGTACTGGGCCATGGCAAGCATTTTAGAATGCTTATTTCGCATCTACACGTTACAGTGTCAGTCCCATGCATGAGGGGCATCGATTAGTAGTTCAGCCAACTTACGACTTCCTCATCGAACCCAATCTGTTCACCCTTTCGAACCTCAGTCAGTCGAGCTCGCTTCTCCTCGCGCAACTTATCATCCTGGGCTCTTTGCTTCTGCAATCTTTCTTGCTGCCTTCGCTCTATTTCCAAGCGACGTTTCTGTTGTGTGCTGCCGGTCGTTTGGCTCAAAGTGCTGAGTAGCCCACCAAACAAGCGCTTGCCACGCTTCTTCTCCTCTTGTGTCGCAAGTCTACGGCGATCAACATCAACACCAGTAGAACCCCCATATGAATCATGGCGGTTCTGCGACGAACCCCTCCTCGGTCGTTCGTTCGTGGCTTCGCGAAAATGATCGTCGTGTTTTATGCGTTTGGGGGAAACGCCATCTTCGTTTATTGATGCTTTTCTTTTCGCAGTCTCTTTGTCTGGAACATCTCGAGGTGGCGAGTTGACACTCTTCTCGGCATCTGGTTGAACGTCATCCAATAGACGAAGTCTACGACAAAGTTAGTGGCATGCAACCGAGAAGAGATAAGCGTCCATCGTACTCAGCGTCAGTGGCCATTGTAGATGAGTCTTTTAGCACGTCGCATTATTTGAACACTATCAAATAAATCATCAGATTGATGGGCTGCTGTGTAGTACATACAGCATGAAGCATGAACGTGGATGAAGGTTGGAGATGTCCCTTGTCGAGGCTGAGGAAGGTGGGACCATGGCGTCGCGGAAACTGGCACCAGCCACTGCGCCCCGCCCTCTTTGATTGGCTCGTGGCTTGCTGTCGCCCCTCGAAGCTGTCAGAACGCCGCGGCAAGGCTGAGAAATCACCACTGCTAAACTCTACAACATCTACCAGAGCTTTCTGACCTTTATCTTTCTCGACCCATCTCCCACTTCTGCCGCGCAATTCACTCCCTAAACCGTTCTCATTTCCCACTGCGCTTGTTGCCATCATGTCTCGCCATCATCCGTAAATATCGCCCGGTTCCTGCATTTCATGACTATCATGTTGACTAACTTCCGCCTAGCGATCTTGTTATGTGTCGCAAGCAGGCCGGCATTGCCATCGGTCGTCTCTGTGACAAGTGCGATGGTAAATGTCCCGTCTGCGATTCTTATGTGCGACCTACGACCCTCGTGCGCATCTGCGACGAGTGCAGTTTCGGAAATTATCAGAACAAGTGCGTCGTTTGCGGCGGCGAGGGCATTTCGGACGCCTTCTACTGTTTTGAGTGTACGCGTCTCGAGAAGGATCGTGATGGATGCCCCAAGATTATAAACCTTGGCAGTTCAAGAACAGACGTGAGTCGCCTATACACTGACCTTCTTGATCGCATTATGCTGACTTTCCTGCTTTTCTCAGTTATTCTACCAAAAGAAAACGAATCGTACAACGCAATACTAGCAGAGTCGTGGCCTGGGTTGGCCGTGGATTGGGGTACTACGTGGATCGAAGCAAACCTTTAAAAATCTGGCATCACAGGTGTTTTGGGCGCAACACAGGATGGGAAAATGTGTTTTTTTTTTTGGATTGAGCGATAGCTACCTAGTAATTACAATGTTGACCAGCTTATTTCTCACTCGTCTTTGGCAAAACTTGCCCGTGATCTCCACGTTTGGGCTGAAAAGAAAAAAGGTCCCACCATTAAACTCCTCGTAACGCATAAAATACTAAATAGTACAGCTTCAGATATTGATCATATGTAACTGACCTTGACCCCCATCCCGGCTGTGCCCTTGACCTTATTCCAAGAAAGCGCAAGTATCCGCTTCACTCGCTCGCGGAGATTGGTATTACCCAACATAAGAATCAAACCCATAACAAACGCCAGGAATTTGAACAAGAGCATGGGGTTCGCATTGAGAGTGGACCCCAGATGCTCGATTACAGTGCGCATGCGTGTAATGACCATGGATGCGCGTGATGTAAGAGTCGGGGCGCGCGAGACAGTCGCTTTGCCATTTGACTTGGGCCCCGCTTGACTTGCGCCTTGTGGTTTGGACTGTCTTGATGATGTAGTCGACGGTGTCCTAGTCTGCCGAGGTCGAGTTGACCCGGTATGACTGGCAGTGTCGTCGATTCCGTAATCGACTTCACTCCCTTCACGCTTCGCACGCTCCTCCTCTATTCGTTTTCTCTCCCTCTCCTCATTTTCAGCCCGTAGTCTCTTCGCTTCCTCAATTTCCTTTCGTAGTTCATCCTCTTGCCGCTGGCGCTCCTCGTTCTCATGTCTTTCCTGCTCTTGCTGTTCGTCATGGAGACTTTGCAAGGCTTGTAGAAAGGCTTCACGCCGTTCCTCGTCCAGAACTGAACTGACACTGATAAACTCGCGAGCATAGTCCCATTCGTTGTTACGCAAAAGTACGTGCAGGGTGTACAGTTCAAGAATCTTGACTCGAGCATTTAGATCCCTAGGTGTATTGGCGCCACTCGCTCCTTTAGCTGGAGATCGGTAACGGTTTGAGCTCGGAGATTCAGCAAGCCGCCCAGCGACATCGAGATTGGGCGTGTTTGATGCGGCCAAGTAGGCCTCGAGTTTGTGCTGATTTAATTTTTGGTCACGAGCATGTGCCAACAATATTGTCGCGCTGCACAAGTCAGTACAAGTCTGAAACAGACACATTCCAGAAAGACTCACAGGTTGATGACTACATCTGAATCGACGTCACCCTCAACCCCATGGTAACCGTTCATGACAACCTCATCCCAGATCTCTCCATCGCGGACCTTGGTGCACAAGGCTCTCCACTCCTGATTTCCGAAGGCATCCTTGCCCTCCTCGGGTTCTAACTCAACGATGCCGTTGAGAATTGTAAGATATAAGCTCCAGACTTTGATGCGAGTCGTCCTCGAGGCTCGTGCGACTGGTGTAGGTTCGCCATCATCAACATGTTCGGGTGGTGTAATGAGCGGGAGCAACGTCGTCAGAGCTTCGGGCAAACGACGCGTAAGAAATAAGGTAGAAGCTTGACGATAGGTCTTCGAGATTTGGGAAGGATGCCGCGAGGATGGAGACGATGATAGCGAGGATATGGAGGCTGAAAGGATGTTGTGGGATAGACCGACGGGCGCAGTCGAGGATGACATAGCTGCCGGACTGTATGCGGCGTGATGTCCGTTGGTAGACATGATGACCCGTGGCTCGCGAAAGCAATTAGATCAAGAGTACTAGTACAGAAGCTTGCGAGGTGAAGTTCGTTTAGACATAAATGGCGACAAGGTTTGTTGAAGATGGTTGGTAGCCAAAGAGGTCGGATCGTAATCAAAAGGATGAGCGGTATGTGACGAAGCTGGCGATGGTGACGGGACAAGCGAGAATTGAGCGGTATGGGCAGATTGAATCACCCCAGATTCATGATCCAATTGAGCACTGACAGGACAATAAAAGAAATACGGGGGATCAAGTAGCAAAAACAAAGTCAATCTCGGGACGCACGCGTCAGGGCCGAATTCAGTCAAGAAGGCCGTGACATGTGGTGCAGGAACATGAACAAACAGAGCTGCAGCTGGGATGAAAGCTGGGAAGCTGAACCAACCAGCAAGCAAAGAAAATAAAAGCATCCACGAATTTAGCCTCGGTACCTCTTAACTTCGGGTTGGTCCAGGTGGGGGACCGTGCTCCATTTTCAGCGCATCCCCCAATTCCGATGGGCTGGAAGAGGAGCCGACAACGGCGGCGGAAGCACGGCCGAGGTATCGCCTCCGTACCTTGATTACATTAAAGGAGCCAGTTCGATGTTTGTTTCTATTGTCAGTAGTAGGAATAAAGACGCTGGCGAGAATTGTAGGACAAAACATTCGTTGTAGCCGTATAGGAGACGACGTCGGTACAGATTTCGGCATTTACTCCGCCTGCGTCGCGTGTCTTTGTCCAAACTGGGCATGTCTTCATTTCCCGCTGATCCAATGACCTAGGTAGGCTCGGCAGGACATCCCCCATCAGTCAGTCACAAGCATATGTTTTGTTACCTGCTTGGCTTGGCTAGACCAATGAAGGTGGTATATACAAGACATCGACAACAACTACAACAGTGAACAAATACCAGAGGATAGTTAAGTGAACCATGAAAGAAAGCCGAGTCCTCAATGACCATTCACTACTTATCTAGCGTACAATCCTGCTCAACTGTCTACTTTATCCCGTGGAATTATGAATGTACACGTGATCGGGTTTCTACGGACTTCTTACCTATCACTGATGCTATCAGCAGGAGACTATCCACGTCGACGCGCTAACGCTTACCTCTTCTAACATTCCTCTTTGACAGTTTCAAATCTAAAGATTCCAAAAACAAGAAAAAGAAAATAGAAAAAGAAACCTTACCAAAATGGTGCCATTCTAATCTATGAAGAAATGTTTCTCCAGTGTCAAAGGGTCTCGATCCACAGGTTCCCCGACTTATCTCCACGGCCAAAACAACAACAAATTTCCCAAATAGGGCATTCGGATGAGATAAGTGCATAGGCCGGCAACTTTCGTAACAAAACTAAATTAGCTCTGGCATTCAACCCAATGCTCGAGCTCGCTGTAAATGACATCCTAGCTTATGAGGAAATCTATGGTATCATAAACGCCGTTTCCCAAACCAATCCTGCGAAAACGCCATATCTATTGTACAACATTCCCTATTAATTCACCCGTGAGTTATCGCCTTCGAGTTGACCTCCTTATTGGTGTTCCCTCACACGTTTCCTCCTTGATATCCTCTCGTGTTGCAATGATGCTATCCTCCCGCTCAACCAGCGACTCCTCGGCTCCGTTCAACTGATCCTGGCGAATCCAGCCAGCCTCAACGGCGAAGCACACAACGTCTGCAGCACAACCGAAGCATGGTACGCTTTCTTCAGCATCCGGATTTAAATACTTCCACATCTCTCTTGTTTCCTTCTTGAATCGTGCAAGCTCTTTCTTGTCACCTTTGAAGTGGCTTGTGAGGTATTCGTAAAGGTATGCTAGCCAAAGCACATTTGTATATGGAGCATAAGCGTCCCATGAAAGTGGTCCATCGACACCCTTGGCATATGGAGTTTCGTGCGCTTCCGGCGGTAGACATGTGCGGTCCGCGCGAAGGAGGAATGATCTCATCTGACGGTAGACTTTACATTGCGCTGCGTGCGTGCTGGTAAAGAGGCTCAGGTCTCTCTCAAGATCGAAAGCGACAGGTACTGCGTCGTCAATGGAAAGGTCTTCGCCTCGAGATAGACCGTAATCTAGAATAGTTATGTCTAGACCTGAGAAGCCAAAGAACCCTTGTGAACGAGGCCCCATCTTTCGAGATGTTTTCAGTTGCCGGATACACAAGTTACCCTCGTGAAGGTCGCGATGCTGTTCGATTTAGTAACTGGCACATCCGCATTCGACCTGCAACATGACTGACCTCAAACATGACAAGATCCTCAGCTCTTGCTAAGGCAATGGCCTGTAGGAAGAAGATGTCCCAAAGTTGGCTTTCACTAGTCAACTTCCAATCTTCCAACGACGTTCCTGCGTCGCCTAACTCGACAACTAGGAAACGCGTATCATCCATATATCGACTTGGTGATGGATAAAACTGCGCTCGATCCGGATCCTGACGCTTCATCTTCTTTTGGAACGATTGATGGGTCTCAAGAAGCTGTCTTGAGGTTTTGCCCTGAACAACATATCGTTCCTTATAAATGACAAACCCTGGTATGTCTGCCAGCCATTCTGAAATTTGCAGCTCGCCCTGAATATCTTCTTCAGGGTGTGGCTCTTCATCCACTAGGCCAGAGCGAATTTGAGCCTTGGTCTGCGGCTTGATGGGCGATGGTAGCCGGATCACTTTGATGATGCTCGTTCCTCGATCATTGGTTACGCGGTATACTTCGGCATAAGATGCTTCGGCGATTTTGTCAATTTTATCTCCTGGAGGGCATACATCGTCCCAGGTCAGAGTTCGGAGCTCTGTTTCTTGTGCGGCCTCCTCGGAGGCTATCTGAGCTTTCACTAGTTTTGAGAGCTCAACTGAATCGTCCTCGTCTGATGATATGTCCACCACTGGTTCTTCGACTTCTGTAGGTTTCTCTTCTGATACCTCGAGACTCTTGTCTACCTCAGCATGGGTAATCTCAATCGTTTTCTCCTGGATGGAATCTGTCGCCCTCTTTGTTGATCTTGTTCTTGATTTGGTAGATTCCTTTTCTTCGATTCTTATAGTCGAGACTTTCTCAGTTATTAGAGATATCGAGTCTTCCTTATTGCTAGGTTCTCGTTTTGTTCGTATTGGGCTTTGTGGCAGCTCAGCGAATAGACGCTCGGCTTTTGACCGCTTTGCCTGCTTGCCGTATTTCTTTACTGTGGTGTTTCGTGACATTGTGAATATTGAAGTGAATTTTATAAAATATGGAATAACTTTGAAGGTCCCTTGATTATCATGATATCCGTTCACATCGTTGTCCGAGGTTGGTGGGACAACGTGGGACCCACTTTGGGGGAAACAACCGTCATAACCACTAGCTGACGGTTGTGTCTGAGTTGGGATTCTAGAAGTGTTCCATAACGTATGGCCTTAAGATTCATTCAACATTGAAGTAAGCTGGTTCGAAAAATCATGGTAATTCAAGCACACTCTGCATGATATTGTGATCTGGTTGCTGATGCAATCACTTGATGAAGGAAAGCTTCTCATGACTATTTGGTACAGGCACAAGGCCAGATATACCGACCTACTCTTTCTGAGACGAGGCGTAAACAGAGAAGATATTCGTTAAATGTAGTCTGTAACTAGAGCTGAAAACTGTTGTTGAAACTCGTCATCGTGTTGAACTACCTAGCCAATGATTCATGTCAGATTCGTTATTGCGCACAGATCTGGATTTACTTGTAATTTATTAATCACAGCCAGGTACTATTGACGACTTCCTGAATGGTCAAATTGAGTATTGAGAGCGGCGAAGAACCAATCAGTTCAAACAAGGATAATGTGAGTTGATGACGTGACATTGAAGCTGTTTGCGCGTGTCGGCTCTTATATCGCCACGGTTTCTAGAGACTTGGTGAGCCATTGGATGAAACCACAGTTGTAATCTACAAAATTGATAAATATTTAAGAACCTCTTCAGACTTGGTCTTCGTCTATTCGAACAGTGAAAAATGAGGCACCTAATAAAGAGGCTAATGAGCAATTGAATTTAGATGCCTTTTACAGCTTAGCTGCAGGATGCCATCAGGTCTCCACATTGCCAAGCTAAGCTCTCCGCATCACCCACCTCACCCATTTCTTTGCCTCCTTACGCCGTGGCCTCTTGTTCTTGCTTCTTACCTCCTCCGCCTTGACGCCTCAATCCCCGTATTGAACCCTTGAAAATGGCCTCTTTCTTCAAGAACGCCTTTGGAGGTGCAAAGGCCCCCGAGGCCGCGAGTCCAGACTCGGGTAAGCTAACCCTCTCCCGTCCCTGATGGTTGCGCAATATTGCGACGTGCAAAGAGGGGAATTGGATATGAATGGAACATCATGACTGACACGCGACCTCATCATGTAGACTTCGCCGACTTCGCCGAGGCTCCCAACCCAGCTCCTGAGGCCGCTACTCAGGATGCGACAGCTGGAAGCGCCGCCGCCGCTGCTACCGCTGTTCCTTATACCAAGTGGTACAACATCCACGAGCGCCACTCTCTCTCCGAGTTCAAGATGGAGGGCATCATCCTCATTATCTCGAGCGTCATCTTTCTCTTCCATATGATTGGCGCTCGCCGCAATCGCTCCAGGGCCAAGGGTTGGATTCGCGCTCACGCCCCCATTTTCCAAAAGGAGTACGCTCTCGTTGGTTTTGGTGGTGTTCCCACCGTGGATAACGAGGATATCAAGCCGGATACACTCATCAAGGAGAAGTCCCTTTTCGAGTTTGCGACCTACGCTACGGGCCGACAGAACACTGCCTTCACCGATGTTAAGCTCACTCTCACCAAGAAGTTCAACCCCATCGTCAATGGCTTTGAGCATGTCGCTGCTTTCTTCGTCGAGACTGTCGATGCGCCCAAGGATGCTGTCGAGGTCTTGACTTATCCCTTTGATGGCAAGGAGAACCTTACTGTTCCCTCTGTTCCTGGTGCCTCCGAACTTCGTGCCAAGGATGCTAAGAGCACCTACGATGGCTTCGTCTGGGGTGTGGTCCACAAGGATGTCATGCGCCGAGTCCGCGACGAGCGATACGACGTTTCTCTCACTTTCACCAAGGACAACCCTAAGCTTCCCGCCTGGTTGACTGTCATGAGCGAGAGCGCTGAGATTACCGACACTCTGCTTACTCCTGAGCTTATCGCCGCTATTGAAGCGGCTGGCGACCATTTCGAGTACATCATTATTTCTGATCAGCCCGTCGACAAGCCTGTCACCATTGAGGAGACTACACCCCGCAAGCGCCTCTTCCTCAAGTACAGCCTTCCCTCCAGTGGAAACTATGATACCCTCCTGCCCCTGTTCTCGCACTTCCTCCAGCTCCCCGACGTCCTCGTCAAGGTTGCCCACTTCCGTCCTGAGGTCTCCAAGAAGGTTCGCAGCACCCGTGAGCACGCTATCAACGAGATTAAGAAGGCCACCGAGGACCAGCGACAAGAGGAGCGTCTTGTCGAGAAGGAGAAAGCCCGCAAGGCCAAGCGTGATGCTGAGCTCAAGGGTCTCGATGCCAAGGCCCAAAAGCGATACCTCGAGAAGGAGAAGGAGAAGGAGCTGCGCAAGTCCCAGAAGCGACAGACAACGCGTGCTTAAAGCAATTCTCAGGTCAGGTTGTGGTACGTTAGGAGGCAAGCAATGGAATATATATATTAGCATGGTTGTTTTGTGTGAGGGGTTGGGATCTGTAACATTAGTTCATTAACAGCCTAATTTATGGTGGTGCTTGTCTCGGAGGCCTACATCTATCCTCATCTTTGCTATACACTTCAACACCAGCTGCGATAGTCTTGTAAAAATGAGATCGTTTTGACTTCCAGCAACGCCATCGCTGTTAAATGAGGCCATGTTAATCACGTATATCATCAAGATAGTAATTTGGTGACATGTTAATTATTCATTTTATCTTCAAAATACGCATTTTTGTCGCACTGACTTGACTTCTTTTGTATCCCCCGTTTTTTTGGTCTTTGCCAATACAGAGTACCGTTCAACCTGTTCAGGTTTTCCCCATGCATCTCCCTCCAAACACATTTTGATGAATTGTGGCTTTGAAGATGGTTGCAGACTCCTCAAGGAAAGAAAAGGACAACTCATACATTCTTATACTTTTGAACCAGCTTCACACAAGTATGTCTGCTGTGACATCCTACCTCTCTTCCGAACTGACTTGGCTAGTCACCCCGTGCATTGAGCACACGTCGCAATATCGGCTAGTTGAGGACTCGGAGGTAATAGTTTCCGATTTCATCAGGCCTGGCGAAACCGAGTATTGTTGCTCAGACTTTTTTGCCTTCCCTGGCAGTATGATCCTGCAAGCAGCATGTTCTGCAAATGCTAAGGCAGTGACACCCCGATCCAGGCAGCTTGCAGGATCTTGTCCTCCTTGGTAGGAACGATATAAATTTTGATGAATTCAAGTGGTCTCGTTCTCGAAGTCGGACGTTCTCGACGTTTCAGCCGAATTGTAGTGTCGTTGAGGCACGCCTGAGCGATTCGTAATATCCTCCTTCCTCTCTCAGGGCCCTGTGGTGGGTTTGAGAGAGGTATACGTGGCTGTTCAAGGCCCCATCCACATGCCCCCGTTGGCTGTACCACCCATACTTTCAGGGCTCGGACCAAACCCATACCCAAACAATGTGGAAAACTCATCCATTACTTGCGGTACGGACGGGAAGTTCGTATCCATCCCCACGAAAGGGCTGGCAGCGTGCATCGCTGGCATACCAGGCCGAGCAGTCGTGCCTGTACCTGTGCCTCTCCAAAATGTGTTTTGTTGGGTTTGAGGTAGCGGCAAAGAGGTCTCGGATGAGTCTTCTTGCCTGAACTCCTGAACGGGCACATCGTTCTTCCACAACAACTCCCATTTCTTGAACCTCGAGTAATCAGTTTCCCGGCCAGACGGGTCGGCAGTGGCATCGAGTCGTGTAATAGCGCGCTCGAAAACTTCAATTAGGGAGGCTTCGGAGCGAGCTGACTCGCCACCTGCTGACATCTCCTTAATCATGGCCATACCAGTGCGGAGAGCGTCACGCAGCCTGTCTGTCTTCTTTTGCAAGCACTGAGTAATGACAACAAGCAGAGCAGCACGACAAGAACTAAATTCAGTGTACGACGCGCGTGCGAGGCCGATGGTACTCTGAAGCAGATGGCACGTGTCGATAATGGTTAACGCAGCTTCAACACAGTCGGCCACCAGGATCGAACGCGGATTTGACTTATGGGGAGTGTTGGGGCGCTGGTTATTCGAATCGGCGGGAGAACTCGATGAGCTTGCATTACCACGAATGACGTCGCGAGGTAAGATGAAGGGTCGCCCAGCGTACATTCGCAGAAGACAGTACTCCAACTTCAGGTGCGTGTCTGCTCGCGAGATTGGGTTCTGAGGGTTGACCTCTTCGTGGAACGCAGTTTCGGGAAGCGAGTCCCACCACCTTCGAAGCTCTTCTTTCATATCAATAACGCGTTGCAAACCTTCATTCATCTCATGCTTCTGTGATGTTCGAAGTACCGATCTGTTGATAATGATTAGCTCAGGATCCTAAAGAGACAAGCTTGGTATAGTGCAATCTGCATACATCTCATGTGCGATTTTCCCAAGAGCCTGATTCAACCGCAGTGTAGCGAGCATGTGCGCAATATTGGAGGGGTTAGATGGCATGATATCTGGTCGATCGGCAGGCATCTCCGCGTCTACGTCCTTGCTCTGGATAGACAGCGGTCGTCCATGGTAGATGCCAATTCGTCTGCCTAGGGGTTAGTTTTCCAGTGACATAAACATTGCATTGAATTGAGCATACTTCTCTGTCGTATAGGCTGTCCACCACACACGGTTCCTTGTTTCACGGACGTAAGGATCAAGCCCCTCAGCAGGCCACTTCCTGTGCATACCATTCTGGATGGCCAGCTTCACTGCTAGGTTGAGGTAGATGTACGACAACCCTGAAGCATCGAGGGGTAGGGTATAAATTCCAATGAGGAGAATGGCCTGGACACTCTCGAGTGAGGCAACGGTGATAGCATCAGGAACAAGCTTGCAGGCTTGTTGATAGAACATTACACCGATTGTATCTTCTGAGAATGGGCTCGAATCATTTGACTTGCCGTGAGGATCCCTTCCCGTGATAGAATCCAAGTACGCATATTGAGTACCGATGGCGAATATGATCCAAATCATGCACAGGGTTCCGACTTCGCGACGAGATAAGGCGCCAGGGTTCTGGTAGATAAGATCGATCTGTTCAGCAAGCCACCCTCGTTCAACATAAAAGTAATTGGTCTCAGCGTGCTTGTAGAACGCCTGGACCAAAAACTCAGCGACATATCGAGGAGGCAAGGCAGAGAGTGACGCTTGTGTGTTGTTGGCCGACTGAAGTTCCTCAGCCCGATAATACTCTTTGAAACTGAGAGGACCTGGTCCATCCTGAAGAAGGCTCGATTTAGTTTCATTATTAAAATGGGGTGGAGGTAGACTTACGTGGCGGTCTGGTACACACTGTTCAATCCACTGCTTGATTCGCATTGAAAAGTTCCAATGAGAAAACTCGCCGGAATAATCTGAGACATAGTGTTAGCCAGTTCGTTAAAGCGATTTGATAGAAAGAGGTAAGTCTTACGGGTGGTATTGTTATCCAGGGGCTGAACGGTGTAGTTCTCATCATCCGCTCCTAAGTAATCAGAGCCCGGAGAATCCATGATGGGGGCTTGTCGGTGAATCTGGGATGCATCGAAGTTTTTGTTTTCAATCGACTCAGCCATGACCTTCAGCGATTCTGTGTCGAGGGAAACATTGCCAGCATAATGGGTGATGATCTTTTCCATGTAGGACACGCGCTGCAGGAGCTCAGTGCTGTTTGTACCAGGCCGGTTCCTACAAACAAACATGCCACATATCAGCAAACTTGAACACACTCCAGGGCATGAAACGGCGATATTGAACCCACCTTGCAGAGCCATCACCACCGTCGGCATCTCTAGCAGTCGGGCCCAGGAATTCGCATTGGCGATGCAGGCGCGTGCACCTCCGGCATGGCACACCACCGTCACATTTCTCCTTCTGACGTCGGCATCCGTCGCAGCTATAGGACCAATTCAATTAGCATCTAAGTAACGAAGTGATTGAATGTAGAACTAGTGGGCAATAGGTTATAAGGCTGGAGTACGTCCGCTATCCCAGGTGAGGCAGAGGAATACCCAAGCACCATGCGCTGCATCGTGCCTGAACCAAGAATGACGGCGCGCAATGGGGACTGTAGCTGCGCAAATATCGGGAAACGTACGCTCGAAGGGCTCGTTTGCGCTCTCTTTCGGCTTCGCGGCGCTGCCTGCTTTTCTGCAGGTTCTGTTGTTGCTTGTCCATTTCCCGTCACGAGGATGCGCGAGGCGGCGCGGGGCCGTTTGCGGCGGGCGGAGCGGATGGACTCCTGGGACCTCGAGCGGCGGGGAGCCCGTAGTCCCAGCAAAAGGCGTGGAAAGCCGTAAGCGTACGGTGAGGCGATGAAGGGCGACGTTTGGCTTGGTTCGAAGAGTAGACGATATTCGAGTTTGATGGTTCAAGTTGAGCGGATCGAAGTGGTTTTACGGCCCACGGATAGGTAGATCGAGGCTTGGGAAGCGAATGGCTCCATCCAGGACCCTGCGGGTGGATGCGCAGCAATGACAGCGACTAGGCGTCGGCCAACGCAATTGACAACAGTCAGCTTTCCCACAGAAGCACCAATTGCAGCGAGCAAGGATTGGAGCTTGGTTGTAACAAGCCTAGTGGGGTTTTCTTTTTTATGGTCGTTGGTAGAGTGCGAGGGACGACGCGTTCTGAGGATACTTTGGGACTCGGGGTGGTCAAAGCAACGTCTGGTAGGTCGCTTGAACAAATAAAGTAAGAGCACAGAGCGAGATGAAGAAGAGGGACAGAAGAGATAAAGTAAGGTAAGACGCGGGGATCGAAGCTAGCGTCAGTTTTAGTGCGGCTGGCGGAACCGCAGGATGGAATTCACTTCGTCGATTGTAGAAACTGATGAGTCTAGGAAATCAGGGAGAAGAATAGACGGGAGGTTTGAGATGGAGTATCTCTAGCTCAATGAGTGAAAATGTAGCTGCTGCAATGTTAAGAACAAAGAGGATATCACAACGCTTGCGACGTCGAGACGACGACTGTTATGAGTTGTTCTTGGAGCTTTATTTGATGGCAAATATTGCGTATTGCATCCACGGCGGAGAGCTTCCTTTCTAGATTGAGAGTTTGATGGCGCTAATAAACTATTCAAGGTCACACTGACCCTGGCCCTGTTGCAGCTACTGAGGGGCTCGATGCTCTGGATTGGAATTGATATTGCTTGCAGGCCCACGATGGTTGGCAAAACGAGCTGGTTGGCGCGCAACACCAATTGGTTACAGTGAGCGAGGAGCCAGCCAGCACTTTGCTTTTTCTTGTAGAAGAAGGTCTCGGCCGGCTTCCTTAGGATCGTCTTGAGGTGTTGGTAGTCCGTACATGCAGGATGTACTGTAGGTACCTTGTCGTGCACTTCGATTCGGTTGGCGGTCGATCCCGATTAATTGAAGTAGTATTAGCGTGGCATGGTCGCATGGACAAGCCGTTTCTCCTGAAGGGACTCACTCTGAGCCAGTCACTGATTATACCAACAATTGAACTAGTAAAGGTTAGGATAAGCTTATGAAAATATTATCGTAAGATATTTAGAAGCCTCCTCTGTACTAAGAGATTCTACATGAAGAGCATTGTATCTATTTTAGCCCAGGAGAGACTATTTTGTAAACCTGGAAGGCCTCTCTGTCCAGCCTAGGCCACTCGGCCGGGTGTGAGGATCGGTGCGTAACTGGAAGACATTAGAAAAGAACGGATGTTACGGAGACTGACGTTCTTCAAGGTTGATTCTGTGTATCTATGTATGTGGAGCCTGCTTAAGATGTGGCCAGGGAATTACTTGGATTTGCTAGGATTTCTAGACGAATATCCACCCAAGCAACTGGAAGGTCTCAGGAACCTGAGGCAAAATCAGAGACAGCCATAGTTGAAAGCGAGACGGGAGGCAATGCAACTGCAGATGGGCCTGCGCTTCTTGCAGATGACAAGGAAATCCACAGGACAAGGATGGCAAGGGGGAGAAAACACCATCAGCCTTGAGCTGATGACTATCGCGGCTCGCCTCATCGGGTTTAGTATCTGACCTCGAAGCACCTCTACGGCGGGGCGGGGCGGGGCGGAGCGCAGGATCACCCAGCATCACGAAGACGAGCGAATAACAAGTCATAAAACAGCGGCAGACCCTTGGTATTTGTGAGACAACCCTCGGCAATGCTTGGTTGTAACAAAGATCGCGAGACGCTTCGAAAGAACCTTGAAGATGCAACCATATCATATTGCGACCAGAATCGGCCGCAGCTGTAACTACCTAGGAGATGGTGTCTTGGTCAGCAGATGCAGGGCATCCAAAGCCCACTTCACCCACAATGCCCCCATCTTAGACAAATAATATTGCACATTTCGAAGCTGGGGGAAGATGCCACATGGAACAGACATGGGTAAAGATATGGGGAATTTCTTCAGACCAAAGCCCTGGTACTGGCCAATTCTTACTAGTGGAATTGGAATAAGAAAGACATCCAATTGCCCGTGCCGAAGACATCTTTGTTATAGCCAGCGTTGAACGCGGCTATCTCAACATAACTTACATGTTAAATAGGATAATCAGCTAGAGTTTCTTGCGTATGCTACCTAGGTGGAACTTTTTCTCTCTTTACAGCTTTAGCTGGTTTACAATATTACCTTACTTATTTTATTGTTTGGTCACAGCGCAAGGTGTACCTTCGAGAGCCACCTTCATGAGGAGTACCCATAAATCAGCAGCTGTCAGAGTAGGATAGTACTGTGTAAGCCGGATACCTACAACCCACGTATGCTGCATTGGCCAACAAGGAACTCACGATATCTAAGTCCACGGCCCACCTTGATGAATTCTAAGCCGCGATATTGCACGTCTTCCAACTCACAGACCACCAACGCCTCACTTTGATTTGGATGACGTACCGAATGACAAGGAACAAGCAGTGAACGGATTAAACATTCAAGGCAACCGAAACTTCCTAAGTCATGGGCCATACTTTGGCTTTTGTGGGGTCGACTGCTAATCGAGCATGAGCACAATGGCGACTCTGCAAGATCTCTGACTGCCTGTGACGCCAAGTAGCCCGATGTTGCTTCGATATTGTGCAGGTCTGCCTTCAGCTCTGCGCTTCGTGCTCATACTCATGCCTAGGGGGCCACTATCCTTGGCTCATAAGACGGCACGTAGAGTTTCCTAGGTAGGCCTTTGCTCGACTTGACCAACACAGCCGCGGTCTCACATTTCACCACTGCCTGTTATCGTTGTCTCTCCTAGCATACAACCCAGCTTGTTACATACGCTCTTTCAGTTCGCGTCTTGACCTTTTGTGCTAGTTCATGCAACATGAGGTTTGTCGGTTCCAAAAGATAGCGCCGCCGGCTCTAGATCGTCGACATTTCGTCCTGTCTGTCTATCACTGGGAATGAGACAAGATCACATTTACCCCAGACTGAAATGAACATGCGCCCCCTTCGGTAACCCGAGCTCTGTTGGCTCGGGCCCGGCATCCGATCTTCTCGCTTTCAATCGCCCTCACGGGATCCCTGAGCTTGTCAATGGCTCGCATAGCTGATGTCCTGTACACCACCTCCCTTCCGTGGCTGCCTCAGACCTGCATGAGAAGATACAAATCTCCTCTTTCAACAAATATTTCGATTCGTTAGGACAAGGCAGAAACAGCCATAGCCAATAGAGTACCCCGTCACCCCTCTCGAAGGAGCAACCACCGGGGTTGAGGAAAAAGAAATTTGGATCTCGAGATTGCATCTTGCATCTGTCAGCCTCTCTCCCAACACTCGCTACTCACCACTCGATCTCCATCGGAGCTCTCCCTAGGCCGGCCAAATCCGACATAGACTCCTACTGTACTCACTGCATCACCCTTGGCACCTCAGATTTGTCCCGATTCTCCGCTGCCTCTGCTCTGCAGCCGCCGAACTGCCGCTTTAACGAATGCAACTGTCCCTCTCCCACCTGCTACTGCAAGCCACCAAGGGCGTCTCGACCGTCTATCCCTGGTCCAGTGGCACATTGCAATAACACACCTCGTTCACGATGGGGACTTGCGTGCGCGTCTCGACCACTTGCCAAACTGCAGGTTTGCTCATTCACCTTGCTATATGTGATAGGTAAGATCAGCACTGAACATAATTCTCTCAAGTCCATTTGTCCACTTGCCTTGCGGTTAGGATACCCCCAAAGGGGCGTATCACACTTGGAACGAAAGCATTGCCGAGGGACGCACGGTATATCGGCAATTGTCGGTGTTCAAGGCGATGAGATATGCACCGACGCGCAGCTCGTTGAGTGGTAATGACTTTGGTCGCCCATACACAGTTTTGTGACTTTTGCAACCATACATAAAGCTGCTGTGAACGGATAAAGGCTGTTTGTACACAGAAGCCTGCCGATGGCCTCCAGTTAGTCGTACTTTTAAATGCAATAAATCTCAAATGATCGATGGAGCTCGAGTGGAAATAATGGTAATGCTTGTAATTTTCAGTATCCTAAAAGTACGCCTTGTGCAGAGCCGCTTCCGTCTGAATCGACGCCTGTCTGTTCCCACACCTAGTATATTACCAGTTTAACAACTAAGTATCCCAGAATCTTTTCTTTTCCCTTAGGTGTTCCTCATGACAACCATTTGTAAACGTAAAAAAAACAATGCAACGCTAGTAGTAGACATGATGCATAAAAACCCAATCCCTTTGTGATACTTGAGCTCACAACCAGTTTATAGAGCACCAATGACCTTGTCAAAAGCGTTGATGAGGATAGGGATATGCTCCTCCTGGAAGATGAGCATGGGTCGAAGGCGGACAGTGTTCTTGCCGCAGGTACCAATGTTGACACCGATGTGGCGCATAGAGCGGACGAGGCCAGCAGGGTCCTTGGTATCGAAGGCGATGAAAGTGCCCTGGTCCTTTCCACGGAGGTTCTGGATGTGCTCGGGGTACTTGGTAGCGAGGCGGGAAAGCTCAGTGTAGAGGTGAGTGCCGACACGAGCGGTCTGCTCGACCAACTTCTTGTCAAGGATCTCCTGGATAACGGCCTTGCACATGATAACACGGGCAGGGTCGCCGATCCAGGTGTTGAACTGACGGTAAGCCTTGTCAGGGATGAGCATCTCGTTTCCGAAAAAGTAACCAGCAGTCTGGGCCTTCTTGGAGAAGGTGACCATGTCGGGAGGAGAGGTCAGGTTCCAGTGGTCGTGTCCCCAGAAGGAACCAGTGGCACCAAAGCCAGTCTGGACCTCATCGGCAATGAGAACAGAGCCGTGCTTCTTGGTGATGTCGCGGAGACCCTGGAAGAAAGCAGGGGAGGCGTGGTTGTCACCACCCTCAGACTGAATAGGCTCAACAATGAGGCCAGCAACGGGGCAGTGCCATGTGGTCATAATGCGCTCAACCTCCTCGAGGCATCGCTTTTCCTCGGCAGCGTTCTCCTCGGCGTGTTCCTCAAGAGGGTACTTGAGAGCAGGGAAGGGAGCCTGGGGCCAGTTGAAGCTGGGAATGTCGAGCTTGTGGACAGCCTTGGAGCGGGTGGTAGAGAGAGAACCGAAACCACGGCCGTGGAAAGAGTTCTTGAAGCTCATGATGGCGAGCTCAGGAGAACCGGGCTTGGAGTTCTCAAGGCAAGAGTTAATCTCCTCGTCATTCCAGTCGGCGTCACCACGCTTGCGGCGGCTGTAGAGCATGAAGGCGGCCTTGTAAGCCAGCTCGTTGGCCTCGGAACCGGACTGAGCAGTGAAGATGTAGCTGAGGCCCTTGGGAGCGACCTTCATGAGACCGTCGCGAAGGATATCAACCCACTGGTCGGAGGGGAAGTTACCAATAGCAGGTCGGTTGACGAGGGCGGAAGCCATCTCGGGGGACTTGGCAGCCTCAATCAGGGTCTGGTTGTTGTAGCCAACGGGGATGGAGGCGATCTGAGCGTAAACATCGAGGTACTTGTTACCGTCAACATCGACGATGCTGCAAGAGGTTAGTTATTGTGTTTCTCCAATACCATTCTTTTGACGCCAACACATACTAGTTGCCCTCAGACTTGTTGTAGTCGACCACGAAGTGGACAGCACGGGCGTCGAAGATAGCATCGAGTCGCTTGGTGCTGGCCTTGGAGACGGGGCCAGGAATCTCCGTGCGGACGGGGGTCTCGACAAAGGAAGGCATCGTGAAGGTAGTGAAGATCTCCGAATAGGATGATGGTTTCCTCTTTGTATCTTAAGTGTGTGTACGAGGATAGAGAGTCAGGATGTCCTGAATAGAATCGAGGTCAACTTGGAAGCTGGGGGAAGGACCTATTATAGCAATTGGCAACGGCTTCGGACCTGGCACTAAGTTGCCCGCCATGGTCAAAAAAGTTGTTATGGAGGGCCTCGACGAGCCGCCCCTGCCAATTGTCTGCGGCTCATGGAGACGATACGCAGCAGTTGGGGAAACGTCGTGGGACCGGAGTCGAGAGACCGACCGGCTCACAGCCGGAAGTCTCACGGGACCTTAGGTGCCACCACTTGTACCTTTCCTGGACTGGGTACGCGTTGGCCAGAAGAAGAGGCAGGGAGGGGACCCGGCATTTAGTGTGGGTTTGGCGTGGCGAACATGTACCTTGATTAGATGATGGATGTCGGCAGAAGTACCGTAAACGACTGGGATTTTGTATCTTCACAAGTTGCCGCCCAGGAACCCCTTTGAGCCTTACAATATTTTGCGAATGAGACACAAAAAACAAAAGAAAATGATTTCGTGGTTACTAGTACTTGACTTCCAGGCTATCTTCGTACTCTCGTACTCGAGAAAGGGTAGGAAATGTGTGTTACTTTACCCCACCATCTGGTTACTAGGTAATGAGTTCCCCGGACATCGAATTCTCGGTGGCAGCCCCGGGAATCGCACATCTCCATTGGGCTACCTATGATGAAACAATGTCGGTACTTAGACCCCCCCTGTGAGTCCCCTGTGAGTGGCTGTCTTCTCTGTGCATTTAGCGATCAGAGCGCCTGAAGCTTCCCATTCCTTACTGGTGTCTCCATCTCCGGGGTTTAGTCTGTCGGCTCCCTCCCCCACCGGCCTTCGCAGATGTCTGAGGTGTCGGTTCCGAGATACCAAAAGTCTGGAGCTTGAACCACAACGAACCTCGTGACAGAAGATTCTCCACTAATCTCCTAGCCGTTGAATTATTTGTTTGCTAGCCGGCCAGCCTAGCCAGCTTAAAAAACATAGAAACGATTGATGTGAATTTTTTGCTCCACTTCCACCTTCTCCGATGCGGATCGCCAGCTGCAAATTCTCAAGCATTTGCACCCCCCCCTCAGATACTGGCTAATCTCACCCCCAAGCCGTCGGCTCCTAAAGATTTCCCCTCATAAACACCCTTTCGCTTCATCATACACGCCCACGCCGGCCCGGCTCACAATCGGTGCCGTGACTGACAAAGTAAACCACGGAACCGGCATAACAGCAATCAACGGTTCGCACCAATATGCATCGTCGTCTTGAATCACGGTGCCCATTCGGGGCTATGACTATCAGGCCGGTCACTGCCGTGATCTCGGTCAAATTTGTGTCTTGTTGTGTTGTAACCATTGTACAACATGAGTACCGGAAGAGGCGTGGGGAGCCGAGGGCACTGTAAGCAAGAATACGTTGGAGAGAAAAAGATAATAGATATGAACAAGTTCCTACCTCCTCTGTTATAAACTGCTCCCTGTCATCCAAGGTCTCAGCCGGGTTTCACATACGCATTCTCATCACCAACAAACAGCAGGGTAGACTGACAAGCATCATCATGGCAACTTCAAAGGTGTGTGCCATCACCCCATGTCAACTTTTCTTCTTATGCAGCTTGTCTACATCCCAACAACTATCGAAAGTAACATCCACTAACACGTTGTTTTTGTTTTGATTTTCTGCAGCTCAACGACCCTACGCTCATCAAGAACACATGTTACGTCAATGGACAATGGGTTGCTGCAAAGTCCGGCAAGGACTTTGCTGTCCAAAGTAAGCGCTCCAACCAGGCCCTGGACACTTGTATTGCAAGATCCATTGGTACTCCAACACAGATGTCCTAACTTTTATTTGTTGCAGACCCTTCAACCCTTGAGGAGATTGGAAAATGTCCCGAATTCGATGCCCATGATACCGAAGCCGCTATCGCTGCCGCCGATGCCGCATACAAGACATACCGCAAGACCCCGGCGCGACAGCGGGCCCGGCTCCTCCGCCGCTGGTATGACCTCATGATGGAGAACGCCGAGGATATTGCACGACTCATTACCCTTGAGAACGGAAAACCTCTGGCTGATGGCAGGACCGAGGCCAACTACGCCGCAGCCTTTTTCGAGTGGTTCTCGGAAGAGGCTCCTCGAATCTATGGTGAGACCATTGAGGCTTCGAACCCATCATGCCGTCTCTCTACCATTAAGCAGCCCGTGGGTGTCTGCGGTCTTATTGCGCCATGGAATTTTCCCGCTGCTATGATCACCCGCAAGGCTGGACCTGCGCTCGCTGCTGGCTGCACCGTTGTTATCAAGGCTCCCGCTGAGGCTCCTCTGACGGCTCTCGCCCTCGCTGAGTTGGCGCATCGTGCTGGTATTCCTGCTGGTGTTGTGAATGTCATCACCGCGCTGGATAACACCGCCGAAGTCGGTAAAGTCTTGACTACTCATCCCAGGGTCAAGAAGGTTTCTTTTACCGGCTCAACTGGCGTGGGCCGACTCCTGATGAACCAGTCTTCGTCAACTATTAAGAAGTTGTCGTTTGAACTGGGTGGAAACGCCCCGTTTATCGTGTTTGAGGACGCAGATCTAGACAAGGCCGTTAAGGGTTTGATTGCCTGCAAGTTCCGCAACTCAGGCCAAACCTGCGTCTGTGCCAACCGTATTCTGGTCCACCGCAGCATCTATGATAAGTTTGTCCAGATGGTACTCGATGTTGTCAGGACTTTTGTCGTTGGTGACGGCTTTGGTGAGAAGACCACTCATGGACCTCTCATTCATGGCCGTGCGGTGGCCAAGGCTGCTGAGCATGTCGAAGATGCTCTTTCCAAGGGTGCCAAACTGATCCATGGCGGCGAGCGCTTGCCACACCTTGGACCTAACTACTATGACCTCACGGTTTTGACTGATATGAAGGCTGGCATGAAGCTCTGCAGCGAGGAGACATTTGGCCCTGTGGCTGCTTTCTTCTCATTTGACACCGAAGAGGAGGCGATTGAGATAGCCAACGACACTGACGTTGGTCTCGGGGGCTACTTTTTCAGTAATAATGTGAACCGGTGTTATCGGGTGGCCGAGGCTTTGGAAGTTGGTATGGTTGGTGTCAACAGTGGTAAGTTTGCTTGATTAAAGAAAAGTAACCTTCGGGATGACTGACACGAATATTCTAGGTGTGCTGAGCGATCCCGCGGCGCCTTTCGGTGGCATCAAGCAGAGCGGATTTGGCAGAGAAGGAAGCAAGTATGGCATTGATGAGTTTACAATCACAAAGATGGTTATGACAAACATCGATCCCTGATTTATGGCTAATGTTGGATGGACGGTTCGTGGAAGATGGAAAAAATACCCAATTGACGGCTATAGGAGACGGGGTGAAAAGCAAGACCCCCTCGGATGAATAAAATATGGTTAATTTTTAGCAATTATGCAGGTGATGAGGCGTGTATGTCAGAAGTGCACTACCTATACTCCAAGAGTCCATACTAATCACCCGAGTCCCTCAACTCTGTGAGCGGGTTCTCATTAACCGAATTCGGACCGCATGGGTGTGACTCCAAGGCTTTGCAGAGAAGGGGCCGAGCAGGCGCCTCAACACCAGGGACTGGCATAATGTGGGATGGACATGGTGGCTCGAGGGGAGAGCTGAGCATACTTGCAGGATGATACAGGGCAAGGGGTATGAGGTAAACTATTCCATAGGACAATGTTCAAGTATTATCTTGACATATAATGTATGGTAAAGGCAGAGTGAAACTATCATGATGAACATATGAAATTCAAGTTTAGCCTCCGGGAACTCCTCAAATTCCCCAGGTTCGATCTCAGAAGCCATTTTCTTTTCACGTTTCTGCTTCATTGGAGTGTACCGGAAGACCGCCTTTAACACGATGAAGCTATTGCCACGGGTGAATCTACGCTTCAGCTCCCGGAACGTGGTGTTCTCCGCAGTTCCTCAGCGGGGGTCCGCTCCTTCTGCAAGCTAGGGTCCCTTCTAGATCTTGAATCGGGGTGTTCGCGTTCGGCATTTGAACGGACAAGGTGCAGTGGTTCAAAGTTAACCCCGCAGCCATGTGCTGCATGATGGTGCTTGAACCGGTAATGTTTTCTAGACATGTCCCCGGTCCGGTCCGGCCAGTTCTTGACTTCACCGAGGAGAAAGAGGAAGATAAGATGGGTGTGTTGAAATGGTCAAAATGTGGGGAAAGAAAGTAACGATCTCCGTAACGATCGCAAAGCCACAGCGACCGGGAACAATTGCCGGCCCCACAAGAGGTGTGCTGGTAAAAGGTATGTAAGTCACGATAACATTGAGTGACTAGCTACAGATGAATGAGGGTGCAGATTAAGATATCGCCATTGGGATATTATCAGTTCGTCATCCCATCTGTTTCTTTATTCCAGCTTGGCTTCTAGACTTGTACTCAGCTCCATAGAGAAACCCTAATCCTTGTACCGCCCAGTAGTGCTCATGGTGATCATCGATTTGATGAAAGACAAACATCAAGATCAGCCTCAGAGCTACCCTACACAAGCAGGATTGTATCCAGGTGGCTGACTTTTGGGTTCCATTGTTGATATGGAAATTCATGTCCGGAGGATATCAAAGATGAGCTTGCATGACAGCTAGTTCGAAAGATGACGATGGGCATTCATGCACATGCATATGCGAGCTGCCTAAGGCCGAGAAAGGTAACAAGGAACAGCCCAACGAACTGCAGCTCGATATCAATGTCAGCAACCAATTCCAAAGATGGTCAATAAAATGGGCAAATACTCGAAGCTACCCCCAACCTAGGTAGCCTCGCCTTCGGAACCGATACGTCGGTTCCAGGAATTGGGAACCGAAACGTGCAAAATACTTGCCCAGAACCGCCTAGTCGCATATTCCTTCAGGGACGTACCTTTCCAAGGCTACCTCCGATATCAGCTCCGGGTCTGAAGTGAAATCCATATTGCACCGGCACAAAGCTCTTAGTTCCACTAATCACCCGATCTATGGATCGATGGCCTTGCAGGGCACGGTAATAAATTTACGCAAGAGTTTCTTCATGTTGTATCGTACATTCAAGACAAGTCGATACCGGCGGGTATATGTCTCCAGCCTTGAGGCCATCGGCTCTGGAGCCAGGGGATACTGGGGTAGTTAAAACTCCAACAGTCCGGTCGGCGAGGTGGTTTCATGGAAAAGCCGGCCGGAGAACTATTTCAAAGCATGGACGAGCATTATGCCCACTATTCCCCAGATTTGCGGAGCTTCGACGTCAAACTCTTTTCTTGAATCACGAAATTTGCTTCCACCGGCGGAAAGTCAGCGGAGCGACCGGGACGGAGCGGAGGGGCGCCGGGGATGGCGGCAATATCGGGCCACCGTGCATTGGACAGGATGATTCGGAGTCGTGGTGAGTGAATGAGTAGGAATATGTATTGACTTTCTATGGACAGTGCAGAATATCCAGCCTCGTCTCTGTGCCTACACAGGCAAAACTTGATAATAAGCAACGTCACTACTTGGACTCATTCTTAGCCAAGATGTCTTCCACCCTCTTGACCTTGTCCTCTGCCGTCTGTTTCTTGTCCGTTCTTTGATAAGCTCATGATCAGTATTTACTTCTTACAAGCGCTCGTGCGTGACGGGAAAGACGAGGACAGAACTAGAACTCACCGGCTGCCAACTCTCATGGACGACTGAATCCTCACTACGCCGCGACGGTGTACGACGGCATGTGCCTTTCCTACAGCCGCCATGACCTCATCCCATGATCCCTCTGCGAAACCTTAATGTTAGCTTTATAGCCTCTCATACAGACGCCCGCCGCAGCAAGCAGATCATGACGGGCGAGCCATGTCAGAAATAACGCACCGACTGTGGTACCAGCAGAGTGAAGAGTATACTTCAAACCACTCGCCCTGAGAACCTTTTGTACCTCCGCGATGTCCTCTGCGACGGAGACAGTTCCCGTTCCGAGCTATTCAAACATGTTATCAGCCCATCTACGAATATCAAATGCTTTGAAAGGCGTGAACAATCATAACTTACGGGAAGAAGGCAAAAGTCGACGTAACACGACTCTGGCGTAGCGATACTTGCGTAGTCCATGGTGAACGACTCCTGAAGGTGTTGTGTTTGAGCGATATGATACTCCGTCGAGAGAAATGGTGGAATCAGAGGGCAGTTAAGAGTATGGATCTTTGAGGTTGGAGGAACTGGATCTCGCTGCCAATTGGCTGAGAAAACGTCACCAAAATCGACACAACAATTACTAACTTCATGATACGCAAGTCACTGATAATGCTGCTGACAACAAATGACCTACACAGAGATTAATTATCATTGAAGTTAAGTTTAACATGATTGGAACGGTGATATAACATCATCGGCATCTTTGTACCATTTTATTTGATGAGTCTATCTAATAGATGAGAATATGTCGTCCATCTATGTGGGTCAATCTTTTCAAGTCTATGCTCAAGTGTAGCCCCAACCCGATTGATCTATCTACCAATGTTGATGTGTTTCCTGAAATGCAGTTTATAAAATGCAAGCTTGCTGACCCAAACGCCTCGCTATGTGATGGATGTGACGGACCCGGATTAAACGGCAGGTCGTATCAAACCTGGTAAGGAATTTGTGGGATGTCGAATAATGAAGACAAAGGACTCGAATTTGAATGCCGGAACATTCTGAGACTGAAGGTGTTGTTTACACCAACAATACGGCGGCAGCGACAAAGGCAGTTAGGGCAACCATACCCACTCGCCTGTCAGGGGTGCTACCCATGGACTCGTCTGACTGCTCCTCCCGTCCAGTCGCGTCAGAAATACCATTCATCTTGTCAGCTACAGCAAGAACCTGACCCTTTTCGAAAAGATCAACCAGGATGAAGTTGGGAGCGGCGCCCCACTCCTGCTGGCACTCCTGCGCATGCTTGCCGAGCTCACCATCCTCACTAGTACCATCGCTGTTGACAGTGTCAATGTTTTCGGTATCAGGAACGAACAATTCACTGTTGTCTGAAAGGCTCTGGTACTTGAAGTGGTTGATGAGACTGAGATAGCCACTGGACAAGCCCGAAGAGGCATCATCGACCTTGGTAGGGCGAGTGACGGTGCAGTTGAAGCCGGTAAGAGACGGAACCTCAAAGGCGGTCTCAAAGACGTAGTCGAACTCGTCCATCAAGTAGGGGTAGTCGCTTGTGGGATCGATGTTGGTGACGAAAGTGACCACGCGTGTGCTGTTGTCGATCATGGACTTGAGGGTTGGCCACTCGCTGGATGGGCCCTTTCCGGAGGGTGTGTAGGCCAGTTCAGCGAGGCCAGAGTCGTTGATAGCTTTGCCAAATTCGGCGGGTTTGGCGTCATCAGAATTAACAAGCAGAAGAGTGATGACTTCGTTGGGGTTTCCCTTCATCCAGTCGTTGATTTTGCTCAGCCAGTCCTCGAGCGGGCCAGCATCAAGGATATCACACGTTGTGTGACATAGACGGAGGGTGCTGTTTTCCTTGTGTACTTGGGCCTGAAGCATGCGAACACCAGCGTCGAGAGCGTCGGTAGCGTTGTAGTTTTGATTGCCCGCGGCGGCAAACCCGCCGTTGCCATCTCGAAGGAACGAGCTTCCGTGAGCACCTATGTGTGTGATGTTGTTGTAGTTGCGGTCGCAAAGATCGGGGGAGTTGTTGCATGCTTTTGAATCCGAGCCCGAGTCTGAGCCCGAGTTGGATTGTGGGAGAGCGTAGGCGGCGGAGGCCACAGCGAGGGCTCCTGTCAAGACGGAGCTGAATGAAAAATGAAGCATCTTGATGGTTTGCTGGTATATGTCTGGGTATCGAAACTCTATGCGATGAGAGGAAATAATGACAATGAAAGAACAGACACGAATGATGGATAAGAGATAGGAAACAAATATACAGCAGGAAGGATCGAATTAATAAACTATGAAACAAAGGAAAGCACTGCACGTACGTACGTAGGCATAGGGGATGGATGTCGTCCGTGCTTTGAAGCTGACGTCGCCCCAGGTCCAATTTTTGGAGGTTGGGGGGGCTTGTTCAGAAGGCGGCGCCTCTTAGAGAGCGAACCAAAACAGACCCTGAATATCCACAGCATGGCACTGGAGTGATCGTCAAACGAGCGAGAAGCCAAGACAGAGGCAGGGGCTAAGGTTAGGTCTCGAGTGGCCGATGCTGCGCCCCTTGAGACGTCAGCAGTGGAGACTTCCCATTGGTGTTGTTGCTGTTCAAACGCCAACGAGACGGGCTAAGTAAAGATTATTTGATTTATTGTTATCATATGCAAAGTTTGACTCGGTTGTTGTTTGAGATGTTGTTTGAGCTTATTTGATTGTCATGCTTCTCTCTGCTAAAGAATGTTCGTCTTCGTTATCCATGATACTATACACTACGAATATCTACCGCGCGTCATGTCCTCGTTGGCTGGCCAGCAGTAACAGATCGACAGAGAATCTTTTGTCCAGCCGTCTATTTACAACTACGAAACAAGGCATGGACTGCGCTTTTCAATACGGCATCAACGGCAGGTGTCGTACGTGAATATCTGTACTATGACTTGTTCCAAGCTGCCAAGCAAATAGCAAGCACATAGACAAAAATGCGGAAGCCTGGCCACGTCTCGGCAGAAGCCATGTGCCTCCACATTCCGGGGCACCTGAACGCCTCGTCGCCAGCGAGATTGGATCTCGTTTATTTACCCAAACCCCTCGTATCCAATCTTGGGGCCCCTTTCCAAGATAAATGAGCATTTAATAGTCATGAAAGATTTTTTTACATCAATATCAACAACTATCGTCATGATCAACAGCAAAGTCACATCCAACCTCTTTGTCCTGGATGCTCACGGCGATCTGCCAGCCACGCCTTGTAAGATCCCACATGTGATGTGGTGGTGGCGGGCGGGAGGCTGAGCATAAAACGGGACCCATTTCTATTTTTGTTCATTTTATGCCTCCCTCCCTCACTTGGCGGCTCAAAATTATGACCACAAACAATAACAATTAAGGTCGCGACCGTACCCACGCACGGCTCTCGTAGTATGTACTAACACGAGGATCACCGGGTATGGTTCTGTCAAGGATCAACAATCTTTTTTCTTAGCCATACTTCAGTCTCTCTGATGCAGCATTGGTAACATTTCTGCCATCCATGACAGCTTAAACAATATACGGAGTACCTTGTTCACTATCAACTCCGGACCCCTTCCCTCAATCTTACGGCAGCATTATCTGCTCGCTCTGCCTTACTCAGGATCCGCATACTCTTCCTTGCCCTTGTTGTCCGAAGAAGCCGCGGCTTCAATGTCCTTCAGCTGCTTCTGCCCCTCCTCCGTCGTAGCATCGATGATTTGCTCTTCCAGACTCAGGATGTTGGCCTGTCAACCGATGTTAGTCTATGTCCCTCCCTGTACGCAAAAATTGTCTGCGATCCCTTTGCAACTTACCTCGCCAAAGAGGCCCACGAGTTCCTCTGCCTCGTCAATCTTCATGTCACCCAGCACCCTGTTCACCTCGTCTAGTTTGCCCGACTCCAGAGCTTTGCGCATTTCAGGCTTGAAACCTTCAAAGATCTTGCGAGCTTCCTGCTCCTCAGGGTCCTCACTGTCTGCCGCAGGTACCTTGATCTGAATGACAGTGCCAGGCTCCACGGCGTGTAACTGAATCTGCTCAACGCCTTCCGTCTGGCCCTCCTTAGCGCGCTCGGCTAGAATCTCCCTGGAACGCGTTCGGATCTTCATGTAAGTCTCTTGCACATCCTTGTAGAACACGTCCTGTGCTTGGTGTCCCTTGGTCGTGATGCGCTTGAAGAAAAGCCCAACACCATCTTTGCCAAGAGCTCGGCAGTACTGTAGAAGCAGTGCCTGATGCACATATTGCCGTGATAGATCATCCTTGTTCTCCAATGCAGCATCAAAAGCCTGAACAAGAAGACCATCAGTTTCCCTCTCAACCAACAGCTGAGGGTTCTGTGACAAGAACTGAAGACTAGCCGCGTAGTCGGTGGCCTTAATGGTGCCAAACTTCTTGCCGGCCGGCGAGGATTCGATATCGCTATCATCATCCACCTTGGCTTCTTGCTTTCCGGATCCCGAACTCGACGAGGCTCCTGCGAAGCTTGGGTTCAACAACTCCACCTCTGTAGAGCTCTTCTGATCTTCGGGCTTTGATTTGGCAACATGTGAGCTGTCAAAGCCGGTGTGGATGCCCTCACTGGTGATCTTTCGGCCTTCTTCTTTCTCCAGTTCATTCAGCTTGACTACCAGCTCTTTCTGCAAGTCCGTGACCTTGTCCTCATGTGTCTGGATCTCCGCAATCATGGCCTCATATCTATTCTCCGGCTTCTTTTCGTCCAAGGCCTTGTTCACTTGATCCAGGAGAGTGGCCATCATCTTGGTATACGATGGCTGCTCCTTCTCTTGAGTATGCACACCCTCAGGTGGCGGCGGCGGCTTGTCGTCCTTGGGATTTCCAGCCGACTCCATAACGGCCTGAAAGGCAACTTCTGCCGGGTTTCGGGTGGCAGCCTCGGAGGCATGGGCTCGCAATGATGCCAAGAGCCCTGAGATGCGCTTTATCAAGCCATCATTGACCACACGCTCGTACTTGTAGGTCTCGATCTGTAGTTTTCGATGCTGTCGCTCTTGGTGAATCTGATTTTGCTTCGCACGGATAAAAGATCGCTTGTCGACATTGGGATGCACTTCAATGTCGGAATCATCACTGAGTTCCAGCGCATCCTAAAACAAATAAGGTCAGCAATAAAATGAAGTTGGAAAGCCTCAAGCACTCACCCATTTACTGTAATCAACAGGCATGTTGAGTTCTTCGACGCACTACGTATAAGCCGCTTTGAAATAGGCGATAGGTCGAGGAAAGGGATAAGGAAGGTAGTATCAGAGAAGAGATCGAAGGCTGTACGAGTAGAAGTTTCTGGACCTTGCTTGAGAGCTCGACCATGATAGCGGGGTGATTGCACCTACCCCACCACTGACTCAAAACGCTGTAGCTCGGGGCCAGCCAGCCACTTTCAGCCACAGCACCAAACCACCACAAGCCGAATGATTTGTGAGACCAAACGGCATGCAAACAGATATATACATATGTCACAAAACAGGCAAAAAGGCGAGCCTCCTGCGAGGCAGAGATGATGCGTAATCTGGGAATCGAACCCAGGGCTCCCCGACGCTGCTCGAATGGCAACGGAGAATTTTACCACTAAACCAATTACGCGGTGTCAGCGAGATTCTTTGATCTCGGCTTGTGGTTGAAAGCTTCACCAAATGTATTATATCCATGGCTCATAGCGTATGCTGAATCGAGATGCCCTGAACCGATGATATAACAGATAGGTGGTTAACAGCTGTATTAATCTGGAAGTGTAGTTCTCAAAATGGAGGGTTCTACGGACACCCCACTTAAAGCTCTAAGTGCAGAGACAAGGCTACGTCAAGAGACGATAAACAGACTCACTATGATAATCATACAGGGAATATGTCACACAGAAGTATCATGCCTAGCAGGTGAGAAACGTGTGTATATCAAGGGTTCCACCCTTATGATTCCCCTAGATAGGTATTCCATACCTAAGCAAAAATACGCCTTCGCTAAATGTACGATCTAGGCTATTGTACACAAGGTTATTGACGGGGTTCCAAAACACCATATTCTAGCAAACCCTATCGTCTCGTCCAATAATAGTCATTTCAGTCGCTTCTCCGCTTGTTTTTAGCAAGCCTTGGAAGGAAACCGTCCTATCGACCTACGACATCGTTTTCATGAAGTCATCCAGGTCGAAACTCTCCTCATACTGCTTATTATCCCAAAGTTCTCCCAAGTCGTCCAACCACGCTTTCTTTCCGGGTGCGCGCACATCGCCGGTTTCAATGTCAACCATGTCTTCCTCTCTTCCTTCGATACTGTTCTTCTCCTTGTCGGCTAAGAGGTTCGGTGCCGCGTCTCCAACGTTGAATAGGTCCAGAATCTGATCAGTGTCCATTGTTGAAAGGCCAGCGTTCTGCTGGTTTACAACTGTTGATGCGACGTCAATCTTGAAACGCTGGAGATTTAAAATCTTCTCCTCGAGAGTTCCACGCGTAATGAGTCGGTACACATTGACCACCTTCTTCTGTCCAATACGATGCGCTCTGTCCATGGCCTGTAGATCTTTCTGGGGGTTCCAGTCGTGTTCGACAAAGATGACAGTGTCGGCTCCTGTCAAGTTCAGTCCGAGGCCTCCCACACTTGTTGTCAGTAAAAGTACGTCATATGACGGATCACTGTTGAACTTGTTGACAATGTCTTGTCTCTTGTTGGCCTCTACAGAGCCGTCGAGCCTGAGATGCGATACCGAGGGTAGCAATTCTTTCAAAACCTTGTTCTGCACCATGTCAAGCATTTCCTTCATCTGACAGAAGATGAGTGCACGGTGAGGCTTAATGGGTTGATATAGAGGATCATTTGAGTCGGTACCCTCGACACCAATGCCACAGTCTACCAGCAGATCTCTCAAAGCAGTCAGCTTGGGTGCATGCTGGGCGTCCTCAATCGAAGTTCCTTGTTTGGCAAGAATTTTCTGCGTATCGTCGTAGAGACTGCTGCCTGGCTTCATGACCATTGCAGGAGAGTTGCACAACTTCCGCATGTATTGCAGCGCCTGGAAGATGTGTTGCTTCGCTTCCTTGTCTTCCCGGCCAGCTTCTGCCTGGATCTTCTTGCCCTGTTTCTTCGTGAAGTCCTCAAATAGTTTCTGCTGCAAATCACTCAGATCACAGTAGTAGTTCTGCAGAATCTTTGGTGGTAGATCATTCAACACCTCTTCCTTGAGACGGCGTAGTAAGAAAGGAAGCACTTGCTTATGAAGTGCCTCGATCGCCAAAGCGCCTGCTTCTTGTTCCTTCGATGATGCCTTGCTAAACCGGCTTGCAGCGATAGGTTTCGCAAAACGATCCAGGAAGACTTTCTCGGCACCCAAGAAACCAGGCATTAAAAAGTCAAATAGAGACCAAAGCTCCAAAACGTTGTTCTGAATGGGGGTGCCTGTGAGAATAAGGCGATGGTTACTAGCCAGCCTCTTGACCGCCTGTGTGATTTTGGCCTTGGGGTTCTTGATCAGATGGCCTTCGTCCAACACGACGTAGTTCCAGCTGTGCTTATCAAGAACTTCAGAATCGTTACGACAGACATCGTAAGACGTAACCACAATGTCCGTCTCGCCGAGTCTGTCCTTCATAGCTTTTCTCTCTGCTGGAGGACCAACATATGCGGTCACGCTCAAGAACGGTGCGTATGTTTTGATCTCTTGCTGCCAATGTCCCGAAAGTGTTGGTGGGCAAACGATAAGAGACGGCAATCTTCGAACATCGGGGGCCTGGGTTTTGGCAAACTCCTCGGCACGTTGATGGTGATCGCTTGCCACAATACAGATGGTTTGAAGAGTTTTTCCAAGACCCATGTCGTCACAAAGAATACCGTGGAGGTGGTACTTGTTGAGAAAATTGAGCCAATTGACACCCTCTTGCTGGTACGATCGCAGCTCAGCCTTGATAGCGACGGGAATTTGGAATTGCTCCACCTTCTTCGGATCCAGCAGCTGTGCGATAAATGTTCTCTCACGGTCTCTTCCTTTCAACAACTCTTCGGACAAACCGGGCGGGTCCGGAATTCCGGCCTCGAGAGGAACCAGCTTCACTAATGTGGCGAATGATGTTGTTGCGATGAGGCGTATTTCGTTATCAGAGTCACTCATTCGTCCCAAAACCGGCACAATCAGGAAGATGACATATGGCAGAATTGCATCTCCCATCACAGCAATCAGGTGGTAGATAGCTTCGATTGCGCCTTGACGGAAGTTGAGATCGACGGGATTGTTGATGGAAGGAAGAACCTTCTCGACAAGTGCAGTCATACCTTCGACGGTGATGACACTGCAAATTGTAGCCAGGCACTTGGCAGCCATGTACCGGAAGACTGAGAGCTCTGAGTGGAGGGCTTTGATGACTAGAGGCATCATTTCCATGATAAAAGGATGGAGAGCTTTGTCTAGCGTCGGTGTCATTGTGCGAATAACAGACATAGCATCAACAATCTCCTGTCCGAAGGTCTGTTCAGGATCCTTGGCCTCTAAGGGCAGGGTATCAGAGAAGGCTTTAACAAGGGGCTCTTCCATAAAGGTGCGTAAGCTGGGTACTGTCTCGAGTAGATTGGCACCATATGTTCTCGAGAGAATCTCAAGCGCTTCCTTTGCTCCTCGTCTAGTGATGCGAGCGGCCTTGGCTTCGCGGGCCCATTTGGCAGCATCTGGGTGATCGACACGGTCTTCCTCCTTCTGCATAGACAACACGCAATCAGTCTTACTGGCGTGGACGGGAAACTCAGGAGTTTCTGCAACTTCAACGCAGGAAAACTTGACCAGGTTGGAGACCACCTTGTCAGCTGGTCCTTTCCGGCCCTTCTCAGTAAAGAGCTGGACAAGCCTTGCGATAGTGTCGGCTGATCGGACTTGAAGCTGCTGGTTCTCTTCCGTCTTGACAGAGTCCATGATGCCTTTGATCAGCGGACTAGGCTTCTTTGGAAGCACCTTCATCCCGACCAGGGCACATGCTGCTGCTGCCTTGACCCGGGTATCACGGGCTGCCTTGATGACCTTGGCTTCTTCGATGGCTGAGATTGTCATATCACGAGCGTCGGATAGTTGCTGGCTCGCAATGAGGCGTTGACCAGGGGGCATTGCCTTCTTCAACTTCTCGTAATCATCGCCTATGCACTTCTCTGCAGTCGCGATAGAAAAGGCATTAGGACCAGCCTCGGCTTCTCCTTGAACCACCACAGGCAGCGTCGGAAGTTTGCTGTGTGAAACCTTACCATGGTCTCGGAAGAGATGGATCAGTTGCTGACATTGGGTTCTAACTCGCTGGATGAAGTTCACAAGATCCCTGTACGCCGCTGGGCGTTCTGAATCGATGATACGTTGGAGGTTCTCGAGATATCGAGGAGAATCGCCCAGGCTTTGACTGTTCATGGCATACTCATCGATTATTACACATGCGGTCAGCTGACTGGAGGAAAAGGCTGATCCCAGACCAGGTATTAACAATGCATCGTAATCGTCCAGGCTGGCAACAGGGACACGGGACATGATGAAACCCATTGCTTTAGCAGCTGACACGCGAGAACGGATGAGCACGTCCATCCCAACCAGATCCACGTCGCCTTGCATCATGTGGCCGTCGACATCGTGGGTAAGGCTGGTTGTAGGAGCCTCTTCAACCTTTGTCGATTTTCGGCGGCGCTTCGGAGCACGGTCAGAGGCGTCAGGCGACGATAGTTTCCGGGGTGTGTGCTGGATAACACCAGGAATGGCATACGTTCCACCAGATGGCTTTTGGAAGAGTGTGGCATTCATCGGGATCGGGTTTCTCGAAACACCAATCGGGTGCAGGGTCAGCTGCATCATAGGATCAATGTGGGCAGCGAACTCATCAGCCAGGACAGCAGGCTTGCTGGCCAGGCTTTGAACGAGGGCGGCCCAAAGGTCCAGGGACATATTGAGGGCATCCTTATCTCTTTCGACAAGGATATTTTGGAAAATCAATCGAAGGATTCTTCCGTTAAGCCAGCCCTGTGAGGTCTCGACATCAAGTTTGGCAAATGTTGACAACGCCTTCAAGACAGCCACACGTACGGATGTGATAGTATGGCGTAGGAATGGATAGAGTCTGGGAACAAGTAGGGTAAACGATCGTTCTTCATCTTGGGCGGCCGATGCTTTCATTGCTTCAAGCACCTCGGGGAAACTGCAGAGAGTTGCCAGGAGATCCATAATACGGCCAGTACTTGCACTGAGGTCATCGCCAAGATTCGAAAGACTTTCCCAAATGATGTGCACAAGTCCATCGAGCTGTGTGGGCCGCAATGTGACAAATTCCTTCGCCATAGGGATCAATGTGGCGGCACTGACGGAACGGACATCATCATCCATATCGCCCAGGCCTTTCATCACAGTTCTGATGATACCATCAATCATATCGCTGTCCTGGAGGAGAAGATCCTTTCTGACCGCGACGACATATCTCAACCCAATCATGCCACCATGACACACGGACCAAACCGGCCGGTCAAGCTTGAGATCTTCTTGCATCACCATTCTGTAAAGGATTTTGAAGGTGCTGTAAACGGATGATGAAGGCAGGTGTTTCAAAACAGATCCAAGGGACTGGCCAATTGTCTCTCTGATCGGTGCCACAGATGTATCAGAGCTGTAATCGGTGAAGCGATCAAGCATTAGTACACAGCAAAGACGGCAAGCCATATCATCGAGCCATTTCCGATTGAGAACGTCATTTTCCTCTCCCGTCTTGCCGCGTAGCCGACCAGCACCTCCGCCATGCACTCGGATAACTTCGCGTAGACCCATTGCAGCTCCATGTCGAGTTTCCCATGAAGGGTCAAACAGGTCGACTTTGAGGAAATCACACAGTCGGTCGTATGGCCACTCGGCGCCCTCCATCGTCTCCTCCGCTTCAAGCTCCGACTTGATGGGGATCACAGGTCCCTTGAACTCACTGACAACCTTGGTGTCCTCGTCAACGTCAGCGGGGCGTTCGAGGTTAAAGTAGTCGTTCACTTTTCCGTTTTTCTTAGAGTCTCCGTCAGGCATAGGTGAGTCATCTCCAATGTTCTCAGATCCCGAGGTCACCGAGCGCCTGACAGAGAGATCTCCGAACCCTCCTTTGCCTTGCGATGCTTTCATTGCTTCTCGTTTGCGTTTTCGCTTCAGCACGTTGAGTTGCCGAGAGCTCAGCTGAGATTCTTCAGGGGCATGAGGTTGAGTACCAGCTCCATCAGCACGATTGTGTCCGTGGCCGTTAGTAGTGTCCATTGGGGTCGAGGGTGCAGCGTGATTGTCGCCAGCTGTGTAGGCAATTTCCTCATCTTCGTATTTTCTTCCGAGCAGGCCCAATCGCCCATTCAGGGTCTTCTTCTGATGTGTTAACCGCTCCTGCGGGTCGAGTGCCGCTAGCCCGTACTCGATGCCACCGCCACGGAGTAGTTCCCTGCCATATTTGAGAATCATCTCAACGTCAAGAGAATTAAGCTTGAAGAGCCCGTCATCAGAAAGTGTTGATGATGTGTCCTCTTCCTCCTCCTTCTTGATGTGCCCATTCTCGGGAGCAGGCTCCTCCTTCTTTGGCTCCGCAGGAGCATCTTCGGAGTTTGGGTCGTAAACAGGGGCATGCTCTGCGATTTTACCGATAGCAGAAGCAGCGGTTCTCCTTGTCTCCCATTCTTTGTGTCTCAGATATGGCACAACACGGGAGAGGAGATTGAACAATTCATCAGGGTGTTGCTTTTGCCAATCAGCGAGTTGATTAACAGCGGTATCCCGAATTAACCTCGTACTTCCCGTCTCGAGGATACTATATATCAGTTAGCATTCGCCTCAACTGTGAGAAAAGAGGAGATTTAGAAAGATGCCCGAACGGTGCATGTGGGCGAAGTTGTGCTTAATAACCCAATAGGTCATGGCGATTCATGCTTCTACTTCTTGAACACCAAGGAGAACTCGTCTACACTTACGTAACTAATCTGTCGAGTCTGTAGGGAACGTTAGCTCAGTCGAGTTAAACAGCCGGTGATAGAAGCAATTTACCTTGAGGCCATTGTGTGTATTAGTTGGTGTCAATATTAGTAAGCGCGTATTATGACATCTCGATCACTGCATTGCAAATGTTAGTTTGATGAGTTGATTAAACGAAAGATTCGGGTCATCAAATAATGTAATAACATGAAAGTTGGGTCAATATAGTATCCGGCGCGGCGGGATCGTGTAGCGCGACGCGACGGGATGTGGTGGGTCGTCGGAAGTGAGATGCATGCATCCGGAAGACAAGACCGAAGACACGATATAGTGTGGAAATCTCGTTCAGCAAACGCCACTCCCGACGAGAGCTTTAAGTACTGGGGATGTTGGAAGGTGATAAAGGGTTGCTGGGGTGTGTAGACGATTCATGAAATAAGAGGGCAGCGAATCACGCTCGAAGCAGCATAATGGGAATGTGGGGAGGGACAAGATCAAGGGATCATCGGATAGAAAAGAGGGAAAGGTAAAAAGGAGGACGGAATGATATTTGTGAAATGCATTTAGTCACTTACCGACTGAGTTGGTGATGTAAGAAAGGCGGCGTTGAGCCTTCAAAGTCAATGCACACCTTTGTCGTTAAATTTGCAACGCCGAGCAAAGCTGTCAACTACAGACGTTGCTTGCCGAAGCTCCCGGCTTAGTCGAACCGGTACCAGAAATCCCCCTGTCTAGAGTGCATGCAGCATCGGCACTTAAGTTAGGCGGATGTTATGATGTTGTGCAGAAGGATACGCTGCAATGAGACGTAGCCGATCAATAGTGACGATGGTCAGCGCTTTTGATTCCCCCAGGTGACTCTGGTTGGCGGGGTTGCAGGATATTCGGAAGGAGGCAGGGCCCGTGTTTGCGCAATACGGGATTGAATTGCTATAAAAAATTGTAGACAACCTGGATTGGATTGGGCGGCCAAGTGTCCGTTTGCTGTAATATAACAAGCGTCGATAGGGGAAAGCGACCGGGGATAAAAAAAAAAGATAAATGGTAGTAAAAGTGGGTGCAGCTTAGTTTGTTCGTGTACAGTTGTACTGAAGCTTGCTCTTGCCTGTATGGGCGTGAGTGGTGCTTCTGCTTGGTTGCTCCTGCCGCTTGCGCAAGCTGGCGGTGCTGCTGCTGCTGTGGTTCCGGGTGGCCAGCTGGGAAAATCGGGGTGGAGGGCAGGCCGGGTCTTCTATAAGTGAGTGCTTGTATTTTTATACACGCGGCGCGGCTTTGGGAAGCACGGCCAACGGTTTCTTTCGTTGCGCTCGCTTAATTTCCCTCTTGCCTGTTAGCGTCATTAACCCGCCCCTGCTCTTTTTTTTCCCTGCCTCGCCTTTGGTCAACTGTTACCAAGCTTATCCACTTGGAGCTCGACTCGACAGGCAGGCCCACTTAAGGTGTGGTCCAGCCGCGCTGAGAAAAGGCAGCCAACACCAGCCTCACGGCGATCTTTGCTGATGTCAGTGGGAGGGTATTCGGAAGGTAAGCAATCGGTTTAACACTTAATCCGTTCCTCACGATACTTGACAGTTGTCTGATTGGACAAGCTACCTTACCTTACCTGCATTATCATTGATGGGTGACAGTGTGCTACTTACCCTACATGGTTTGTATCGAATTCATCTGCGCAGGCTGACGCCTACTTTAATAACATAATAAATGACCGAATGGTTTGTGCAATACTAATAGTGTCTTGTATATGTTCAGCCTGATCAATGGTTCTTGTGTATCTTTGTTGGCACTGTCGTGTTATTACTCATCGTTAGTACATGCTTGAAGCCTTGTTTTGAACAACTAACCTCCATCAACTTTAACCTATGTACCGCCGCGAGTGTGCGTCATTTCGCAAATATCAAGCCCGCTCCACAGAGGAGAGTGAGGTCTAGTATACATAGTAACATTTTCATATCTCCTGCATTTTGTCCGCACTCAAGTGATGAACGTCTAGTGAAAGTCACTAGCGAGGAGCTTCAACAACACACCTAATAAAACCCCGATGATAGCGAGATACAAGGTGCAGCATCAGAACATTACGAGGTACCATAGGTGTAAATCGCTGCATGTTACTGCGAGTCTCCATGGGCATACTTATCTAACTGAAAAAAACACGCGAACTGTCTGGTGACGTACCAAAGAATATACACCTTACCCTACAGCCAGAGAGCTGCGTACGAGAAACGCAAGGTAGCTCGCCAATATGTTGTTAATATCCGACCCTCACATAAGCGCCATGCGCCATGCACGTATACTTCGATAGGCATCATAGGATGTGGAGTACGATAAGATTCCCGAACCGCCACTAACGCGCTTATTGGTGTGTAATGTAAGTATGGGGGAGTTGACCATGATGGGGAGTCCTGCTGTTGAGATTGATATGAAGAGGTGAACACACACTCTTTTTGAATGGCTGTGATCGCTGACCAGGATAGCATACAGGATGACCAAGCTTTCAGACGGCCAAAGCACGGACCACCAGAATGGGAAGTCTGCAGGTACCTAGCGCCTAGGTTCTCAGGCAGCAATCCAAGTTTAGGCGCAACGACGCGCCAATGCCCACCACTTTGATCGCGGTACCCAAGCCGACGCGTCGAATCGCATCAAGTCGCATCAGAGAGGCAGAACTTGCATACCCAGTTGAGACTGCGCAGCCTCTTGCAGCTCAATATATCTGACTTCTCGCATGTTGCGCAGGAGCGCCGGCGCAGTTCATTATGTATATCAAGCAAATCATCATCCAGGGCTTCAAAAGGTACGTTTGCTAAGACCATTATAGCCTTGCTCTTCCCCTCCACCTGTCCCCTTCAGTGCTAACACCGCGATAGCTACAAGGATCAAACCGTTATTGAGCCATTCTCCTCAAAGACCAATGTTATCGTCGGTCGCAATGGCTCGGGAAAAAGTAACTTCTTTGCAGCTATCCGCTTCGTTCTGAGTGATGCGTACACGCAGATGAGTCGCGAAGAGCGGCAAGGTCTCCTCCACGAGGGCTCGGGCTCTGCCGTCATGTCAGCGTATGTCGAAATCATATTCGACAACAGCGATGACCGATTCCCGACCGGCAACAAGGAGGTCATCCTGCGCCGCACCATCGGCCTGAAGAAGGACGAATATTCCGTTGACCGCAAGGTCGTTACCAAGGCCGACGTCATGAATCTACTTGAAGCCGCCGGCTTTTCACGATCAAATCCCTACTACATCGTGCCCCAAGGACGAGTTACTGCCCTGACAAACATGAAGGAGTCCGACAGACTGAATCTGTTGAAGGAGGTAGCGGGAACACAGGTATACGAGACACGCCGTGCAGAGTCACTCAAGATCATGAACGAGACGAACAACAAGAGAGAAAAGATCGACGAGCTTCTGGAGTATATCAAGGAGAGACTCGACGAGCTCGAGGAAGAAAAAGAAGAACTCCGAGGATTTCAGGACAAGGACAGGGAGAGACGATGCCTCGAATATGCCTACTACCACAACATACAGCTCGGTGTCCAGTCAGCGTTGGAGGAGCTCGATAATGCTCGGCAAGACGGTATCGATAGCTCCGACAGTAATCGAGCAGAATTCTCCGAGGGCGAAAAGGCGATCTCACGGCTCGATTCGGAAATCCACAAGCTGCAGAGAGAAGCGGAGCTCTTGCAAATTGATCGACGGCAACTGGAGGAGGATAGGCGCGATAGCGCAAAGACTGTGGCCAAAGCCGAGATGAAGACCAAGAATCTGAGGGAAGGTCAATCTGCCCAGGAGCAAGCCCGAGCACAGCATGCTGCTGACCTGGAATCTGTGCAAACCGAGATAGCATCCAAAGAGCAGCAGCTCTCGACCATCATACCGGATTACAACAAAAGAAAACAGGAGGAGGGCGACATTAGGCGACGACTCGACCACGCTGAAGCCACGCGTAATCGACTGTTTGCCAAGCAAAGTCGTGGCTCCCAGTTCAGAAACAAGTCTGAGCGTGACGCGTGGCTGAGGAAAGAGATCCAAGAGCTTAATCTCAACATTAGCACCCAAAGAGCCAACAAAATCGACGCAGACGAGGAAGTCGAGAGGGTTCGCGAATCGATTGCTCAAGCCGAGCAAGAGGTTGCAGACTTGCGATCTCGCCTGGCCAACTTCAGTGGAGAGAGAGCAGCTCTCGCAGAAGAGGAGACGAAGGCACGCGATGTTCTAGACAAGCTCAACGACGAACGTAAACTCGTCAGACGGGAGGATGACAAGCTCAATTCAGTCATATCTAACGCTCGGCAAGAAAAAGAGGCAGCTGAACGTGAATTGGCACACACCATGGATGGGGCTACTGCGCGTGGTTTGGCCTCGATCCGGCGACTGAAACAAGAGCGCGACATTCCAGGAGCTTATGGAACACTCGCTGAACTGCTCGAAGTCAGTGATGCCTATAGACTTCCTGTGGAGCAGATTGCGGGCGCAAGTCTCTTCCACTACGTCGTGGACAACGCAGATACTGCTACCTACCTTGCAGACATTTTGTACAGACAACAAGGAGGCCGAGTCACGTTCATGCCTCTTGCTCAACTGCGGCCCCGACAGATTAACCTCCCCAGGTCTAATGATGCTGTACCCCTTTTAAGTAAGATCTCGTATGATGACGAGTATGAGAAGGCTTTCCAGCAAGTCTTTGGAAAGGTTGTAGTCTGCCCAAACCTGACAGTGGCGAGTCAATACGCAAGAAGTCATGGTGTCGATGGTATAACTGCCGAAGGTGACACCACCAACAAGAGGGGTGCCATGACTGGTGGATACATCGATCCTCGAAAGTCGCGCCTGCAAGCGGTCCAAGCTGTGAACAAATGGCGGGACGAATACGAGAGACTGTTGGCCCAGTCTCGGGATATACGCCGACAGGCAGAACTGAAGGATCAAGAGATCACAGCCGCTATGTCGGAAGTCCAGAAGCTTAGGGAAAAAGTACGACAGGCCGATGACGGGTTTGAGCCACTAAGACACGAACTGAGGAACAAATCGACACACCTCGAGAATGAGCGAAGTCATCTCGACGCAGCTGCCAAGCGTCGAGATGCTGTTGAGAAGAACATGAACAGTTTCATGGAAGATCTTGCTGGTCATGAGACTGAACTTCAGTCCGATTTCAAGAAGAGCCTGACAGCTGCTGAAGAACGGCAGTTGGAAGAGCTCGGTACCAGCACTCAGGAACTTCAAAAGCAATGGAACGAACTCAGTAAAGCTCGGCGTGACCTTGAACGACAAAAACAGCTTCTTGAAGTGGACCTCCGCCAAAACTTGCAGATGAAGCTCGACCAGCTCAACAGCCAGGCTTTTGAAAATTCAACTTCTGGATCCTCGGCTGGTGGATTGAAAGATGCCCAGAGGGAACTCAAGAAGGCACAGAAAGCACAGAAAGCCATCGAGGCAAGCCTCCAAGAGGTAGAGTCCAAAATGGACGAAGCGCAAGCCCGCATGGAGCAACTGGAGAATGACAGAGCTCAACGGGAGCAGGCTCAGCAAGAGATATCCGTCAGAATTGAGAAGCAGCAGAAGAGAATGGACAAGAGTCTCCGAAGGAAAGCTGTTTTGACGACGCAAGCTGCAGAATGTGCCCAGACTATCCGCGACCTAGGCGTACTTCCTGAAGAAGCCTTTGACAAGTACGAGAACATGGATCCCAAAACAGTGAGTATTACCCGCGCCTGACTGAAGAGAAACTCGCAAAACTAACATATCAAAGGTCTCATCCAAGATCAAGCGCGTGAACGATGCGCTGAAGAAGTACAAGCATGTGAACAAGAAAGCCTTTGAACAGTACAATAATTTCACGACGCAGCAGGAACAGTTGATGAAACGACGCAAAGAGCTGGATGACTCCCAGGGGTCGATCGAGGAACTGGTTGAGCACCTTGATCGCCGAAAGGATGAGGCCATTGAGCGTACATTCAAACAAGTCTCAAGAGAGTTCACAACTATCTTTGGAAAGTTAGTGCCTGCTGGTCATGGTCGTCTGCTCATTCAACGACGGGCAGATCGCCGCCAGGAACCCGCAGATGAATCAGATGGGGAGGCGCGAGGGGCTGTTGAGAACTACACTGGCGTAGGAATCAGTGTGTCGTTCAATTCGAAGCACTTGGACGAGCAACAAAAGATTCAGCAGCTCAGTGGTGGCCAGAAGAGTAAGACTTTTTGCCCCCTCTTCTAGACGCTCAACAACTGACAGAACTAGGTTTATGCGCTCTGTGTCTTATTTTTGCCCTACAGGCAACAGAGAGCAGTCCGATGGTTATCTTTGATGAGGTTGACGCCAACCTGGATGCCCAGTACCGTACCGCTGTTGCGGCACTTCTCGATTCGATCTCCAACGAGATTGGCACTCAATTCATCTGCACCACTTTCCGACCCGAGATTGTGCACGTCGCAGATAGATGTTACGGTGTGACGTTTCGCAACAAGACCAGTTCAATTGACTGCGTTAGCACAGAGCAGGCTCTCGAGTTCGTCGAGGGTCAAGCAAAGCCTACTTGAGTGGAATGAAATGGTGGGGATGTTGTTATCTGGGTTGTATGTAAAACTCTACATGGAGATGATGGACTGGCGTTGGGCGACTTAAGACCAATCCCTTATGCGATCACGAACAAGTTTTCGGGTGCTTATCTTGTCTGCTGTTATTTCTTTAGGAGAGGAGGAAGTTGAGCATGATGCTTTAGCGGCTTTGGTGATGCAATCAAGTTATTTACCAACCTATTGAGCGGGCATCGAATTCGGCATGACGTTGCGAAGTCCAAGGCGTCCCCCCCGTTGTTTGCAGTGATGGATGTACTTGAGGATACCAACTTATGAATTTGAGGTTATCGCATGTCATTGTGAAAGTACGATCTCACCACAACCACATAGACCAAACTGAATTTTGACGTCTTGATTGTTCTGTACAGCAAGTATACATGATAATTATACACGCAGTACCCTTACTGCCAAGTCTAACCCAACCTCTAATTTACCGATCAGCCATCATGTTGCGCACACCCTTGAAATACTCGGACGGCAACTCTTTTTGCAACTCCTCACGGGTCAGCCATTTGTAGTCAGTATAACCGAAGGGGTTGCCCTCCAGATCAGCCTGGCCTGCCATTATCCTGCCCTTGATGAAGAAAGTCTTTTCACCCTTCTTCTCGACGGTACCATCAGCCTTGACCTTGGGCCGAGTGACAACGTGAGCGACTGGCACACGACCAACAATCCATGTGTTCATGTTAACACCTGCAGCTTGGTCGAGAACTCGTTTGGCGGACTGTCGTAAGTGTTAGTTTGGCTTAAAACAGTCTGTAAATTTCCATAATCTTACCTCATGAAGATTCTCGTCCTCAGGAATTACGTCCGCGGGAAAGCCCCATCCGTCCTTGCCCTTGACAACGAGGTATAGGGTCCGGTCAAGCTGACGATCCAGCCGGTGCACATCACCCTTGCGATCAGCCTCAGTGAGACGGTCCACAGGAGGTTCAACTGGAACAACATCCTCGGGGGCGATAACCTCAGCGTCATCACTGACACGTGCCTCAGCATCCTTGAGCAAGGACTTAACAATGCTCTCCTGGTTGCTCAGCTCATCTCCAACCTTAAGCTCGTCGTCCCACGCCTTTGAACTCTTGCCGTTGTACACACCCAGTTCCTTGGCGACTGTGCCTTGACGATCTTGAACCTTGATGTTCCAGTCCAGACGGCGGGCCGTATCGGGCTTGAAGTAGATACTCGTGATGAATGGGGTGTTAAGACGCTCCTCGAGACGCTTCTGGTAGAAGTAGAAGGCGTTTTCAAAGGGATGCAATTTCCGTGTTACCAGCGGCGGCCGGGTGAGGATCATACCAGAGCGAACATTGTATGGCTGCGTCTTAGAGCGAGCGGCTACAGGTGAGGGAGCGGTCGGGGTATCACTGGGGGTCGTTGCTGCAGCTGCGGCGACTGAAGAATAGAGTCGGGTTGGAAGTCTGGGCAAGACGGAAGAGGAAGCGCATCGGGCGCAGAGGTTGGGAGAAGCTAAAGCGATTAAATGGTTAGTTATATCGAAGTTTGGAGGCTTTAATATGACCAGTTCTCCCCCAAGAAAGGCATCAATTGAGGCTGATGAGGAGAGCAAATCGACCTACTGGATAGCACAGCCTGAACGGCCCGTCCACCTCGACTTGAGGCTGTCATCTTGGCTATTGTCGCTCCGTGGGTTGTGGCTCCCGACGTTACGATTGGGTGACTGGCAGCGGGTTGGTGATGTTCACTTTCGCGTCCGTCTCGAACTTTTTCCTTCCCGGCTGCCAGTAGGTAGCTGGACCGGGTACGTACCGTGAGGTTCAGGTGGGACAGCTCACCCAGGGTCCGTGTGCAGTTCGCGCCTCAGGCAACAAGGCCAAGTCCACTGCTCTCATATATGTATCACACAAATTTCCGGTGTCTTTCTCTTTTTCTTTTCTTTCCCTCTCAAGGCACCATTCCTTATCGTCAAGACCTGTTTCCACCTCCAGAACGTCTCGACCATTTACGTGTGCCGAGAGCGAACTCGCAGTCTTTTTCGCTAGCGGGACCTGCAAGAAACTTCTTTATCCTACCGGGTTCTGTTAGATAGATACTGCTGACATTCCATGCTGTCTCGTGTTGATTTGATTTATGTCTTGAAACTTGCAAGATGCTCCCCGTAATTATAATGGCCCCGCCGATTTAGTCGCTTGCTCTCTCTTTCTCAAGTAGAGTTGCATTCACATCATTTATTGCACTAGCTTTAATTGCCAAAGCGTACCAGCTCCAAGTTCTCATGGTGGTTGTATGAAAGTTGATCCAATCAGCGGCTTAGCAGCATTCGCCATTGAGTGATACGTATTGAGATATAAGACTACCTAAGTACATAAGCGAGCCAAAAACAACTATATAGCTCAAACACATGATACTTATACCGAACTTTGCGTCGTTGCCCGACTCAACTCCATTGTGACACCGCGCTATCAAAATGCAAAGAAACATCCCGCCTGTCAAATGATGCTGGGTATCAAACCACATGGAAACCCTGATGATGCCTGAACGCCTGCTTAACTATGTTCCCGCCTTAATTCATTCTATCATTAAGCTAAGCAGACAATTCCGCAACTGCTTGAGCTACCTCTTTGGTGGCCCGGTTTTCCCATTGCCGGCGGGCTTCATCGTTTAGCGACGCTGCGCCCTTGACCTCGTCGTAGAGCTTTCTCGAGATGTCTCTGTTGATGACTGAATATTGCTCCGTTGTCAATTTTCGAGAACGCCAATGAGGACGCAATGCGCCCTTGACAATCTCATTTATGCTGATTTTATCTTCTTGGGTGATGTTATCTGTTGGCGACTGCTCTTTTCTTTGAGCTGGCACCTGATGTGGGCGGCGTGGTCGGGGTTGGCGTAGCTCTAGTGGTCGACTCTCTTGGGGTCTGGTTGAGCGTGTCTCCGAGTCACTATGATCATGACCCGTACGAGTAGGTGAATAGTTTGCTGGTGGATATCGAGGCTGAATAGTACTGCTGAGCGAGAGGGTTGGTGAAGTTGGCCGCCCATTCAGACTTGGTAGGGGAGGAGGGGTAATGGACAGGGCTCGGGGGCTACTGTGAGCAGATGGGGATGGCGAGATAGCTGGAGAAAGGGCTGGTGATGAGGCCTCTGGTGGTATCCGCCACCCATTGGCTGTTGCTGATGTCTCATCTTCGGACATGATGCTAGGTTCAAGCTCTTTCAACAATGACGACACCAAAGGGGGATCAATATTGCCTTGCCCAACAATACCGTTCATGGAAGACGACCCATTGGTGGTAACCCTTGCTGTTGACGAACCAGCAGGTGCTGGGGATGACACAGAGCTTGAGCCCTCACCATTTTGGGTAGGTAAGCGTCGTGTTCGAGGGCGCTTGAGCTTTCTTTCGGGTTCCTGAACGGGCTCGCGAGGAGATGCAGTTACAGATCGTCCTTTGCGCTTCCGAGAAGTGGTGTTGGGTTCTTCGGTTTCCCGTGCACGATCCAAAGCGCCCCAAGAGCGTCTTTCATCGGCCGTTTCTTGAACTGGCTCGGGCGCTGGCTGAAGTCGCTCGCTGATGGCCGGAGGAATGTTGTTTGCAAACACATCTCGAGCGCCTAGGCGGCGGGCAATGTCCATTCGCTGCTGCCATCGCTCAAGTTCGCGCCGTCCGGCTTCCTGAAATCGTCTATACTGCTCAAGTTCCTCGTCCTCGTCATCGTGATTGTCTAGATCTAGATCGCTCATCTCGTAGAATCGACCAGAGAACTGGCCCCAGGCACCCTGCCACTCAACGTTTCGAGCTTGCCGGCGGGCTCTCCTTAGGCGTTCTCGGGTTCGTACATGATAACCGCGCACGTTTCGAGGGTTCGGACGACGTACGTATGAGGGACGAGGAGACCGGTCTGCAGCTTCGGCGGTTTCTGGTTCTTCCACAAGTTGGAAAAGATGAGAGCACTCCATGCAGTACCAGTCGCCGTCGGGAATGGCCTCGAGACCTATACAATGGGTATGATAGGCAGCATCGCAGCTGTCGCACAGGAGGAGAACGTCTTCTCGTTCTGAAGAATTACAGATAGGGCATGGGTTGCCTTGTTCTTCTTCATCTTCTTCGGGATTCTCGCCAAGCCACTGTCTTACATCGAATTCAGCAACCTGCTTTTTATCTTGAACGTCGTATGTCGAGATCGCGGTTCCTGGAATAAGAGAGAAAGTGGTTAGTGAATGTACACACGCATGTGGTAAGGGAATAAGCTCTAACATACCATCGGCGCCGTTATAAACTCGAACTGAGTGAAAAGGATTACGGCAAATTGGACATGTATTTGTCTTCTGCGCCCAGGAGCGAATGCATGCATCGTGAATAATGTGATCGCATCCATCAAGTGAAGCGACTATATTCAAATAATTTAAATCGTCTTCGAGGATTTCGGCGGCGGTAGCGGTTGTGGCAGGAATAGGTGCGGGCTCGCCAGAGTCACCTCCAGCAACACCATCACTGACAGCTGCAGCAGCAGTGAGGGCAGCTGAAGGACCCGAGGGCCGGGGCAGAGGATCCAGGCATATGATGCACTGCTCCGGTTCAGACATGATGTCGATTTTGATAACACAGATCGTATTTTGATGGAAACATGTAAAATAGGATCAAGTAAAAGAAATTCGAATCGATTCGAGCGGGCGGTGATGGTGGTAAAACGGGAGAGGTCGTGATCGATTAGGCGGAATGGCTCGTTTTTTGGGGGGGCAAAGTACCTAGAAGGCCGGCTTGATACCTGAGTGGTGATGTGTTAGTGGGCATGAAGGAGGGAGAGTTCCATGAACAGGCGCCTGGTAGGGACGTGACGGGGCTCTGAGGCCCAGGCCAATGAGCGCTCGTTGGTCTTGGGCCAGCGCCACGTCCTTTCTGCGAGAAATGCGCCTGGAAATGCACAGTGGAGAGCAACCTAAACCTCTTGATCGCGTCAAGCTTGATTTTGTAGATCATCAATCTAACATTTTCATGCCGGAGTGTAGATCTATTGCAAGTAATAGAGACATAGGTAGGTTGATACATACATACCTTTTGAAGTCACTTCGCCAGTTGCCCGAGTCTCGAACTGGATACCCACCCTGTTCGTCCTTGAACTCGAGTAGAGAGTTTGTTGGAGGAGTAGAATGCGACTAACTGGTTCCTTTATTATTGCAAGCTGGCGCGACTAGCAGTGAGTGCAGGGTCCTAGTTCTATTTTCAGTGGACAGGGGGTATTTAGAAGAGAGTAGTCGGTCAGTATATGTGGAACAAGTCTTTATAAATGCCTTGTTTGAGGGGGGGAAATCTGTAAAGCTTTATAGATACCTAATAAATAAAGTACTGCCGTACATTGCACTTCTCCTTCAATGGGTATCGGGAGCTTTTAACTAGGTATGGAAGGTAAGAGGTGTCTCGTGGAGCGGGAGCCAACCCGCCCGAAGGGCAATTCTCAAGGTACCTTACATAACCTACCTACCTTACCTAGGTACCTACCTAGTAGTAGACGACACTCGAAACACCACCTACCTATTTCAAGCACGCTGCCAAGGTGAGAGGAAGTTGGCGATCTGATTACGTGATAAGCTGAAGAGGAGATTATTTCAATGAAATGTAACTACAAGCCCACAAATTCATGTATGTATTCTGTCGACGCTATCTGTGACCGTCTAACGGAACTAATTGCCTCGTAGAAGGGACGAGGTTTCATCATGGCAGCACAAAACATAGCACGCAAAAAAATACATACCTTAGCTAAGGTGCCTACTCACGTTCAAATTTTAGGATAGACTTACATAGTACAACTAGAATAATAATATAATATTAGTATTGTATAATATTATCAATCCTAAAGTCGTTAAATATTTATCCTTCTTCACTCTTCTCGAATACCTGGATAGATTACTGTGTGCCATGTGTTCCCTGGACCGCTTGGGCAGGTAAGGTAGGTACCTACTCCGTGTCATTGTTGATCCCCCCCTGCTGATCGGATTATTAAGTGTCTTTATGTCCGAGCGAAGTGACAAAGATACAGAGTGGTGTTAGGCTTCAGAGTTAACGGTCCTTCACTAGACCTTCTATCAAGTGGTTAATTCAAGACTGTCTTGGAGCGATTGTCCCATGACGCACATACATATCCAAGTACACCAGATGAGGCCTGGAGGATTCGACCTAGCCCCAAATCTACCTGGCCCTGTAATACCACTAGCCCTCCTCTCTTAGACCAGACGATGCGGCCTCGTGACAGATACCACCTCGACCTGGCTTTCGCGTTATATTTGCCTCCACAATTGACCTTAGCCGCTCCGCCTAAGTCACACATTCTGACAGCCGAAGCGTTCCTTCGTTGGACGGCATCGATATCCCGCGTAAGGTAGCCCGACAAGTTAAACACAAAGATACATCTTACCTTGTGAGCCGACTTCATATTGCTGCTTTTCATAAATACTTTGTTCGGAAGATGGGCTTGTCTAGGAGGAATCATGTATATGAACATTGAGCTCCTGGCAGAGTCACCGCTTATGCGTAGTGGACCTGAAGCCCACACCAGCCTTGGGATGCAGGCGGCAAAAGCAGAACTTTGATGGTTGGTTCTCAGATGTCCTGGGCTCGAGTATGATCGTGCATGGGCCTCGTTCAAGCCAGCCTTGTTCCCAGTATAAATCTGCCGCATCTGCGAACCACTCAGAGCAAAATGGATCGTTTACCTTTCACATATCGACGATGTAGGGCATCAAGTTTTCTCTTTGTTATTCATGATGTAGCAAGATTAGAAATGTCGTGGGAGACGCCGAGTATCCATGGCACTGAACCCTCCACCATGATGCCATCGAAATTGCAAAATGGATAAGTTGGGTTCCTGAGTAACTGGAACCGCCAGTGCTGACTGATCATGACCTCACAAGCTGTTGGAAATGTTGCGGTGATGTGATATCCATATTCGTTGAAAGGGCCGGAAACCATGCAATTCTTTTTTGTTCATTGCTAATCGATCGGCTTCTATATGGCCGAAGATCGGGTGTTGACGTCCAGACCGTCAACTCGTAGTGTAGGCACGAAATCCATATTCCCCCCCGTACACCATACCGAAAAGCAAAGCCGTTTTCTCCTCCCGCTAAAGTCCACGCTTAAACCTCAGCAATCTCTCGGAGTCGTCGCAGAGTCGATCGCATAGCGGCGGCAGCGGGGGTACTAAATTTTTGGTTAGTTGTCTGCGGCCGTAGACTACGCTGCTGGAGCGAGGATGGGATAACGCACGCAACGGTGTAAGCACCACCAGCGACGGTGCGCTTGCAAGACTTGCAGTCCCAGATACCGGTAGCCTGTCGCTTGACGGTGACCTTGCCACAGAAGGTGCAGGTGTACTTGGCGTGCTGGGTGATTTCCATCTTCTTAACCTGCTTTCGCAGGGAAGCACCGTAACTAAAGGGAAAAACGTTAGTTTCCATGATTCGACGAGTCTACCGGACCGAAGCATGTTCATTCTGTCGCGTGCTGCCCTTGGCGTGACCATTTCTCCCAGTTGTGCCAAAAGTGGTCCAGTCGATTGAGTTGGTAAACATCGCTTCCTCGCGGAACAGTCGTCGATACCAGAAACAGAGCCGCAGGCAGCATCGTAGCAGGGCTCAGAGCGGAGGGAATATCGTTCTCGAAATGCTTCGGGCATGGCATGGGGTTTCGTCGTGAAACTTACCGGGTACCGTATTTACCGCTGTACAGTTGTTAGCTCTTGCGCTTTATCATCAATTCGGAGAGGCGATACATACGTAACACCGACCTTCTTTGTTCGCTTGGTCATCTTGAAGGTTTATGTGTGGGACGTCTTGGGAGGGATGAAGACGAGAAGATGGTCGGGCGGAGGTGAAGTTGCTCGACTACGGTTAGGAGGCTGGCACCGAAAATGTTTGGAAAGAGCAACCACAAGTTGTGGTTCTTAGGGCAAGCCCGTGGGGGGAAGCGAATGAGCCCCACAATTTCGAGTTGCCCTCGATTTTTTTGTGACCAGGGAAAACCTCGGCAGAATGAAAATTACGTATTTCTGTGCTCGAGAGCACTGACTCGGCAGGATTTACATTCTATAGTGCATCTCCTGTTACATGATTCATGAAACTCTCACAGGCTGGAGTGCTTGCTGGCATCGAGAAGTGTATGTTGATGCTCATACTGGACCACATTTGATGAAAAAGTTTTTCTTACTTGCTGAAATTATTATAATATGACGTTCAATTCTCTTGTTTCTGCATCACTCTACGTGAGTGTTTTGGCTGGGACGGCATTTTATCGTGCTGGTATGTGTTATCAGAAAGCATCGATACATACCATTTGTTAGGTACCTTACCTAGGCACCTAGGTACACTGAATTAAGATGCTGATGTCAGGGGCGGATGAGGCGCCTGCAAGGGTCCCTAGAGCCGCCTTTGACCTGATCGGAAGATGAATGTCCCCCGGCTTAAGAGGCCAGAATGATGTAAAAGACAGATACCTTAACACATCATTTTCGAAAGCAGTGCTACGTGCGTTCTCCTTCTTTCAACCGCCATATCTGTTTTCGAGATAGTCCAATCAATTTTACCATCAGTACTCTGGTATTAACCGTTTGACAAAGACACTTATTCTTTCTGGCCCAGCTCTCAACTCAATGCCTTTCATCAAAGACCATGGCCGTCAGTACGACATGGTTGTCTTTGGGGCCACCGGTGAGTTTTCGCTCTCATGATTGGATTTTCAAATAAGAATGTGTCCGGGTCCTAATCATGTGCAAGGTTACACGGGAAGACTGACGGCTGAGTACATTGCCACACACCTTGCAACTGATCTCAAGTGGGCCGTCGCTGGTAGGAGCGAGTCTAAGTTGAAGGCTGTCGTCCACGAGTGTAACCAGCGTAATTCTGATCGGCTACCACCAGGTACGAGGGTCGATCTGCCCAGGACCCTTGAAAATCTGAATTATGAACTAACTTTGCATAGCAATTGAGATTGCGAGTCTCAACGACGAGGACTTGAGCGCCCTTGCAAAGAAAACTTGCGTTCTTATCACTTCCGTTGGGCCCTACAGTCTCTATGGCGAGCACGCTTACAAGGCTTGTGCTGAGGCGGGCACTCACTATGTGGACGTTACTGGTGAGGCCGCGTGGGTTCACAAGATGATCAAGAAATACGAAGCTACTGCTAAAAAGACGGGTGCCATCCTCATCCCTCAAGCTGGAGTTGAGTCTGCTCCTGCTGATCTTAGCACATGGGCCTTGGCCAAAGCAATCCGCACTGAATTGGGCTCTCCGACAAAAGATGTGACCATTTCTGTCCACAATATCAGGTTAGTTTATAACCATTGAGGCCGGCGTTCAATTAGCTGACCAAACTACAGCTCGACGCCTTCTGGTGGCACCCTTGCTACTGCTTTGAGTATTTGGGACGTCTTCTCGCTCAAGGAAATAAGAGAGGCAAGCAGCCCTTATGCCCAATCTCCTATTCCTCACAAAGAGCCTACAAGGCCTAAGAGCTCTATCCTTCAGAAAATATTTGGTGTCCAAAGTGTTCCCAACCTCGGACTCTTGACTACATCTGCCATGGGCTCGACCGACGTTGCAGTCGTTGAACGTACCTGGGGTTTGCTGTACCAGACACCATCCCGCAAAGAAGAATTCTATGGTCCCAATTTTGTGTGGACAGAACAAATGAAAGCCCGCAACTGGCTTCACGGAATTTTCATCCACTGGCTTCTGATTGTCGGTGGTATGCTGCTTGTGTCGTTCTCTCCATTGAGAAACTTTCTCAAGAAGCGTGTCTATCAACCTGGAGAAGGTGCTCAACGTGAAGACACGGAGAGAGATGAAATCGAGTATCGTGGCATTGCGTACCCTGACTCCGAAAAGTCCGTTGGCAAGGCAGCTTTTTGTCGCATGTGGCATCGTGGTGGCATATACTTCTGTAAGTTGGGCACATCACTTGAGAAGTTACTCAATTCTTCTAACCTGGCTGTTATAGTGACAGGAAAGCTCCTTGCCGAGATTGCTGCTACGATCCTGGAAGACGACATTCAACTCACTGGAGGATCTTATACTCCGGCCTGCCTGGGACAAGGTCTAATTGACCGATTGGACAAATCCGGACTCAAGTCAGATGTGAAGATTGTTGATGTTTAGATATGTATCTTGATGAGAAGTCATTTACATGTGATAGAATGCTGCAACGAAAGATGATGATTGTATTCGAGAACATAATTTCCTACCCGAATTAGGAAAAATTCGTCACAAGCATTATAAATGAATCTAATGAAGGCCTTTGACACGTATGGAGTTTTGACAAAGTTCAACATCATGCTTTTCTCTGGCCATCTCGAAGGTTAGGTATTGTACGATACCGTAGTCGGTTGCGCCGTTTGGCAGGCATGTTCCAGGTTTGTCAGAAGTTCTAGGCCGTTTTAGTGGCTAGGTGGCTCACCGAAGCCCCGCAAAGAGCTCATGGAAGCCCAAGTGGGCTTTCAGTGGATCGTTTCTCTTCGCGTCGCGGAAATTGGACAAAACCTTTGGCAGACGTCATTACAAGTAATCCATAGCAACTCTAGAAAGGTTCTTCACCTTGACACCACAGCACTAGCTACCTTTGTCATCACCTGTCTTCTACCATTTGCGTTGTATTTTTTCCAATCGGAGCCTCTGTACGCTCTCTTGAAGAGCGACACGCATGGCTGGGACTGCATTATACGCGGCCTGATCGCCTCGACTGATCTTCCTTGACCTCGTTTACTCTTTCCAAGCTTCGCCGACTTAAACCGAAATGGAGTCTCATACCACCACATCAGACGCTGCACCTAGCGAGTCGTCGCCTCTGCTTCCGACCACTGAGAATCGTCCCAAAGGAACACGATCCGTTACTTTTAGCGACAACCCCGTTACAAGAACCATTGAGCCTAGTCGACAGCCATTCCAACATCGAAGCCCTGGACATCATGTTGTCGGCTCCGTCAGTGGCGCCGCTGGCGGCCCTCCTATGCTCACGGCTCTCAACAACAAATTACGAAGACGAAACAGCCAGGGCTCGGTACCTGCGGTCGCTCATCTAGCTTTTGGGCCCAAGATTGGCCCTCAGCGTAGCACAAAAAAGACGGAAAAGCTCAAGTTACTGCCTAACCCTGACCTGGACGACCCCGAAGACGAGGAGAGTGGAAGAGATGTCTACTCCCAGTATACACGCATCAAGGACCCTGCCGCACGAAGGGACGCAGCGAAACTAGGAAAGGCAGACCGAGACCGACTGCCGCGGGTTACAGCGTACTGCACCGCCAATCGCTACGAGATGGAGGCTCTTATGAGGTTCTTGAAGGGACGTGGGAAGACCCGGGGCGCGAACCCGAAGCTTATCGACGAATGCATATATACACCGTACAACTACACCTCAAAAAGCGCGCGCAGTCGCGATCCAGTTCAGAATTACGAACGGCGACACTCAACAGGAGGCGACGCCATTGATGTCGCGCAGCAAAGGAACGACTTGGTTGACTTACATTCAGAAGAAGCTGGTCCTGAGGCCCACGGCTATCCTTCTGAGCACAACGGTCATGCTCATACACATGGCAATGGGAACGGCTCTCACATTGACAGCGCGGACCTTCTGGGCTCGGCAGTAGAAGACCACGATTCGATAAGCGAAACCAACCCCGACTTTGATATACAGGTACACACGCCTGAGGTGTTCCTGTTCGACTATGGAGTGGTAGTCATCTGGGGAATGACTGAAACCCAGGAAGCCAGGTTTCTCAAGGAAATAGCCAAATTTGAGACCGAGAAGCTTGCACCGGACGACGTTGAGACGGAGTTGTTCAACTTCTATTACACCAAGGATTACCAGGCCCGCATCTACAATGACTTTATCACCCTCCGCGATAAGAACAACTACATGACCAAGCTGGCCATTTCTCATGCGCTAGCACAGAGTGTCAAGGTCAGTGAATTTGAAAGCCTATGATACACCAGGATGTTCTGTTAACCATACCCAGACTTCGCTTTTCGAAGAGTTGATCGCGTCAACAGTCGATACCTGCAAAGATATTCCTACACAAATAGCCACGACAGGAAAGATTGCACTTAGGCGATCGCAGATCAACATGCAAATCGGAGAGCTATTCATCCTCCGCATCAACATTCACCTCAACGGTTCGGTCCTTGACACACCTGAACTCTTCTGGGTAGAGCCCCAGCTCGAACCCGTCTATCAGGCTGTCAGGAGTTATCTTGAGATGGACCAGCGCGTTGGCCTCCTGACGGAGCGTCTCGATGTCATAGCAGACTTGTTGGCTGTGCTAAAGGGAGAGCTCAGTCACGGTCACGATGAGAAGCTGGAATGGATTGGTATGGCATCCCCGTTTTTCTCCTGTCAAGTAAACTTTACTAACCACTCACCCTTTCAGTAATCGTTCTCATCGCCGCAGAGATTCTCGTCGCTGCGGTAAACATTGTGGTGGATTTATATGTTGGCGAATAAGTCTCGGGTTGGTTGTTGCGTTTCTTGCTTTTATTTCGCCTTTAATCCAGCGACTTGGGTCATGTATTTCATTCCATTTGGGAGGACTAGAATGGGCAAAACGTAAGGATCGGGAGTAACGGTGTAAAACATGCAAGTATTAGATAGACGGCTTCGCGGCAAGATTAAAGACGATGCGCCCGAATAGCTTGTGTTCCTTAATCTATATCTCTTGATCCTCTCTCGACACTAGCTCCTTTAATGTGAAAATGTTGGAATAGTACATTGGCCAAGACGTGACCTGAGAAACCGTGAACCCGCCAGAACGCCTCCTTGACAATACAATCCATGCTCAATCTTCTGTCTTCTCTCCCACCTGCGTCTCCTGATCCTCAGTGTCGTCGCCCATTTCGACGTCCTCATCTTGAGTCGCTGGCTTGGACTCGCTAGGCTTCTCATCCTTCTTTTCGGATACAGGCGTTTCCTTTGGCTCGGAGCTCTGAGCCATAATCGAATCAAACTTGGCATCAAACTCGTCCTTCTCAGCTTCGGAAAGCTCCTTCCAGCGACGAGATAACTCATCATCAATATTCACATCCGCCTCGCTATCCCTGTACTTGTCTTCCAGAGCGGGCCGTGTCTCTGAGCAGAACAGTTCGAAAGCATCGGCAGGCTTTTTGGCGTCATCTTTGGAGACGCCGTTAGCGTGCGCAGTCTTGGGCTGGCCTTCTGGTGGATGCGAGAAGGCCTCGGACGTGGGAGAACCGGCCGCGTTCGTGTTGAAGGATGCACCTGCAGGTGCTTTGGAATCGGCGTCGGGCACCATGGACTTGCGGTGGCCTCGCTTCGTGCGCAGAGGCTTATCTTTAGGCTTCTGGGGGTTAGCAGCTAACTCACTGGGTATGGTGAATTGGTAGTCCTAATCCAAGCGCAAAAGCATCAACATTGAACCGGGCGCCGTGAAGAGTAGAGGCGCGGCAGGCCGGACAGAAGGGGTTGCCAGGCAGGGGAAGAAAGAAATGGTAAAGAGATGGGAGCATACTGTAGGGGGCGGACTAGGACTGCCATCTGAGTCTTCCACATTTGCGCTCGTACGCTTTGCAAGCTGCTCGAGCAAGAATGCGCGTTCTATCCGCAACTTTTCAACCTGGCGCTTGATACGGGCAAGTCGGAGACGAGCGGCGTCGTTGGCGTCTTCAACCTCGTTCGTGCGATTCTTGAGTTGGACACATTTTCGTCGATAGGCTTCCTCAACAGAGGGAGGAAGTGTGGAGGGAATTGCTGTTGAACGAGGAGGAGGCGGGTCAGCTTCTGGTGCTTTGCGCTTGAGGGTGATGGGCATGCTGAGCGGTCGCTGTTACGATGATGGGAATATCGAAAAGGAAGTCGTGTACACGGTGGGCCAGAAGATGCGCGCGATGAAGGGAAGAGTGAGCTATCGTGAAGATGCCACAAGAATGAAGGTTGTGATGGTTGATGGTGCAAGGGAGGCGCCTGAGCCTTATCCGTGGGCTTCAGAATTTGGAGCTGGGACCGCAGACCAACAGCACCCACCATGAGCCATGTCACTGATTCAGAGAAGACTTACCAGGCATGATTGAAGACTAGTCACAACAAGTGATGCTATATCGCAATACGATATCTTCCTTCCAGGATCTTGCTTCCAAGCAGCACTAATCCAGCCCAATGGTAGGTCTTGGCCGATGGCTTTGCGCGCAATTGTTGACGCGTGAAGGTTGAATCGTGTCCCAGAAAAGGTTGCTTCGTTGATGGACCAGGTAAGTTCGGTATACTCTTACTAGAGCTGGTGTCAATCTGTAACAAAAACCAGAAGAGAAGTTCTGACGATGATAAGCAAAGTTGAAGTTTTGACTACGGACATAGATATGAAGAATTTGAGTGATGCCAATGCAGGAGATGCGTCTAGGGAGTGGTAATCGGCCATCGCGAGCCGCGCACTGTCGCTGGGGAGCTCTAGCGATGGTGTCGCTGTTGCTTGCGAGCGCCGCGTCGTGCCTCAGCCACTTAGCCACAGTAAGATGCAAGGCTGGCTTTGAGTCTCAGGGGCTTGTGGCGTCGACTTCTAAATGATTGGGCGACAGGACCCTTAAACATGCCCCTCAAAAGTTACCATAAGTAAGGCCGTCTGCACAAAGTGCTTAGGTGCTGCATCACTCAATATTGGGTTTAAGATAACATGAATAGTTTGCCAGACTTTATGGTGTCACCTGTAGTTACGGATTCGAGTACCTCAGCATTGCAGAAAACTTTCGTCAGGTAACTCCTTGCTCATGAACTACTGACTCTCCTACAGGGGCAAGCTTGTAGGCGGTCCAGGCAGCCGGGTACGTACCTACCCACTAAATCGACCGCCCACGACACCCGTGGAAGTTTTTCTGACTTGGGGTGGTGGGTTGAAGCTGGTGGGCGAAATCCATCCATCGCCAGGAGCATCACCTCTGCTTTCAACCTAAACACTCACTTCAGCGACAACTCGATCCCGCCACAACCAGACTCGTCGCTCCCAGCGCGCTGTGGCAGTCAATATGTCGCTCAATATTCCTAACGCCCCCAACGCGGGTCTGTTCAAGCAAGGCTACAACAAGTGAGTTGCTCCCCTCCGTATGCTGGCAGCTCCCCGCCTCTTCATGTGTCTCCCTCCGTATCCCGCCCTCATGATCACAACCACCTCTTTACGGACTTACTAACAACTCTCTCTTTTCTCCTTTTAAAGCTACGACTCTGAAGATGGCGCTGTCCTCCGTAACATCGATGCCTGCAGGGCGATTGCCTCTACTGTCCAGACTTCTCTTGGCCCCTATGGCCGCAACAAGGTCGTCATCAACCACTTGCAAAAGATGATTCTTACCTCTGACGCTGCGACTATCCTCCGCGAACTCGACGTCGTACACCCCGCCGCCAAGCTTCTCGTTATGGCCAGTCAGCAACAAGACGCCGAGATGGGTGATGCTACCAACCTTGTCATCGTTCTTGCTGGCGAGCTGCTCCGAAAAGCAGAGGACTTGCTGCGCATGGGCTTGAAGACTTCGGATATTGTCATTGGTTACGAGAAGGCCCAAAAGTTTGCTCTCGAGACTCTCGAAGAGCTTGCCGTCGATAAGGTGGAGGATTTGCGGGATCAGGAGGAGCTCAGCAAGGCCCTTAGCACCGTCATTGCCAGCAAGCAGAACGGAAACGAGACCTTCCTTGCTGACCTTGTTGCCGAGGCTGTTCTCGCTGTTCTCCCCAAGAACCCCGCCAACTTCAATGTTGACAACATCCGTGTTGTCAAGATCATGGGCGGAAGCCTTGAGCAGAGCAAGGTTGTTAAGGGTATGGTCTTCCCTAAGGAGCCTGATGGTTCTGTCAAGAAGGCAAGCCGCGCCAAGGTCGGTGTTTTTACTTGCCCGATTGATGCCGGACAGACCGAGACTAAGGGCACTGTTCTTCTACACAATGCCAAGGAGATGGTGGATTTCACAAAGGGCGAGGAGTCCCAACTTGAGACCTCCATCAAAGAGCTTCACGATTCCGGTCTTCGTGTCGTTGTTTGCGGTGAACGAGTTGGTGATTTGGCCATGCACTACCTCAACCGTTATGGTATCCTATGCATCCGAATCCTGAGCAAGTTTGAGCTCCGAAGAGTCTGCCGTGTGGTCGGTGCCACCCCCTTGGCACGGTTAGGCGCCCCCATGCCCGACGAGATGGGTAGCATCGATGTTGTTGAGACCCTCGAGATTGGTGGTGACCGAGTTACCGTCTTCCGCCAAGAGGATGAGGTTACCCGGACCGCCACTCTCGTTCTCCGAGGCGCTACCCAAAACCATCTCGATGATATCGAGCGTGCTGTCGATGACGGTGTTAATGTTGTCAAGGCTATCACTCGTGACCCTCGATTGGTTCCCGGTGCCGGTGCTACAGAGGTTGAGCTAGTCGAGAGGATACAGGCACAAGGCGAGAAGACCCCCGGCCTTAGCCAGTACGCTATCAAGAAGTACGGCGAGGCCTTCGAGGTGGTGCCTCGCACTATTGCAGAGAGTGCTGGACTCGACGCCACCGAGGTTCTGAGCCGGCTGTACGCTGCCCATGCCAACAGTGAGGAATGGGACATCGGTGTTGATATTGAGGTTTGTCTTGATTATCTTAAGTACCATATCTTATGAAACTACTTCTAACGTGAATCATAGAACGATGACAACACTGGCACCCTCGATGCTAAGGATGAGGGTATCCTCGATCTCCTCATCTCCAAGCAATGGGCTATCAAGCTTGCCACCGAGGCCGCCCGCACAGTTCTGTCGGTTGATCAGATTATCGTAGCACGACAAGCTGGTGGACCAAAGCCCCCAGGACCCAACCCTGTAAGTTCCTCCTCTCGCTGTTGTAATCAACCTTGACTGACCAATACCTACAGAACTGGGATGAGGACTAAACGATTGGGCCTGTGTTCAAAAAGGATAAAGTGGGCAATGAGTATGATGTGTGAGATAATCACCTGGTGTCATGGATGGTTAGATATCCTCTCAAATAAGGAAGTCAAAATAAGTGCACATGATAATTATACGAACCCAAGGGTCTCGTGCAGAATATGCTGTGCCCTATACTTATTAGATTCCAGCCAGTGTTGGCATTGCAATCAAAAACTCGTTCCTGCTTATACGAAGTTACTAGACGAGTACAATAAATGGTGACAATGGAATAGCGGTCACTGACAGGCTGGTTATAAACCCCTAACGACGTTGTTGCCTGTACTCAATGTTCTATATTAACCGAGAAGCAACGACGTATTCAAGCAGTTATCACTAATGGGGTCCTTATTAAGAACCATGATGGGACTAAGATCGAGGAGTTCGTGCATTCAAATCGTAAAGCTCACGCCCGTGTAGCAATATACATCGGCGGAACATATATCCCAAAAAGCGCTGTACATGTAAGGCAGTAAAAAAAAACTGTCTAGCACAAAAGACTCTGTCCTATGAGAGCCTGCAGAAGTCTAACCAACAAACGTAAACGCCAGTATCTCGAGCTATTTTCCTTCTCCATTCCCCCGCAAAATTCAAGACCACGGATTATCGCCAAAAAGGGTATCGCTGAGAAGAACCTCAGCTGTGTTTACTCGACAGTGATGAGTCAAAAGAGGCTCTGATGATGCAAAACAATGCAAAACAAGTAAACACGCATAGTATGAAGTTGGATGTGCGCCAGATAGTTGGTAGGTTGAAGGGGTATCGAACAATTCCAGAGAAGTCGAAAGAGACAATTGTAGTATCCCCTATCGAACAAAGAAATCAAACGGCGGAGGCAATGTAGTAGTAGCAACAAGTGCGTTTGTAGATGACGTGGAAAACATCCATGTTTTTAGGTCATTATGGGTCATGAATCAAGCCGAAGATTAAAAAATGCCAAGACGGCTATTCTCGCCGTGATGGTAATGTTAAACGAGATGAAATGGCTAGCAAGAGACAGAGAAGCCTAAGACTCTTCTGTAATCCCGCCCTCGCCGCCACCATCTTCACGCCATTCTCTGCTCTTCTCTGTAAGCTTCTTCACGCCGCCAACGCGGCTAGCCCATAGCCCCTCGATAGGGGTGCGGTAGGTGAAGGCACGCTGTGAGCTAATAACGCCAATGGCCTGCAAAACAGCTTTGCGGCTGTCGCGGCTAAACACAGCAGGATGGCTGATCCACTCCAAGCTGCTCTCAAGTTCGGCATCAAGAGCTGCCACGGTGTTGGCGTCGATTCCGGCACCAAGTCCTAGTCCATCATTGGAGCGGCTACGACCCAGTTGCGCAGATGGGAAGCCATTGACGGCTGAGGAGGTCGCCGAAGCAGGAGGTGAGGGACTGCGCTTGCGATCGGGAGTAGTCGCTGGACCCGGTGAGGTATCGTTGGCAGGATGAGGAGTTGAGGGAGCTGACGGGTTCGACTTGCTCATTGGAGGAATAGGGGGTAGTCCTCCCTTTCCAAGGCCTTTTAGAATTGACCGAGTCTCATTCAAGAGAGTGTGGGCACGGTCATGCTGTCCGCGGCTCACCAGAGTCAGAGCGCGGGTGAGCATATCAGAAGTGAGAAGTTCCATGCGACGCTGGACAATGCTTGGGTGTGGCGGGATAGGAGGCGAGTTCTGCCATGGCTTCTTCGATCCACCACTTACTGGAAGCATGGTGATAGCCAGAAGAGAGGGACGAGGCATGTGCGTAACCGTACCCTCACGTAGAATATCTCCCCAGCTGAGGTCTGCTTGAATCAAGGGTACTTCTTCAACTGAGAGCGTCCTCTCGTTATCATTATCCATGGGACCACCAAGCGCTTCCAGGCCTGAAACAATGTTGTCCCATGGGTCTTGAGGAAGCTGCTCCTGGGAAGTATTGTCGGGGAGAATAACGAGTTGAACAAGAACATCACGCTTGTCGCCAAATCGCAGATCGCCGAGAGATGCTTCTGCGTCTCTGCCCGTAGCTCGCTTCGTGATTTGCAGCGCACCACTGATTTTGTGGAACTTGGCAGGAGAACCCTCGGGCAGTTTGAGCTTAAGCTTGACGTTTTGATGAGACAAGGTCTGCATGCTTCCCAGACACCCAGCAAGACATTCCCGAAGCATCATCCAATCCTTGACGTAGGTATAGGAAGCCTTGGTCCTTGTTGATAACTCAATCATGGTATCAGGCTTATGGGTCATTCCAAGGCCGAATGAGTGGATGGTGATCTTTGCAGCTTCAGCCCGGGAAACGACGAAGTCAACACTATCAGCATCCGAGGTAGAGGCATCGCTGATCAGCATAATGGAAGCAATCGGGTTGTTGTACTTTCTTTGCATAAGCAGATCCATCGCGACATTGGCGCCCTCGACAACATCAGCACGGTGACTCTTCTGGCCAACAGGCTTAATGGAGCTCAAAATATTGCTCCAACCGGGCCAAGCCTTAGTGGTCATGCCAACAATAGGCACACCGCCACCACCTGAGCCGAAAGTAACCAGACCCATGCGATCACGCTCCCCAAGTGTGTTGACCATAAACTTGAGGGCGTCACGGACCAAGTTGATCTTGACGCCTTGCATAGAAGAGGAAATGGGCACCACGACAACAACGTCGATGGGAACATGAATCGACTTCGACATGGCGGGGCTTCTAGGGAAGTTGGTATAATCTGTGGGTGCCGTTGTCACGGACCTCGCACCACCCCAGGATGAGGCGACTGAGGAGACCCTTTGTGGGCGTGAGCGCTGCCACTCAAGTTCTTCGTCAGTTTCTGACTCGCCACGATCGTACTCGGGACTCCGCACAGGAGACGTCTCAACGGCGTTCAGGTCGAGAAGAGCTTGCTGCCACAACTTCAGTTGGTTTCGGTTCTCGAATCGGAGGTGGAACTGAGGCAGTTCGGCAACCGAAAGGCTCAGGGTCAGGATATTTTCGTCGATATTTCCCGTCTCTGACACCTCGTTCAAGTGCTTTTTGATAAGAATTGAGCCCTTAAGCGTGCATCGGGTTGTCTTGCGCGGGGCACCGTTCTCATCCCATTGCTGCGCTTGGGGAGCGATTTTCTTCTCCTTGACGCAAATGAGCATCTCGGCGAAAAGAAAACACTCCAATTCCTGCCATGAGACTTTATCCTTACCCACTCTAAGGGTACCATAGAGTCTTAATTTCCCGAATCTATGAAGCAGTTAGCCTTGTCGTTCCTACTAATCATTGATCGCCCGCTAATGAAAGTACAGCGCCACCACTAACCTGCTAAAGTCCAAGCCGTGCCAGTTATCAACACGGTTGCGTAGACTATCAGTCATCTCTTCCAAAGCGTCTGTCGACTCATAAGGGTAGAACCGAGGCGCGCTGCGAGCAGGCGAAGGTGGGCGACCATATGCCTCCTCAGCACGATTGGCAACGGGAGCTGGCTGTGGAGCTGGAGTACCCAAGTCTTCAGGGTCCGGCCTCCACTTGTTATCGGGCACCTCAACAGTGACAAGACAAGTGAGCGTTTGTTGTTGGCGTGATCGGTTGAGTGTTGGGAATTCTGAGCGGACGGTAACAATTGGAGCTGGAATTGGGTTGCGTGTAATCGCCCTCGGGCTGGCAGGAGTTGTCTCCATCGCCTGGACATCGTAATCGTGACGCCTGGCAGGTCCGCTTTGTGTCGTCTCAGGGTATCCTCCAGATGATGCAACCCCCGTGGCCTCGCTGTCACTGCGAGCATGTCGAGAAGGCCCATACCGGTCTGATAGCGGTGCGTCACGACTATCCCTCATACTGCCCCGAGTTACGCTATCGCGACCACCACCGTGTTGTTGTTGCTGCTGCTGCAGCTGCTGTTGTTGATGCTGCATGGGTCGTCTCTGGTTGCTCTCGATACTAGGTGCTCGAGCTGTCTGCGTATCCCACGGTGTTGCTGTGGGTGTTGGTGTCATGGCGGACCTTGAGTCCGTACCTACCGAGCGCACCATGTTACTAATTTTCTCTGCAAGGTTATCAGTATGTTATCATTAGCTCTTAAACAGGAAGCATACCGATGTCAATCACATTTCCGCCTCGACTAGTATCCAAATGTAGAGGTGCATCACATGTCGGGCAATATTGTGATTCGAATTCGCGAATGAACTCATAAAAGCAGGCCTCGTGGGAGACATGTGAGCAGGAGAATTGCAGGATGCGCTCGCCCCTCAGAGTGTGCTCGAGTGGCTCTTCACAAACTGCGCATTCGCTGCCCACAAAAGTTCGCTCTCGCCGCGAGCGACTTCGATCAGCGTTGGTGGCCATGACGTTATTATCAATACTACCAACTCGACGGGAAGTGTTGCTAACGCCTGACCTCACTGAGCCGGCGGAGGAGATTGAGTCCTGCCCGCGAAGGGATTTGGTTTTTAGGGAATATCCTTCTGTAAACGGTTTGGAGTCTGTGCCGGTTCGGGGTCTTCGACTGCTCGATTTAGACGGGCGTGAGCCAACCAAGCCAAGTTCGCGAAGGTTTGTGGCAATTGCCTTGTCGTCGTCCCGTGTTTGGCTTGATGATAAAGCGGTGCTGTGGTCCTGGTTTTTGCGGTATCGGCGAAACATTTAAATACGACACCTTTTTGGCAGGGTGTCTTGTGATTATCGTGGTGCAAAGCAAGCACTTAGAGGAGGTCTGAATGACCAAATATCGCAGGTCGTAGTCAGGTCAACTTAAAAGGTACTTGGTGGGAAATCCATGCGACATCCAGAGGGTCCGGTGCGGTGTTCGGAGTACAAGGATTTAGAGATCGTTCAACAAGCAATCAAATGCGATTATGCGCCGTCGATAGTCCAATGAATGCGAGCGTTGACTCAAGACCAATCAAAGGGGGGAGGAAAGAGGATTTCGTGAGCGAAAAGGGCGAAGAGGTATTATGCGAAGGTAGAAGTGTGAGGAAATAGTCGTTGGGTTGTGTGTCTTCGCTTGTGATGGGTTGCGATTTGCGACACGCCGGCTTCCGATGCTTTTGCTTTTTAGCAATGCGCGATGAGATGCTGACCCTGGATTAACACTCACTTTTAGGAAGTTGACCCAGAAGCTCTACTCCACCGATGGAACGAGCTGCCACAATTGTCTCACCACGGCACTCGTCAGACAACGTAATTGCTTTTGCTTATAGCGGCTCGTAAAATGAAGAGTCTTGGTGGAGAAAAGGGAGCCAATTCGATCGTTGTGGTGAGGTCGATGAGACCTGTCGATTTGCGCTCGCTCGGTGATAGGTAGGTTCCTTTCTTTTTCGATTCCACTGTCTGTCTGCTGAAGAAAAGACTAGAGAAGCAGAGAGTGACTCCCTTCGGGATAACGGGACGGAGGTGAGGGGAAAGAAAGGAGGAAGAAGAGGTGAAAAAGAGTTGAAGCGAAAAAGAAACGAAATTACCAGAGCGTCAAGAGCAAGAGCCAAGCTGGAAGGAAGTATGGGCGTGGTGGGCTATATGAGAATGGATGGCAGTTTCATTTGCACCGTACGACCGGGCTATTAACCTTGAGTGGCACCAGCCCAGGTCTGAGGTGCTTGGTACTAAGTTGTTTGGTGCCAGGTACAGCCTACAGGAGACGGAGGACATCCCTTTCAGAGCTTGGGCTGTTCTTTAGGTCGTTCTGGCTGGGGGGGCGCTTTGATGGCTTGCACCGGTACGCTACCATCACCTCCATACCCCTTCTTCTTCCGGGGGGCTAGGATGTGTCGTCTCTCGCGGTGGCCGGAGTGGAGCTTCCATGAAGAGATCAGGGATTCTCCCCTGTCCAACTTCAAAAAAAGGCCCGGGCTTCTTGCAAGGGACCCCAGGGCTGCGCTCACAGGCCAAATAGACACCAAAGGCTTGCAGCGGTCCCTGGGGTCCCCTCCCCAGGCGCCTCCCCGGCAATTCATCTCTAACGCTCTTCTGCCCCTGGCTTTTCCAGCTTTCAGGTCCCGTGGAGGGTTGGGTCTTAAGGTTCGGTTCCCAGCTGCCCGGCGTCGAGAATGGATGGACGGGAGCGTACCGATGAGGCGAACCAACCAGGTATCGGATACAGCAAATTGCTAGGGCGATTACTCGGGGAAATGCGTGCTCTACTCGAAGTAGACGATCTTCCGTACAAGGCAACTCCACTATCAATTCTCTTGACTCGAGTCGCCAGGGCATGTCACCTAAATAGCGATCCAAACTCTTCCGTCTTTAGGAGTGCAACCATGGAAGGGTCAGTCTGGGCTTGAGCTCCTGTTCAAACCTCTGGTCGCTCAAGCTAGTGAGAGACTTGCGAGGGCCCTGTCCAGGAAGCGTTCTTCTTGGGTGATCATTGATGTGCCTATCCGTCTTCCTACTCTAGTCTGGTGCCACCACGCAGTCAGTGCGCCGTCTATCTACTTGATGGCGTTGGCGGAATCCCTTGGACAGGAACAGCGAGCGTCTAGGGATGGTGCCTCAAGCCGTCTACAAAGGGCCTTCTGGTAAAGCTTCCAGGGGAGGGCACTCAGGGGTCCTGAAAGCCAACTCGGCCGGTACCTGATTCACGTGGCTTTGTCAGGTTGACAGCGATCATCGCCGGCGTGAGCACCGGTTTTACATAACCCAGACTTCCTACCCACACCAGACCGTCTGCCGTCACAATGATGGATTCCAGGAGGCCACATGCAAGAGGGACAATCCTTCTTAATACTAAGCACCTTAGGTACATGTTGTCTCACTTATACCCACATACAATCGTCTTCATTGACCCAACGTGCTACGAGACAATGCGGTTGCGCGCATTGGTGTCGACTCAAACTACAGTCTACTAGATGACGATTAACTCCGCTGTACCAGGCCAGGCCGTGCGAGCCCAGGTTGCAAGTGATGCGGCCCAACAATGATCAGCGCTCATTGGCAAGTGAAGCTTCCATATCTCCCCACAGAATATCGCCGAAATCCATCACTTGCAACAGGATACGTAAAGCAATTTATCTGGTGATACATACGAAACCGGATGCACTCGAATCGATCTGACATGATAACTTAAAACAGAGTTGGAAAGCAACTAGACTATTTTCTCTATGTACTAGCCTACCAGAGGCACAGTTGTCCGTTTCCACTTCCTGACTCGCTCGAACTGATAATTGGGCTTCATAGGCATTGCAGTATGAATCTTTCTACCAGCAAATCCTGATCACTGCCACTTGACTTAAGCTTTGTAGTATCGGCAAGTACGGAATATTATCCAAATATATCTGACGATGGGAACCATAAACTAACGTGTGATGGTTTCAAGATTTCGTTTGATGGGAACTTCAAGGCGCCATTAAAAAGATGGCATAGAGCTCGGTACGTGTACCACCGACTCAAGGTCGTAGAAAAAGAAACGAAGGTTGCCATTCATGGCTGGCTTAAATGTAGGTACTCTGTACTGAACATGGATACTACCTAAGGTAGGTACTAATAAAATGCCAGAGTCGCCGCAAGCCCCTCAGGTTCGTCAGACCCCTGTCAAATTGAGCCAGTATTTTTCCAACTCGGATTGCGGCCGCAAGCGATGATTGCATCGTATTTGCGACGGGGCAAGCAGAACAGCACAAAGGCAGATTCTTAGTATCAGTGCAGTGCTGAGACACAATACTGAGATCGAAAAAGTGGACGAAGATGACGGAACTAACTTGCTTTGTGAGGCTTTCAGGGGGTCACATCTTTCTTGGTAACGGGTTCGTTTCTATTCTGAAACGCACATGTTCCGAGACGCACAAGAAACGAATTTCAGCTGCTGCGACCTGCCTGATGTGATTGTTAGTAACCACAACGGCGCTCAGAAGCCACTCCTGTTGCCCCGGAGCTCCGGTACCCACCGAGGCGGTTACATCACCGCCACAAACGTCACATTGAAGGGGATGTTAAAGCTCTTTCTAGATTCGATCTAGGAGTATGTTGCTTCACAATTGGGGGATGCTATAACCGTAGCGCTGGCGTTAAGAGCATCGTCCTGGGAGACGGCGTCGTTTCGTTAGCACGACGTTCTTCGTTAACCCCAATAGCGTCCCGAGTGCCCCTGGTCACCTCGTCAGGGTACATGCATGGTTGAGGGGCACGATCAGGTGTTGCGATTGGACGGGGCTTCTTAACATCCATCCGCGACGGATAAGTGCCTGCAGTATTGTCTTGGATCCTGGGAAGACGGCCGCTGCCCTGGTGTTGAAGGAAGACCTAAACATGCATTTGTGCGGTCATACCTGTCATTGAAACCCTGCCACTTTGTTGTTGACTGACCCAAATATTGCACAATGTTAAGTATCCAATAAATCAAAAGCCTTTCGATAACTGCAGTCTATTACACTGGCTATTGGGAAGAACAAACGACACAATACACGAAACCAATACTGAAGGAGCATGGACCAAACCATTCTTCCAAGGGTGGTGATAAACTCTACCCTGTTGCAAGCACATCAGAATCAACCGCTAATCCTGATCCGCAAAGGAACATGGCGCCATCAAAACTACTCCCCTCTTCGCTTCCCAAACGGCACATTCACATCTAGATAGGGGAAAGCCTCACCCACAGGTAGTTGCGGTTCCGTTCATGGTATCTCACTCAGCTTTAGTGCCAGATGTAATTGGACCTGACCCGGCAGAACCCTGGTCGAAATTGATATGGCAGTTCTTCTCAGTTCTCACTTCTACGAGCTCTAGGACGAAGGGAGCGAGCTCACAATTCTTTTCACAAATGCCAAGTTTGCAATACCCAGTACCAGTTGGATCTCGCCTACTGTCATGTTGGCAGATGATCACCAACAAGGGGGTAGCCGCGGGCAACAAACCAAACTCGTCTCTCATGTTTGTGTTTGCTTCGGCCATGTGATTGATTGACCTATTCAAAACAAATTCAACGTTCGACACGTTTGTGATGCTGCATACAGTGCAATAGCGGTTACATCCAGTAGGGCTTGGGGTTGCGATCAAAGCGTCATGGCACACTTTGGCTTGCATGTGTGTCCAGGCTAGCGCGCTTCCATGGTGCTTCCAACGAACATTCTATCCATTGTGGTGCTGAGACGGGGCAACATGCACTCCTTTGTCACGAAACCTCGTTGCCTTACAGATGGCTGGACCCTTGGCGGGCCGCTGCATCCCTTCCAGCTGAAGAGGACTCGGCGAAACGTTGTCGCAGTCAACTAACAACCCCGAAATATCGTAAAGGTCATTCGATATGCGAGCTTAGCACAGCTTCAAGAAACCAGCAGCCAGTCGTATCTTGGCACTGCTTGTTGTCTCTTGTGCTGGCTGCCTCACAATCCTGCATCATTCTACAGATGTTCTACAACAAGGCACGCATGCATAAGAAGTTGTCGACAACCCGTTCGAGCGCAGGCGGAGCTACTCTCAAGCTAGGTGCACCATGCTAGCCCAGTATCTGGCATAAATAATAACTCATCGTTTAATATACCACTCGCCTTACCCGATGTCAGGAACACACGGCCTGCATCATTCATGGGCCATTAGATAATAACGAGGCTGTCGTCACAAACTTACTTTACAGTGCTCACAGGACCCCTTTACAAACTTCCATCTTTTTTTGAGAAACAGTCATCTAGCCTGGGAAAACTTAGACGCCACAAAACCCTCTCAGATCGTTCCAACGACTCGTGACCCTAACCACACCAGTCCATTTGCTTGACATTAAATGGCACGGACCCTTCACTTATGCCTGTAGTGGCCTGCCGGTCTCTTGGTGGCTTGAGGTGTCTCCGTAACTGTCAAGGAGAGCAAATCGTGTATCGGCGGTCCTACCGCTTCAGCTCTTTCTTGAGCCTGCCAGACCCCATTTTCTTGCGTCTGTCGACTCGCGGGTCGCCTTTGCTTTTGCCATCGTGCAGAATACAATCTCTTCCTCCGCATGGCCAGGTCCAGAAAACCGCAATTAGCAACATAACGACTTCTCCGCAGAAGTGTCTGGCCATGGCTTTTCTGCTGCCTTGTCTTGTTGCTCTGCTGCTTCTGCTGCTTCTGCTGTTTTCGATCAGAGATCATACTCGGCAGCTACCGGCTGCCAGTTTGGACGTTGGCCTCTGGCCGTAATGACCTGAACGTCATTGTGTTGTCAACCATTTTCTAGCCAATTCGTTTCTAGCGTTGCCCTCCCTACTGACAGTTGCTGTCACGTTTCTCCCACGTGGCTAACTGACTGATGTGCTCCTTACCAGGGGTCATTCCAGAAAAAACTAGTATGGTAAAGACCAGCTGAGCTTCCGAGTGGCCAAGACGTTTGTTGGCTTCATTTGTCCTGATTACAAGCGAACGACACGAATGGAGTATTTTGAGATGCAAGACACGAGTCAGGGCCGAATAGCATACGTCGATCTCCCGAAATCAGCATTGCTAGACAGACACTTCAGAAGATGGGTAAGTCAATCTCGGTTGTTGATTGTAGTCCAGTTTAGCTGTTAATCATCCTGATTTCATGCACTGCATGGAAGGAGGTTCAACCCAAGTTAAGGCCTTATGATATGGATAAAACTTAAACATATCGATGATGTTCTGGGGCGTAAAAGGCGACGCTTCAGATGTTCCACGTTGTTTTTATTCGGCTAAGTAAGCGAATAATCAATGTTCTATGTTGTATTGCCATCGTCAAGGTCACTTCGTCTCGTAAGAGAGCTAGGATTAGCAGTGCCGCAGAGGCTATATCTGGCTTATTATATTATCACTACAGGGTCCTCGAAACTATTGAATACGGACCCATCAGATGTTTCTTCTAAACTACTGTACTGCGCGCACGTACCGCTTAGCTGCCTTAAATATTGAGTGGCCGGGGCGCCTACAGCTTGCAGGCGAGGCCTTCCTGTGACCGCTGTATGTACGTGATGCCATATCCAACTCTAAAGCAAGCAAATCACACTTCATGTAGTATCGAACCTCCTTGGCTCCAATCATTCCTATTGAAACCCAAGGCTTCCTTCCCATATGTTTCTAACTTTTAACGTTTCATCCCTTCTTCCCCGGCAAGGCCGCTACTTAGAAGCCGTCTCCCAAGTCTAAAGGCCAGACCAGGACCAGGGCCTTTAAACAAAGTGTCTCGAGCGTCTCGGTCGGAAATGGCGTTCCCACTGAAGGAATCCACTCTGACGCGGGGAGTCAATGCATTAGCAGTTGATCGAATGCTTTGCTTCCTTCAGTGTCTGAGCTACAGGCCATGTCCGTCCAGGTCCAGATGACAGGCCGGGTTAGACGGGAAGGTTTCCAATGGTAGTTCTACCTCATTCTGATTTTTGAGTTCGATCAAACGTCTGCTTTTGTTGCGGTAAAACTGGCCCGGACTTAGTGTCAACGGCTCTGAATCGCGGCCGCACGTAGAACCTCCTTGTCGAGGGCTATGTAGTATCGTAGAAATGGATCTCTATACCAAGATCGTCGCATATTTCGCGTATCCATGATCCGCTTGCTGATCAGAATACTGAAAACGAAAGGGGCATTGTATTATAACCAACAGTATATGTCAGCATTTTCACCTGTTCCCACCAGGCAACATTGAATAAAATAAGAATAAAAACTCGGCGTGGCCGGGAGAACTGTAAGTGCAGGAACAAATGTCTGCATCAGCGGAGGTACCAACAAGCGATCAAACGTCGAGCGCTCTGGGCTCTATATGGCCCTAGTGGCGTCCTGCCGTGTCTTTTTCTCGCTATCTGATCAAGGTACAGGGTACGATTTTTTCAAGTAGACCAGGTTCTCGCAGGTTAACTGGACTGGGTGTTACAGAAACAGTAAGAGACGGTCCGGATAACAATGTAGTCAAGAATTGGCTCTTTAGGATATGGTTATCCTAATGTTGAATATCTGACTAACCAAAGCCCGTTACTCCAGGCACAAGGCTGCCAACTACTGGCTCAGCATCCAAGTTCCATGTGTACCAACCTACAAAGATCTGTAAGATATGGATGCATGGGGTTAAGTAGTTGATGTCACCGGGTCAGTCAATAGAGGAGGGCAAAGCGCTGTCAACGAAATACAACATGTAGTTATGGTATCAAAACCTGATATTAATAGAACGCCAACACTCGAACACCCATCTACTTAACAAAGAAGCCAGACCGCTGCTTTACAGCGCCACGATTCCTCTTCAAGAGAAGATCCCTGGAGCTCTTTGCGTGCTTCTTGAGCTTAGGTGCCATCCTCTCATCCGTCTTCTTCGCCACGCGGTATACTGTCGAGCCAACACGCTCATCCCTTGGTCCCCGATCTTGACGTGCAAGGCTTCTTTCCACAGTGGCGACACGACGTTTCCTTGGTCGTTCCTCTGCCTCATGTTCATCCTCGCCTCCCTCGTCCTCACTCGATGAATCCGTCAAAAACTCGGCAGGCAGCAGGTTGGGCGCTTTCTCTGTTCGTCTTTGTTGAATGAGCGACTCAGCAGGCTCATCATTCTCAGCAGAGGCATCTTCCTCGGCCTTTGCTTCTTCCTCCAGCTTCTTGCGCTCTTCAGCTTGTTGTTTGAAGAGATTGTCCCTTTCCTGGCGCTTACGCTTCTGTGCAGCGGCTTGCCTGGTGGTGTGTTAACGACAACATCGAACATTAAAAATAAGACACATAAAACTGACTCTTTAGCTGCTTTCTGAGCCGCTTGGCTGGACTTCTTCATGTCAGACGCCACCTTCGAAGTTGATACTGCCTCAGGCGCCTCATCATCGCTGTCCTCATCGTCTTCCCTCTCCTCAGGCACTGGCACAGCGGCTTTTGAAGGTGCTGAAACAACAGGCGCCGTGATCTGATCGTCGTCGTCACCAAAAACTACCATCGTACCCTTTCCTTGCGCCGAAGTCGGCTTCGCACTGTCGCTGGAGTCACCATCCTTGGCTCTCACGGGGAGCTCGCGTTGCTCTTCTGATGCTGATGATTCAACAGGAAGTTCTGCTGGTCTGTCCTGGTCGGACTTTCTCTTGCGCGTTTTTGCTGGTGCCATTGTTGAGTATTGCTAGCTGATAAGCAGCTTTTGGGGCTTTGCTAAATAAGCCAACCGAAAACGTTTTCAAATGGCGATGTTCTTAGGACGTGGAATTCTGAGGTGTAAAGAAGAAAGAGACTGTTAAACTCCGAGCTCGCAGTCTCAAGTACAAGTAAATGACGTAGCTACGAGAGCTCGACCTGGATGTGACTAGTTGTTGAAGTTCTTTTCATCGTTGAAGAAAAATTCAGTCTCAAAATGGGTTTTCGCCGTGCTATGTTCACCCTCAGGGGACAGAGCCTGTGATTGGTTCAAATTCTGTGGCTGTGGTCGTGGCTCCAGTAATTGTGGCTGGGCCATACACCTAGACTTTCCACCAGCAACCTCAGGTTGGCCTATCTTCATTCAGCTCTTTAAACTGGGAAGCAAGGTATCTTTATCTATTCGAACTTGGACACGAGATCCAGGCATTAAGTATGGCGTCAATATCACGCCATTTGAAATCGCACAGCCTTTACCAATCATTACGCATTAGTTCAGCATTATCATTCGCGACAATAACACAACCGTGTACTGTACATGGCATGAACAGCAGCGGGACAGTTAAACCCCTGTGGTATCAGACTCGCACATACGCTGTATCTCGGGGCTCAAGGGCACCTTTGCGGCCGCCTCCACGAGCACCAACAGTCGAACCTCGGCCTGATATATTTGATATCAACCAGATCACACCCAGAACGTTCGAGGAGTCTATTCGAGCATTGGGTGGCTTCTTCGATGAGCTCAAGCCAGAAGAATATCATCAGTATGCATTGAAGTTCGCAGATGCCATCAAAAACGGAGCAGATCCTTACAGTGCCAAACTCTCCGGAGGTGAGTTTTCAGGCGTTGCAAGCTGCGCGGACAGACTGACAAACCCTACTCAGAGAATGATATCCCGCTCAAGAATCTGCACGAGATGGCATGTTTACTGTGGCTAGCTCGAACTTCAGCAGCTACACATGCATTCTCAACCGCAATGTGGGCATCCGCGTCAGAGGCAGGATATCGCATCTCCACCGTTACGCTGGCAAGGTGTCTCATGATGTCCGGGGGTTGGGGGAAGTCGCAACGCCTAAAACGAGTTGAGAATCGCTTTAGACAACTTCTAGCTGAAGGCAAAGACCAAAATGTCCTTACCGCCGAGGGTGAAGAACTTCTTAAGGCGGGCCAGTATGAAGCTGCTGTGAGGATACTGAAGCGGGCTCTTAGCCTCAACGATTCCGACTTCGACTGGAGAGATGATTGTAAGCTATGTCTCGGAAGATCTTACCTCAAGCTTGGCAGGTCTGCTGAAGCAAGGCACGTGTTTGAGACGTTAGAGGGTGTAAGTATCCCAGACGCAGATGCTGAGCTCGCGCAGATGCTCCGTAAAACCAATCCCGATGAGGCACGACAACGGATGTATTCAGCTGCCACCGGCGGAAGGCAGGATATGTTCAGTCAGCTTGCTGAGTTGGAGCTTGAGAAAGAGGCACAGGCGACCGATAACGAGTCGAAGAAGAACCACCAACTCTGGGCAATGGAGTGGTTTAGATTGGCAGACCCAAGGGCGAAGTTCTAATATCGCAGTATGTATTCGCAGCCAAATAGTATGGGCAGGAGGCTTGTGCCATGAAAAGTCTTGTATTAACAGGTGTCTCTCAATAATCAGAGTTCTTAGGATTATGCCTTTCGCTTCTTTGTGGACTTCTCAGTGCTATGTCGTCTAGCACTTCGTTTACCTTTAGCTGCTCTATCTCCATCCTTAACAGAAGCTATGCCTTCCCCTTCCTCCTGTGCCTCATTCTCGGCCGGATCCTTTCCGTCATCTGCGTCATAGGCGTGCTCTCCATCGTCGCTCTCGATGTCACCCTGGACTTCCCCACGATCAGTAGGGAAAAGCTTGCGCCAGGTACCGTCGAGAGCCTGGCCATCATTCCCATGGAGTCCAACCTCGTATGCAGTCCTCATGGCAGAGATACACACATCACGTCTCTTAGCAAAGTCAAACATTGGCTTTGGATACGTGCCCTCCTCGACGTTGTTCAGTCCATCTCCCTTTACACGGATGCCTGCCTTCTTCTGGTCTGGGAGAGGTGCTTTCCATGGCTCATAAATGTACTTAGAGTCCATGTTCTTCAACTCGGGCACATATCGGCGGATGAATTTTCCTTCCTTGTCCCATTTCTGACCAAAAGCGATCGGGCTGTAGCAGCGGAAATACTGAGAAAAGAACGCTGTGCAGGACAGCCACTGCCAGTTGCCCGCGTTGCAGGCCGGTTCGTGGTCAATGAGCCACTCTTCAAACACTTCGCAACCTCGTTCCCAATCGACGTAGCACCCGCCCCTTGTAAGAAAGCAAGCGACTGCATGACGTCCAAGATGGTGAATCCATCCCTCTTCTTTCAGCTGGCGCATCAGAGCATCGATCCAAGGGAACCCAGTTATGCCAAGCCTCCATCTCTGGAACCAGATTTCTGCCTCTTCAGAGTCTATATGATGCTCTCCCGTAATGAGTCCTGTTTCTGGATGCCTCTTGGAGGGTAAGTGCCAGGGGATGAAGCGGCAGTATGGGTTGTTTGCCGTCTGCGTGAAGACGTAGCCCAAGGCAGCCTGGGCAGCGAAATACATGTCTCTGAAGAGAAGCTGGCCGATGAGACTTTCAGGAGGCGATGAAGCACCCTTTCCATATGAATCCACGACCTCTCGGGCACGCCAGTAGAACTCTCGCACGGAAAGTGCACCAAAGTGCAGAAAGGGAGACAGGAGGGTGGTGGCTTGTGGCTCGAACTGGGCTGGGCTTGTCTTGGGCTTCTGGAACGTAGCTGTGTATTTCTTGTCTGCGATGAGCTTTTCGAGTGCCTCCAGGGCAAGCGTTTCCCCTCCGCGATGAGGAGTGGTTGCAGGCGGAAACCCGAGTTCTTCCATCGTCTCGATGGCAAAATCTCCATTGGGGCCTGCTATCTGACTGTACGCTTTGTCCTTGTCTGTCCTATACTCCAAGTTAAAATCTGGTTTAGTCTCTGGCTCATCTTGGTCAAAGTTGACAGGCATCTCCCCAGGATCCGGAAGATGCTTGGGAGCAGGTATCGGTTTTCGGACCTCGCCAAGTTTGCTTCCTGCGGTTTGGAGCTGATTAATGGACATTGTGGGCTTCCCACCATGCTTCTCGACTATCTGATCGCTATCCCACAGCGTCCTCCCTGAGCGAATGATGACCTCGACACCTGCGTCTTTGGCTGCCTGGGTGACGACGTTGTCTCGTTCACGACCATAACTGTCGGTATCCTTCTCAAAAACAAGGTGCGTGACCTTCCATGCCTTGAAGAGTTTTGGAAACAGGCTTTGCGGTGCTTCTCTTAGAACAAAGAGTTTTGATTTGGGGTTCGCCTTTGTAATGGACTTGGAGAGGTCATTCTGGCAATCGAGCCTTTGTACAATCAGAACAACGTCTAAAAGTGTGACTGCTGACCACTTACAGAAATTGCCATCTATTCAGACCTCCTCTAGCGCGATAGACATAATGCGGATCCCACGTAAAGATGGGCCAAAGTACAGCCGGGTCAAGGTCTAGAGCAGCCTTCAGTGCTGGTGAATCGTGAAGTCGTAGATCCGTACGAAACCAATAGATTACACGAGGTTTGCCCATTTTGTAGATGCGACGCGATTTATCGTTGTTGGGTGAAATTTGACTCATCTAACAGTTTCTATGTCGTATCCTTGAAGTGTTTGCTCCAGCTACAAAGTCATGATGTCAACACTTATTAGTCGCCCAGCCACCAGATTTCTCAAGGTCTTAGACAGTAAATTAACAGCATGCTCGTTATACATGGCAGATGGTCTGGGAAAGTCTTGAGACAGGTATTTAGTTATATTTAAATATATTCTAAACCTACTCACTCTAAGTTGGTATAAAAATCCAATAAGATATTTAAAACTCATCTTAAGTTTTTGGTAATAATTTGTTTTTACTTCTATCTTAAATAAAGAATTTTCTTGATATTTAATCAATTTATTTCTCAAGTTTTTATTAGACCGCATGCATGGCTATTTATCTATACTCGCTAAATAGTCTCCATACACGAAGCAATACATCTTGGGAACACCCCTTGATATGCTGTCGCCAGCATGTGATCATGCCTATGATGTACCCTTGTTCATACATATAAGAGGCCTTAAACATGCGCGACTCCGTTGAAGAGGAACTATAAGGGTTGCAGACCTATAACCGATAATATCCTTACTGAAACGGAGTTCGTTCTATCTCCTGAATTGTGCGGGCATAAGCTCGGCATCCAGTTGGTTCTCTCTCACTCGTGAGGGAGTATGAGATACCTAGGTAGCGGCGAGCAACAACATTTCCCAAGACGCGGCAACAAGTGACCACACTGTAATCCTGTGGCTTCATTTCCTCCAAATTGACATTGTCGGGCTCAGCTATAATATTCCTACGACTATACCACCGAACAACCGTCAATTTGTGGTGCATATTTGCGATCCTCCCAATCGGAGGAATGGGGTTCGAGAGAAGGTGCCAAGATATAAGCCAGGCCTCACAATGGCCCAGTCTGTGTGACCTAAGTACAATAGTCTGGTCAATAGACTGTCCTCTGGGGCCATGAGACAGTGTTTTGATGGCCTTTTTCAGATGGGACATGCAGTTCTATATCATACAGACGATGGTCGTCAACCATTTGCCCAAGAACGATGAGCGGCTGGGCTTCGCAAGGGAGTTGTCACGACAGCGAAAGACTGGAAGCGACGTCGTTCTGTTGTTTTTTTGAACAACTTCCGGCCTAGTGCCTTGAAGCTAAAGCCGAGACACGACTGTCTTGTCCTTGGTTCCCGAAGCCTCAACCCATTCCGTGTCTCACAAACCTGTCCCTCGATCAAAACTCAATGGCGGCTTTATGGGAACGATCGAATACTAGTGGACGGGTTTCAGTTGCGACTACTTATCCCTTTACTGAATTGTTAATGTAATTTATAGATAGAGAAGACGAACTGTGTTTGTTGGAACAGAACTGTGGGTTTACCATCTCGATTAGATGTAGGGTAAATTTCCGACATCAAGACGAGTGTGGACCTTTGAATTGTCAAACTTGTTCCACCTATCTTAACACGAAGGAGGCTTAGCTATCCTGTTTGTTGGATCTGATAGGTTTCTGAACGTAAGTTTAATGAAATACAACTGTTGCACGTTATTGGTCCGTAGAGCTTTAGATGATGAGCTGCGGATCGAGGCGTGTGCATAAATTAGTCTCACACATGCAGTTGACATGAGCACTCATTTCTTTTGAACGTCAAAAATCTCACCTCGAATGCGGCTCAAGCTATCATATTACCGTTTTTGAAAAGGCCCCCGTCGACTATTGGGAAACGGCGTCGTGGGCCATGCAGTCATGCACAAGCGAAATCACTATATGCAGGTGAATGTCATCGTTCATTCAAGACATCTACATAGGTAGATAGATTCATATAAAAAGAGTTCCCCGCATCTTGAAGGTGGAGATCGAAGTAAACAAAATAATGCAAAACAAACAAACAAACAAACAAATAAGCAAACACCAAATTGTCGATGCCCTTTTCCAACTCTGACACAAACTACTCAAGCGCTGTATTTCGGCCTTGGTTCATCCGTTGGCTAGAACAGCGAGAGGTTAACGCCAGCATAATTTCCGCCAACAGCTATATGGAGATGCACTTAGTGCGGGCGCCTGAGCCTCAATGCAGAGGAAAGCAATTACATGGAGGCGCAAAGTTCGCCAACTGGAAGCCTGCCGGACTACATATCAATTCTATTCTTCAGAGTCACCGTTACTCCCATTGAATGACTTGTACTAAGACGTTTCTTCGTATATAATGGCCACTTACATGTACTGATGCTAAGATCAGAATATTAAGCCAATCTCAACACCAACGTATAATGAGGATCTCGACTTTCTTACAGTTCAGATGAAAGGGCCCCGCCAGTATTGAGCTCAGCGTAGGATACCACGGACAGCCTATAGGTTGCAACTGAATTGATCTTTAGATCTTTCATAATTCAAGCCGTAGATCCTGGATCGAGAAGGGAACCAGCAGTGAGGAAGACCAACCGTGCACATAAGGCGGGCAGCATGAACTCCGATTGAGAAAGCAACTATACTCGGTTGATTATGACGTCGACAGCGCAGTTGGCGCCGTTTGACTGATGCTTGACGCATAGGCATATTGATGATCTAGGCGAGAGCTAGGGTTTGCTTATGGTACTGGTGAATAATCTGCAGTAAATGCGGTCACGGCCCGAGATACGAGACTGCGGCGATAATGATAGGCTCTTGTCGACCAGATACTATCTGCGGACTCGTCGAGACGTACATGTATCGAGATTTCACAACGTACATGCGTAGTTGTATACGTACACTCGTTGAAAGACACGAGACACCATATAACTAATATGTGGATATAGCGGTAGCATTGGACAGGCTTTCCGCAACGATATCCTACGAGGCGAGCTACGTGGCTTTGAACAAGCCATCGCCAGAATTTGCGACCAACACAGGCCCGGGGCTTCGGGACCACGTCGTATTCAACAAATCCCTGCGGGCGTTGAAGAGAAGGAGATACAAAGGTACATACGTAGGCAGTTACTAGTGATTCAGCAACTACTCAGAGAACAATGTTCCCACGTCTTCAAATGATTCCAGTAAAGGTATTATTTAGCGCTGTCGGTTGTTGGTTAGGAGGAGGTGATGCTGTCCCTATGATTCCTCGTACCTGGACACACACAGTCGGGTCTAACACAATGGCGTGAGATGTGAGTGTGCGACGTGTCGATTTCCACTCAACCTATTATTAGCAGAATCCCGATGCGATGCGGGGCTTTAAGCCCAGAGCAAGTGATCGTCGGTCGCTTTACGAACCTACAGTATGTTCCCCAGGCCGTAGCCTATCGATTAAGATATTTGATTGCCCAGCGAGGGGGTTCCCTTGCGAAACATTGACTTAGACATTGCTGGCGTGCAACTCAAACTTTGGTTCTTTGGCCGAACCACTGGTGAACGTGAGTAAATAGGAACACTATTCCGTACTGATGGAGCGCCTTAGGAAAGAAAAAGAAACATAATGATCCGCGGTCGCCAATCAGACACGGCATTGGGCACCCTGCCGAGATCTCCCCGGAAATACCGCGACCAGGGTAGCCTTGTCATGAGATTCTTCTCCTAACGCTAGGCACATCCGGACGCGCAAGGGATGCCTCCTCTGTTTCGAGAGCTTGACACTTGCGAGTTGGCCTGTTCGAGGGACGGACGAAAGCCCGTCATGCTGAGTGAGATGGTCAACTTTACAACTAGTCATAGCGAAGGACCTCGGTAAGCCCGGGTGATTAGAAGAGTTGGGCTTAGCCCGCAAAGTCGCCCGCTAAGAACCAGAATAAGGCTGAGGAGCACAAGTTTCTGGACGTGTAGCACAGCAGGCCGGAGAATTCAGGGCGGGGGCATTACAATATCACCAGCGTTAGGCACGGCTCAGGAGGTTTGATTTTGAGGAATTGATTGAAAGTTGTCTTTACAGAATGGTTCGTTATCGAACGACTGGATGTCGCAAGTAAGTAAGGTAGTATCGCAATATGAACATGGGGAGAATAAATGAGACTGTGAAAGGGAACATGCCCGAAGCGAACTTGAAACTAACAAAAAGGCCAGAATCAAAACTTCAAAACAGTTTAGCTTTGGGGTTAAACATGACGTCTCTTAGCAGTCACAAGAGGCAAGCCTGCTGAACCACGACAATGGGGAGGGAACAAAGACTTTGGAGCAACCACTAAATGAGCTTGAGCCAGGGTTACCTCAAGGGTTTCCCCCCCCCCAGGGTTCTGGGTCCATCGGAGACAAAACCAGATGAGAGACAAGAGACAAAGCCAGGGACTTTAGGAAGCAAGGGAGAGAAGAGGTTGGAGGTCAATGTGTCTCAGGCGGTTGCTCACCTCGCAACCAGACCACTACCTAGTTGTAACAGCGTCATTTTCTTTCTGCTGACAGGATCGCAGTGCATCAACCAGCCACTCAGCCATGCTTCCATTGATCTATCACTTCACATTACACTGATGCTCAGATATCAGCAGTAACTTCTATGTAGGACGTCTCAGTGTTCTCGGTCCAATGGCGCATTTCTGAACCTACTGTAAAGAATAGACTCTGGTTAGTAGGACTGGGCGTGCTTGTCTGCCACGTTTTTTTGCCATTGAGGAACCGGAATGGGCACATCTTGAGACTTTTGACTCAAAATTTGCTTGGGAAACTAATATAGAAGGGGAAAGAACATGAAACAAAGAACCAGGATTGAATGGCCGTGCTTTTTGGCATGGATCCGTTGTCGGTACTTGCTGTAGGTTCCAAGATATTATTCAGCTGCTGGCTCGCTTATGTACCTCCTTCATTTTCAGCTCGGACAGCCAATCTCATCTGACAATTCACCTAGTACTGCAGGGCATTGCAGTACTGGGGATTATCGCGTGACAGGGGAATCCCTCATTCTCACGCTGACTTTGCGCTTTACATAGTTAAATTTACATCAAATTTACATTGGGAGCGTGGCTTCTATCCCTGTTGGGCGGGGGTAGGATCGATGCTCCGGGGTCTGCCTTGATGATGAAAAAATCGTGACGATAGACTGCGCAGTTTACGATCGTATTGCTACTCCTAAAGCGAATGGTGCCGTTGCTATTTACTCCAACTTACCGATTCGTTTTGCGATGCAACGTCATGTCAACAAATAACAAGACCCATCTCACAACTCAGAAAGATTGTTGGCATTAGATCGATGAATCTAACGCCAACGAGGCTAGAGTCAGGTACCCGATGAGCGGTTGTGGCCCTCATCCAATGACGACGTCAGCAATGAGATGAAAAGAGGATTCCTCGGCTCTTGATAGCGTACTTTGCAATGCCCAACACAGAATGGTGCGTGGAGGCAGCGGGGAAGACAGAGGCTTCATTTACTTCACTAAACCTCTCCAGTGCTAGCCACGAGGATAGGGCTTTGAGGGCTTGAATTTTTCTCATTCAGACAAGACGATCGTTCCCCGTTCGGGACTTTGAGTTTGGGGAACCGTTGCAGGCTTTGATGTTTGGCCGTTGCAGTTGGCCGTTGAACTTGGGAAAAGAGATAAGAAGATGCCGGAACCAATCAACTTACCTCATCAACTTCTACTTGCAGGCCGACTGTGCATTATGGTGCAGAAAGGACATTGGATTTGTTGATGCGATGTATTGACGCCGGCTCTAATAAGATGTAAGCCATTCGGTTGCGTTCATCCAGACATTCAACTTACTTCTAACATAAGGTAGTCAAGCCTTCAGGGCCCAAACCGTTATTTACCCACCCACACCCCTTCTCCACCAAGTCCCATCAATAGGCCCAGGACTAGAGGCTGAGGTCCGGTCGACTTGGGATAAAGAAAGAAACGAAAAGAAAAGAAGGGCGTAGGTCAGACCGTTTCTATGACTTGCATGAGAGAGATCAGCCAGCTAGCCAGCCTCTTTCTCTTTCAAGTCCTCGCACACCCTTCGGAAATCGGGAAGGGGAAGGGATCCTGGTCAAGCCCCTCCCCTCCCTCAGACACACCAAGCAGGGCCAGGAAACGAAGCTGTGCGATGCTTGTGCCTGTGCCGTGTCTGAGAGTTGCAAGAGAGTTGACGAGGGTCGTGACACCCCTGCTTAGTTCCGGCCTACTTCTGCTAACGACACGCAACACAGCGTAGCCCACCCGAAGAACAACGCACGTCAGGATCACTCCGCTTGCTTTTTCCCAAGGTCTCCATCGTCTGCATTTAGTGGCGTCTTGTGCTGGTGTTGGAAATGGCGCTGGTGCTTGGGCTCTTCGACTCAGATGGGCTCCATCCGGACTTCGCGTCCGCTTCTCCCACACCAACGTCCACGTCCACAAGTTCGTTTTACTTTTATTCCCTGCCTCTGCCTGCTTCTCTTCTTCTTGCCCTCGCCCTTCCTTTCCCCTCTTTAGGTCTTCGCCCATTCTTTTTGATATCATTCATCTTTGACTCACATTGAAGCTTCTTGATTGTTGCTTCAGTCCTCTGGTCTAGTGCTTTTCAACATTGAGCAACTGCCTATCACTTCCAGAGTCTTACATTCATTCTTGGATCCGATTTTATATCACTTACATTCGTTAGCCAACCCACAGTGTTGGTCCTGTGCCTGCTCAGATCGACTTACACATCGAGCCACAACTTGGAAATCAACAACAGAATATCCGATAGCAAACCATTATCGGCGACTTCACTTGGATATTTCTATTGTCCTATATCAGACTCATTTTCTCTAAACTTTCATCCCGCCGCCTCAGCATCCATCATCGACATCCACGACACCTCGCCCTGCTGTTCGAAGGTCGATAAAGCCTACCTAGTAACCAGACCGGATTATGCGGTGTTACTCAACCTTACAACTATCCTACTGTATTCACAAGAACCAAAACTACTCGAGCGTCGAACCTCGAAGACCAGCGAACGCTTAGTTCGAGGCTAGCCTCACACCAGCTATTGCCCTGGGGCTTTGCAAGACATTTTTCACAACTTTGTTCCCTTGGCCAACCATCAGAAACAATGCGTCGTGTCATATCAGTTGTATTGGGCTCTTTGGCCTTACTGGCAACTGTTGCTGTCATGGCAATTCTTATTGCCCTCACGCTTCGTATCCCTAAAGGCTCAAGTGGCCGACCACTCTCACAGGTTTCTATCGCCCTTGAGGCTGTAGCGTTTGTGACACTCGGATGGTTCCTTTCTATCTATGCTTCAACTTCAGTTCGCCGCTGGTCGACGCGATGCCTAGGTGTCGACTTTGGCGCTTGTCTCCTGGCCATTCTCTTTGCTACTGTTGCAACAGTAGCCACTCTCATTCAACTCAGCAAATCAACCCTCAACAAGGACGACGAGCTGCTAAATGCAAACAAGAGCAGCCTCCTTGTCGGCTTATCGGTTACTCTTGGCCTCTCCTTCCTTCTCCAAACCGGATTCCTATCTGTCCATTTCTTCCTCATGCGACACAGCGACCAGAAGGCTTTTTCACTGCGCACTGTTGAGGAGGATCGAAGTGTACCATCATTTCGGTCCAAGTCATCTCTGAAGTCGCTCCGTTACAGTCAAACTACTTCTGACCATGACCCGGCTCCTCGCATGATGAACTCTATGGATTCTCAAACACCCCCTTCATCCATCGGTGGACGTTCTAGATCTGGCACTGCAACCTCTATCAAGGTCCAACTTTCAAACGCCCTCCGGTCTGCAACCTCCAGAACACAACTCTCCTCGAGTGAGACTCGTCGGCCCATTTCACTAGACTCGATCACCTATCAGTCCAGTGAGGATGCTTTTGACACCTGGGACACGTCTTCCGTTGATACACACAATCGCCAGGTAGTTATGGAAGCGACAACTCCTCCGCAACAAACCCAAGGACATTTTCTTGAGACAATTCCAGGCAGCCCTACGCCAAGCAGAACACCAAGCCCCAACAACGAGATGCCTCTTGAACCCCCAAGAGTCCGTATGCGAAGTCGCAGCTACAGTCCGGTGCCTGTGAAACGTGAGCAGCTGAGCCCTCAACCATCAATGAGCGAACTTCACATCCATCCGCTATTCAGATCCGACTCGCCTACACCACCCCCAATGGCTACACCCGGCACTATTGTAGTAGCCTCGCCCAACGCTGGACAGGTTATTACACACCGCCAGAGCGTTCGCTCACTGCGTGCTGCCTCGACGCCCGTGGTGCCGAGTCCGCTTAGCCACCGAGGCAGCGTTGAAATGCGACGACAACGGGACGAGCAAGAAAGCATCGTGGAGGAGCATGAAGCGGAGACAGACTCGCAAATGTCGTCTGAGCGGCCGTTGACACCTCCCATTCCTGAATGGGTGATGGGTGCTGGCGCTCGGTCAAGTTGGACTGACTACAACAGCCGCAAGGCAAAGACCGACGAGGGAGAGGAGAAGAAAGAGGAGAAGAATTGACGATGGTTTTATTGGGTTTTGGCGACATTTAACGACGAAAAATGAGTGGGGGGTATGGAAACTCAGCAGGCGACTGACATGGACTGGCAATTGCTAAACTCCATTTTTCTTTCTATCTCTTTTTTATCTTTTCTTTCCGGACGCACCACTAGATGGCAAACTAGATTTGAGCCCCATGTGGATTCGGTGGATGAGCTGGGTGGGATTACATGTATACCAAGGGAAAACAGCGAGGCGCTTTATGATTTCAAGAACCCTCTGCGCCTGAGGCGCGAGGATGGATGACAGAGACGAACCATAAGGTAGAACAAAAATTTAGAAAACAAAAGAAATACCAAACAAGTCAAATCCACTCCACGACCGAACCTATCCATACCTAGTTGCCAATGTAACATGTCCTAGCTTTCAGTGGAAGTTCATTACAGCATGGTACAAGATCTTGAAGCCTTTTCTATTGCACGATTCTTCGAATAGTCGAATACTGATGCCATGGGGAGTTAGCCACCATGAATCTCCTTACATGTCCTTCAGACAGCCATGCGAGCTACTCATTTTAAATAGAGTTAGTTGAGGCAGGCTGTGTGTAGGAGCATTCGTCTTCTCTCGGCAAAGGCAGATATGAGACTGAAACGTTCAAACTGCTCAACTGATTGTAGTGTTACTGACGTAGTGTGTCTGTCTCGGGCAAAATCTACATGTTCCTCAGATCACCACGTGGGCAAAGCCATTTGTATTAGGGCTCCTCTGATGGAATGCCTTTCCTGTCACAATATCCTATAAGCTGTGTCACATAAAGTTCTGACATCTTTTGGGTCAGGCCAAGTGAAAGTCACTGAAACATATATAGCTGTAAGAACGGCCCTGACATAGAGCGCTTTGCTTTACCTTGGAGATATACTGCAAATGGATGGGTAGTTGCGTATGTCAATTATCTATCATAGGAAGAGGAATGTCCAGCTGGCCATTAGACTAATTGAGTGGTAGCGAGTGAGACTCAATAGCTGGGCCTGAGTCTACTATGAGACATCTATGAACTTGTACTTATGTGGAGGTATATAATCCTACAAAAAGAGGTCATTTTTACCTTAGCTAGCTCAATATCATTTTGGCTACACGCCTGAGTCTTTCCCTACGTTCTTATTTAATTCCCTCTTACACAAGCCTTCAAGGGAATTTCTAGCACTTGTCTCATAAGAATCAGTTACTTAGACTGCAGAGTCAAGAACGACATCTGTAATGGAGAATTTATACCATCTTCAGGTGCGCCGGTGATCTACAATAATGAAGCATCCGCAAGTCATCTGTGCGAACTACTTCTCAGGCAGTCAGGACGCGCACCTTCCAGGCATTTGGCAGCCTGGAGTGGATGACAAAGCTGCGCTAGCTACTCTGGGAGTGGGCGGACTCAAGCAGACTTCCAACTCACAGGCTCAAGCCCCACCTTTCAACTGCAACGTCAACGCCGCCCAAGCTGTAGACAAGCTTTCCTCTCTTCTGCTCTCTTCCAGACGCCGATAGATTTGATTCCTTCAACTTCCCTCCTTCCACATTTTCTTCACTCCTCATCGTCTCTTCGCTCTCGATACATCGTGACAACTTCCATTGCTGCGATCTGCTCCCGTTCCTCGAGCCCGCACCGAGCGCGAAGTATCTATCCAAAATCCCAGGTCGCTGTTTGCCTCCCACCTCCCCACCTAATCCAACAGCGGCAGACTCTTCGCCCATCATGAAGGTCACTTTCAAAGTACGTCTCGAATACATGCGCCGTCGCCGTTGGGTCAATCCCATGATATCAGACTCGTCGCCTCCATCTTCTGCCCTCAGATAACTAATCAGAATTATCGTAGGATCTTAAACAGCAGAAGTTCACGCTCGACGTCGAGCCGTCCGAGCTGGTATGTTCACCCCGCGTTGATGCCTGTCGGTATCTGCGCGAGCTGTTCAGCTTACTGACATACTTTCTAGATCTCTGGTGTCAAGGAAAAGATCTCTGCTGAGAAGGGTTGGGACCCCAAGCTACAGAAGCTCATTTACTCCGGTATTTACTTTCTCTTGTATTACATCACACGGCCCGCTGACGTTATGGAAAGGCAAGATTCTGAAAGATGAGGAAACTGTCGGCTCCTACAACATCGAGGAGAAGGGTTTTGTGGTCTGCATGGTGAACAAGGTTTGCAACACCAACCCTACGACAAGAGCCCACATACTGACAGCTTTTGACAGCCCAAGGCTAAGCCCGCCGCCCCCGCCGCCGAATCCAGCGCTCCTCCTGCCACTCCCGCACAACCCGTTGCCAGCACTCCCGCCGCTCCAGCTGCCCCTGCGCAGTCCACATCGCACCAGGCTGCTGTGCCTGCGACGCCTACCCCTCAGCGCGCTGCCGAAGCTGGATCTGGTGCTCAGTCTGATGAGCCTTCGGGCCTAGCCATGGGAGCCCAGCGCACCGAGGCAATTACAAACATGGAGGCTATGGGTTTCGAGAGAAGCCAAATTGAGGCGGCCATGCGCGCTGCATTCAACAACCCCGATCGCGCGGTTGAGTACCTTCTTACTGTTGGTTTTGCTGCCCCGCATTATCACAAGCTGCGCTTACTTACTTAATATGTTATAGGGAATCCCCGACAATATCCGACAAGAACAGCAGCAGCGTGAAGCAGCTCCTACAGGCCAGGCCCAGGCCCCCGCCTCCCAACCGCCTGCTCAACCTGCCGCCGCTGCACAGGGTGGTTCTGACGAGGGTGGTGTGAATCTGTTCGATCTTGCTGCTCAGCGTGGTGGCTCCGGTGGCCGAGGAGGAAACGGAGGCAACCAGGCGGCTGCAGCGGCCGCAGCAGCTGCAGCTGCTGGACAGGCTGGTGACTTGGGTAACCTCGACTTTTTGCGACACAACGCCCAATTCCAGCAGCTCCGTCAGGTTGTTCAGCAGCAACCACAGATGCTCGAGCCAATTCTCCAGCAGCTCGGTGCTGGTAACCCCCAGTTGGCCGAGCTGATTGCCTCAAATCCCGACCAGTTTCTTCAGCTCCTTGGCGAATACGCTGATGATGATGTTCCCCTGCCACCTGGTGCTCAGGCTATCTCGGTCACCGAGGAGGAGCGCGATGCTATTGAGAGGGTAAGAGTTCTTGGTCTAACATCAAATCTGTCTATTTTACTGACGTAGTCATAGTTGTGCCGTCTTGGATTCGACAGAGACCAAGCTATCCAGGCTTACTTTGCCTGTGATAAGAACGAAGAACTTGCTGCCAACTTCCTCTTCGACCAACCAGAGGACGACGAGCCTGGACCTAACAACTAGGGGTTACGATGAAATGTGCGGGACAATGCGTGTTACGATTATGAGTCGAAGGAAACGGAACAAAACCAGGCATTCCCAAAATAATATGGGTAGGGCACACGGCGTTCGGCCCGGAAACGCCATGGTAACGTCCTGGCGCCGCCTCGCAAGCTGCGATGGCATGACGAGATGCGCTGACATGGGGCGTGGGGATTCTACTTGGCCTATATGCGTGCAAACGCAGGGTAACACAGATAGCCGATGAAATTGATGAGTACTCAAGTTAGGACTTTCAAGCACTATGATGAAGGTTTCGGGGCTGATTCACAAGATGACCTCTGGGCGAAGTAAAGCCGAATTCCATATAATCTTAGGGCCATTCGATATTGGTTATATCTTAAATACGACGGGCCTTGTTATTGATACGTGCTATCATTTGTGGATGAGTAAATGTCCTTCTGAACCACCTGACTATGCATACTCTTTCGAGTGTTGTTAGTACTCGAAGATTTGCCAATGCCGTCTGCATGCCACTGCTGCTTGGTATTTTGGACGCTCTGAGTTGTTCGATATTTCCAAGCAATGTGTTCATCACCTAACCTAGGAGTATTGCTATTCTGTAGAGACTGCTCTCCAAGCCAATTCCAGTGTAACCGTTGATTTCATAAACAATACCAAAAACCCTGTGGGTATCATGCCTGTTCCCTTTGCGCCGTCTGAATCCTTGCTCCAGTTTTGGACTTTGATCTTTACCTCCATCTCGACCTGGTATATAGACTGTCCTGTTTCTTCAATCCTCCTGGACAATGGGCTCGCCGTTCAGTCCATAGATAACCGTTTGCTTCTTCTTCTTTTTACGCTTCTTCGCATCACCCTCGTCATCGTCCTTGAAAAGCTCTTCGCGCTTCTTGCGCATAACCTCGGCCTGCTCGTCAGCACGACGTTTCTCCTCCGCTTCGTACTCTTCCTGGATCTTGCGCTGCTCTGCCTCGATGTTCTCCACTGGCTCGAATTCGCTGCCGGTAAAAGCCTTGTACTCGTCGAGATCCATCTTGACAGTTTTCTCGCCTATGAGAGCGGCATCGATACGGCGAGGGCAGTGACGCTCTTCGCGGTTGAACTTGAGCTTGACGTTGCGGCGCTGCTTACCAGGGAACATCTTGGAAATCATTTCGAAATCCGTTCCAAACATGCGTAGACCACGGTAAAACAGCTCTGTCTCGGCGTCAGTCCAGATGTTGGGACCCTTGAGCTTGGAAGTGTTCATGAATGAGTTGCTAGTGATGAGGCGCGTAAAGTCATTTTCTTCAACTGTTTCCATGTCTCCGGCGGCAGCTGCTGCCCGGGCATGTCGATCCACCGCCAGTGAGCTCTGATCAATCACGATCTGCCCATCAACAATACGGAACTGAGGTCCTGAAGGTGCAGGCGGGGCCGGGGTCGACGGTGCTGGCGATGGCGCAGCTGAACTTCCGGTCTTCTCGCCTTGCCCGCTAGCTTCAGGAGTCGCTGAGCTGTCACGTTCGCCATCAGTTGGAACTTTGGATTTCATTCTCGCCCGTCGTTCTCGTTCTCGTAGCTCGTCGTGTCGACTAAATTTCTTTCCAATGTGAAGATCCTTGGTCAGGTCCGCCATCTTGAGCTTCTGCAGATCCACCAGTTGTGCCTCCGAGTCTTCTGGTGTGATTGAGCGTGCCCTTCTATTCCTGGGCGTACTTGTCCCGCTCTGCGCAGGCGCTCTACGCTTCCTTGGCTGCTTTGGCGCTGCACCCTCCTCAGCAGTCTTCCTCTGGCGTTTCTTGGGTCGTGCACCTTCCTCCGTACCGGTCTCGTCCTGAGTTGCTTGAGAATTGTGCTTCTTGGCTCGTGGTTTTCGCGCTGGTTTCGGTGCGTTTTGTGATTCTGTTGGCGGGGGTGTCGTTGACTCATTCGAGTCAGCGGCCGCAAGTGATGGTATGGTTGAAGGTTCAGTTCCGCTCGGCCCTTCCGAGTCGTCTGGGGTGGGTGTTTGTAGAACAGGAGAAGGCGCATTCTCGACAACGTTCACCTGAGTCACAGCAAGTTGGGAAATAGGCTCCTCAACGACGGGTGATTGATCCTGTTCTTGTTCGCTCGTGGGATTCGATTGGGAGACTGTTGATTCTGCGATCGCCTCGGTCGCAGCAGGACCAGAACTCTGTTTTGTTTGAGATTCGGCATTCTGACTTTCAGCATCGCGTTCCCTATCTTGTTCTGATGTTTCTCGGGACGTTTCCTTAGTTGTGGTAGGATCGTCTGGCTTTGGAGGCTCTGGTATCGTCGATGGTGGGGTAGGCGGCTGGCGACCAACTTCGTGAGAATCCGGAGATAGCGACTCGACGGGTTTGTTTATAGACTCATTCGGTGAGGATGGTTTCGGATGTTCTTGAGGCGCAACCTGGGGTTCCGGCTCATTGGAGGGTTTAGGAGGAGGAGAAGGTGGTGCTGGTTTAGGTGGTTGTGAGGGCGCTGGTGCCGCGGGGCGTCGAGCAGAGGGGATCTTGGGTTTAAAGGCAGGCCCTCCTTTCTTTTTGAACATAGAACTCATTGTGAAGGCGTATTATCACCCATGTATTGTATGCGACTCGATATCTGGTAACAGTGTTGACATTTCCGCCTTGCGATAAAAGTTTTGAAGGTTCAGCGACGGAAAATTATGTATGCAGCGAGCGACTGAGAAAATGCAGAGAAAATAAAATGCGGGATGGTGGAGAGGCCGAGCGAGGATTAACCGTCCTTGCGAATCGATAAGAAAGACTCCACTGACCCAATCAGGCTAGCCCACCACTATGCCCCTTTGAGGTGGAGACGCCGCGCTTCTTGGACTGCGACTCAACTTCGAAATTTCAACTCCTGGCCCGAGGGAACGTTCCATCATCACAACACGCTTCCCCGCGCCACCCCTTGATGACCGCTCGCTCGTCTTGGTTCGCGACGGGACTTGGCTTTGGAGCGCTTGCACGACCGACCCGTCGCTTTCATTCGGTCTCGAGCCTTACTTTCTGTCCTGTACCACGCGACTTCTGATGCCTCTCACAACCACCTCCTCTGCGTCGCCTCGTCCATCCACGCTCACGAAGATGGAGGACAGGAAGCGGCCTGCCATCAGCAGTGCCGATGACATAGCTCCTCCGAGTAAAAGAGTTGCTGTCAACGGTTCCAAGGCTAAAGATGATCCCCTTGACATGAAAGAAGAAAGCTGGATTGATGTAAGTCTCACACGACAAGGTCTCCTACTACATATCTCGGGTGCTCAGCTACCCATTTCGATTCTGTATTCTGCTTCTCATACAACCCTGTGTTCGCGGGCTTGATGCCATTCTTGTCAGGGCGGTCCTGGACGACAATGCTCACCAAGCCAGTGATGATGCTCGCTCCCTGCGACAACAGTACTCGGCTCGGAAGTGCATCTTTGATGCACTAACTGAGCAGCGTCTCCGCTCATCTCAGAAACATCCCACGATTTGTTCGACGCACATAGGCGAGAATGTCGCTGACTCGGTTATCAGGCCTACACAAAGGGCGCCATCTACCGACAGATGCAGGAATACAGTCGCAAAGCCTCCACTTATGAATCACGGCTCGAAGAACTTCACAAACGATCCGTTCATCATGATGACCACCTGAGGATTATTGATGCTTGGTGGCGACAGGTCAGTTCTGTCCAAATTCCCGCTATCTACGTTTTAGCTAAATATATACCAAGGTCCTCGAGGAGATGGAACTCCTGTCGGATTCTGATGCCACTTCGCCAACACCTTCCGGTATGGAACGTCCTATCGATTATTGTGCGTCTGCTGACGGGCTTGCAGATCCCCCATACTTGAGTGGCGTGAGTTTCAAAGACCTTCACGATTTCCAGAAACACCTATCAGACAAGGGCAAAGCGATCAAATCTAGGGCTGAAGCGCTACTTGGACGTCTGGCTTCTTCACGCGGCAAGATCGACCCGGAGGCTTCCAAGTTAGAGAACAAGGTAGCCAACTTACTAGCCACCCAGAAGGAGTACCTATTCAAGCTGGATCGGTTGAAGAGCGAAAAAGACCAACTCTCCGAGCAACTTAATGCTGCAACATTGCGCTACTTCAAGGCAGAAAAGAAGTTGGATCGTGCCAAGAGTTCTCAGGTTCAGAAACTAGAACAGCAAGCATTCGCCAACGCTACTCGACCTGCTGCGCCTGGCGACACCAGTACAGAAGCCAGTGAGACGAACGGAAACGCGGGCGAATTGCTACTCAAGTACGAAGAAGCGACTGCGGCCGCTACCAAGCAAAAGGAACAGCTGGACGTCATTCTAGCTGAGATCAAGACGCTCCAGGACGAGAACTCGACCCTGAAAGCTAAAAGGGATACTCTGACCGATGAAGATTTTATCCGGACCGATGTTTTCAAGCAATTCAAAAACCAGAACGAAGACCTCATAAAGCGTATTAACACGCTTGAGGCAACAAACAAGCAGTTGCGAGAAGAGGCCGAAAAGCTGCAGGCAGAGCGATCATCATTCCGAACCCAGCTCGAGGCAGATGCAAACCAGGTGACACAGGAGTTGGAAGCTGAGATCATGTCCAGGGATCAGGATCTTGCCCGGGTGCGATCAGCACGAGACGAGTTACTGGCCGAAACGACACAGAACAAGGCAAGGTTGGAACAAGAGCGAGCATCAATCGACCAAGTGAAAGAACTGGCATCTGCAAAGGATGACAGAATCACGGCACTCGAATTGCAACTCTCACGCCTCCAGTCGAACGAACCAGAAGCTTTCAACCCCGATAATGAAGAGCTGACGCTCGATGAGCTTCGCATCAAGTGCAGGAAGCTACAGCAAGATTTCGATTCAATCAACCAGGAGTTGCCCGCTATTGAAAAGGCTTACAAGAAGATGAAGGAACTTGCTCATAGGAAGGCTATGGACTTCAGCGCTTCGGAAGAGCGCATGTCAATCTTGATTGCTGAGAAGAGCAAGGCCGACCAGAAATACTTTGCTGCCCGAAAAGATGCGGATACACGAAACAACGAGATTCGATCACTGCGCCACCAGAACGGCAAGAGCTCGGAGATTATCGCCCAACTCAAGGACCTCGAATCTCAAAACCGTACCTTGCTGAGTAACTTGGAGAAACAGTTAGCGGATTTGAAACAAGCAAATGCCAGCCTAATGGCGGAGAACAAGAAGATGGAGGCGACAAGCCTCGACGCTGTTCGCCGGACAGAGTCACTCAACAAGCAGGTTACTGACCTGTCAAACTTGATCAAGTCCAAGGATGCTGCGTCCGCTGTGGTTCGAGAGCGCAACACAATGCAAGAGACAGAGGTGGAGAAGATGAAGGTACGCATCGAGCATGTACAAAAAGATCGCGACAACTGGAAGAACAAGGCTTTGAGTAATTCCTCCGAAGAAGAGGAGATGCTTCGGGTAAGTAAAAAAGGCATTTTGACGTTTATGGTCTTACTAATATGATGGCAGACTTTTGCTCTTTGCACTATTTGTCGCAACAACTTCAAGAACACGGCTTTGAAGACCTGCGGCCATCTGTTTTGCAACCAATGCGTCGATGACCGCATTAGTAATCGTATGCGCAAATGTCCCACATGTTCTCGAGCATTTGATAAGATGGACGTTATGCCCGTACATCATTGAACGCAACGAGGGTATCACGAAAAACACCGACTCAACTTACCCCCTGCTTCTCTCCCATCCGCTCTGCGATACCTTTTTCTTCACTAGTTGCTTCCGTCAAGCACTGCTCATGCATTCTGTACCTTTTCGGGCATTGGGATGGCCCATGTCTCCTTTTCACCAGCAGGCTGCGTTGGCTGCATGATCTGGACAGCACATCTTGACGCTTTTCTTCTTCTCTGGGTTAGATGACTACACTTGGAAAGTCATCCGTGTATTTTAAAAATGCGCAGCGGAACGTTTTACGTAGGCCGCTGCGGGTATGTATATACTCTTTGTAGTCAAAGGAGGGTATCTCTGGTAGACAATGGTTGAGAACCGGTGTATGAAATAGCAGGATAAATGGAAAGCGTCGATTATGCCACCAGTAACCTTGCCGTGACGTGACATTGCATGAATAGCTACTTGATACCTCTACCTACGACTGGTTGAGCCAAAGCCAGTGCTCTCGTGGCGGTCGGAGTTGTTGTTGGAACCGGATGACGACCCCGAGTTACCACCCCAACCCCATCCACCTCCTCGTCCAATGCTGCCGTAACCATTGTTGTGGTTGTTGTGATGATGGTGATTTTGATTGCGGCTACCAGCCCAATATCCTGCAGCAGCACCCCCTGCTGCGCCGCTCCAGAAACCAGGCCTCCAACTGTCGGCTTGGGAAGAAGGCTTTGTACCAGGGTAAGGAGGCGGAGGGTCGTCACCGTCAGGGCCCCATCCTGGACCCCATCCACCAGAAGACCAGCCGTCACGACGGCGTCGAGGTCGGTTAGAACTGCCACCAGCCTCTTGTGCCCTGTAGCACGCCGAGTATATGATCCAGCCAAGAATAGAAACGAAGATGATGGTAAAGAGCAGAGCGCCCCAATCAGTACCGCCACGGCCATCGCTAAACCAGCCTCCATTGGCGATATTCGGATAGCGACGCTCACCCTTCTTTGTCAATGCGACTCGGTACTCTACACCACAGCTACCCTTGAGAACATAAGTATCGTCCGGGGAAGAATAGCCTTCGCAAATTACATCTGTGGTGCCGAGCTTGAGCTCTTCTGGAAGCGATGCGGTGCAGCTCCATTGGATGTCCTCATCGCCCCAGCCGGAGCCTTCGTTGGTGCAGCGCATCACATCGATGTCGTAGAGTTCACAGAGTGCCCTTTTAGAGACGCAGCGCAGCTGTGGGATGGCGCCGACGCGGCGATGGTTCGTCATGGCGCCATTACCGCGTAGGGTGAGAGACTGAACGTCGGAGAGCTTGATGGCATCTTTAGGGCGGGCAGCCAGCGCGAGCGCTGGGAGTGCGACAAACCAGGCAATCGAGCTAGGTATCATGGCGTTTGGGAACTATGACGTTGTAGAGTCGGTTATGCAAATTCCGAGTACGAGATGGACGAGCCTGGGCCCGTATGCGGGTTGTGAGAATTCAAGGTACTGTAGTTGATGAAGATGAAATGAGATAAGACTTTCAAGTTGAACTTGGATGGTAAGAAAGCTGGAGTAGGAGACGTGTTGTAAGTTTGGACACGTGCCGTGGCGATAAGAGTTGTTGAAAGCTTGCGAGAGGACGTGGCGACCCAGTCAGATGTGCTGGCTTGATCAAGCGTGCAACAGCATCCAATGAAAACACTAGATATGAGTGATTGTTGCCTAAGGCGCAGTGGTGCAGAGGCAGTTAGTGGCTAGACTATTCGTAAGTTGAGAGCTGATAACTACTCGATATTATTGATGTTAAGCGTGCATCTGTTTTTCTTGTCGAATCCATGCGAACAGCTGTGCATCTGGCCATGATAGGTTATCAGAAAAAGCCGTCATGACGTACAAATGGAATACCTACCTACACTCAGTTGCCAACTCCGGAGCCCCACCAACGGACTTGTTTGCAACCATGTCGCCGAATTTTCTAGAGTCATCGAGGCGATGGTGACCACTCAATTAGTAGAACGAGTGAGTATATGTCTGTTAATCTGTTGTACTACTCATCACGGTGTAGTAAATGGCAGTTGCTTGACTTTCAAGTGTTGAACAACTGTATCTGTTTGCATGGTGCATACTACTAATAGATTTATCTAGCTTAACTTGTTATCAATCAACTAATCGTCTTTGTCTACCCGACAGCCAAAAATCCAAACGAATCAACCATCTAGGTTAGTTTTATCCAGACGTCTCCTAAAAACTACTTAAGCTTCATTCGATGTTCACCTGATCGGGAAGCCTTAAGTCACTATTTTGCCCAGTCTCTGCGCTAAGACTTTCTAGGTTCCTAATGCTATTTCCATCTCACTCAGCGCCAAGCACCATTGCAATCCATTTTCGCAAGGTCCAGCCTAGATCCTTTCTCAATGACCTAGAAACAAAACTTTATGCTAAACACTTGAACCTAAGGCTGCAAGGATCATAGTCGTACATATGCAATCAATATGACACTGAGTTAGACACAATCTACGCATTGTCACGCTTTGTAGTACTTAATGCTCCTTGTTTCAAAACACGATACTCTAGGTATCCAAGGCTGAGATGGCTGGGAGTGTTAGATTGTATGAGTAGATGAACACAAAAATGTAAAAAGAAGGAGACTCGAAGTCGAATGTATGGATGTCTTTATGTGGAAGACTAGCCGTGGTTTGGACTTCTAAGAAGAGGCTACTTGTAAACTGGCCCAGCAATGGCTCTTTGATCTGCGGATAGGAGAACACAACTGGAATGCTAAGTGTTCTTCATCCGCACAAACAAACTGTTCGACGGCGCACAGCCTGTGAAACGATCGTCAACGTGGATGTTAGGGTTGACAGTTCAGAACGACTATGTTTGGAGCAACTTCTTTGATTACGATGCCTATGGGAAAAGCACAAGAATAGAAACACATCGTCAGGAGGATTAAGACTACGCCATTGTACCCCACGGTCTGTACTTACGACAGCAATAGCAGGTATTACTCACAACTACTCGCTCTGTGCTGTTATCTGCTAACGTGTGTCTTATTCGGTGATTGTAGCTGCGAACGCTGCCTGCTGTTCAAACATCAGCATGATAAAGTGCGTAGATACGAAAATAAGTTTGGCGATCGGGTTTCGGGATCAGCCGATATTATGACCCGGGGTTAAGAGTCGGGACCGGCGATAAGATGTGACCGACCACCGATGAGCGTGATCGATCGGGCCCGTTAACTGCAGGTCTTACCCGACTCCCCTGGACTACCACTGACCATCTAACTACCTTATTCAATGAGACGCCTCGTCTCGTCATTCCTTTAGAGAGAATAATGCTTGCTTCGTACGCAGTCCTGTGCAATTGATCTGTGAATCAGATGTACAACCTAGCTCGATACTCGAACCTCATCGAGGTGACATGAGGTAGATACACAACGGCTTGTGTCATGCGATGTTAGCCCCTGTCATACAGCGTTTGGCCAGTCTGGAACGTGATGTTTTCTTTAGTTTTGACCAAACTTTGGGTTTCCAGAAACTCATGGCTTAGACCGAGAGGTGCGACCTAGTTCAGTTGGTATAAACAAAAAAGGCGAAGTGCCCAATGCTCGCTATCGCATCGAAAGTCTCTGGTAAATGTGATAATCACCTCAAAGCGTGGCAACTAAGGTGCCGAAGTCCCGGTTTATATTACCCGAGGCGCCTTGTTAAGATACGCAAGCAATACGCAGATTGCAAGTGCTCGGTTCGAGAGCGAAAACGCGTTGAGCTTCCAGGCATTGAGCAAATCAACCAATTGTGACAGGCCAGACTGAACCGGGCGTTGTCCGAATGCAGCAACCGTTTCGAACGCCGCAAAATATCTCCACCAGCTCGGCCGACTAGCCGGACTTTGGCTGGTAGGAAAAGGCAGGTGAATCACTGTGGAGTCAGTTGCAGAGTCAGCATAGAAGCACTTGCTCCGCAGGATTGCCCGCTACGGATTGTCGGGCTACTGCACGAGTCCGAAGAACAGATCCAACGATGCATGGTAGAGAGAGACAGTCAAAGACAATGTACGCGGTGAGATGACTCAACCGGCCGCTACTAATTATTCAAACCGTCACCGGGAAACTAGTACAGTGTTCATCACCACAGCGATCCACAAGAGTGGCCCCTAAGATGCTCAATGATTATTCCGTTGACTATCACCGGCTTACGGGGTCAAAGTTGCCCGCCTGATCATGACAACGGAAGCCAAGGATGCGTCTTGGAGGCTCCCCATCTCCAAACCCCCATCTCTTACACGCATGAGCTTGCCAATGAGCGACAAGGGGATCGGGAGGACCCCTCCTTAAAGATCCATCCATTTCAAGCTTGGTACCAAACCTGGGGCCGCGACCAGTCGCTAATGTAGCTGAAGAGGGTCAGGGAAATGTTCCCGGCACCCTTTTTGTATTCCGTCCGACAGCAAGGTACGCTAAGGTAATCCGACTGGGTGTGTAGCCCAAGTTATTTAAATAAATTGTTCGTCTCAAATCGCATTTCCGTGCTCTGGATATAACTGCCCCATCGCCCTCCATTCGTGGTTCCGAAACATCAACACAGAGTGCTCATCTTGGGGCGCCATTCTTTCCTTTCTGCGGCGCATTCGCTTCCTAACTTACACATGATACGCTAATCTCGACGACCTCGATCGCAACTTTGGGTCTGTTGGTGTAACCAATCACCAGGGTGTTTTTCACCCATCAACACCGATTTTTTCCTTTGATTAATCAAACGCCATCCGCGTTGATTCGCTCTTACGTTGCGACCAGCTACATATCATCACCATGGCCGATATTTCTGAAAAGAGGGCCGCTGCTACCAGCAGCAGCAACCCCTCGCGACCGTCTTCGTCAAGCCGCAGTGGTTCGACTGACAATGATATAACTCGCTCAGGGGAAAAGACCACAACCGATCACGACAACGAAAAGCTGGACCTAAAAAAGGCCGATTCCGCAGTGGTCGTGCCGCCCAAAGAAGAAGATATTGAGGACCATTATCGACACTTGCCACCTGATGAAGCCGAGGTTTTGCGACGCCAAGTCGTTAGTCCCGAAGTCAAGCAGGGTATCGCTGTACTATACCGATATGCGTCCCGCAACGACATCCTTATCATCATAGTCTCGAGTATTTGTGCTATTGCCGGTGGTGCTGCACTCCCACTTATGACTGTGGTTTTTGGTAATCTCCAAGGCGTTTTCCAAGACTATTTTGTGAACCGAACACTGAGCTTCGATGCATTCAACGATAAGCTGGTGTCGTTCGTCTTATACTTCGTATACCTCGGCATCGGCGAATTTGTGGTCGTATACATCTCAACCTGCGGTTTCATCTACAGCGGCGAGCACATCTCTGCCAAGATTCGTGAGCATTACCTTGAGAGCTGTCTGCGCCAGAACATTGGCTTCTTCGACAAGCTCGGCGCTGGCGAGGTCACGACTCGCATCACTTCAGACACCAATCTTATCCAAGATGGCATTTCCGAAAAGGTCTCCCTCACCCTCGCCGCCGTCGCCACATTTGTTTCGGCTTTTGTGATTGGCTTTGTCAAGTACTGGAAGTTGACTCTGATCCTGTTCTCGACCGTCGTTGCCCTGCTGATCAACATGGGTGGTGGTTCGACTTTCATTCTCAAGTACAACAAGCAAAGTCTGGAGGCTTATGCCCGCGGAGGTAGTCTTGCGGATGAGGTAATCAGCTCTATTCGAAACGCTGTTGCCTTTGGTACACAGGAGCGTCTGGCCCGACAGTATGATGCTCACCTCAAGAATGCCGAGTACTTCGGCTTTCGCGTTAAGGGAGCTGTCGCCTGTATGGTTGCCGGAATGATGCTTGTTCTTTACCTCAACTACGGCCTGGCTTTTTGGCAAGGCAGCAAAATGCTCGTTGATGGCGAGACTAGCCTTTCAAACATTCTAACCATTCTGATGGCTGTTATGATTGGTGCATTCAACCTCGGAAACGTTGCGCCTAACGTTCAAGCCTTCACGAACGCCATCGCTGCTGCTGCCAAAATCTTCAACACTATCGATCGTGTGTCCCCTCTCGATTCTTCTAGCGACAAGGGTGAAAAGATTGAGCATATCCAAGGCTCTATTCGTCTGTCTAACATCAAGCACATTTACCCATCTCGGCCCGAAGTCACGGTTATGAATGACGTGAGTCTTGATATCCCTGCCGGCAAAGTCACTGCCTTGGTGGGTGCATCTGGCTCTGGAAAGAGTACTATTGTTGGATTGGTTGAACGCTTTTACGACCCCGTTCAGGGAAGTGTCTATTTGGACGGCCACGATATTTCCAAGCTTAACCTGCGATGGCTGCGTCAGCAAATGGCTCTCGTCAGTCAAGAACCTACCCTTTTCGGCACCACTATCTTCAACAACATCCGCCATGGATTGATCGGCACTAAGCACGAAAATGCAAGCGAAGAGAAGCAGCGTGAATTGGTAATTGAGGCAGCCAAGAAAGCCAACGCCCATGACTTCGTTTCTGCTCTTCCCGAAGGCTATGAAACCAACGTTGGTGAACGAGGATTCCTTCTCTCCGGTGGTCAAAAACAACGTATTGCCATTGCTCGCGCCGTTGTATCTGATCCCAAGAGTAAGACCAATGTCACTTGATTTGAATAAGCTGATGCTAACACGGTGCTAGTTCTACTACTCGATGAAGCAACTTCCGCTCTGGATACTAAGTCAGAGGGTGTGGTTCAAGCAGCTCTAGAGAATGCCGCCGAGGGTCGTACTACCATCACAATTGCCCACCGTTTATCAACCATCAGGGATGCCCACAACATCGTTGTGATGACCGAGGGCCGAATCGTGGAACAGGGTACCCACAACGAACTTCTTGAGAAGAAGAGTGCATACTATAACCTCGTGTCCGCCCAGAATATTGCTGCTGCCGAAGAGATGAGTGCCGAAGAGCAAGCTGCCATTGACGAGGAGGAGGAGACTCTTATTCGAAAAATGACGACCGAGAAGCAAGCCGCAATTGTTGCTGACCCCAACGACAACATTGCCGCCAGGCTGGACCGTACTACTACCACAAAATCTGCATCGAGCGTAGCTCTCCAAGGTCGCAAAGCTGAAGACGAGCACGAATATGGAATGTGGACTTTGATCAAGCTTATTGCTTCCTTTAACAAGACAGAATGGAAACTGATGGTTATTGGCCTTGTCTTTTCGGCCATTTGCGGTGGAGGCAATCCTACTCAGGCTGGTAAGTCAAACTCCTTCATTCTGCAAGATGCACTTTCGATGTAGCTAACTCTGGCTATAGTCTTCTTTGCTAAGCAAATTGTGACTCTATCTCAACCGGTAACCGACGAGAACCGCCACCACGTCAAGAAGGATTCAGACTTTTGGAGCGCAATGTACCTGATGCTCGCATTTGTCCAGTTCTTTGCGTTCGTCACTCAAGGTGTTTTATTCGCGAGGTGTTCTGAGCGATTGGTCCATCGAGTTCGAGACCGTGCTTTCAGGACCATGCTTCGCCAGGACGTTGCTTTCTTCGACCGTGACGAGAACACGTCGGGTGCCCTTACTTCATTCCTCTCAACTGAAACCACTCACGTTGCTGGACTAAGCGGCGTGACTTTGGGAACGCTGTTGATGGTTGCTACGACACTCATTTCTGCCATGGTTGTATCCCTCGCCATCGGCTGGAAGCTCTCACTCGTGTGTATCGCAACTATTCCTGTTTTGCTGGGATGTGGCTTCTTCCGTTTCTATATGCTTGCTCATTTCCAGCGCCGTTCTAAGGCTGCCTACGACTCTTCCGCCAGCTATGCTTCGGAGGCCATCTCCGCTATTAGAACTGTAGCTGCACTGACGCGAGAGGAGGATGTCTTGAAGCAGTACAGAGATTCACTCGCGGTGCAGCAACGCAGAAGCTTGATTTCGGTTCTCAAGTCATCTTTACTCTATGCCGCCTCGCAATCCCTGCTATTTGCCTGCTTTGCTTTAGGTTTCTGGTATGGCGGTACTCTGATCGGCAAGTTAGAGTACACCATGTTCCAGTTTTTCCTCTGCTTCATGGCTGTCATTTTTGGTGCTCAGTCCGCGGGCACTATCTTCTCATTCGCACCTGATATGGGCAAGGCCCATCAAGCTGCTGGAGAACTGAAGAAGCTGTTTGACAGACAACCCGTGGTAGACACATGGTCAGATAGCGGAGAGCGTTTACCGCATGTTGAGGGCACTCTTGAGTTCCGCGATGTTCACTTCCGTTACCCAACAAGACCGGAGCAGCCTGTCTTGCGCGGCCTCAACCTAACAGTGCGACCGGGACAGTATATTGCCCTCGTTGGAGCTTCTGGCTGCGGCAAGAGCACGACAATTGCACTGTTGGAGCGATTCTACGATCCTCTTTCTGGCGGAGTGTTCATTGATGATCACGAAATTAGCAAGCTGAACATCAACGACTATCGATCACACATTGCGCTCGTCAGCCAGGAGCCAACACTATACCAGGGAACCATCAGGGAGAACATTCTGTTGGGTACTTCACGCGAAAATGTCCCTGACCAGGACATTGAGTTCGCATGCCGTGAAGCCAACATTTATGACTTTATTATGTCACTTCCCGAAGGTTTCAACACTGTTGTTGGTAGCAAGGGTGCACTTTTGTCTGGTGGCCAGAAGCAGCGAATCGCGATTGCACGAGCCCTGATCCGTGACCCCAAGATCCTGCTTCTTGATGAAGCGACGTCAGCTCTGGACTCCGAGTCCGAGCATGTGGTGCAAGCGGCGTTGGACAAGGCGGCTAAGGGCCGAACCACCATCGCTGTCGCGCATCGTCTGAGCACGATCCAAAAGGCCGACATTATCTACGTGTTTGACCAGGGTCGTATCGTTGAACAGGGAACACACACAGAGCTGATGAAGAAGAATGGACGTTATGCGGAGTTGGTCAATTTGCAAAGCCTCGAGAAGCAGAGGTGAAGGACTAGTTGAAGTAATGGCAGGTGGAGATAAGGTGACGAGTAATCATCTGGGAGGACTTCGTGTGAATCTTTGCATTGTATTGGCGTTAAGGCGCAAGATGGCATCAAAAGGGAAAACCCCTCTTCTCGAGCAATGGAGGACATCTGCTCATGTCTTTTTACAATTATTTTACAATACTTTTTTATGTATACCATCTGATCAATCAATTCTTGTCGATCTTAGAAACGCTATAAATATCCAGCTGCTATGCTATGCTGGGCGTGATTGTTGATTGGCGCCAAGTCTCTACAAGGGATAATGTTCAGACATCGGGGCATTGGAGCGCCACATGGCCATCGCGTGCAACGCATCATTAAAGTCAGGGAGGATCTGAGAAGGAAGCCAGAAGAAGCATTGATCGGCAAAACTGGGAATGGAGAAAGGTCTCGACCATGACAGTTGAGAGACTTGGTAGACTCGTCTTGGGACTATCGACTCTTGGCGGTAGGACAAAGCTTTGAAATGACTGGCGCAAGACTCAAGTTCTAGAATGCGATAATGGCTGACGGGAACAAGCAGCGGAAAGTGGCATATCGAACGCACCATTAGACTGCGGGCGGTAGACCCGGCCACGAGAATTCTGGCATCCACAGCCATCTGTCCATGGTTGAACGGTTCTGCGGCGGCAGCGGTGGAGGTGGTGATTGATGGGTCCTTGACTGTGTTAGACATGTCTCTACCTAAACTTAACACGTCTGGCGTCACAGCCACGCGGCTGAGAATGAGGGGTTAGTTTATTTGGCATTTGATTGAAGCGTCCATCGTTGGAGTTTGTCTCTTGATATTGCAACTTTCTACTGACGTCGACACATAACTATCTCAGCGCGGCGTACAAGGAACCGTTGACGCGGTTGGCAAAATATCGTATCGAATCAAGTTTAGTTGGGTGAGGGATCTCTTGGCAGGGGAGCAAAGCTTGTCATTGGAGAAAGCCAAGGAAATTGCCTTGCGCGCCGCAGACGCCATGCAAGGTACGCGAGGAGCTCCGTTCTCTGGCCGGACAGTCCCTAGTGGGGATTCCGATGTACTAGTTAACGTTGTGGTGGAGGTAAAGATTCTAAGCTCTTAAGTGGATTGGATCTAAGATGGATGATGAGTCGATTCTCACCTGAACAACCGTCAGCTGGCAGAAACTATTCAGGTCTGGCCTGAAGCTGAAAACGACCGACAAGTGGAGGAAACGAAACAGAACGGAATGAAACGAAACGGTGAGCAAAGGAAGCGCTTGAAAACTTTTAGTCGCGTGCATGAACTCAACTGACGGACCTGATCGAGTGCGGATAGTCCCTCCGTAGCATCCACCTTAGAATGAGGTGATAGCCTGCTAGATTTGGAGCGATACTACACTGTATATCGATAAGAGATGCTATTTTTTACTGCTCGTGGTTGCATCCATGGCAATGGTGGCTGGTCCGCCATGGAGAAGCGAGATTTGGCCCTCCCCTTTTCCGCTCGCCTACGTAACAAGCCGGTTTTGCTCCCCTGAGGATCTGGTGTCATAGTTGCTCCGTTCAGCTTGAAAGCCGCTTGAACCTGACAGAGCTTTGATACTGGGGAGATGTGGGGGATAGGCGTGAAGCCCACGTTCAGCTGGAACTGTATGTAGATGGATGGCTTATGAATCGCCATGTGTGCAGACAGCCGTGTAACCGGGAGAATATAGAGCAATGCAATGCAGTGCCGTTCGGAGGATCGCTTCCCCTAGGATGGTCTCTCTTTGGGTCACCGGTAAGCGGGCCGGCATGAAACATTATGGGACCCCGGGATGCAAAGAAAGAATGTGGACGCGTAAGGTGTGGTATTGAAAGAGGCAGCTTTTTCTTCTTGGTCGTTGCTTGTATACATGGAATGGCGCTGCTTAAGACCACAATATTGGTCAACAATTGACGGACTCAATGGATTGCAGTGCAGCTTGGCATATCCTCCTCTTCTCAATGGCTTGCGCAATGCTCCCACAATTTGAATCGTTCATGTCCATATAAGCCACTGTTGCTACCTATCCAAACTGCCCAGTTAGGCACTGTATGTGACACAGGTGCAGCTGTACACCCATACAGACCCAATCAATAAACCGTCACGCTAAACTGCCACTACTGCAAGCCTCAGAGGAGTGTTTAATTATCCTTGTCTATTCCCATTTATTCATCCATTCATGAATGGATCTCGCTCTCCTTCTCAAGTTCTTTCATTGATTAATGCCTGCCCAACCCTGGTCTTAATGCCAGGCATGAGGCCTGGAATCGGCCGTCTCCCCTCTTCTTTTGCCCGGTTGAGTAAAGCCCATGTAGGGATTATTGCTTTTTCACAAGTCCCCTGTCTCTCTTTCTCGGGCAACTTGCACTCCCATTTCCCGGCTTACCCACTCATTGTTCTCCATCTCTCATCAAGTGGTGGGCGCCCTCTTTCTCTCTTCCCTTTTCTTTTTTGCTCGTGCAGCCGTTGAGTAAAGAACGGCCGACGATCACTCGTTTCTAGACCCGCCCACCGTTGCCGACTCGAACACTCTTTTTCGATTTACCTACGACGATCATTTCAACTGCAACTGCAACTCCAGCTCCTACGGCAAATAATCTACCATTCATTCGTTTTTATATCCTTTCTTTATTTTCCTTGTTATTGGGGCGTATTATCTCTTGGCATTGGCCTATTTCCCGAGGCCGCATCAACATCTGTCAAATTGGTGTAAGCCTTGGCCGGCTAACAACAACTCTACGGCCATCTCATCTCCCCCCTGGCCACCAATCCAATCTCGCAATTGCTATATCGCGCATCGCATCGCACTCGTTCTCGACCATCGACACTGCAGGAATCCCCGCCAACGCTTCTCATTTATCCATTGACTTCCCAGTCGCCGGGAGTGTCATCCGACTTGTGACCCTCCTTCGAGCATTTTTGGATTCCTAGAGATACGCCATGCAACGACAACAATAAGAGACATCTACTCAAGTCGTTGTTAAATATTGGTGCCATCGCCAGATCATTCACCACCTTTACGCCGATCTCTTCAGTGTGTGCTTCGCTATTGTATCCTAGTCAACCACCCCCTCTGTCGAGTTAACACGGGTCCATCGCGGTGAAACACGTTCAATCTTGTTGTTGTCTGTGCTGTCAAACCATTTGACCGTCGTACACAACAATTTCGACATTGCAGATATTTTGGGATTCTCTTAATTCCTCATTGGCGTCTTTTGCCCCGTCGCTCGCTACCATGGCTTTATCACCTTCAATTGCCCCAAAGGCCCAATGTCTATCTACATCCATGAACTCCCGCGCACCCCGCTTGCGAGGAGCCTTGATATTTCTCCTGCTCCTGGCATGTCTCACTTCCACAGTCCTAGCAAGCTCCGAGACATCATCGTCTTCACTTCGGCACCGACAACACCATGTACCCACGATCAAACGATATGAGATCCATCGTCGAAAGGAATCGGGCAAGGACGAGGATGAGAAGGATGAGATCGTCAACACAGAGACTCCTTCCAAGACTGAAAGCAAATCTAAGGCTACAACCGTTACCATTCAGCGTGCTGCGAAAACCGCCGCCTCGACAAACACACCTTTGCCCGAAGCTTTTGACGGCAACTTGTCAGCCGAGCTTACAACCACGTCGGACAGCAATTGCCCCGCGTTTCTCAATGGCATTCTTTCGGATCCTTCTTACGAGACCTGTTATCCCCTGTCCATGATGCTTCAGGTATGTTATTCCACGGTCAGCCTTAAACGGAGCACGAGCACTAACAGCATCCTACAGACCTCTCGCGGTTTCTTTGAGGCTCAGAAGCAGCTTCTAAGCATAGTTCGCGTTCTTGATGCAACATGCGCCGCCAATGTGACCTACTGCACCGACTTCTTTGATGCCGCAGCACGTAATCTCACAGCGTCCGAGAACTGCAAGAAGGAGATGGACTCGGGCAACACTGTTGTTAAGCAGTTCCTCTATGGCATGAAGGCCTACGAAATGATGTATAAGGCTACCTGCCTTCAAACTCCCGAAGACGACATGTACTGCTATGCCAATGCCGTCACAAATACCACGACTGCCGCCAACGCCTACTTCTACTATCTGCCCTACAACCTCACACTGCCCGGCAGCACCAACCCCTCATGCAGCTGGTGCATACAGGAGACCATGAATATCTTCCACGCCGCCGCTGAAGATCGTTCTCAGCCTGTTGCTCTCACATACGAAAGTGCAGCTCGGCAAGTCAATACGCTTTGCGGCATGGATTTCGTCAACAGCACTCTGCCCCCAGAAGAGGCTAGCGCCGCACACACATTCGCCCCATCATGGGCTGGTTTTGTGTTCGCTCTTGCAAGTGCGGCATTGGTCAATGCTTTTCTATAGAACGACTCTGGCCAACAGTACAACCACCTCTCCCGATCTTTCCGACTTTCTATCATTATTTTTTTAATACGTTACGACTGCAAATCTATGTGCCTGGGATTTGCGCCTTTTTTTCTGATGAATTATAACTTGGCAATTTTACGACTTGATACCCTCGGCATCTCCTTTATTCTTTTACCTCCTCTCTGGCTTGACCTTCAAGCCAGCAGCTACAGAAGCAGACATCACTTTTCTGCGATACTACAACTTTTAATTACCATCTTACGAGGATATACGAGTTCCTCTCTTTGCCATATAGACTTGGCATTTTCCATTTAAATCTAGAAGGGTTTGATTTTACAAAAGCGAGCACAGCCCGGAGTTTCTTCACAGCGGCACTTGGGTTGGGATTAGTGGTTATCGGGATCAATGGACGGTTGTGTTTGGGATATGATAGACAGGAGAGCACTGATGGCTTTGGCGTAGCACACGTTAGCTGGGAACACATAGGATAGAGTAGCAACTTTTCGTTCTCAGGAATCAGGGGATGGCTGACTGGGCATATTAATGCCGAATGTCTGCACAGTGAGTATGATTCATTATACATATGAAGTTCAATAACAGGACCTACCATAGAAAATAGATGAAGCAAGAGAAATTTGATGTTTATACCCATCTGGCCAGCGTGACCTAGTGCTCAACATCTTCTGCCAGACCTCAGCAATGAAATGAGATCGGTAACGGACATTGCCTCAACAAGGCAGTCTTAAGGGATCTAGACAAAAACCAGCCAGAAGGTTGAAGCCAGAAGTAGTACCTACGTTCTAAGGAGACGCTCCAAGGTCTACAGTCGAGGTACACTGCGATACAACAGAGTAGCAAGACAAAACACCACCAAAGGAATCGTATAGACTCCCTAGCTGGTATTACATGATCTGACAGCCCTACTTGAGTATATTGGGACGACTCACCAAGGCAGCCAGATATTAGTCTGACCGCTTAACGTCTCCTCTCTCCGTTTGCTTGCCAACTTCATTCTGACTTTCTGTTTAGGTATGAATTATGCTACGGCTGTGATAGGCAAAATGTTAGACTAACATATCTTAAGATAAACCTTTAATGATAATATTGCAGAAGCTAAAACCCCATCGTAATGTATCACTTGTGTTTAAAATACTTAGTTCTAGCGTAGGAGATATTGTCATGTAGAAACCGTTCGGTCAATGTGCCCTTGATTCAGTAAGAAATCTTCAATCACCGGATGTAATCCACGTCAACGCGCATGTTGACATTCCTGTTCGGCTTTCCCCACACTTAGAACCCATTGAAGCGTACAGCAGATGAAGTAATCCATTGACCCAATATTGCAATAATATCAGAAGCCAGTCTATAGACCTACATGGAGTGCCAAGGGTAGACTGGCGCGCCGATATTCCTCGGGAATTAGAGTCGATATATGAGCAGAGGTTGGCGCTTGAGTTTCTGCACTCTTCTCCGGCGTTAATCTGAGCTTGATTTTGAGTTTTAAAGTTTGTGTCAGGCGGATATAAAGGTTGACCGGTTCCTGTGGCTTATGGACCAAGTTTAGAGCAGCCCTGGCTCCGTCACGATGACGGACAACCCCTTCTCTTGAGTTAATTCTCGCTAGTACAATTCATATGGACAGCTTTTGAATAAGCTTAATGGGCGTTGTTGACGACCATCCTCCACTAACCCCCACTGTCAGTGCGGTTGAGATAAACTGAGCAACAGAAGCAGTCAGTTACATATACGCAATGCTGCCCATTTGGAAACCAAGTCTTAGCTACCGTCGCTCGTCGATCGATTTCACTGGCGGCGTAATAAGGCAGCAGAACCACCAACCGGTTGACTGCAGAAGGGTCAAAGCTCGCACCTAAGCTGTGGTGAAACGTAGCCAAGCTTTGTGTAGAGCCGCAGCGAGGAGATGGCGTTGGTGCACAACTGATCCAAGGACACGGGACTGGGTTTTGCCAGCATGCAGGAGGGCGTTCAGAAGCCTGATGGTTCGCCTTGGTGGAGGTTGTAGGCAAGAAACGTTGTTCGCAAGAGCGTTGAGCTTCTTGATCTCTGAGGTACATAAATCAATGCTACATGAAGTCCCCAATACATGGGCGCTCAGACTGCTCTTTCAGCCTCTCAACGCCCAGTATCTGAGCATACTGCCGGCATAAAGTGCGTGGCAAGACAACGTGCGCACAGGAAACAAATCTCTTCCACTTCTTCGAATAGTGAGTACCTCGATAGCATTCATGGTGCCGTGCTGCATGAAAGCCATTGGCGATACGCCCGCTGGGCTGTGCCTGGCATCACCAACAAAGCTGCACTGAGTGTTGGAAGCCAATCATGGTTAGCGCTGACAGACAAAATGCAGGGCGACTAATTGGACTTTCAGTCAGTGCCCAAACCAAAATCAGAATGCAATTCGTGCATGCGTATGCGACTTCAGAGTTACATGATCGAATGCTGCTCTGGACGTTCAAATTCATAGTGTGTCATAGAATGCGGTGAAGGTTGAGGGCCTCTGTTGTCCAGACCAGAGCTTCAGAAATGGCGCCTTGGCTTGCGTATTTGAACAAATAGCGTTACGTATTCTATCGTACCCAGTATGTGCCGCGGTTGAAAGCATGGAGGTCCGAAAAATGACAGGTAACTACGGACCAGTTGGTGTAGGTATCCTGGTAGCCTAGCTCGACTACCGGATAGATCACCCACGCTCCGGGTCCGTGGAGCACCATCTTGTTGGATCGAGTTAACAACAACATAGCGCTGCAGATACCCATGGAGCTGATAGCCGCGGCTGAAGTTGCAATTTGAACCTTGAGAATTAGTCGTTCATGAGGCTGACGATGTGCTCAAAGCCAAGTATAACGCCAGCCTTACGCCCAGCATCGACGGGGCGGTTATGTTGGTACATCTGGGGCGTTGGGCACTGAGGGGAGATGTTAAAGCCAGCACCAAAGCTGGTCTTGGTGGCGATAACGTCGGGGATCAGGGTGCGGCACGACCTGCATACCTGATTGGAGGAAAGAGGCGTTGAATGCCCTGAGTTGTACTGTACTGTACTTTACGGTAATTGCAGTAGTCTAGCTATAACATCAGCAAAACTGCTCCAGGTTTTGAAGTCATGTACGAATATAGTATGACAAGGTCTTGTAAGATTTCGGCAACCTATCAGAGTTGAACCTCAATCTCTGAGATGCAGGAAGTGCATGCCAGAAGTGAATCCTTCAGGCGAATCAGATGTGGCCGGAGTTGCCTCCGTGAAAGAAAAGTCCAATCATTGTCATTCCCATTAAAGAAACGGCACGGAACGCAAAACAAGGTAACCAGGACTAGCATCCCAACAAAGCCAACTGAACACAGTGGCGCTGTGACCAAGCCCGAGTAACCGACAAACAAAAAGTAAAGTTTGTGACAAGTATTCATATCCAATTTTCAGCAGATGGCCTTGACCTTGTTAGACAAGGGATTGAATCGTGTTGCTTTTTGCTTTATTGAATGGGATGGGCAATGATTGTCGTCAGGGCTATCGACGCGAGTATTGGACGTTGGGTGAAGCTCGTTGGTAGTAGGATTACTCCAAGTTCGAAGACAACGACACATGGGCAACGCAGATCTCAGCCCTGCCTTGGGCGGGATGGATCTTGTGTGGTGTGGGCGCGTGACAAGTGACAGGTGGGACAAGGAGAATTGATGCTGTCCGTTCCGGCGACGGCTGAGGTTAAGGGCGGAGGCCATTGACCTCGATTAAACACGAGTTAGGGGCAGCTATAGCTACGTGTTGCCTTATTTAGGTAGGCAGGTATGGATATGGACGGACGATGGTAGATGCTGTAGATGAACGATGCAGGTCGTCGATCTCACCCAGTAGTCTAGGTACCTTTACTTAGCTGTCAAAGTAACTCGGGAAGGAAGCTTATCCCTTTAGAAAAGCATGGGCCTGTGTCGATCTCTTGACCATCTCCGTCAACCCGCTTCAGCATTGGGACATCCTTTGGCTACTAGCATCGTAGGCTATTTCTAGTCATCAGATTCAGATACCTATTCCAGTCATCTCACGTCTTGGGTGCCCTGGCGACGCACTTGAATGACGGGAGGGATCGACCCGCTCAGGTCCACTGATACCCATCCTTGAGCTGGCGCCTGCGCCGTCCGCCGCACAAGAGTCAAGATCCTGGGCGAGCTGTTCGCTGGTGCATACTGCATGCTTAGCGTGTGTCTAATGTACCTAAGGTGGCTAGCAAATGATCATGATCTGAAAGCTGACATGGGAAGTTCTTTGACATTAGATGTTTATACTACGTCGATAACAATGGAACAATTAACACTTAGATAAACACATACGGTACCTCGAGTTTGACTCTGCCACGCCCCATACTATTAACTTATTACGTGAGAACAGCACCGATACTCGAAGCTGATCTCTCCCGGGTACGCAAGCCGGCGAGGCGGGCTTTTGAGACCTTGTGGTGTAGCGGCCGCATTTGCCGCTAGTACTGTAGGGACTGTACACCCTGAATTCCCCTTGTGTGCATTGTTATGGCGCTCAATCTACGTTACCTTACTAGGTATATTCAGCGACACACCTCAAATTACCTTGCCTTAATCATGGATGCTCTGCTACCTCTGCGTACCTGACATTGGATGCGACGCGACGCGAGGAGAGGAGAACAAGGCAAGTGGTACGTTGGAAGTCCAAGCCTCTTTCTTGCTGGTTGGTAAGGTCAGGGAATCGAATGTGTTTAATAATCCACTTTCCCTGCAATATCCCCCATAAACTCAAGTCTTCCCCCTAGGTTGGGATTTTGTGACTGCTCGCTCACAATATACCCACCTTACCTGAGCACTCTTTGACCGCAATTGATACCTCGTCCATCCTCCTTTGGTTTTCTCTCCTTGAAATATTTGGGACCTGTCGAGTCGACCTTTTTGGTTTGAACTTTGTCAGAATACCGCTCGTAGTAGGCTCGTTTCAGTTCTTTCCGGGCGTCCAAGAGACTTTCTACTCTACCGTCGACGAGCTCAACGGATCCCTCTCCACCATTGGTTCCTATCCGAAACTGTATCAAGCAACTATCATTGTGGTCCTTCTCACCTAAGGCGGGAAGATACTCTAACTTTCTTTCTTTTTGGCTTCCGCCTCAACCGTCTGAGACCCTTGGTTCGAACGATTTTGTTCTCGACTTCACCTCAAAAGGCTTCCCTCATTGCATACGCCTCGTCAGCCACCTGCATTATCGTCGTCGATTCCACCTCAGGACTATTCGCATCGGGACGTTGGTCCCTTCGTTTGCTAGGTCCTTGTGCTGTTTCCTCTCGTGCAAGGTGCTCCGCTACAGGCTCGGCATAGACCAAATCCGGCTCTCTTGTGGGTGTGGGTGGATAGCGGTAGTCGTCGTCGCGAACTCACCATTTTCTTCGCATTTCCCCCAATACACATCACAACATATGGTTGCCTACGGCAAACCAACCCTGCATCTCTACACAATATCTTGCACCTGTTATTCTCTCCCTCTCGCACTCTCCGTTTCTCGCTGGGCATCGCTGTGGACTTGCCGAGATTTATCCCCCTGACTGTTGACCAATCTTGTGTCTCACTTCAAGGCTTTATTTAATCTGAGTCAATAGCGTCTCTTTAGACAGCTGTGAGCTCATTCGAGTCTACACGCCTTGTCTCTTGTCTTCTTCTGCGACACCCATCCATCACCCACTCCCCTCCATCGCCCACCTAGTGGAACCATCCGCATTCCGTCTTACAGCCGGCTCCCTGGAAGTGGTGGGCTACTGGGGCCTCCCGTCGTTTTCTTCCCTTTGGCTTGGACGATCCCACTCCCCCATTGGACGCTGCCGTACGTCCTGTACGGGGTACCTGGGCTATGTAAGTTCGCTTTCGACGCAACCGATCTGAGCCGCCACTGACCTTCTACAAAAGCACACAAGCTTGACAGCTGACGCTCTTCGTTCTTATGCATACATCTTGATGGCGACCCCCGCTGGATCAATTTAGACGTTGATGTCTTTCACAGTTGTCGAGACTGCCGCGCACACATCGCGGTGGCTAGATGCTAGGCCTGAGACCATGACCGAGGCCATGCCACGTCCATATGGAACGACGCCAACAGGCTGGGACCCCGACGCCTATCCCGCTCCTCGAGGCCCAGCTCATCCGCAAACCCATCAACAGTACGATTCTCAATTGCCTCCCTCAGCAGGCTTAGTTACTGGAGCACATGGAGGCCAGCGCCCCTCACAGCTACAGCCCTCACGAGCCGGTCACGCATATCAACTAACCGATATGTCAAGCTCCGTTCTGCAGAGTTCACACCCTCCACCTCCGCCTGGGCATCCTTCCAACTATAATGCCAGCAGCACAGTTGGCCAACAAGTACATACAATGCAGCCTCCTCTTTTCCCTCCGCAAGCTGGGGAACGAATGGACCACATACAAAGTTACCATATGACACGCCCTTCGCGAGTACACTCAGTTTCGGAGAATCAGTCGCCGCACTTTACACGGAATGATCCCTCACAGTCAATCGACATGCGAGCCACCCCACACTTCCCGGGATATCATTTTAACTCAGGCATCACGGCCAACAGCGGAGGGGCTGATCTGAACAGCCCTATGGTATCTCCTACCGAACCACGGCCTGATCCCATGAGAATTTCTGATCTCCTCGGCCCCGGTGCAAACGGCAAGAGTCGTAATAGCGGTATAAGCGCGAATAGCAGGCGTCCAGGCGAAATTGATGCCGGCTACAGCCTCAGGATACGGCAGCAACCTGTTGCCGCTCGGTCATGCGGTTTTGGAGAAAGAGATCGAAGAGTGATTGACCCGCCTCCGATTGTCCAGCTCATTATTGACGGCCCCAATCTCACCCAAGAGGAAATTAGCAAGAAATTACGTTATTGCCACTACGTTATGAGTTGCTCGATTTTCGACGAGACCGGGGCTCAAGATTCATCGATTATGCCTGAAGAGTACCGACAGCAACGTCGGCTCATGGGTTCATTAGTTGGCGCTCCCTTTGTTGGCAAGGATGAATACGGCGAAGAAGGTTGCTTTTTTTGCTTCCCGGATCTATCCTGCCGAACTCCTGGAGCTTTTCGTCTCAAATTCAGTCTGGTCAAGATTGATCCAGCTCGCGCAAGAGAAGTGGGACATTTTCCGGTTCTTGTTGAGGTCAAAAGTGAAATTTTCACTGTTTATACGGCAAAGGACTTTCCAGGCATGCAAGCCAGTACTAAGTTGACCAAACGGCTGAAGGAGCAGGGATGTATCATTTCGATCAAAAAGGGCAACGATCGGTCGAAGAACGCCAGAGGTCACGATGACTCGAGCGACGGGGAACAAGACGAGGGCGAAGTGTCTTCGCAAGGCAAAAGGAGGCGACGTTCAGCGCGATGAAAATGCAACATGATTTTTACGGCGTTCGACTAGGTTCAAGGCAAGCATACCTTGGGGCATACACGAATAAGGCTGGGACAGTATGGCGCTACGTTAACTGAAGTTACTTGGATGCTTTTCAACCACTCTGCGGAAGGACGATTGTTCTGGCATGCTCGCTATACCCACGGCTTCAGTCTGCTTAATAAAGCATCTCTTGGATATATCAATATCAATATACGTGTCAGGGGTGGGTACGGACATCATATATGCTCTATGAGTAAAGATCATGGAGACTCATTATATATACATATGTACTCGTTCTTCAAATGCTCTTCGCCGGTCTTCCTCGGTCCCTCGAGGGACCTATGTGCTCTGGACAGAGATGACTCACCAGAAATACTTTACCATGAACGATATATATGAAATTTGTCCGACATTCTCATAATCACTAGAGGCATTTGCTCGGCACACAACCCAAATCTCAACCTGGCCTTTCACGTTCAGTTATGACTTGTAACGATATTTCGAAGAGTCGACGGATCAAAACTATAACGAATGAGGCTCACTAGTGTCCTGGTGACAGAGGCTGATCAGTCGAGCTCACCAATTGCTAGGAATGGTCTGTTCAATGCTTTTAGGAGTGGGAATATCTGATCCCTTGCAGACCAAATGCGGGGATACTTGCCATATTTTCAGGTACAAATTGCATCTACTCTTGAGTGGGGTTTAAGGACAAGATCATTACCAGAGGTTCCAGGATTAATTGGCCGTATTGGTCCCATATTCAGGGACCTCGGGACGTACCAGATGCCCAATGCACGATGTATGAATGATACGTCGAGTGCTTGGGAGTCGTATGCCATTGATTAATGAAATATCCTTGACCTGATGTTGAGCTTCAGGTACTGGCACTCGCACATAATCGAAGAAAGTGCATACACTGGCGAATTCAATGAAGGCTCGGCCACCAGGTCAGTTCCACCCTCTAATGGTAGTGCGGACAATGGTTAGACGAGCTGTTCTGTGTCTCTAGTACATGTAGAGGCCTGAGCCAAGCGGCTTGGGAAGAATGGCGAGATACTGCACGACTCATTGGATATGACATGTCACCTCAACTAACTCGGCCAGGAGATTGAGGTAAGATTTTAACAAAAATGAGATCAGATGGCAAGGGTAATCCATAAGGGGAAGGGCTATTTTATCTAGTTGAGACATCGACTAGTTGCTTCTCTTGCCGTTAGGGGGATGGTATCCAGGTGGTCGGTCAGATGGCCTACATAAATTGTAAGATACCAATGAAGCTTAGGTAGATATGATACCCGATCATATGTACGACGATATAGCTAGGCATGCATAAGTATTGAAGGGATAGTTTCATGTTATATACTAGAAGCTGTGCTACTTAGGGCATGATCCTACAGGTTCTCTCGGTTCCTATTGCAAAGACTTGCTGGTGTCTACAATTTTCGTTGACCGTGTGGTTGGCACCACAACACCAGCGCCTTTAGTTGATCGTCAGCTAGTATCAAAAAGAAGGTCGGCGACAGATGCCCCACGAAGACATACAAGACAGCGAATGGAATCGGCCTTGCGGATCGTTGCTACCTGCCTTAACTTATCAACTTGATTGCTCTTGGTCGTCCTTCGACATAGGAGATGTCACTCTGAAAACCTAGCGGAAGGTTCACTCCGAGATATCGTAACTTGTTAGGTAACCACTGCCAAATCAAGCTCAAGTAAAAAGGATTCCCCCAATGCCAATGCCAATGGAAGTCCAATTATCGTTGAGTTTGTCCTCTGCCAACCGGAGCTCGTTTCCGGGATTGGGTGGCTCTCGTCTTCCGAGACAACTACCAGCAGCACTTGTACATAGATGCTTTCCCCTGAGCCAGGACACACGAAGCACATATTTCGTCGTTATACCATCGACCCAAAAACAGGTTGTGTTGCCCCTGCACGATTCCATCTCTCATCTCACCCAGGTTCATGGAATCGTTCGACTGTCAAAAGAAGGCTGGCAGTTAGCCTAGCGCGGCACAGGACTAGATCTCCGAGATCTGCAGCTTGGTCCCAATTGAGCGATAAACCCTGCGCCATGTGACGATTTATTTGGACGAGAATTCGTTAACTTCCAAAAGAAGGAGGCTCTTACGAAGCTTTTTCTAAGTCAGGCTTTAGCCCTCGGTCGATTCCGGGAGAATTATTCGGAGACGGGCCATGAGGAATCATGCCATACATAACATTCCACCTACCTAACGTTCATATGCTAGTGACATGCAAAAGGCAGAAACTGGCATCATGTTTTCTACATCGCGGCTTTCTTGTCGATCATGCCAAGGCCCCGGAGAAAGGCTTTGAGACATCTCTCATCTGATAATCTTGGCGCTTGGCAACCCCTTATCCGCCGCTCGCTGCGCCCTCCGTCTTCAAGGCTCCCGGCCCGAGAGGGTATCATTTGCCGATTGTATGTATACTTCTTTGAGTCGCTCGGATCTCGAATTATATCCTTACTAATAAATCCTAATCACCAACAGAGCTATTTGATTACACCAGCCATCGTTGTCTTGTCAATCAGGCACACTCACACATTCACCCCATAGACAGCGGGTTACAGCGGTTCTCAGGACTGGGGCTTCAAACTGCCTATTTGTCTCTGGTCCTCTAAAATTTCCCCCTTTTCCTTCAGGCCGTGTCGGAATGTATAGCGAAACTCGGCATGTGACGGGTCAAGCAGGGTATATAAGAGAGTACATTACGGACGGTTATGAAGGTTACACGCAGCGTTGATAGCAGCTAACAGTTCGTCCGGGCAAGTGAACCTAAAAAAGTATCGTTTTAGTAACTGTAAAACTGATTCGGCCCTTGACGGATCGGAAATGGGTTTGACAAGTAAGGGAAATTCTAGTTCTCCATGTGGCCGCATAGCAAAGCTTGAGGAATGGCAGCTCTGAAATGTTTGACCAATCACTAACACCCACACTCCCATTGCCACATTGCGTGTTTTAATCAACGGTGATTGTCTCGGAACGCGTGGCGAGACTCATTATCTGTTGTTGGATCGAAGAACGTCGGTCTTGTACTCTCTCGCCTTCTATGTATGGATTTAAGTACGGTATCTTAGAAACTGAATCCGGCCCAGGCACTGGCTGCCGGTACACGGCGATCTCCCATCCTTGGGCATGGGTGTGATGACCAACGCATGTGGCAAAGGAGGTATTGTCTGAGACAGAGGGTTTCTCTCGCCAAAGAGCATTGAGAGTCAATATGTCTTTGACCATATCGCGTTGGGCTTACATTTTGATGTAGGCTGAAAGCCTCCAGAAGGTCTATGTGGCTAATACATTATGCAATGCATGAAACTTTTCCCATCAGATTAATGGTCCGGTTATGCATCAAAAGTATGCTTATGTATGTTCTTTGATGGTATGGACTCGAACTGTTTGTGGCGTGTGCTGCGCCCGCCTGCGACTGGAGGCCTTTTAATACAGGTATGTCATGTATGTCTGACTTCACCATAATAAGTACTGATGTGTAAAAATGCTAGAGTGTTGTCCGAAGAGTGAATCTTATGTTCAGAGTTATGCAAAAGCGCTGCTCAAGGGTAGTCGAAGCCATGATAACAAGAATAATGAACAAGTACCTGGACCGGAGCTCAAAGATGTATCTTTGCTTGCATCAATCAGGACCGGTAGTAATTAGAAGTGAAGCTCGTTGGTAGCTCTTCAACCTATACCGACTGTGTACTTGGGTAGCATGCCGTTCAATACAGCTTCTATATAACTTCAAAATTACACGCTGACCTTGAGACATGACATTTTCTGCCTTATAGTAATATTTTTTTCGTGCTAAAATAGCTATAGTTATCAAGTTTGAATCGAGTTTCCGGAGCACCAGTCCGAAGGATAGGTCTGTCAATGTCAACTTGGAAACAGGTCAGTAAGTTCAAGGAATACCAGCATAAAGCACCCAACAAGTAATGCTGAGTATGCTGTCCTATGTGGAGTTTTTCTTTGAATGACTTATATCTAAGCTTCACACTCGCCTTCTAGTCCGTCGTCTTCCTTGAGTTGAATCGTGCACCGCTAATGCTCACCTGATCAAGACAGCATACACGTCTGAGGTTTTGGAATTGATAACGAAGGCACAGGTTTGGTTCGATGATAATGGAAATGGGTGCCGGCTACATGCATGCTTTGACCTGACACATGCGGCTTCCTACGAGAATGGTGTAGCGTGAATCTCGAATAGGATCATGGTGAGTCTACGGCTCGAGTTGCCATCTATGCGATAGGACGAAAGACTGATTTATACTTCAAACAAGGTAACAAATCGGTGGGAGGTGCAGCGTGCTAGTAGCGCCGGCTCGGGTGCTTGCTGCATCGAAGCCATCGTTACCCAAGGGTCAGCAGCAATTATCTCCATATATTAAGCGCCGACCGAAGCCCAGTTGCTTCTCATTGCATTATGAACCATGCCATACAGTTGGTAACCTGGCGAGCTTCCTGCGCAATTGAGTGGGCACATCTGAATCCGATGCGTCGACTTCGACGTCAACCAGCACTTTGCTATGGCGGTATTGTTTGCCCATTGAACAACCAGGAAGTCAGATGATAGATACAGTATTAAGTCTAATAAGACCATGATAATAGGCATGAAGCCAGAAAGCAAGGTGCCGTGGCTTGGTTGTAGAAGAGAGCGGTGTGTAACCAGGATGCCTGCGAGAAGGCAATATCAGGAAGACGACAATTACGTAGAGCCCGGTACACAAACCGCCATTCTCTTTCCTTGTGATCATGCTACGTTCGATATCCAAGAGACTCCCAAAAAGCGATTGAGGTAGCATAGTAACTGGGTCTATCGATATTGTCTGCCCAGAGTACTGGATGATTGCTCTCAAACATGTCAAACTGTACAGCGGCTTTGGAGAACGGTGTAATGGAAGAACAAAAAGTTCACTGGGAATACTACTACGACGGCAACAAACTCCACGCCGGCTCTGGTTTAATCTGATTTTGGGAACCGTTGGATCCTACGATCTCATGGTGATAGCCGAGGTGGTATGAGTACCGGTACTAACATGTGGAAATGAGCACCGAATAGCACATACGTCTGGTATCAACTTGCATGGCGCCACATACAGAAGCGATTGCTCCCCTGAAGTCATTAACTGGGCCACCGGCTTGGGTTTGCCATGAAAGTATTGTGAGATCTGGAAGGTTAGTGTGGACCTCTATGGACCGATTAGAGAAGATCAGGAACCTAGGAGGTGCCAGAAAACATGAGAATAAAATAGATGGAAGATGCGCCCATTCTGGTGTATGTCAGTCCCATGATTTCTGACACCATATTGATTATGTGAGATTGAAACATATTCCTTCAAATAGCCTCGTTGTTGAGGTGCAGCGATCTGTGAGATTCAAGGTCAAGGTCGATCCAACAGCCGGCGGACCCGAACGTTAGCGGGGCTATTAATTAACAAGAATCGTCCTAGTGTTTCGGACCTTTTTCAGTGGACCCTTCGTATTAATTAGCGATCAAAGAAAGGCAAAAGCCACGGGAGGTTTTCTTTGATTGCACATATCCAATGAGCTACTACCCCTGGCTAACGATCAGTGGCGATGGATTTGACATTTAACACACAAAGCCGCTGACCTACATCCTCTAGGGGGTGTAAGAAAACGTGGCCGATGCTCACGTTGAATTTGTATGGAGGGACCGGCCAAGTTTTCTTACACCCCGAGGATCCTCAAGAGAGATAAAGACAACGGAAAAACTTTCTTTAACATTGCTAGGTGTAGGCAGGGATATGTTGTTTGTTTCCTTGAACCCCCAGCTGAGGTTGTCCAGGTTTGAAACACCCGCTCCGTTTCGTAGCCACAACCGATGATGGTACAAGGATCAATCTGATGTTTTCTTACTTGACTGGTAATAACACTGGGGAATAAGAGACACAATTGCATAGGGAAGAGCCCTTTCAAAACTTGGTAAGAATACGATAGTGACCTTTCTATATATATTTATCTACCTATCTAGAATTGAGCAAGTTCCAAAACCTTTAGCCTAGGACTTCGTTAATCGTACAGCATACCTATGTATTATGGCTACCCAGGTTAAGCCCATGACTTTATCCCTGCTACACCAGCAGGACCCCTGCTGTTTCAGAACACCTTGCGATCTGCGGGCACTTAGGACATGACCCTGTAATCTCCAAGATCTGTTGTATCGGGGGCAATGGCTGGCGGGCCGGTCCTGACTTTGTTCTGTGTGTTTCTGTTCTTTGTTGCCTCGTGCAAGACAAGCTACATCAGTGAGTATTGTTTCTGGCATATGATCGTATTTGAGCAAACATCGCCAGCGATCGGCGCAACACAAGAGATAAAGTACCTCATCACCAATCATAGCTGGGCGGTTTGACGGTCACACCGAGTGCCAGCGCATCTCTGCTGTACACTGCAAGCCGTTACCACGAATAACATCACTTGGGCTATGTATCCTCCCTTTGCTGAGTCTTTGGAGTCACAGATCCCTGTCAATTTCCCCTGTCCGTCATCCATTAGCTTGGGCGCCAACCGTTATGGTCGAGGATGAGGCAGGTTTATGCAGGTACGAATACAGGCTATGATAATACACAGCCAATTGCATATACAGATCTTACCGCTCAATGTCGAAAGTTGAGTCTTGATTGTTTCATCTCTTTTCTCCTGTCCGTTCTGTCCATTCTGTCAACGATTGTGATGAAGTCCAGAACTTGGGCAAACCATCACGCACAACCATGAGGCCCAATAACACACGAACCCCTGATGTGGCGTGGTGATTGTAGCCAATCCTCTTTCATAATCTTGCTACACTAGAAAGTTCCGAAAACGCCTGGCGGCTTGGACGACCCCTGAATGAGCCAGGCCTTTGGGGCCGTTCTGGCGGGGAGCCATGGCCCGGCCGCCCATAGGCTCCATCAACACTATCCTTTGATAAAAAAAAAACTGACTTCATGACAATTAAGTCCGCCAAGCATTGATGTACGTGCACGCGCGTAATACTGAGTGGCCGCAGTGGCAGGGCCAGCCAGTACTGATTATAGTAGGTTATGCGTTGCCAGTGATGCGCCGGTGTTGGCCACTGTAAATGATTGGATCCAATCCTAGAGGATCTAATCCCTAAGGATTCGGTCAAGGTCTCCCCCCGTTGGTACAAAGCCTTCACCTCTGATCCTCGTCCAACATACTTCTTCTCTTCCTCCTCACATTCGTTTTTCTTTCGTACACTGCAACAGCAGCTGGTGACGTCCTCTCTTTTTCGTTTTTTACTCACTCATTCACTCTTCCAGAGCAGTCTCGGGATCTTTCATTTCCCTAACCTGCTTGTTTCCCTCTTTTAACCCGCTCGTCAACCTCCACGATCTATCAACTCTGATTCACTCTCCGTAGTGACTGGACCGGTTGCGAAACATTCGTTCTTCTCACAGGTGCTCCGGTATCACCTGCGTGTTCCCCCGCTTTACACTTGTTCTTCATTCTCCTGCTTCTTCTCGAAGAACCAGCAGGTTTCATTCTCGACGACCTGAGTCCTAGAGACCTTGACGCCCAACCAACCACGCATTTACACTCATTCCAATCTCGATTTCCCGAATACTTGCCCTGCAGCTTCATTACTAACTCGAAACTTTGAAACGACAAACACCAAACTTCAGTCATCATGAAGTCCAGCTTCGCTTCTGCCGCCGCGCTTCTCGCCGGTGCTGCTACCGCTGCTCATGAGACGGGTACTTTCGCCGTCTTGCGCTTCACCAACGACCAGCTCACCAAGGGTCGTATGGACCCTATCCTTTTCCCTGGTGAGACTTCTACTCATGTTCACAATATCATGGGTGGCAGTGCTTTCAGCAAGAGTGCAACTGGAAAGGATCTTATGAACTCAAAGTGCAGCAACGCTCTCATCAAGGGTGACAACAGTGCCTATTGGTTTCCCAGCCTTTACTTCCACGACCCCAAGACCGGAAAGTTTGAGGATGTTGAGTTCGACTACTTCAACGCCTATTACTTGTAAGAACTCTGCCCTGTTCTCGCTAACTCATCGCAAATCCCTCCTGCCCTTTACTTATCTCGCTGCCTTGCGCATGTCACTAAAACCGATATCAGCTTCGAGAAGACACACGATGATATCAAGCCCTTCCCTGTCGGTCTACAGATCGTTGCGGGTGACGCCATGACCCGTACCATGCCCAAGGCCGGTGCCGAGGCTAACCTTGACCCTTCTAAGGGTCCTGTCAACCCTGCAAGAATGACCTGTCCCCGCCTGAACAACGATTACACGCTCCCATCTTGGAATCCTAAATCCAACGGCAAGACTGCTGGTGTCGGTGATTCCATCAACCAGGGCGAGGGTGTCGGATTCCCCGACCGAACCTGTGACGGCAAATACTCCCCTCTCCGCGCTGATGTCCACATGCCTTCCTGCTACAACCCTAAGGCAGGTCTTACTGATTTCAAGAACAATATGGCCTACCCTGAGGACAACGATGGATACTTGGACTGCCCCAAGGGCTGGATCCACGTGCCTCACCTCTTCTACGAGGCCTACTGGCGTACCGACAAGTTTCAGGGACGTTGGACCGAGGGTGAAGGCAAGCAGCCCTTTGTTTTCTCCAACGGTGACGTGACAGGCTACAGCAGCCATGCCGACTTCATGGCCGCCTGGGATGAGGAGCTCCTGCAGCACATTATTGATACATGCAATGCTGGTACTGAGGGTATGGACCACTGCCCTGGTCTCTTCTATGGCTTGAACAAGGATGACTGCACTATCGAGTCTGAAGTTGATGAGAAGTGCACCGGTACCCTCGACAAGCTGCCAGGAAACAACCCTCTCAGTGGATGGTCGTATGGCGACGACGTCCCTTCAATGCCCTCTGATGATGACGACAGCGATAGCAGCCCCAGCAAGCCCTCCGCCAAGCCTTCTGCTACCAAGCCAGCTTCAGAGGGCAAGACAACGGCTGCCGAGGTGCCCAGCTACACAAAGCCCGCTTCTGCCCCCGTCGAGCCAGCTGACGACAAGACCACCTACGCTCCCGAGGAGCCAACCATTGTGCCTGAACCTACTTTGCCTTCTCAACCTGCAGTTGGTTCCGAGGTTGGTGCTGAGGCAACTGACGTGCTGACCACTGCCCCCAAGCCAACTGACGTCTTTGGAAAGCCCGGGAAGGGCAAGAAGTGCAAGAGCATCAAGACTCACACCGTCTGGAATACTGTCACCTTCACCCAAACGGCCAGCGTACCTGCTCAAACTGAGGCCGCTGCCCCTGCGTACAAGAGAGACCATGTCCGACGACATGCGCACAACCACGGCAGCGGACACGGCCACCTTCGTCGCCGTAGCCACCGCCATTAAGCTCGGCTCTCATACTAGCTACCATGGACTGCAGATATCAAAGCTAGTAAAACAGTCAGAGTGGCCCTTGATTTTTTTTACATTTCGTACAAGGGTGCATCTAAGGAGCATCTTGTATACGGGGTCTGGTGACCTCTTTCTTGGACTGGAGAATATAGGGTTGGCGATTTCGCGGAAAGGCATTTTGATCAAATTTGCGAGGTGCATGGGTATGGAAACACGGGGAAGGAAAATGGTTGGATGATTCGCTTCTTAACATGTACATTTATAGAGGACATACCTTGATTGTCAAGGACCAAACGCGCTTGGACGCATATCTTTTGCCCATTATGAACCCAGGGCACATGCCACATTCGTCCAATTACCGCGATAAATGTTGAAGTGATTAACAGCTTGAGTCTTGAGTTAGTCATGCAGTAGCTCTATATATTTAATCCTAACCGGGTGATGAGGTGTGACCGGGTAGTATGTAGGTGAAGGAACCTGCAAATACCGGGATGTCTTTAGCAGGTACTTGACAAAAGATATCAGTAAGTCTAGCATAATTCCAACCCAACGTTTCTAAATCACGTGAGTGTTTTACCATGTGTTGGATATCTAAACTCTCGGCTTTATTAATACGTTGTAAATTTTCTATCACGAGGAACCTTCCATGACTATAAGCAGAATCAATTGTTGAGCAGTTTTTTCCCTTAAGTTATCCTTTGACTATGCTTCCGCCCCATATGCCATTGAATTTGTAGCGCTTGGTCATACAAAGTCTCGTTAGTTCAAATAAGATGATCTGAGATCCATTAGCTTTAGGCCTCGAACCGTCCGTTGTAGGGTAGGGTCGCGATCACTTACACGGACGTCGCGCCGGGTGAAATCCGGCTAAACCAAAATATTATTCAAACTGCCTGTCTCAGTTCAATTTTCTCCTTCACCAGCGATCCGAGGCATCATCTCTGAGATCGCCTCGAACATGTCTCTTTACCATGAGGCAGCAGAGATTCTGACAGGGTCTTCGAATGAAGGTGGAAGCCTCAAGTCTCGTGTGTTTAAGAAGAAAAACCTCAAGTCTGCACCCAACCAGGTTTACGCTTTGGTACTGGAAAGTTGCAAATGGAGCCCCGTCCTGAAAGAAGTGATTGAGAAATCAGAACTTCTGAAACACGAGCGAAAGGTCAGCAAAACAGTTTCACCCTCCACACGGAGCAAGGAAATACTAATAAATCCAGCTCACTCCAACACTCTCATTGCTCCTTGTTCATGACCTCTTACTGGCCAAGAAAGGAATTGCTCTTCCACAGAGCCATGGACTTCGTGCATCAATCGAGAGGCACAAAGGGCGCATCAGCTCAGAGTTTAAGCTCGCACGGCTTCGGAGAAAGATGCCATCGCTCGAAGCCTTGAAAGAGCAAGTAGAAAGGCAATCTGCTGGCGAGGAAGCAAACTATCCCCGTTGGGTTCGCGTCAATGCTGTGAAGAGTACCCTGGAAGAGCAACTCGAGACGACATTCTCGAAATACACTAGAGCTACATCAATCAAGGAGGTTGTCACCAACGCAGGAAAACTAATCTACATTGACCCGCACGTACCCAACCTTGTGGCAATCACTTCAGGGACCGACCTTACCAAGACGGAGGCCTATACATCTGGTAAAATTATCCTGCAGGATAAAGCATCTTGCTTCCCGGCCTATCTCTTGGATCCCAGGACAGAAGACGGAGACTTGATTGACGCATGTTCCGCCCCTGGCAATAAGACAACGCACCTGGCAGCCATTCTCAAGGAGCACAGACCCGAGTTTGACACACCAGAGCAGACAATCTATGCATTTGAGAAAGATTCTCGGAGGGCACAGACATTGGATAAAATGGTCAAAATAGCGGGCTCAAAACCTGTAACACGGATCGGATTTGGCCAGGACTTTCTGCAGGTCGACCCAGAATCGGACAACTACAAATCGGTTGGGGCCCTGCTTTTGGATCCAAGTTGCTCAGGGAGTGGCATTGTTGGGCGAGATTCAATGCCGGAGCTCCATCTACCAGAAGGTCCAAGCAACACGGGGAAGGGGGCGACAGCAAAGCCAAATAATCGCAAAAGGAAGCACGACCAGGTTGAGGCGCATCCCGACAGAGTTATGATAGACGACGACGGCAACGAAACGGCTGTTAAATCGGAGAAGGATTTAGAAGCGCGCCTGGAGGCTTTATCCTCATTTCAACTGACCCTTCTGTTACACGCCTTCCGATTTCCGTCGGCGAGAAAGATCACCTATTCGACTTGCTCCATTCACATGCAAGAGAATGAGCGGGTTGTTGTGAGAGCTCTCGAATCCGACATTGCCAAGGCAAGAGGCTGGCGCATTCTTGTACGAAAACATCAAGTTTCTGGCATGAGAGACTGGCCGGTTCGAGGTCTACCTGCAGCGTGCGGTGATAACGAAGAGATAGCAGAAGCCTGTATTCGCTCCTACAAGGACGACGGACAAGGTGTCATGGGATTTTTCGTCGCCGCCTTTGTAAGACCCGATACACAAAATCCTGGCGCTGCCGATGGGGACGACGAGGGTCCCTACATGCGAGATGAGAGTGGTGCGATCATTCGTGATGTGCTTGGCATGCCCGTCTTGAAATCAACTGGCGAGCCTGTCTCGTTAACTGCAAGAGATGAAGATAAAGATAAGGACAAAGAAAGTAGCGACGAGGACGAAGAAGAAGAAGAGGATTCTGGAAGCGAGGACGAAAGTAGTGAAAGCAGCTCTTCAGCTCAAAATCTGGATGCAGCACAGATCACATCTGACGCAAGTCACAACAACGACGCGGGGGACACGGAGGAAGATGAATGGGAAGGCTTCGGAGATTGACCCGCCATGCCGGCAGGAGCCAAGGACTAATACTACGAACAAAAAGCTGTCACGTCAGAAGTCGCTAAACAATCTATCACAGAGTAATGGGCTATTCCCGAGAGCTCGGGTTGTTAACCAGGGATGAAGCAAGTGTGGATGAAAGGCAGAGTGGTGTCGACTGATTTTATGCAATGTTACGTGATCTAGCAACCATGGCCCGTTTGACTGATCGGTAGCCGGCTGATTTAATGGAGCCGAACCCCGTTATGTCTAATTCATCTCAGGAGGGATGGGTCGAGTAAGGCATTATGCTGCAACCTTTTCAGCCGCAGTCGGGGAGATACGCCGGACGACTGATACCTACTCGACCTGACTTATCGACGACGGAACGAGTGGGTTCAAGTTTGATCTTAGACTTCGTCCACCAAATTTATCAAAAAACAAGCTTAGAATCTGAGTTGATGTTTTAGCGTACGAGCAGAACGTGGTGTGGCGCCCCTACCTTACGGGACGGGCTTTCGGATCCGAATCACGGACGAGACATGTCGGCGGTCGCGATGCCGATCACCGCCCTCTTGGCATCGTGACTCCCGACCAGATCTGTTGGCGGGAGCCTCGGACCCGATTTATATCCACTTAATATCATCCTTCAACGGGCTCAAGCGAGCTGCCTTGCCAGCTTGCTGACGTTGAGCTGATAAGTCTTTCCTAGAGTGGGAAAAACCCCGACGGGGATTCGCCTGCTTCGCATTTCAGGCGACTAGATGCGCCGACCAGGAACCGCCCTACGCGGCTCCGTTCCGTTCTGTTGGAGCCTCTTAGTTTCAGCTCCCAAACAAGATGCGAGATGAGCGAGCAAGACGGCAAGGAAGATGGGGGGTCGGCCGGGATTCAGACAGAGTTCCGGCCACTTGAAGGCGCAATACCTTCCATCTTGCATCCGCCCGTGGGATCTCCGGTGTTTGCGAGTTGCCTCGTGCCCGCTAATAGCTAATAGAAAACAAGCTGGTCCGCGTCACCTCGCCCAAGGTGGGCTCCCGCGGCCGTAAGCTGTACGCTCCACCCAATCCCCTGTTGCTTCTCGAATGTTGCGATAACAGGCCGTGGATCTTATTACTAGGAAGCTGAGTCCTGGAAGCAGACATGGATGGGACGTATAATACTCGGTGTATGCCGTGCCCGTTTCCTGTTGTCTTGGCCCTTTTGACCCGCGAGATTAGATTGTAATACGCTATATACACTTATGTATATATCGACCACGCCTGCTCCACTGGCTTGTCTACTCAGTCTAGGATTACTGTTCCAGATCCCAACTTGAATACATCCAAGGTATCACATTCGCTACGAGCGAATTGCATACCGCCATCATGACCGCAACTACACAACCACCACCCCCGGCGTCTTCAGCCTCTTCGACGACAGCTAACGGAGCCGACCTCGAATCTCAGCAGCCAAAGGCCAAGGCTTCCCACTTTGGTCTTATCCTCGACCAAGCAGGTATCACCGACGCTGTCCTCAACTATAACTATGTTGGCAACGGAACAACAGAGTCACCATACCTCGTCGAGTTCCTACCAAACGACCCTCGGAATGCATTGAATTTTTCTCAATCTAAGAAGTGGTTCATCACTATCCTCCAGGCCATCGCAACACTCGCTGTTGCTTTCGCCAGTACGGCATACTCTGGAGGCCTTACCTCTATCTTGATGGAATTTCATGTATCGACTGAGGTTGTCATCCTTGGTATTTCCATGTTCGTCCTCGGCTTCGCTATTGGACCGCTGTTCTGGGCACCCCTTTCTGAACTCTACGGCCGTCAGATCCCTTTTTTTATCTCCTACATGGCCTTGACTGCATTCAATGCCGGCGCCGCTGGTGCTCCGACTATGGCAGCCTTGATCGTTCTACGCTTCTTTGCTGGCTCATTCGGATCATCGCCGTTGACTAACGCGGGCGGTATCATTGCCGATATGTTCGAAGCTCGTGAGCGCGGACTTGCTACTGCCTTCTTTGCCATGGCCCCTTTCCTTGGTCCTACTATTGGTACGTTCTGACCTGATGCAAAAGGAGAAAAGATTGGAACGAGCACCGGCTTAGATACCCTAAGAAAGGAAAAGAGTTATCGTGCTAACTGTGCTGCAATAGGCCCCATTGCTGGTGGATTCCTAGGCGAGCACGAGGGTTGGCGCTGGGTTGAGGGCATGATGGCCATTTTCACCGGCATAGTGTGGATTGTCAACTCATTGGTGATCCCCGAGACTTATGCTCCCTATCTCTTACGACGCCGCGCCGCCGCCCTTTCCAAGAAAACTGGCAAGGTTTATATCTCGAAGATCGATGTTGGCCGTCCTCATACCACCGTTGCTACACAGTACAAGATTGCGCTGCTTCGTCCCTGGATCCTCCTTTTCAAGGAACCCATCGTCCTGCTCACTTCAATCTACATGGCTATCATATACGGTACTCTATATCTCTGCTTTGCCGCTTTCCCGATTGTCTTCCAGCAAGGTCGCGGATGGAGCCCTGGAACCGGAGGTCTTGCCTTCATTGGTATTGCCGTGGGCATGTTGTTTGCTGTTGCCGGTACTATTTTAGACCAAAAGAGATATATGCGTGCTGCCGAAGCCGCTGGCGGCCACGCACCACCTGAGGCCAGACTTCCGCCTACACTAGTTGGTTCGATTCTCATTCCTGCTGGCTTGTTTTGGTTTGCATGGACGAACGGAAATGATATTCACTGGATAGTATGCATCATTGGCTCAACTATATTCTCTACCGGGTTGGTCTTGGTGTTCCTCTCACTGATGAACTATCTGGTTGATTCATGTAAGTCTAGCTTTGACGCTGTCCACAGTTTCAATCGGCTAACCTTGTTTAGATGTCATCTTCGCCGCCTCCGTATTAGCCGCAAACTCGGTTCTCCGTTCCCTCTTCGGCGCCGCTTTCCCACTCTTTACAACGTACATGTACGACGACCTCGGCATCCACTGGGCCAGCTCTATCCCCGCCTTCCTGGCCGTCGCTTGTGTTCCATTTCCGTTCTTGTTCTACAAGTACGGCGAGACAATCCGTATGAAGTGCGAGTTTGCTGCCGAGGCCGCCAACGTGCTGCAACGTATGCGCACCAAACACGAAGAGATTACCGAAGACCAAGCCGTCGTCGAGGCGCAGGAAGCCGAGAAGGAGCGCCGCGCGAGCAATGCTCTTCGCCGCAGCTTGACAAAGACACGCACAAACACCTCTGCTCGCGGTGCAGCGTCATGAAATGTGTACAAGTCACATATCAATCTTTTGAATCAATACGAAGCATGACCATGTTACATTCCTAGGTGATAACAAGGTCTTCATAACATTTATACTTCACTTTTCATTTTTGGTTTTATTTTTTAATCTCCGATGGTATTTTGGGATACATAAAAGACAGGGAAGCTGGCCGGGACTGTGCTTACCCCGAGTCGCGGCGTCCTTTTTGCGTCACTGCAAAGCGAGATACATTGGAAATGGCGTTCACGGCTTGGGAGTATCATACATGGGTTATGAATAAGGCGCACGCATTCGAACAGGTTGTTATAGATGGTTTAGAAGGGAAATCGATAGAATAGGATACGGTCTTATCGAACTGCGCCCAGCTTGGCTGTACAGCCGAGGAAACCTCAGAATATTACTAGTGATTCTTACCAAGATTGGAGGGGGGATCTACGCCTAGGAGCCTAGTCAGGATGATTTTATTGTGTTTGGTGTGGATTCTCGAGGATTTGATAGTATCTAGTTACAATAACACTCCACTACCTACCCCCTACTATTACCCTTTGGTTCTACTTCGCTTGTAGGTAGATATAAGTTACAACTTGGATCCCTGTATACCAACGACGAACACCGGAGTATTTTCCCCGCTTAGGTCGACGCGAAGAAGGAGAAAAAGAAAAGAAAAGAAAAAAAGCTGGGTTCAATAATCGGCCGGTACCTGGGCATCTATTACGCATTCTCGTGGCGCCATTGATGTCTGTGTGGCTAGCTGGATCTAGAACTAAAATACTTACCTCCCACCAACAATACGCTTATACACCGCCAACAGCTGGCTCGCGTTTTTAAGGTGTTTGTACGCGGTGAGGGGCTAGCATCGTACACGTGTGGATCTTTAACCATGATCCAAGAAACCCCTTCTATCAATCAAAATACCGGCGTTCGGGACTAGAATTGTCAGTCTGTGATAGCATCCAATACAGGCCTGGCGAATTTTCGGATGTGAACGAGTTAAGACCAGATAAAACGGAATTAGACACAAGTGATATCTATTCCGGGGTTTGGTAAGCCCATGTCCATTGTTATCTCGCTCGGGCTCCATGTGTTTAATGCGAAGCCACATGGAGTAAACGGCTTCGCCGAGAGGCTGAGATTATAAAGCCCCACGGCGAAGATGGATGCAGCGCTAGAGTTGCGATTGGCTGAAATAGATCTAGAGCGTTGCAACCGCCTTCACGGTAGGGCTGACACCACAGGTCTGGGCAGCCCAGGGCAGGGTAGCGCGAGATCTCGGCTCCGACTTTGTATCCGAACCAGACCTGATGGGGAAGAATGTCACAGCGATCAGGCTGATCAAACACCATGTTTCAGACTTCTGATGTCATGATTGAAGATCATTTTATTTGATGCTTCGTTCACGTAGTCTGAAATACTCACACTCGGGCATTGTAGTGACGAAAGATTATTTACAGTGCCTGTGAGAACCTACTGCATGATAACCCCATGACTCGACTGTCGTGAAAAGCCGTATTACTGTATGCTTTACACCCAACTTCATCAGTATCCTAGGGGCAAACTAGTGGTCCCTCTTTCGGCAACGGGATGGCGTCGAGAGGCGGCCGCCAACAATGACTGAGGCTCGATCTGAGGCTCAATCAATAGCCGCTTCTCGGGTTTGCATGCGATGCGGCCACGCGTTTTAAATTACTACTAGTCTTTACTACGGATCGATAGTTCTGGTACTGGGCTGAGCTGACAGTGGATCACCAACAGAGAGGCTAAACTTGGCTTGGGTTTGCGCTTCGTCGCTAAACTTGAGACGATCCATTTTGAGATGCCGTTTTTTCAAAGAGTCTGGAATGAGAATGCTTGCTCATGCATCGAAGATCTAACTCGGGTTATGAGGCAACAGAGGCTGGCTGACGAGAAGGGGAGGCCCGCAGACATCAGCGGCGACTAAGCATTAGTAGATATACTGTATTTTTCTGCAGGTTCTTATAGACTGGGTTGCGTCCTATGTGTTGACTTTTGATCTATTAGAAGAAAGGTACAATCACCCTTCTTTTCATTTATTTAATAATCATAATAAGAGTCTGCCAGCTCTAATCTGGTTCCGCCATCATGAGCGACCAAGGAGTCAACAACCACACTGGTGTTCATCTTCAGCCCGATGACAACATAGCGGACCCTACCCCCCAGCTGGATTCTCTACCAGCTGTTAGTCCTTTAGACGTACCTGGTGCAATTGCAGGACAGTCGTCGCCAGATTCGCAGTCATTGGGCGAGACTGTGTTTTGGGATTCTTCATCGCCAAGCCCCCCCTCTGTTCAATTGAAAGGGACTGAGGATATTCCCGCAAGCATGACACGAGGATGGCGCTTCTATGGCGCCTTTGGCACATTGTGCCTGGTCACGTTTATTATTGCTCTTGATTCGACCATCATTTGCGTTGCGTTGCCGGTAAGCTTGAAGCTCACGACACTGAAAATAGTTCATCACTAACACTAAGCGTTTATAGACCATCGCAGAAGACATCGGAGCTTCAGCAATCGAAGCCTTTTGGTGCGGCACCAGCTTTCTCCTCGCCTCGACCGTTATCCAGCCTCCCGTCGCTTCTCTATCTCACATCTTCGGCCGTCGACCAGCCCTGCTCGCTTCCTTGACAGTCTTCGCAGGCGGAAGCATCATGGCTGCCCTCGCCAAGAACATCGCCGTCCTGCTTGGAGGCCGAACGCTGCAGGGTCTCGGTTCAGGTGGCATTCTTGCTTTGACATACGTTATCGCTACAGACCTTGTGAGTCTTAGGGAACGAGGCAAGTGGTTCGGCCTCATCTCCCTCAATTGGGCTATTGGTAGCATTCTGGGTCCGCTGGTCGGTGGCGCTCTCGTCGAGAGGTCCTGGCCTTGGCTGTTCTGGATCAACTTGCCATTCTGCGGTATCGCTTACATTGCCATCCCTATCACGATGCGAATTAAACGAAAGGAAGATGCGTCGGTCAACACCAAGATCAAGGAGTTTGACTGGATTGGAACTATTATTTTTGTTGGCTCTTTGACGAGCTTTTTGATTCCTCTGAGCTGGGGTAAGTTACATCCATGTCTCGAGATTACCAACTCTGTTAGTAGTTACTAACGAACACTTATAGGTGGTATCATGTATGACTGGGACAGTCCTCGAACCGTTATTCCTCTCATCTTGGGTATCCTAGGGCTCATCGCCTTCGGTTTTCACATCAAGTTCTGCAAGAAATACTCCCGATGCGATCCTCTCCTTCGACCTAGCCTTTTCACTTCCCTTACAGCTCTCTCTGCATACTTTGCCACCATTGTCCATGGTATCATCGTCTGGTGCCTTGTCTACTACGTTCCCTTGTACCATGAGGTCAGAGGCTCATCGCCCATTGCTGCTGGCGTTGCTGTACTGCCATTTACCGGCACAGTTGCACCCGCTGCTGTTGTGGTCGGACTCCTGATTGCCAAGACGGGTACCTACAGACCGTTTATCTGGGCTGGATGGGTCCTCGTACCCTTGGGTATGGGCTTGATGATGCTCCTCGAGAAGGACACAGAAACCTTCAAATGGATTCTTATCTACCTTACTGGTGGCTTTGGCCTGGGTATCCTCTACTCGGCTCAAGCCTTTGCTGCCCAGGCTGCTGCTTCCAACGCCGATCTTCCCTTTGCCGCCAGCCTGTACGCCTTCTGTCGGTCTCTTGGCCAATGCATTGGTGTCGCTGTCGGAGGAGTCACTTTTCAGAACGAGTTCCGCAAGCAAATTGAGAAGAGCTCAGAGTTTGCCTCCAAGGCTGACGAGTGGGCCAAGGATGCGTCTGCATTGGTTGAAGTTCTCAAGAAGTCTCCTTCCAGTATGCAAGCCATGAAGGATGCCATCATGGATGGATATATCAAGGGTCTTCGCACCGTCTGGTTAGTTCTGACACTTCTCGCTTGTATTGCCCTTGTGGTATCCCTTGTTTGTGTCAAGGCGAAGAGCCTGGACCGCAAGTTCGAGACCGAGCATGAGCTGCACCAGAACGCCCACGACGAAAAGAAGGAAAAGTCAACTCCCAAGGAAGATGTCTGATCTTCCTGATTGTTACTTATGAAATTGTTTCTGCCGTTGTATAGATCAGCGTTGTTTCTGCATGACATAATGACATTCGCTTCACGACCTTGAAACAGATATAGAACGAACTGTTTTCCAAAAATACGATAGTAATATGTAGATAGAAAAATGGTAGCCGAATAGTTACTGTTATATGCCTGCCTGATTCTCCATGGCGAACGTGACCTCAAGTGAGTTCTACTCAGGAATAGTGGTTTCAAGATAACTTAGGTATGCATGAGTAAGGAATTCATGATGCACCTTTTGGTAAATATTTTCTGCATGCGTATAGACGTCACGGTATTTAATCTATCTTTATCTCAACCTCTATCCATCATGGCGATAAGATTGGGACCCTAAGCCCGACCGTAATTATTACAGGAGCCCCTTTTCTGGTACTCTCAATGGGCTGTGATTCAGCTACCTCAAGCCTCTTCATCGAGATTGTGTTTGAAAGTGTATCTGTGGGTCATAATGAAGCACGAAATCCCCCATGTCGCCCATGGTACGAGGAACCGATACGCTTCCTCGACATAAGCCTGGGCGACTCAGTTTTGTGACAGATTTAGCGGCAATATGAGCGCGAGTGTTTCCCTCAACTCCACTGTGACCAGGAACCAAGACGAGAGAAAGATTAACTCCCAAAGCCACCAACTGCTGTGCACGCTGCTGAATCAATCTTTCGAGAGGGGGTGTTGGAAGATAGCAGGTAGCGGAGCACCTCTTGATAGCTTCCTGCGAATCAGAGAAGATGGCCACGGACTGTATGTTGGCTGTTGGCTGCCCTGAGACTTCTGCGATGGCGACTTCAAGGGCCCCTGCGATGGCTACAAGCTCGACATCACCAATATGGCCGTTGTGGCTACCAACCCTCCAACACATTTCTTTCCAGACTCGCCGATGCAGCTCGTTCTCGGCAGCCCTGTCGCTATAGACAACTGCAGCACCAGCTTGCTGAGGGCTTTGACCAGGGGCACCAATTGAGCCATCAGTCCAGAAGGCCAGGTTGTCCTTGTCGTCGCAGTTGCAGATGTTGACAGCCAAGTATTTAGCTTGATATTTGGGCAGTTGCACAACATTACCTGGGAACAGCTTGGTATCAATGTCTCTGTGCATAAGTGTTGCGCTGACTGCCTTCCTTGCCCTTCTTTCTGCTTTGGCTTGTCTTTTGTGTTTTCTCTTAACTGATTTCGGAAGACTTGTTTTGTTATTTTGCTTCTCTTTTTTCTTTGCCTTCTTTGGTTGGAGGTTTTGTCTTCTGGTATGGGTCTTGCATGTGGTCAGTGTTGCGTTATCTACGTTTCCCCATAGAGATACGCCCAAGAACTGAAAGGGATCTAGAAACTCTTCATCTGGTACTTCAATCGGGTCAGTTCTGTCCTCAAGCCTTGGTATTGAGACGTCTTCCCACAGGGATTCGTCCAAGAACTGGAAGGGGTCTAAGGACTCTTCAGCTGCTTTTCCAATTGGGATCGGTGTATCCTTGGGTCTCAGTGTCAAGGCGTTGGGGGGTAAAGATGTGTTGTATGTGATCTGGGGTCCGAGCCACTTCAAGATCGAGACCAGAAACTCCGGGATCCAGATATAGAGGAAAGGGGCGTTTTCTTGGATCTCAGTGCTTGATTCACTGGTCGAGCTGTCACGGTATCGAGGGGCGCTTGATAAGCCAACTCGTCCCTCTAGGAAATTGAACATCGTGTGGTCGAGTATTTTGGCCAAAAGGAGCACAAGGATGCGACAAGTTGAGAGTTTTGACTGGAAGAGAATGAAAAAAGTGTTTTAGTGTCGTGAAGTGGAATCTCCTTCTTTATATGCCTTTCATGCTTTTATGCTCTTCTTTGGGTTATGTGTTCATCTTGAATAGAGTTGGTTGCGTTGATGCAGCCTAAAGTTAACCTTACTGAATAAGCTACTGTTGAGCTACAGGTCTGTATAGAGGCCTATCTTGTTGATATTTCTGTGGGTTTATTAGATAAGCTGGAATCTCTTTTCAAAGTTGTTATCTGGTTTAAGAAAAAAATATGGTTTTCATGCATCCTGCATTTTCCATACGCAGTTGAAGCCAAGGTCAGGCAGGTATTAGGCAGGGTAGCTTCTGCAAGAATTGAGCTTGATTTATGTGTTTATATGAGGTATAGAGTATCAGAGAACCTTATATCAACCTCAGAAATACCACAACGCTCTAACTCTTGATGATTTTCTCATCGCTTACGAAGTCACGCTGTGAATCCACAAAGCCTCGTCCATAAGACAGGAAGAGAAGGCCTTGATAAATAACATTCGATTAAATGTACCCGCGAAGCTATGGAATAAATTCTTGCAGGCTCGTGGGTAGGGAGCCAGTGGATGGTTAAACCTCGAGATACGCCCTAGCAATAGCTCTAGTCCGCATTGATGTTACAGCATACGAAAGCCTCCTTTAACAGCAAGCAAGGCAAGATGGCCGAGCGGTCTAAGGCGCTGTGTTCAGGTTCGATTAGAACTAGTAACGATTCGCAGTCTCGAAAGGGGCCTGGGTTCGAATCCCAGTCTTGTCAGCAGTTCTTTTTTGCATCATCTGCACATGCTTCTTTCTTTCCTTTTGACCATCCAGGCAGATCGTTTTTGTCGCGAAATCTGACAAAGATGGGTTTAGGGTGGTTACCGGCTTGCACTCATTCCAGAGGATGGCGTCAGTGGCTAGCCCAGTGCGACTGTTTTGAGTTTGGGAGGTGGCTGCTGTAGCTCAGGTACCACCCCTCCAACCTTCCAGGTTCTTCTGATAGTGCACGCGGCTTGTTGGTAGACGCGCGCTTCGCGATTTCCCATCCTCACCCGCGTAAAGTGTTACTTGCATTTGCCTTTGACCTCTCTCATCCTGCCTCACATTCTCTACCTAACTTGTCCACCAATATCCACGCCCTCACGAATGTCTTGTACTCCAAGCGCGAAATGGCAACGGTGTCGTCCTCTTCTAATTTGTCGTCACCGGCATCTTTTGTGACGGCGCATGGCTCTGCGCTCGACAAGTCCACGGCCGCCAGCAGCCCCGTACACGAGAACCCTTGTCCCTATCGCGATGCGCGACCACTGCCCCACGACCTGAAGGCACATTGTCAAATTTTCCTAGAAGAACAACTATGTACGAAGTTGTGCGCGCTCTCTCTTTGATGATCATCCTGCTGACACCTCGTTAGATACTTCCGCGATTAATCTCCTCAACAGTATTGCTGGCTCTGGCGCATCCAAACGCACACCCAGCAAGAAGCCCGTCCCTGTTCCTCCTCCAAGTCACCTCGCTCTATTAAATACTCTCGTCATTCATCCCATTCATACTACCCGCGCAGAGGAGAAAGACCATCTCGATGTTTCCTCACAAGCCCTCGATTACCTTCGCAATGTGCTCGCAATTGTCGGCCCTGTTAATGCCGATTTCAGAACAGCCTTCCAGTTCAGTTCAGCACCCCGTTGGGGCCGCCGATGGGAGCAACATGCACATGGAAATGATAGCGACATGTCAGATGCAGAATTTAGTGGCGACGAGGAGCGACTTACAGGCAAGCTTGCCAACGACGGCAGCATATGGAATCGTGGACAAGACTTTTGGTCTACTGTTGGCTGGGCTTTCAACTGCAGCACCTTGTACCCAAAACGATGGCGCTACTGGAAAGCCTGGTTAGAGTTCATGTTGGACGTCTTGGAGGCCGACTGGAACGAGCGCGAGCGACGCGATAAGGAAGCGCAGCAAACAAATGGCCCAGAAAGCGAACTGCCCCGGACGTCACGGGATGAATCTATCATTGTCATGTACATGGATCAGCAGAACGGGCGACAGAACGGAGCCAAAGGATTCATCAAAGCTCTGTTTGCAGACGGAAGCGAAATATCGTCTTCTGCTTATCGGGAGGTTTTCGACAAGGAGCCCCGAGGCCCACGCACGCAGTCTAAGAAACGAAAGCGGGAGCAGGTGCTCGACCTGGAAAACGACAAATTTGGCGATTATTTTGATGACGAGTCCATGTCTTCAGGAGTTTCTGAACCACCAACACCTCAAAAACCCAAGGACACGCGAAAGCTCGGGACAACCGGAGCACACCCGCCAGGCTTGGTCGAATCTGTAAATTTACGCTTTCGCCTCTTCAAGCTACTCTCCGCTGTTACGTGGTCACTTAGACATCGTGAGCTCCAGCGTTTGTACGAAGAGTATACTGCTTCACTCAAGCTTCTACCACTTCCTCTGTTCTCCCTTTTTGCTTGTCAACGACCGAACGTGCTTCTATCCGAAGCACACATTACAATCACTAAAGAACTTTTTGACCTATTACTCCCATCGTCATACAAAAATCCTTCCAAGGTTGATCCGGAGGGTGACGCAGAAGGATGCCTGACATTACCCATGTTGGAGCATTGTTTTGTCCCCCATCCAGCAAATACAGTGGCATTAGAAGACAATGCCAAATTGTCACTAGTTGTCGAGGATGCTATACAGCTGCTGTGGGCATGCGACTTGATGGTGTATTCTGAAGATTTTGAAGCAGCCGTTGAGAAGGGTATCAAAGCCCGGGAAACAAAAGCAAAGAAGAGGCGCACCGGAAAGACAAAGGGCGACGCGCACGATGCAATGGCGCAGGATATTCTCACCAATTCTGGGGAAAGAATTCGGGTTTTGCTTGAAGCATTAAAGGTTGTTCAGGAAGCGGAGTTATGAAAACGGTAATGGGGTCGGAATTTTTGCTGTAATTGGGCATTGTACATATTTAGACTACCCATGTCCATAGACATTACGTCGTAATGAATGATGATATCCTTAAGTATGTTTCGTTGACTCTCTTTCGTGACTCTTCTCGAGGCTTTTTCTTATACAGTGTTGTTACAATCGATGGTTGAGAGCGATGCTGCTTCAACGCTTCTTTGCTGCTGGCGGACTCCAGGCGGTAGGTTGCCATGTCTCACCTGGTCCTCTGGCCTTTGCCTTTGCCCATGGATCATCCGTCTTCTTAGCATCCTCTGTGGCCTCTTTCACGCCTGCATCAACATGCGACTCCTTGCCGACATCTTGCTGCAGCGGTGAAGCCTTTGCTGGGTATAACAATGGCGTCGGTGCAGCTTGTGGTGCTTCCATAACCCGCGGCTTGGCCTCCCATCGAGCATCCGCCTCAGCGGCGAGCTTCTCCATCCTGACCCGGCGCATTATATCGCCCTGCTGCTCCTCGACGCTCGGGGGTTCCTCCCGTGTATGTCGCAACCATTGGTGCCACTGCGGGCTGACCTTTACGGACGAGTAGTGCGCTGATCGTGGGTATTTAACGATTCGTCGCCAACGCTCGTTGCTTTCGGCGCCTCGTGTGAGTCTGAACTCCCAGTAGGTGTTGCCCTGGAGATCATAACCTGCTTATTTGTAAGTGGGAGAAGCAAGCCAGAGGCGGAAGATAGATTACTCACCCACAAGGAAGCGCTTGCGCCATGGTAAGCGTAGGGCTTTCCATTTGTACCAGGTCCGCGCAATAGGACCGATCTGATTCATGGCCATTGCGTTTTTTCCTGAGTTGTAAGTATACAGCTTAACAATATGGAGGGGCGCAAATGGTTGGTGAAGTCTTCACTCTTCAATGACGGGTAATTAACACCGCCACGTTATGATGCACCAGCCACCCCAGCCACCTTAACGTCCAGTCCACGTCATTTCTTGGTGGGCTAGTTGGCTGGAGTTGGGTGCATGCCGCCCAATCTTTCCTACCTCGATACTACTAATTACTTGGATACCTCGGATCCCCGGGACAATCCTTCCTTTCCTTTCTTCCTATTCTTCTCAATAAACACATCTACCCTACAAATTGATTTCTCAGGAAAGCTCTTGGAGACATCTTCATCTGCTTTATTGCGCCTTGATACCCACCCCTCCCTTAAGTTAAAGAAGCTGCGCAACGACCTCGACAGGATTGCGCGGTGTTTATAGATTGAAGACGCTACAGCACCAACTCGTACCAGGCGAGCACAAACTTGATTTATTGTCTCTTGAAGTGATTGAGTTCTACCTACCAAAATTCCGACTGCGAAACCAACATCATGGCGTCCGTATCGTCGCTCGATAAGGACCTGCGCAAGATGCGCCTGGAGAAATACACACCCGCCGCTGCAAACGAAGCTCGCTCATGGATTGAAGACATCCTAGGGCAGAACCTCCCTTCATCAGATCTTCTCGAGGACCTTAAAGATGGAGTCGCTCTATGCAAGTAAGTCACCTACCGTCCTGGTAATCATGGATGCGGGACTTACACATCTCTTTAGACTAGCCAACCTCGCCCTCCCACCTCCTGGGGTACGGTTCAAGCAATCAGCAATGCCTTTCGTACAAATGGAAAACATTTCTCTCTTTCTCCGCGCCTGCCAGTCACCACCATTGAACCTTCACCAGCACGATACATTCTTAACCGTCGACCTCTTTGAGCAGAAGGATCCGGCGCAGGTCTTGCAGTGTATTGGTGCATTCAGCAGAGCGGCCCATGCTGCTAACCCGCAGATTTTCCCCTCGGCGATTGGGCCTAAGAACCGACCTGAAACGGTGACACCACAAGGAACTGGCTCAAGAACACCTACTGGAACGCGCGACCGAGGCGCATCCGTCACTAGCAACAAGTCGCCTGCTTTTGGACGTTCTGCTGCTCTACCTCATCGAACTGGCGACTCTGGCTCAGGGCGGTGGAGTCCTACAAAGAGCCCCAGGAATGGACCTGAGTCTCCGGGCGCCGTTAGTAGCTGGAGCAAGAAAGAGCATGAAGGTACCACTGCGCCGGCCTGGAACATCGCCCAATACGGTTATCTAGGAGGCGCCAGCCAGGGTAACCTTGGCATATCTTTTGGCGGGCGAAGGCAAATCACTAATGCTAGTCCTCGCGTGCCAAACCTTGCTGATAAGGAGCGTCGTCGAAAGGAAGAAGAAGAGCGCGCCCGCCGGGAAGTCGAGGATGAGGAGAGACAGCGGGCGGAAGAAGAGGAACGTGCACGTATAGAAGAGGAGCGCAGATGGGAAGAGGAAACGGAAGAGTTACGCGAAAAGGAACGACAGGCTGCTGAAGAGGAAAAGCGAAGATGGGAGGAGGAAGAACGGCAATGGAAGTTGACAGAAGATAAAAGGCGCAAGGAAGAAGAAGAAGCTGAGGCTCGACTAGCCGAGGAACGAAAAGCTGTTAAAAGTCGCAGCAACTCCAGACTGACAGGGCAGTTCCTGAGCCAGTATCGATCTGAGCAAGGGGCCCCGCAGCAGGACGGTGCTTCAGAAGATGGCTACAAAAGTCGTGTCAAGCAACTGGAGCAGGAGCTGGAGCTTGCTCGACAACGCGAAGCCGAGTATGAGAGGGAGCGTCAGGAGAGAGCTCAACGTCAAGGAAGCGCCGAGGCCAAGCCTACGCCTAAACCGAAACCCAAGCTGGTATCTAGCCCTCCGACCCGCTCTGATTCGTGGTCCAGGGACGAGCGCGAGGTTCTACGCACCAGGTCTCCTTTCAACAGGGAGCCTCTACAGACGAACGATGCTCCTGTACTGCCCGCAAGGTCGCCTCGTCCTCTTCCCGATCCGACTGCCATACCCCGGGGTAAGTCACCAAACAATAGCAGCCGCCCTCTCCCCGATCCCGCCACCTACTCGCCCAAGCCTGCACCCGCCGCTTCGAGCCGTACCGATCGCTTTCTGTCCAGCAACCCAGCTCCTTCGCCAGCAGCGGCTCAAACAACATATTCCCGTGAGCTCGGCGCTACAGCTGAGCGCGATGCCGAGGATCAGCGCCGCGCGCAAAGCCAGACAAAGACCAAGGCTGGCGGCTGGGCGTCCAAGTCTCTCCTAGAACGTGAGATGGAGATGGAGCGACAGCGACAGCGTGAGTGGGAGGAGGCACAGAAGGAGACGGCTGCAGCGGCGCGCTCCAATGAAGGTGTAGACGGCATCGGGGGCGGTATTGGTGGCCGATGGGACGTTGGGCAATGGGCTGGCTATACTGGTGGTGATTCCCAAAATAAGGGCTCATTAGGTATCGGGGCCGGACGACGGCAAATTGTAGGAGGGCCACGACCTCTACCTGAGCAGCCGAGGTAAGATTTTCCCATCCAAGTAGAAAGAGATATCTTTGTGCAGGCCATGGTGAAAGATGGAGCATGAATGCTAGTTTAGTAGTAGTCGGCCACGTTTTGATCACTTGTGAAAACCTCAGATAGAATCCAAGATTATTATCAAACTTCTGTTCGCACCAACATTATAACTAAGCTGACAGATTCAAAACCTTCCATCCAGAGTGTCACCCTCCCTTTCTCTAGAACTAGGATGTGAATTCTCGGTGGAAGGCGGGTAGTTCAATAAATAAGCGAGATACTTGCCTAATTTAAGGTAAGAGATCTAGGAAACAATATAATAAACGAGGCACTTGAGTTAATTAATTCAAAGTATACTCTTGTGATTGCAGTCATTTACCCTAAAGTTAGGTAGATATCTTGATTAATTACCGAACCACCTAGCAGCCCAAGGCTTAATGAAAGCCCTTGGTTGAGGGCAAAAACTTCCAAAGCGCATCTTCCAACGCAATATACCTAGAAAGCCTGATCAGGGTAGCACACCAACACTGTACGCCAGGGTATGTCATTCATTAGCTTAGTTTTGCTTGACTGGCAACTGGTAAAAGATCAAGAATCAACATGTCTGTATTTGCTACGGGCAAACCTCCCCTATTTGGTCTAAATCCATCCCTGAAAGGTTACAATACCACTCCGTGCTCCATGCATATATCCCCATCGACATCAGAAAACGTTCAAGCATCATGGTTCACCTCGCTCGTCGCGGCCTCGTCGCGGCATCGCTTACACATACACCATCCCCCTAGGCTGCCCCTCGCCCACTCTCTTCGTTGTTGCACGGGCAGGTTAACGTCGCAGTAGTGGTTAAGAATCTCCTCGCCCTTTTTGATGCCACCTGGCCGGCCATCGAGAACACGCTCTTTCCTGGCCTCGAGGACCATGCGGCCGCCCCATTCCCAAGTGACGTTGGGATCGCAGTCATGGTTTGCGAGACACCAGTAAGGATGCACAGCGGCGACATCTGGTCGGCCGTCTCGAGGATTTTTGCGGGCAGAAGCGGTGCCGCGGAATTTGGCGTATAAAGTGTTGAGCACCCACAAATCATATTCGGCGAGGGTAGCGTAGATATCAATGTCCATTTTCTCAAGGACATGAAGAGGAGTTTCGATATTGTACTTGAAAGAGAAAGGGAGCGTCCATTCAGGGGGTGGGCCGGCGTTTGGAGAGACGTTAATGTCGTTGGTTCGAGTTGGAACAAAGTCACCCCAGATGTACTTGACCTCACGGACATCTAGAGGATTGACTTCCTCATGGGCTGCGATTGCTAGTACACGGGAAAGTAGCAGGAGGTAAAGTGTGTGATCTGCTTCAAATGCATCGGGGTCCTTGGCGATCGCATCGACGTCCTTCTCGCAAACTGCAGGGTGATATCGTTCCATGGCTTGGTCGAAACAGTACTGTGTACAGAAGACAGTGTCGTAGCACTCAGGACAGTTGACGGGCTCATTCTCACTGCCCAAGGGCGGCAAATCAGAACTACAGGCGTCACAGATAGAGTCCTTCAGGCGGTTGTTGGCAGTAAGAAGTGAATATTCTCTGAGTACAGCCTCACCAGGAGCTATATCCTCCTTAGCAAAAACACCAAGCTGCTTGCATGTTGGAATGATTTCGTAGTTGTCAGTGCTACTGGCTCCTTCTAATAGTATAGGCAACGTAGCGACTTCGACTGAACACTTGGGTGCCATCACGCTCAGATGCTCGTTAAGATCAGCCAGTGACTCCGGAGCAAAGCGGTCGGGTTCATGGTCGTTCCAGGGGTATACCTCGCGACGGACGAGGCCTTGATCTGGGAGGTTAGGGTAATCGATGTCAATGTCGTCGCGACGAAGTCTTCGACGAGCGACAGTAGTGATGTTGCTCTTGGTATCGAGCAATTCCTGATTCAAAGGCGATAACTGTAGGCCGCGTTGACAAAAGCTGGCGGCGCTCTGTAGTGATCCACAGAGCAAAAGGCCCAGCGAAAGAATCTGATATGCACGAACCTGGGCCAAGATGGCCAGGCGTTTGACTAGCTCGTCTTCTATCTCTGAGCCGGCTTCTGTCTCTTGGAGATCATCTTGCGGCAAGTTTCCATGAGCCAAGACATCGGGGAGGGGAACTGCCGTGTGCATCTGCAGAGACTCGAATGCTTGTTCATGGTATTCGAATCCTTCGTTGAGAACCTCATCTGCAAGAAGAAGTGCGCGATATGCATCGCCAGCTGCGAGGTCCGGGTACCCTAGATCTGAGTGGATAACTGCGCGGTCAAGGTAGAGTATCAAGTCATAGGGCAGGCTGGAGAGTCCCTCAGTGAGCTGTGATCGCCTATCCAACAGCTGCTCGTTCCGAGCTGTTGGGTCCATATCGAGATGCAGGGAGGTAGTCGATGGGATCGTCAAATGATTAGCAGTGGTATTTGGTGGGTTGTGTAAGTTGAAGCAATGATAAAGAGGAGCAAGTGAGGGAAAAGACGAGCTAGCGGATCTAAGCCGAGACTTGTGTGCGGACCTAAAGGAACAAAGTTCGGAGCCGGCATAAATCTGTAGCGGTGACAGTTCTTTGTATTGAGAGGGAGAGAGTGCGCTGCGTCCAGAAGTGACGATAGCTGTCGTCGAGTTGCCAGACAAGGATCGAAGAGCCAAGGGTTCAGAGCGGAATAACCAGCCGGGAGGGCACGGCTATTGTTCAAAGAGGCTGATGTTAGTCTGCAACGGGAAGCTTTTTGGCAGCCCAGCAAGGGTTCTTGTTGCTTAAAGCCGCCAAAGACCCTGAAATCTTGCTGTTATTGCCGAAAGCGAAATGTGAACAGGGTACCCTTCAGTGATAAAGAAAAAGAAAAAAAAAAAGTAAAGACCACACGCTTGGCAATGTCAACTGTCAACGAGACGAGACAATGGTAGTTGGTTGGTGATGGCGGAGCGAAGGTTCCGGCCACCAAAGCAACGTGTGCGGTGTGCTCACGACTCGAGGGATTGCGAATGGTGAGTGGTGAGAGTGTGCCGTTGTTTGATGATTGATCGCCAGGGTCCATCCAATCTATTCAAGCCAAAAGGAAAAGAAAGAAAAAAACCGTCCCACAGGTGGGAACTAAAAGTCCCTCCACACCACTTCACATCCAACCGTGGCAAGCGCCTTCATACTAGGTACGGATACCCAGGCACGTACATACCTTGAAGAATTTGATGCTGGACCTGATAGAAAGATTTGACAGAAAGGGGTTTCCTTGAATTTGGAACACTTATTCGCAAGGTACTTATGATATAGGGGTCCTTGTGGCTACGTATCTTACGATCATTAGTCTCATTGTGGGAATAAATGACCAAATTCGTATCATATTCCCTCAACCAGCTAGAGGACTCTGCTCCAACCACCAGCTAGCTTGGCCGGGCCGGAATCAATGGTAGTCCAGGGGAGGTGACCCAAAACTAACAACAAAGAGATCAACCCGGCGCACGCATATAACATATGTACCGCAGCGCTTACCCAAGTCTAGTTGCCAAGAATAACATGATACTAATATTTGGTGTGGCATTCTTACACCAGTTGAAGCTCGCTTGTGTTTGTCTCAAAGACAGACTTGTCTGGATTTCGTAGCAACTTGATATCAATTTATTGAGTGATTGAGGACCGGATGCCGACTTGGCGGGACTTGTGTCATCCAGCCTGTTGAATGCCCTGCATGCATGCATGAGAGTGCGGCAGGAACAGGCACACGAGAAAACGCTCACCGTCTCTTACACGATGCTGAGAGAGGCATTATTACCCCTCCCTGGACGATGTCTCTAAACAAGATGTTCCATTTCATTTGGAAACAGGCAACGCAGAGGCTATACCGGTCAAAGAATTGCCGAATGCTGTGGCGATGAATTGGTAAAGGGAGACTAGAACGTTCTTTGGTGGAGAGATATTGGCAAATATGGTGAGTCCAAGGTCAGCCATCACACCGAATTTGCCAAGCATCCAAAGAGAAATGAGGACAGAGAAAGGCTTTTCAAGTCTCTGAAGAGATTATTCGAGGCTTCCAGAGCCATCCATGCCCACCTGAGAATCGCAGAAGTGGAGGCCGCATGGAGGGGTTAAGATATTTGGAGGGGTCGGGTTGGAGGGGCAGGGACCAAGGGTTTAACCAGCCCGCAGCAGCCCTGGGAAAATCTGTCAGGGCCGGGCATAGCATACAGTCAGTTGCATCTGGTAAGTACTTGACTTATATGAAAAAGATGGGGCACTCTGTTGCATTCTGTGATGAGTGTATCAATATACTCAGTCAAACGATGCTATGCAGTCTCTGGTACGTACAATAGGCAGTCTTCACCCCAGCCTTGTATATAGCACATTCTTTTCGAGTGAGACAAGCGCTTTTTCAACCTCATGCTTTTGAGGGGTTGCAGCCCAGTGCTCGATGGTGGAACGGCTAGCGGCGCGCTTAAACCCAGTAGCTAACGGCCCCTCCCATTCACCTACATACGTCATAAAACCGCAAGCTAAACAAGCACGCCTCAAGGCTCAAGCACATGCTTGTGGCTTAAGGTACCTTTAGGTCGGAACCCAGATTTCTCTGCAATTCGTGGATTTTAGGTTCTCGCGACTGCTGGGTACAATAAAGGCCAGGGGGTCGTAGCTCGAAAACTGTACTGTATCATAGTCTATGCTCTGCCTGTATTCCTGTTCCCCTGGTCAAAAGAAAACGTGGACGGCATGATTCCGGACGTGGCTATTGGTCGTCTTTGGTTGTTGTGTGGATCCAGAAGAAACGAGAATAAATTCTTGAGCACACGAGGTTAAACATGGCGGACATTTAACCACGAACGAGAGACGGAACTCACAAAAAATTACAGTACAGTCGGTTGGTTACAGTAGGTGTTGTGTCACCACCCGGTGATGATGATGTTACCCTGGCTTGCCTTTTTACCAGGGTTAGGTAGGGCTCGCTCAATAGCACGTCAGCAACGAAACAGCCCACTGGACGATTAGATCTGTTTTGCTTAGATCTCTCCTTGGTATGTATGAAAGGATCTCATTGAACTAGATTTCATCTCGTCAAGCCAATTTTTTCTTCTTTTAAATTCATTTAACCACCAAGTCTACGAAATACATTGGATGTCAAACAATTTTGAGTCATGGGAATCAGCTGCCAATAAGTTTGGCAACTCACTTACAGCAGGATAACCGGCAATCCGATAAGCTTTTGTCAACAGCACGCGGCTAAACAGGGTGCCCAGCTTGACTTGCATTATCTAGAAACATCCCCAAAGAAATCAACCAAACATAACTCAGGTCGGCCGAAACCAAAAAGTCTAAAAAAGAAAATTGCTGCACTAATCAGCACGCCACTGTGCTCATCATTTGAGACAGGGCTGTGTCATTGTGCCTCATCATTCTTATTAACCTCAATCATCACTGCTCGTCCTCGTTGACCTCTGAGGTACCCGAGAAGCTATCGTGAACCCGTATTCTGCCCGTCCCCGTCCCCGTCCCCGTCCCTGTGCTTTCCGCCCACAGTTCTTGCTGGTAGGTCCTTCCCCGGGCCGTCTACAGTCCTGCTGGGTCAACAATTACCGAATTTAATCCACTGCTATGACGAAGTAGGTACCCAATACCACCGTACCTGCTACAAACCAGGAAAACCCGCCGGGACTTTGGAACCCCGCCTCCTCTATCAAATTATCCCACAACCTCCAAACCAGATCCTGACAATTTATCTGCATATCCTCTCTTATACCCTGCCTCACTTATCTTACCTCCCCGGATCAAGGATCAATCAGAGCTGCAGAAAAAACCTATCTTTCCTCATCAACCTTTGCCTTTCCTCCTCTCTTCTCTCCTCTCTTCTCTTTTCCCTTCCTTTCATCGTCATAACTCACCGCAAGCTCCAAAACCCGCACCACAACGTCACGATGGGTAAAACACAACCCAACCTTTTCGCTTTTCCCAACGTCGACGCTCTCGCTCCGGCGCTGCGTTCGTACATCATTCAGAGCCAAGCGGCCGGTATCGCTCGCCACGGCGCTTTTAAGGTTGCTGTTTCTGGTGGCTCACTCCCTCAAACGCTCGCCCAGGCCCTCCTGGCTCCCTCTTCTGGCCCCAACGATGTTGTCGACTTTTCGCGCTGGGAGATCTTCTTTGCCGATGAGCGCGCGGTACCTCTCGACCACGATGACTCCAATTACGCCCTTCTCAAGAAGGAGCTTCTGGACAGAATCCCCGAAAACCAGAAGCCTACCGTTCATCCCATTAACACCGAGCACCTAAACGACCTGCAGGAGCTTGCCGACCAGTACGAGCAGACTCTTGTTGCTAGCTTCGCCAGCCGCGACTCGGTTCGTCTTCCTATCTTCGACCTTCTTCTCCTCGGATGCGGGCCCGACGGCCATACTTGCTCGCTTTTCCCTGGTCATGAGCTACTCCGGGAGGTCAATGCTTGGGTTGCTCCCATCGACGACTCTCCTAAGCCTCCCCCGAAGCGCATTACTCTTACTCTCCCGGTCGTCAACCATGCCGTCCGCGTCGCCTTTGTCGCCACTGGCGGCGGCAAGAAGGATATTATGAAGCAGATCTTCGACACTGACGGCGGCCTGCCCTGCACCCTTGTCAACGAGGGTACTGGCGAGCGCTGCAGCTGGTTCGTTGACGAGCCTGCTGTCGAGGGTGTCGGTTTCCCCCGAAGGGCTTTCCTATAATACCCTCACCCAAGCTAGCTTTAATATCAAGCACCTCTGCCCAATCTCTGCGCTTTAACCTGACATACCTACCATGCAAAACCACGTCAAGTGCTGTCGCACGAGGTGGGGTTTTGCATCATGCGAAAATCGCGGGGTAGTTGGATGACGAGCTTCCTATCCATCATCCCCTGGCAACAGCTTCCCCAGCAAATGGAATCGGAAGACTCAGAACACCCACCGTGATTACATTGCATCTTCGAGCCGACGACGGACATAGACGGGAAACGTCATTTGTCATTCGACGCTTGCTCGGCCAACTCTTTTCCACACCTTTACGACTTACCATTTCTCTACAATGACACTTGATTTTTCGCGCGGAAACCATTTAGAGGGCGTTCGATGTGAGGCGGGCGAAACCGCTAAGTGTCTTGACAATACGAATCACAACCCAAAAAACAAATAAACCAAAACACACTTCACTTGCGAGGTAGAACTGGTGGTCCAACGACTTTGCGTCTCAGCTACCAAATATTCATTTTCACTTGATATCCGATCAATTTATGCGAGCGCGATGAAGGGAGAGATAGAGGAGGACAATTTTACTTGTCGTGAATCCCTTGGTGCTGCGGGTGGGTGGCTTAGCTAGAGCTGCTGTTATTACTTGAACATGATAAAAAGTAGTCTATTCGTTACACCAAGCAAGTGAGTCGCCTGCTGTGATGCCGCTGATGTTTATGTCCTATGCGTCATTGATATGCTTGAAATCCAGAAACCGCGCGAGAAACGTAAACTTGCGTTTCAACCGTCTTACACGACTCTCCAAACCGCTCCGGCTCTCGGGGTATCATCCACATCTTCTCGGTTCATCCTCTCGATCCACTCGTCCTCTCGCGCGAGTGCATCGCGCTCAATGTCCTCCATGACGCTCAGTTCGGCCAACATTCCTTCGACGAGTATTCGTGACTCTTCCACCATGCGCTGCAGACTCGATCGTTCCTTGACTTCCCCTTCACTTTCGCCTTTATCATCAAAGTGTCCCAACTGGTCGAGTTGTCGCTTCAGTGTGTCTAGTCGCCGAACAAGTCCCGCGCATTCGTCCTTCCATGCAGAATCAAGTTCGCCAATGAATAGCACATCACTCTCTTGTAACAAGGCGCCACCCTCACGCCGCGCTTCCTCGATCTCGCACATGCGTTCAACCCATCGCTCGAACCGCCTTACCACCCTAGCATAGCGACCTCCGGGCTCCTCCAGTGCCCAGAGGCCGTTGACGACCGAATCTAGCATTTGGATGCGTTCTTCTAGACCACCGCCAATTGCCCATTTACGGAGTGCAAGAACATTCTCTCGTTCAACCTCGGCCCTCTCACGGTCGTCGATCTGTTTGCTTGCATCGGCAAGGTGAGCGAATCGCTCTCCTAGCTTGCGCTTGGCGCTAGCTCTCCATGTGGCGTCTACTGTGCCGGCATCTCGGTGCAAGAGATGTAACTGTAGTAGTTCAGTTTGCAACCGGCTGGTCTCGGCGGAGGCTGCTACGTTGGCTGGGAGTTTTGACGGGGAGGGAGGAGCGAGGAAAGTTGAGGTCAATGGCTTCGGCGCAGAAGATTTGGCAGGCGAGTAGTGTTGCTGAAGGGTCGAGAAAGCTGGTCGAAGTCGAGGTGCAGCGCTTTTGAGCCTGTCATGGTTGGAAGTGGTCGACGAGCGCAGTGTGCGAGTTGCGGTTGTAGTGGTCGTAGTGCTGCTACCCGATGAACCTGATGAAGGTGGCCTCAGGACGGGGGCATTCCTCAATCCAGTGGTAGTGCTCTTAGCACGTGTATGTGTTGGGGCTTTCCTGGTTGGTTGGGCCTGGCCATCTGCCGATGTTGGTCTCACCGCCGCTCGAGGTCTCGTAGTAGTTGTTGATGGCGGATATCGAGTCGATTCTTTTCTCACAGGTTCAGGGGCTGTGGATTTGACGGGCTGTCTAACCGACGTCGATCTCGAGAGACCTGTTGTCCCGCTCCTTAATGTCCTCGTATTACTGGTCGTCGTTGCGCTTCTGGTCAATGGCTTCACGGGGAGACGACTCGGTGAGCCATGGCGCTCTGCATCAGTAGTACTCGCAGTCGTAGAGGCGGGTTTACGGATTGAGCGAGAGCGTTGTAGTGTGGACATGGTTGGTCCCCTCTCTCACTGTCGTGGGATTGTGGGATGAGATGGTGTATTTTGTGAATGTTTATTGTGATGGTGAGCATTGGAGAATTCAGGGTCGCTTGGGCTACCGGCAAGGTTCCATTAGCCGGAGCACGGTCAGGTCAGGGGGTGGAGTCCAGCCCAGTGGGAAAGCGGGGCCCACCCGATGGACTTGGGGAAACTGGCACAGCTGAGATCAATGCAAGGCTGGATTTGCTGGAATGGATTTTTCAACAAGAGGTATATTGATTCTTCCCAAAGTTTATGCAAGAGGACTGACATATGAGTCGCATCGACCAAGCTGGGACTGGCAACGCATGATACCATTCAGTCTCACGCACATTAAAACGGATGTGATTCACTTACACCAGTATCTCACATTCACATCCCAGCTTTATTGGGTGCACAAGATCTAGCCTCGACGAGCCCCAATAGATGAAATTCAATATAAGTAGAGAACTCTTCTCATCATTGATCAATAACGCAGCTATTCCTACTAGGATACCGCAAGAATATCCGTATTCCACAGATTTGTCCTAAAGAAAGCAACAAACATGAGTCCCATTTCCCTTTCGATATCGTGAGATCAGTCCGACAAAAAAGGGATATGTCCTCATGTACCCTTAGTAAGGCTTCCTCCCTTTTCCCCATCCAGCATGACAAATGCGCTGGTGATGGCAATCGTGGTATCTTCTGAGCCGCAACTAATAACATCATCCCGTGGTGTCTATGTTTCCTTAGCTGTTCCCTCCTGTAACCGTCCCATATAATACATGTAATGCGTGAACCAAACTCATCCTACGACGGTACTCTATGCATGACAAAGGGAAGAATGTGATGACGAAAAAAAAGGGGGGAGAAAGGCAAGTAACCGTGGTTATAAGAAGAAAATCGTAAATGATTGCTGCGTCTGTCTTAAGACAATTTGAAGTCGAGGTGGGTCCAATCACGACGTTTGCTGCAGTTGGTCAGTCAAACGGCGCAAGTCGTTCCCAGTGTTGTTAAGTTTCTTGAGGCAAGATTCGCATATTCGTAAATGGCAAAAACTGCAAGTCCATCGATCTTCAACATCCGACTTGTCGCAGGTTTGACAAGTTAGGGGATAATATCTGTTGGTTCGGCGATTCATCGTCCTATGACCATGGTAACAGGTGAAGTGAGATTCTTTGAGTGGCGGCGCCTTGATAATGGTACCTTCTGGTATAGGAGTGTCGGATTGTTTGGGGAAGTAGGCCGCTCGTGGATCGGGTTCCCGCAGGACCTTCATCTCTGGATATAAGGTGCCATCTCTGCCTTTATAAAGAAATCCTTGAGATTCGGATGGTACCAGCCTGGGATCCTGCTCAGCTACTAACTGTCGAGGCGGAGCATTCGATCTCACGGATGAATGTCGTGGTGGGAACCTAGTAGGAACCTCCGTGGGAGGCTGAGTCCGGTAAGCCGCAGAGTCACTGCCGGCAGATCCTCGACTTCCCCTCGAATCACTCGAGGATGGCAGCGCTCCTGTCAATGAGGTTTCACTCTTAAGATTTGGTGGTTCAGAGATTGGTTCGTCTTCAACAGGGCTCGTGAGTTTGGGAGTAGGGACGGCTTTGCGTGTAATGCTGGCAGCACCTGTTGAGGGTGCCCGAGTTCGTTGCTGAGGAGGTATCTGAGGGATCCCGTTCGGAAGTTCTGGAGATACCTGCGCAACAGGCTCTGGAGACGAAGCAGGTGACAAAGGTGAAACAAAGGAATCCACAATAGGCGTCTTGATATCCTCTTTCCGATATTCAGGCGTGGGAGGGCGATGCGCTCCGGGACGTGGTGTCGAAGCCTTGCTAGTGTCACTCGACGATTTCCCCCTGCGATGAAGGTGGAGCTTGTCCTTAAGACGATTAAGTTTGGAACTATTGCTACCCATGGTCGGGGTCTCGGCTGACTGCTCAGATGCCAACAGCTGTCGAAGATCCTGACCAGCAGGAGCTGTTGGGTTCGTGCTCCCAGGCTGCCAGTTTGGTATTGTGGAAATTTTAGGCAAGCTTGGAGGAATCTGTGGTTGAACCTGTCGTGGTGCGACAGCAGCACCAGTGGGCTGCGTCGCTGCGGTTGAGCCGTGGCTGGAAACAAGCTTCAGGTCGGGGAGCTCAAGGCTCCGCTCGGCCTTTGAAGACCGACGACGCCAAAGTTGAGGCTGCTGTTGCTGCGTTTGCGGCGACGAAGAGTTCAGCTCAGGTAGTTTGTTCTCTGGGGCAGGTTTCCGATTCGGAGCTGGGGTAGCTGGAAGGTGATATTTAGTATCCTTGGAGGGAAGAGGTGGTAGTCGATTATCGTTGACGGGTAATTTGGGTGCAACATGTTGCTGTTGTTGCTCAGTGGAGGCACTAACAAACGTGCCAGTCTTTGTGCTGGAGACTGCAAGTGGAGCTTGCTGGCTCGGCGATGGGTTTGCCTCACTTTCACGAGCACTGCTGCTAGCTTCGTCAGGGGACCTAACTAGCGACTCGCCCGAGGAGTGTGAGTACGCCGACAGGATGCTCGATAATGACTCCGAAGGGGATGGAGGTCCCTGTGAAGCGAAGGACTGTTGCTGGTGTTTTTGTGGTGGTGGTGGTGGATTCGCTGGCAGCTTGCCGATGGGTCGGCGTGGAATGGCCATTTTCGGCGGATCAGACGGAGGATTATCAGCCGCAAGCAGGTGCAACGGCGGCAGTGACGGAGGCAAAGGTTTGGCGTTGGCTATACTAGTTGAGCGCGGCGGTGGGGGAGGAAGTTCTTTGGCAGGAGGTAGGCGAGGTGAATCGTCTTCGTAATAGTCGTCATAAAAGCTTGGGTCGTCAGGACCTGGGACATCCGGAAGAGCTTTAGACCAGCGAGAGGTGCCTGTTTTAGGCGGTTGCAGAGAATTGGTACTCAACATGGTGGCCATGACGAAAGCTACCTAACCTTAGGGAAGTCGGCAACTTGGACCACGGGGAAGGGGAATGCCGTCAACTTGAAGCAAGATAAAACAGATGAAACCTAGGACGCGACAGCAAAGTAATGCAAAGGGCTGGTAAATGTATGCAATGCCGGGCCCTGGAATCCTTTTGATAATATGGATGGGAACCCTGAGTAATGCGGGAATCACGGGAAAGCCCCTCGAGGGAGCATCCAAGTGCAAGTGGGGAGAGGAAGGGAGAGCAAAGACCCGTGCGTGAAGTGAAACCAGAAGAGAATGGGTTGGGACGAGACTTGCGCCCTCTCAAAAGGCAATTAATGTATAGAATAAGAAGAGCTGAAACAGTATTATTCGAGAGAAAGTGGACGAAGAAAGGAGGGAAGCATAATCAGAGAAGCGCAAATGAATGAGGATAACGAGAAGATGGAAGGTGAAGGTGAAAAGAATGAATCAAGAGAAGGAGGCCTCGAGCCTGCAGAAGATACATCATCGCCTTCCAAGGACCTATGCTTGGTATTCGATTGGATTGCGCATCCTGCCCTGTTATGGGAGGGCACGTCCAGGGTTTCATCGAGAAACTGCCACTACGCCGTCTTCAACCCAATCTGACTGGACAAGCCCACTCGAAGTTCTCTGGACCAAGCCGTTGGGACTTACGCGTTTGACTAGTTGGTCCCATACTGTCATGCAAAAAATGCACATGTAAGTACTGTACCTTGCACCACGCTCATTCTCATACTGCGCGGGATGGGCGGAGGAGGCTTGTAGTGGCTTGTACAAAGCTCCACACGGCGTTAGCGAGCCTCTGATATGAAGGCGAGCGCATTGTTGACTGTGGCTCCTCTGGTTCCAGTACATAGCGTCCGCAACCAGGGGATTGCTAGGACTAGGCCATATCGGCTGAAACACCCATTAGATTGGATCTCGGCAGGGTTGAGGGAAGTGCAATGCAGTAGTGAGCGGGGAACTCACGCTCACTGCAGCTGAATCCACGTCACCCCTGCATGGATTGAACGGCATTCAATTCGGATGAAAAGTCAATCAAGACGAAAAGAAGGAACCAAGCCCGAGACATCAGCTTTCACGGTTCAGAGCATGATACGCAAGAAAATCCAATTCTTTGAATTAACTTTAAACTTTACTTCTATTAGACTCATGTCTAGGTAGACAGACACCAGCGCATTCCACTCATTCTGTGCCTGCTCCTAATGCTACTGTAGCACAGGGCAGTAATCATTCACTTCAGACGTTCCGTGATACTAACAAGCATGAAGACCGGATACATGCAGCTCTTCTCGTGGCCCGTTCTTAATTTAACATGTTGCTTTTTTTTCTGCATCCTTTCATCTCGTTTCACCGCACGACATGCTCGAGTTATACAGTGCAGTATTTAAAAGACAGTTATCAAGTACGTCAACCACCAGAGGTCAGACGATGGGGATCCTATGTCTCTCTCTCTCCCTCTTGCCGTATAGGACAGAAAGATGCACATAATTTGTATCCCATTCTTGTCCACAGTTGTCCTTTCTGTTGTTACCAAAACGAGCCTTAAGAGACAAATTGCAGCACAGCACGCCACAGTTCAATGAGCAAAACAACCTACCTTAGGTAGCGGTCACTGATACGAAGTATTATACATCAGCCCTTGTAACTGATCGCTCAGTCCAACCCAACGCGTCACGTCTCTTCCCTGTGTGCATGCTCGGGGCGATCAATCCTATATTCATCAGAAAGTCGAAGCATCTCCACAGCTAATTACACGCTGCCGGATGACACTCCACTCTCTATGAGCCTGCAATGTTTGGGAGCATCATTTGGAGAGCTTGAAACAACGTGTCAGCCTTAGGCAGGGAAACGGCTATGACGAGGTGGTGTTTAATTATCCTCTACGACGCGTTTGGTGTTGGTCAGCGAAGGTGACTGACATTCTAGCCCGGATTCGTCCCTAATCCGTCAATCTTAGCAAAGTCAATAAACCCTTGTCGTGTCAAAATTAGCCCGATGTTCCAAGTTTCAGAGTGCACAGATCAACCATGACGAACATGATCAGGCACACAGCATCGCTCCTCAACCCCGGTATGGGTCAGGATTTGCATGTTAGCATTATCTGGCATCGTACTCTATTCTTAACGATCATGTGCAATATCCGAGATAATACTAGTGCTGCAGGAGTTGCATACAAAGCAATAGACACGCGTAAAGCATGTGAGGGAATAAGCGTGATGTATTACCGGAGTCGTTGAACTTCTTGACACTCTTAATTACCGAGCTTTCCGGTCCCATTTTTGTATCTCAAGAGTTGTCTCCCACACACATGTCGCTCAGCAGTCCACCCTTTTATGAAGAACAGTAATGACAAGGTGTAGCATTGATCTCGATATTGATGTGCCGCTTTTATTCACTTGCCCTGCCATCTACATCTACCGTTGCAGTGTCCTCAGCGGAACATAGATATGTCAACCACGCGTGACTAAAACAATGGGATAGGTTAGGGCAATTCTGGCACATAAATTCTTGAGGGTATCGTTGTGACCAGTCCTCACGATAAGCGGTTTAAATGAACAACCGGCCGAAGCCACTCAACGCCAATTGAATTCGCCTGGTCTGTTCATCTGAAAGACTCATATCTGGCCAACGCTCAATAAAAAAAAATTAAATAAAAAAAAAGGCTGAACCGATTTCGGATATAGTCTTTCCTTTTCTGAATAGCTTCAAATTCTTCTGTCACGTTTCTCTACCCCGGAATGACACAATCTACATTTGATGGGCCTGCGGGGACGGCCCGTGGCACACAACAGCTCGGTTCGCCGCTCAAATTTGACTCCCGAATTCAGGTACAGCCGGAATGGCGAAAGTCAATTCTTAAGTAGTATTTGCCTCGCCGCCTGCATAGTATCGTGATTTCTTTCTTGGTTTTTGCCTTTCTCCCTGTGTTATTTCACTCATAGCCCTACCTTTCAATTGCACCTGGGATCCTAGGCCGAGGCGGAAGTATCGCTGTATCTAAATCCCCGCTCTCCTTCTCCGCGTTCCTTGTGGAGGCAAGGAAACATGACTGGCATTTTGACTTCAGCCAGAGCCTCTGCTTCGTCTGAGACATCACCTCTCCTAGGAGATCGCAATGGCGAGGATTCCATTAGAAGGGACGCCGAGAATGTCCAAGCAACGGATGGTGATGCACCAGCATCGTCAGTTACAGCCAAGAAGTTGCATCTGCTCATCGCAGCTGTGGGCATTGGTGTATGAACTATCTACCATTCAAGTTATTGTGACTAACAAGCAATGCTAGGTTTACCTGGTCGCTGTTGACCAGCTCCTGACAGTAGCAACTTATGCAAAGATTGGCAACGAGCTCAATGCTCTCAACAACACCAGCTGGATTGCTACCGCGTGAGTCCATGAATACCGTCCAACATCTTGAGTAAGCACTTTTGGGTATGACTGACGCTTCATCAGCTACTTTTTAACTCTCACAAGTTGTCAACCTCTCTATGGCAAGCTCAGCGATATCTTTGGCCGCAAACCATGCCTGCTCTTTGCTTACACCGTCTTCGCCTTTGGCTGTCTCGGCTGTGGTCTCGCCCAATCCATGGTCCAGCTCTGTGCTGCGCGTGCCGTAGCTGGTGTTGGCGGAGGAGGTATGAACGCTGTGGTCTCCATCTTACTGAGTGATCTTGTGCCATTGAGGGAACGCGGCGTTTGGCAGGGAAAGATCAACATTCTCTTCTTCGCCGGTACAGCCACGGGAGCTCCCTTAGGAGGAATAATGGCCGATTCGATCGGTTGGCGATGGTGAGTCTACAACGTGCCGTACCAAACTTGAACATGAGCTGAATAGTCTTTTCAGGTCGTTCCTTGGCCAGGTTCCGCTATGCTTTGTCGCTTTCATAGCCGTCTACTTCGTCCTGGATCTTCCACCCTTGGAGCATGACCACTGGCTGGCCAAGATGCGCAAGATTGACTTCCTCGGCGCTTTCACACTTGTGTCCGCCGTAGTCGCCCTTCTTGCTGGTCTAGATTCTGGCTCCAATCTTGGCTGGTCACACATCATCACTGTCGTTGCACTATCCCTGACGCCAGTCCTCTTTGTGCTGTTCCTGTTGGTCGAGATTAAGGTCGCCTCTCATCCGTTTGCTCCTGGCCATATAATTTTCGATCGTAGCCTGTTCGCCTGCTACTTGGTCAACTTCTTCTCAGTGGCAGGACAAATGGCGGCTATCTTCTTTGTGCCTCTATTCTTCCAAGCTGTTCAAGGTTTGAGCGCTACGGAGAGCGGCTCGTTACTTGTCCCGGGTATGGTTGCTGGTGTCATGGCTTCACTTCTTGGCGGGTGGGTAATCAAGCGAACTGGAAAGTTTTACTCCATCACTGTTGCCGCGTATGCCTTGTTACTCTCTGCAGTTCTGCCGCTGGGAGTGTCCGTGTGGTTTCGATCAACCCTAGGAGAAGTCATCGGCCTTATTGTCATGTCCTTTGGAGCCGGCTGCGGTACGTGAATCAGACTTCTTGCTACTTTCGCCGACTTGACTTACTGACCAATCTTAGGCATTACCACGACACTCGTCGGTCTTCTCGCCAATGCTGCTGTCGAGGACACTGCTGTCGTCGTAGCATGCTCTTACCTCTTCCGATCCCTCGGGTCCAGCATCGGCATCAGCACGGGGTCTGCTGTCCTTCAGCAAGTCCTCCGAACGCAGCTGGCGGCCCGACTTCCCAACGGTGATGAGGCTCGTGAGATCGAGGAGAATGTACGGCAAAGCCTTGACTACATCAAGGAACTACCGCCTCACCTCGCTGACCAGGTTCGATCAAGCTATCAAGTCGCGACACTTGGAGCACTTGCCTTGATTACTATTTACCTTGTCACATCATTTTTGATGGCATTCTGGATCAAGGAGAGACCCCTGAAGCGATGAACGAAGAGAATTCTAAGCACATGTGTTTCTTGGCTAGCTGTGAAGTAGATTTGATAGCATAGATATTTCATTGATTCTATAAATGATAGATATGTGCTCTATAATATCGGCCAAATAATGCATTTCGCACAATTTCAAATTGTCTCGATCGCGTCTATTCAGCTCGGCTTAATCCTTGCCTTGTGTGTCCTTTGATTTCTTAAGGGGCTCCAAACCAAATATCTCGTCCGAAATTAAGGGGTTGCGACTTTCAGTAACTTCGCCAAAAAGAAAAGCGTTCTTCTCACGATTAGCGCTGTTGGACATTTTCTTCTTGTGCTGCGGTGGTGACTTCGCAGTCGACGCTGTTGTTTTTGAAGACGAGGATTCGTCCGGCTCTAGCATCCAGGAAAAGGATGATTGAGCCAGTGTTGACCGAGTTGGAACAGGAGCTGGACGCGACGGAGCTAGCGAATCTACGGGTTTACTCCCATCAGGCGCAACCACATCCATATGGTCAGAACTGGAAGGCCTCGTCGCTTCGTCTTTGGGCGCTGGGCTTGGCTCGGATATCTGGAGGCCTGATATATCCACCTCTGGCGGCGCTGCTGAAACTGGCTCTGGCTGAACAATGTTCGTTTCCGCTACAACAACTTCTTGAGGATTCTCTTCGGGTGGCGGAGATTGTAGGATCGGGACCTCCATCGAAGAATCATCCAGGTAAATCTTGACAAACTGCACCTTAGCAGCCGCAATCTCGATGAGCTCAAGGCTTTTAACCTTGTCGTCTAGGTTCGAGGCAGATATCGCTTTGAGATTGTCAACCGTCTCGTCGAGCATGGCAGCCAGTTGCTGATTCCTTCTTTCCAAAGCCACTAGGCTTCTCTCTGCTCCCTCGTCGTTCATTGTAGGCTGTGGAGATCTAGGTGCGGATCTGGCTTCGTTGATGTTGCGTTTGATTTCCCCCATGGCGTCTCTGACGGCTTGATTGATACCAAGCTTCTCGCCTCTCTCGAAAACTCCCTTGGCTCCTTTGGCGGCCCCTTGGAATAAGGCTTCCATGCCTCCTTGCTGCTGAATAAAACGAGACGGCGACGGCATCTGCGATCTTGAACCTAGTCCTCTTTGTCTAAAGGAGTTGAATCCACGAAAGCTCGGGGTACCTGCTCGCGAGGTCTGAGGCGGCGATGATACCGAGGGCATCTTTCCAGTATACTTCAAGATCAGGGAAGATCCGCCAGACGGGCTTAGATGATCCCGAAGATACAGGGCATCGTCAACAAATGTGTGAGGCCCGTGAGCCCCTGATGGGGGTGGGTACTTTAGAAGTAGCTGAAGACAGACAGAATAATCCGCCTCCAGTACTACAAAGAAACGTTAGACAGGCAACGCAATCTACCAAGAGGACTCACAATCCCATCGAATTCGAATGAGCATAGCGACGCAAATAAGGTCTATCAGCTCCAAGGTCGGGTCAACAGCAAAGATGGTATCCCAAAGTACCAAGAACTGCTCAAATGGAAACTCTCTACTGAAGAGCAACCGGATCCACCGACTGCAGTAGTTTGACATTAGAAAAGACTCAAGCTTGGACGAAAGGGATAGACCAACATTAGAAAGATCTGTGGCAGGATCTCGATATTGGTAAGGTGCGTAGCGAGTTCCGGGTCAACCTTCTGCAGACAGACTTCATGAATAAATTTGCTCCGTTCTACAATAGCAGAACTTTGCTCTGGGAACCTGGAGGGTCGCAAAGGGGCTCCCGGTGTCGTGACGGCGTCCTTAACTTCATAAAACGACTGAGCGCGTTCCATCAGCTTAGCAAACAAGATAAAGGCATCATGCTCGATGAAAGAGTGGTCGAGCGTTTTGACAAGAGCATCATCGAGAGGGGTGTCTGATGGCAGGGTCGTAGTATCCAAAGCGTCTTGCTCAACAACATGCAGAATAGGAGCGAGTAGCTCATGCATACCCTGGCGGTAACCGCCTCGCTCAGGATTCAGTTTACAGTAAATGAAGAGGATGTCCAAGATGGTTGCTTGGGTCTGGTCTTCATGATAAGATGCTTCGTCGGGGAGTCTTTGAACATCCTGCTGAATTTCAGCGCGTACAATCTCATCTTGACGAATGGTGTTCCAAGGAGACTTGTGTTCGTGTCAGTTCAATGCCTGGACTCAGAACTGGAGTCGATCTTACGCTTGGGTCTTCGGTTAAGGGATCGATGTTCAGTTCCGCAAGGGCTTCAGGGTGCTTGATGTACTTGAGAAAGTGATCACGGCGCTCCGTATAAAGGCGTCTTCCATCATCGAGGACTTGAGACCAGCTCAAACCCTCGGCAGTAGTTGATAGGAGAAAAGTCTGAAGTGATAGGCTTAGTTATCGTGTCAGCCAATGATAGAACCAAGTTACTAACCTTCCAGCAGAGAGAACGACACCCTGATATGCATGGGCTTGAAGGACCATTGTATCTAACGGCACGTCGCAGGTCGCCAAGATGCGCGCCCTGAGCTTGTGTCTTACGCCATCTCGAGCTGTGTAGAAAGGTTTCGTCAGTCGAATCTAATGCCTACTTGTTGTCGCTGATAGGCGCAACCTACAGCGACTCTTCGAGAGGCCTCATGATGCTTCGCTACACCACGAAGGGAGTCGAAAGTCAATTTCAATGTGTCGCGAACAAGGTCCAAAACGGGGGTGACCGGGTTGAGTGAAGTTGATGGCGGAGTATGAACCTGGAGTTATCGGCGCTTCAGGTTCAATCTGGATTCCGCCTCCGTAGTTCGGCCCCACCTTCAAGCCTCCGCTGCACCTATGGAGCTGGGCTACCGTACTGCAGCGCTGAAAATGCTCCTGGGGCGCCTGCCAGCGCGTCGATGCCTCCAGGCTCAGGGGCTGACCGCCAAACAAATAGCATCATGCCAACTGCCTCGGGTCAGGTGTGATATTCTGACCTTCAAACTCCGGTTCTGCTCATCGGCACATTTCCTCTCCACCTCATTCTATACTCACCATATCCCGTGACTACGAGTTACGGGGTGATGCCTCATTGGGCGCTCTATCATGTCTGCAGATCTCTTTGCCGAGTTCAATAGCCTCTCAGATAACTCAACACCTCCTCCTAAACAGCCCACTCCTTTTCAGCCTCAAGTGCAGCAACCACCACCTCCAAAACCTCTACAGCGTACTGAAACCAGGGATCTTTTCGATCTCATCGGCAATACCAGCCATGCTTCACCAGTGAATACGCAGCCTTGGCCTGCCTTCCAAGCTCAATCGAGTGCGCAGAACACATGGGGAAGTGTCCCATCGAAGCCGACGGAGACGAACAATGATGATGATGATGATGATGGCTGGGGCGATTTTGAAGTAGCTGAGCCATCGCAGCCTACAACAACCGCTGCGGCTCCCATTCAGACGCCGAGCCCCGCTCCTGTTTCTGCTTCGGCCTGGGGACCAGCAGCAAGCACAACTACAAGCTCGGCGAACTCATCTTCCATACCATGGCCCAAGCCAAATCCAGGCCCGGCTGCGGCTGTGGCCCAGCGAGCACCAGGCATCAAACAACAACCGCCAACTCGAATTGTAAGGGCTTCGACGATGGACCTTTTGTCCAACAGTCTTGTCGATATTCAGGCAGCTTCGCAAAAACCTTCTAGCACTCCGAAGGCTGCCCAGCCTCCTAGACTGCAGTCACAGTTTACGCAACAATGGGAGCAGGAAACAGTTACCCAAGAACCACAGCATGCGCGAATGAAAGCCAAACTGAAACCATCAGCACAGAAAGATCCTAGTGTGCTTTTTGATGCTGAGGATTTTGAACTCCAGGTCACTGAAGGCGATGATGATGATGATGACGATGACGACGACGAGTTCGGGGATTTCGAAAGTGTTCCTCCCCCTCCTGCTGTTGTACCAAAGATGGCTTCACCAGCTGCAGTCACGAAACCGACGCCAACCCCCCCGTCAATGGATCTTCTCTCATTAGATGAACCAGCTCCAAGTTCATCACAGCAAACTAGAAAGTCACCGCCTAGCCAGCTTCTCGGGCCCCTTGCCTTTGGTGCCACTGCGAACTACCCTCAAGCGCCCAAATCTCCCTCCTTCCAGGACCGTAATCCTTTCCCAGAGTTAGCCATCAAAACGCCTACTTCAGCGGAGCCTAAGGAGGCGAAAAAACCTAAAGAGGAGACCCCAACCACAGCATGGCCGACTTTCGAAAGCGCAAAGGATCACAGCATAACTAAAAGCAAAGAACAGAATGATGGGTGGGGTGCTTGGGATGATTTCCCGGCCAGTGATGATAAAAAATCAACTATTGACACAACGAAACCGCCTGAAAGTTGGGACTGGGACGCCGTTGACAATGTTCAGCCATCGCATATTGACGTTCAGGACAACGCTCCTCCGCCGATTAACGTCCCACCTCCGTCGGTTATCCTTTCTGCTTTCCCCGATCTTCTCAACTCTGGCACCGCCTTATTCAAGCCCATGTCGGGTCAAAACGCCTCAATCAAGCAACGCATCGTATCAGACCCGAAGGCCGTGGACTTTCTACAAGGTTATATCCTGCTAGCAACAACAGCTGCACGCATCATTGCTGGCCGTAAACAACGATGGCATCGGGATAAGATTCTGGCTAAGAGCATGTCGATATCGGCCGCAGGAAGTAAGGGTATGAAGCTTGCAGGAGTGGACAAGACACAAGCTGCACGTGAGGATCGTGAAGCTGCTGATGTAGTTGCCGTATGGCGTCAGCAAGTTGGTCGTCTACGATCTGCAGTTGCTGCGGCCAAATCTGCCGATAAGGGTCTGGCGCTGAGGGTTCCTGAGATTAGCGAGAACATGCAAGTGCATACAGCTAAGATGGTACCAACAGCCCCCAAGGCTTGTATCATCTGTGGCCTGAAAAGAGAAGAGCGAGTAGCCAAGGTGGACTACGAAGTGGAAGACAGTTTTGGGGAGTGGTGGCTAGATCACTGGGGACATAAGGCGTGCAAGAACTTCTGGGTAGAACATGAGGAAAAGCTAAGACAACGATGAGATAGGGTTTAGACTTCAGATCAAATCGACGATAACATCACAGAGTTGCTTGGCAAGGTACTTTGTTTCGTTGTGTCAGTACAGAGGCTTGCTTCTCTGTCTGCTATCCCCGAAAGGACAAGGGCATAAGGCATGTGCGAAATCAATACCCCGAGGTTCTTCATGGTAGTGGAATCAGCTACCAGCATTGCACGACAGGGACACACGAAAGCTGTCAAATAGTGATGCTTTGCAGCTGCACGGCCGGTGATGTGTGTAGTTTCCGGCAGCGTTGCTCCACCAGCTGTGGACACTAGACGACCAATCCCAGTGACAGTAGCCATGGCCAGGTGATGTGACCTGGATATTAAGAGTGTAAGCGTCACATATTGGAGTCATGGCAACTTAGTCACAGTGATTTCGTGCTATTTAGGCAGCTCTATGTGGTGATAGAGCATCGGTTGAGGGCTCTTTGTTTACTGCAGGATATCAAGTTGGCGACGGTTTGCGGGGTTGGACCGTTGCACGGCATTCGAGCTAGGAAACATTAATGAAGCGAAAAGCGGAGAGGAACGTACAATTCATGCTTAAACGAGCATTGGGTCATTGGGATTGTCAGAAGCACGCCGCTGCTGCTGTTTTCTCCTATGGATGTTATTGGTATACGGTATTTAAATGCTGTACATGCCGAAGGTGCCACTCAATGGTGTCAATGAGGCTCTCAACCCTCGACCATAGCCTACCATTACGTTTAACCGATTCACGCTCTCGTGATATGATAACCCTGGAGGCCCTTGGTCACCATTTGACAACGCTCGTTTTATCCTGTATTTTTCCAAGCCCTTGGCGACTTGGAACCGCTCAATGAAGCGATCAATGGACAAAAGGCGGTGCTGATCGTTGTGGGCGTTTGGAAAGTCAATGCTCCGTGGCCCACTCCGGGCCGAGTGGGTGTGATAAAAAACTCCCGAGTGACCAGGTTACCAGGGAGTGTGGGCTTGTCCGTTCTTTGGCTCAAACGGACAGAACAAAAAGATGCCAGAAACTTGGGATGGATGCTCGATGCTCGCTTGATTCCTAGAGAGGGTTAGTGGCACATGCCAATCCTGGTCTTTGGCCTCGTGTGCATGCAACACGGCTGTTGTCAGATCAAAGACAGACAGACACGGGCACTGAGACTTGTCTAGGTACCTTAGGTAGAGCTGTAAGTCTAACCTAATCTTCTTCAACCTTCAGATTATACCTGCCAGGTAGCTCCGGTTCAACAGATGAAGAGAGGGAGATTCGATAGGAGCGTTCGACAAACTGAAATATCAGTCATCCCGGGGCTCTTAAACAAGTATGGATATTGGCCGTTCGCACCTGTCAGTTGCGTTCCCCAAGCGGCGGCTTGGTGATGCCCGCCACTGATAGTCCAGACAAACGCCCCACTTCTGCTGCCGTTTCCCAGCGCTCATGGAGAGTTTTAAGAGCCGATTCACCTTGCTTTGGCTTCCTAACGTTGATCGATAGTTAATATCAAACAAAATCTAACGGAGACACAACATGAGCAAGTATCCAACTGACAATGGTAGTCCCAAGAGAGCTAAGATGCTCGCCCGTCTTCTAAGTCGGGGCAAGACGCATGGCTGTGGATATCGGCAGGTGGAAGCTGGGACCCGCGTCAGTACTTGATGTCAAAGTATTCCTTCCCCTCACCTGTCAGATTTTTGCGTTTTGACATATTGTCACTTATAGAAAGCTGGAATTAAGGTACTTCTCACGAGGGTACCTGTCTTATCACTTCTGGTGGTCATAGCATCCTGCCCCTAGCTGTCTCTTCCCCTCCATCTATTGCACCCCACTCCGTTCACTGGCTACTACCACAATGGCAGACACCTTGAGCACTGTACCTTAGGTTGGCAGGTACCTTACTGCACCGATCTTTCCATTCTGTGTGGTCACTCGTGGTTTTGGCTCTCTTCTGATGGCCCTGCTCATTAGGTAGCCCATCTCTTCCACCTCTTCTTCTTCTTCTATCCAACCTCCTTCACCCACTTACGTTACGCATCTCTCTCACCTCACCTTTTCCTCACCTTCACCACCTTTCTTCTTCCTCTCTCCATTTCCCACCTTCTTCCCGCTCTCCTCTCATCCTCCTCCCTATCTCAGCTCTTGTTTCGTTTCTGTTGCATCAGCTGTTGACGCCTCTCTTAATTATACGCCTCCCGCGTATCGTTCAGTAACCCACCCGCCGCCTCCTCCGCCGCCGCCTTCTTAACCGGAGCGCTCGCGACCCTTGACCCCGCTATCCCGCCTCGCGTACACGACCGCAGAAAAAAAAAACACACTGCACCACCTCCCCATCTCACTACCCCCGCCTTCTCCAGCATACTTCTACGTCCTCGCAGCATCCCCAGCGTCGACGTTAAGGTTAGTAAAAGCACTCTATTTGTTATTTAATTCCTTCCGAGTGTGGCATTGTTCATTTTGCTATGGATTCAGTCATGTCATCCCGGATTCCGTTGCTTTAAATGTGCGCTGCAAGTGAGAGACGATTGCCAGACAAGTGGGCTTGCGCCTCCAGCATACGTTCCGCGCACACTTACAATTTTGAAGAGTCGTACTAACAAAACCGGCAGAAGCATTCGGACATTCTCCTCGTTTGTTCGTTGTTCTCAACTCTAAACGCTCTATCTTCAACTCGAATCATTATTTCATCCCCACGCCCTCCCTTTCCGACCTAATATCAAAATGTCGGCCCCTCAGGATTCTATTCCCGGCAACGGCAGCGACATCCTCGATCAGATGGATCAGCTCAGAATGGAGGACCGCCTTGGACCTGACGGTGAACCCGCCCCTAAGACGGATGAGGAGTACGCCCAGGCACAGCTCACTCTTCGCGCCATTGTCTCTTCCAAGGAAGCTGGTGTCATTATTGGCAAGGGCGGCAAGAATGTTGCTGATCTCAGGGACGAGACTGGCGTCAAGGCCGGCGTCAGCAAAGTTGTGCAAGGTGTTCATGACCGTGTCTTGACCATCACTGGCGGTTGCGACGCCATCTCTCGTGCCTACGCCATTGTCGCTCGCGCTTTGCTGGAGGGTGCCCCTGCTATGGGTATGGGAGGCGTTGTTCAAAGCAACGGTACTCACCGTACGTTGAATTCATTTTCTCTCTACGAAGCGGTCAAGGCTTTAGATCTTGCTAACATGCGCATATAGCCATCAAGCTACTCATCTCGCACAACCAAATGGGAACCATCATTGGAAGACAAGGGCTCAAGATAAAACACATCCAGGACGCTTCGGGAGTTCGCATGGTTGCGCAGAAGGAGATGCTCCCTCAATCTACCGAGAGAATAGTCGAGGTTCAAGGCACCCCTGAGGGCATTCAGCGCGCTATCTGGGAGATCTGCAAGTGTTTGGTTGATGACTGGCAGCGAGGCACCGGCACCGTCCTCTACAACCCTGTTGTTCGCACTCAACCTTCCAGCAGCGGAAGTGCTAGTGGCGGAGTAGGATACAGCCAAGGTTCGGGCAGGAGCGATTATGGCGGTAGCCCTCGTGTTATGCGAACAGGCAATGGCGCCGACTTCAGCAACGGCAGCTCAAGGCCGTACAACCGCCGCTCTGACTCTGATGCAGCCCTTCGAGGCCCCCCTACCCACGATGAGAATGGTGAAGAGATTCAGACTCAAAACATCAGCATTCCTGCAGACATGGTTGGCTGTATCATTGGACGTGCTGGTAGCAAGATCAGCGAGATCCGAAAGACATCGGGCGCACGCATTTCTATTGCTAAGGTAAGTTATTTGACCTTGAAATCGATTGCAATATAGCTGATTTATTGAAACTATAGGCGCCTCATGATGAGACAGGCGAGCGCATGTTCACCATTATGGGCACTGCCAAGGCCAACGAGTCGGCACTATTCCTTCTGTACGAGAACTTAGAGGCTGAGAAGATGCGCCGAAGCCAGCTCCAGGAGCCCGAGTAGGTGGCCGACGGACGTTCAAAATCTCATTGAGTCTTGCTTTTTCTCGTGTTCCGTACGACTTGCTGAGGTCAGTTCTGGCAAGGCGACCTGGGACATGTCCAGATCTGACTTGCCGCGAGGCTTGTGTTTGCATTAAGGACGATACCCAGACGACACCACCATGAGCGACTGAATCTACTTGTCCGACCCCCCTCCCCTCCGCCAAAAACGAAAACCTCCTCCACCCATCTCGTTTTCTTTTCTTGATTGTTCTCATCTCATTACTCTTGCTACATCAACCAGGGTACGACTTGTGTTGATTTAGGCACAGCCCTACTTCTCACCTCGTCGCCTCCTACACCAAACCACCCTCTTTGTGGCGCGATGTATCGCTATCAGCCTATAGCGTACCATCTGTATCAGTTTTCCTCGACCGCATTCTTGGCGACAACTCATTTGCCTCTTGGAAGAATGGCTTCACGGTGCTGGGGCGGCATGACACAGCTCTCCCCTAGGACTGGTGAACCACATCGGCGTAGTCCGACATGAATATGGCTTAATGACACAAAATTACTCTTTCAGAGCTGGTAAAGATAGGGATAGCGTAACCTCTCAGGGACCGAGAAGGGCACATCACGGTCCCTCCCTACAATCTCTACTCACACCTCGCGTCACCTTCCCCTCTCTTTCACCTCGCACAACTGTTTCTATCTCTTACACCCTCGGATCCCGACATTGTCACGCGACCCGCACCTCCCGACTTATCGCTCACATAATTCCCACATCACTCATCGCTCTCACATACCCCATGACATTAACTACACTGGCTCACCCATTGTGTATTTTGTTCCTTGCGACACTGTACCCAACACAAGGTGACTCTACGTTCCATATAGGAATCTTAGAACAGAACATCCTTGGTTGGGATGGATAGCTTGGGCCGAAGAGCCATCAAATAAAATCGAAATTATGAGCATAATCGTTGCGAATTGGTTTGGTGTGAAGTGAATGGTACCTTTATAATTTGTGATTGATGTCAGAAAGATCAAGTACCTACGGTAGTATGGCAGGCACCCTTTTGGAAAGTGGCTGCGATAACGCCACATCCATCTATTGTTGGACCCTTAGAGTTGCGGTAGTTAGTGGGCCCATGTGGCTTTTTGGTGGGACGGGCATTCCGCCGCATTTGGACCCCCGTCTCATGGTTTCAATTGAAGCCAACTTGTCAGTTTCATCATGGCAACTCTGATTGACTGATTAATTAACCATTTTCCCGGCTCGTTTTCGTTCGCTTTGTTCCTTCATCCTCTCTTTAAACGTCAATTATCAAATCAAACCCTCGTTTCTTTAGAGTTTCTGCGAGCATTTCTACCCTTCTCCTATTCTTTTAACCTGCGATTCTGTACAACAACATTAGGAATGGCGCGCTCAAAGCAACCAGCCATTCGGCGCGAGCCATCGTCCGAGTTCTTCAACAAGACGACGGCAACATGGGAAGATACAAATGGTTCGCAAACGAACCTTTCCAACGGTAATGTTGCGAAGAAGGTTATTGTCCCTGTGCCAGCTGCGGAAGAAGCCGGCTTGTTGCAGCTCGTCGTTGCGGTTGCAGGCATTTATGCTTCGTTGTAAGTTAGGACAAACAGGGTCCATGATGGCGACGCAGACTTGAGGGATAACTGCTAATTGGATTGTTGCGAAAAGTCTTACTTGGGCTTATTTGCAAGAGAAGCTTACCACGACGCCGTATGGTCCGGCAGACGCCCCGGAGGTCTGGCACTTCCCCGTCTTCCTCAACACCATCCAGTCAGTCTTTGCCGCTATCGTAGGCGCCGTCTACCTCTTTGCCTCGACTCCAAGCAACAGCAGCGTCCCTCACGTTATTCCGTCGCGCCGCATCCTCGCGCCCCTCGCCCTCGTCGCCGTCACGAGCAGCCTCGCCAGCCCTTTTGGCTATGCGTCGCTGGCACATATCGACTACATTACTTTCCTTCTTGCAAAGAGCTGCAAGCTACTGCCCGTCATGTTCCTACACATCACGGTCTTCCGTCGCCGTTACCCGCTCTACAAGTATCTCGTTGTCGCGGCCGTGACGCTCGGAGTAGCAGTCTTTACTCTGCACTCAGGCAAGAAGAAGGGCAGCAAGGTGCGCCCTGACGACGCGAGCACAGCATGGGGTCTGCTTCTGTTGGGCATCAACCTGCTGTTTGATGGCTTGACCAACAGCACCCAGGACCACATCTTTCAGATGTTCCGCCCCTATTCTGGACCTCAGATGATGTGCGCGAACAACATCATGAGCACCCTCGTTACGGGCACTTACTTGATCGTCAGCCCGTGGCTGGTCGCTACAGGCATCGGAGAGTGGTTCGGCATGGACGTTGCTGGTAGCGCGGGTGAGCTCAAGGCCGCTCTGGACTTTATGGCTCGGTACCCGGCCGTGTGGAAGGATGTTCTCGGCTTCGCTGCGTGCGGTGCCGTTGGCCAGGTTTTTATCTGTGAGTCTTTATTAATTTCGTTTACCAACATGTGTTGTCCTCAACTAATCATACCACAATTCAGTCTACACTCTCTCAACCTTCTCTTCCGTCCTTCTCGTTACTGTCACCGTTACTCGCAAGATGTTCACCATGATTCTTTCTGTTCTCGCCTTTGGCCATCGCCTTACACAGATGCAGTGGCTTGGCGTCGCGCTTGTCTTTGGTGGCATCGGCGTTGAGGCTGGCATTGCGCGACAGGAGAAGATGGCCAAGGAAGCTGCCAAGAAAGCGGCACAGCAGAATGGAAAGAAGGAGCTGTAGAACGGAGTGGGATGGTTTTGTGTGATTAGAAGAATACAATGCGGCTTATAGCTATGTAGATAACTTAGGGCATCGTCCCTAACAGATGGGTTGATGTACATATCAGGCAGGGATTGTGTGAAAGGGCGTTAAGAGGAGTCGATAGAACTATGAGGAAACTTTCATGGTCGTTCAATATACATACAGTCATAAATAAAATAAAAAAGTTGTCAGTTCCTGGTGGATAAAAATAACATAGACGGCATGTCACGTCAAGCTTGCGTGGATCAAAGCGATATTGTGAAAATCTTTCTTGGTTATCCACCTATGTAATTCCTCCATCGCCTTGTCTTGCTGTTTCAAGACCTCTTTACTTCCTAAAACGCCCTGCTGCTATAGCCCAAGACAGCAGCAACGCATCTTTCCCATAGCGATGCCTCCAACCCCTTTCCTTGACTGGGTATTTGAGCCCTCCTTAGGTCCCCCTAAGGGTCCTTGACCATACGCCACTCCGTTTTGTAGTCCAAAATAGACAAAGCGAACCAAAAATAAACTAAAACAAACTTGACAAGACGTGATGTCTTTGTCTATATTACACTAGGTCATCGTGGAACCATCCGACGCCATGCGCTGTGCATTGCTGAAAAAAGCGAATGTTTGTGTAAGGATAACGATTGGATAAGACGGGTGACAAAGAAGATGGGTTTTGTTATTTGCGTATCGTCGTACGGCCGGTCTTATCCAGACCGTCCGGGATCGAGGGTCGAATCAAGTGCAGTTGCAACATCTGCCCTGTTGCTAAAAACGCCCTGGAACGCTGTATTCGTGTTGTTGAATAGCGATTGTAGGTTTGAAAAAAGAAATATGAGCGAAAGTATTCGTTCGTGGATCCTCCTCTTGAGAAATCCATCCATACAGTATGTTAAGTGTCGGAAGAAGCAAATTTGCCATGTTCCATCATAAGATATCATCAATTGATCGAATTATTGGTGCCTCGCCCCTTGTTGGTGGACTTCTAGGGTCTGCGACAACTGGTGGCCTTCCAAATGTTGAGAACGGGTCGCGGGGAAACATGCCCGCTCGGGGAGAAAACAAACCCTGGCTTGGGGTTGGTGGTGATTCGACGAATCGCATACCGGCAACTTCAGCAACCTCGTGAAGCGGGTTGTTGGTCATTGTCTCGGCTCGAGGGGATAGGAGCGCATCATCCTCAGGATATGAGCCAGGAAGAGTGATGGTTCTCTCCACTGGCGCATCGTTGTATTTCGTGTTCGATGATGTGAGACTAGGCGCTGGGTTAAAGCGCGGAAACGACATAGTCTGGAAACCTAGGCTCGATTGAGACGGGAATCCAGGTGAAGGTGGGGGCTTCATGGTCGAATCCATAACCGGGGATGGAGCCAAAGCAGGTGGTGGCTTGCCTTGACTTGATACTGGCCTTCTGGGCAGATCACCCAGCTTGAAAGGAACCAGGTGGTCTGTGGGCTGCTGCTCAACTTCATCCTTCCATGTGCAGGTAGGTGGAGCAGAAGCTGGACCGGGTGAGACTGGCCTTAGGCCAGGTGTTGAGCTGCCTCGGAGGCGGTTCGGACTGAGGTTCAGATTGGACTCCTTTGCATCTTCCATGTGCGTTGGAAGAGGCGCTGTCTGGGGTTCTTTGGGTCCAATCTCAATAGCATCCGCAGAGAGAGTAAGTCTGTGCTTTGACGGACTGCGGCCAGTACGAGGGCGGTGCGAAGGCAGAGTCGTGCGTTTCGTTGTCACTTCTTTTTGGAAATCCTGTAACGAGTACATGAGTTTCATGTTAGGGCTAATCCATTGGCTCTTGGCTTGAGCCGCATAGTAAGCATCGTTGACGGTGATATCAGGTTTCTGGAAAAGACCATAGGCGATAATGAGACTGGCAGATCGGCTTGCGCCCTGCTGGCAATGAACGAGAACGCGTTTGCCAGCCTTCGTCCTATTATCAATAACATCGCACAGTTCCATGAGATCCGGGGCAATATCTGTGTTGTGATCCCAGGGAACATGTATATATTCAGGCTCCTTGAAATGGAATGCCTTTGGCGTCGTAGGCGTCTCAATCATGTCTTCGCCTTGAGGATACTCCCACGCAGTCATAAAACTAACCGTGGAAACGGCGGTGTCAGGGATCGGGCTCTCGATTTGAGACGGGGCGCGTCGGTGAGACTCAAACGTTGATCGAGACTCCCGGGCCGCCCTACGAATTTCGAATGGATTGCTGACTTCTCTGGCGCAGTTAATAACTACATCAAAGCGTGCCGCCTCATCAGCCGTTGGTTCTGAGTAGAGGTAGACATTGTCTCCGTAAATTGCGATTGGACCATCAGGATATCCTGGGGTCTTCATGTCTTCGTTATTCTCGTTATCACGGTACGGGTCATCATCTCGGTTGGCCATCTGTGTGCGAATCGGGGAGTCCTCTTCAGTAATTGGAGTCTCGAAAGATGGCTTCATACTCGACTTCGATGGGCGCAAAACCTCTGAAAGTCCAGATTCGTTTCGTTCAAGGACCTTCGGAAATGTCATACCACCTGGTGGGCCAAATGTAGCAGACTTTAGGCCAGATGACATATGGGGTGAAGAGCAAGAATGCTTCAGAGCTCGGCGTTGAAGCATAGGAGGCATGGCTGGTGAGGGCGGAACCTCCAAAGTGGTCTTGTGAATCAGATCGGAAGTATTGGTCTTCAGGCTCAGCTGGCTAGGCTTTCGTCTCATAGCAGGAATCATGGGTTTGATAAATGATGGCGACGAGGGTTCAGACACCAGCGAAATGGTCGTTGTCGAGGTCGAGGCGGCAAATGGTGGCTGAATAGAGAGACCTTTCATGTTACGCGCTCGCCGGGGTGAGGGCGAGGTCATGGGACGCTGTAACCGAGGAGGCTCGCTGAGTAGAGTGCTGGTATTAACGTGGCTGTTGGTAGAAAGGTTACCAAAGCTCGTAGCTGGGAAGTTGTTGAGGGGAATGAGATTCGTCGGAGAATCAGGAGATGACGAGGGAGATGCATCTGAAAGAGGTGAAGAGTCGGTTGTAGACAGCGTCGTAGTGGGTGAAGAATCGGCCGACTCTGAAGTTTGTGTAGATGTGCTGTCATGGTGCTTGTGGGTTGGATCGGCGGGCATCATGCTTGGTCGAAGGCCATGTTGGTGAGATGCGCTCATAATGCCAGGTCGTTTGGGTTCCATATCGACAAACTTGGGATCCACGAGTGTGACAGTGTCCTGGTCTGCCATTGTCTCGGCGTCCAGATCAAATACTGTCATAAATGGCGGTATTTGATCCTCGTACACTCTCCGGTCTGTTACTGACGGCATGGCTTTCTAATAACCCAGTTTCTGTGTGCGCGTAGAGTCGATACAGGTGTTCGAGGCCCAGGTACAAGTTAGAGGCGTTGTTGCGAGTATTCGCTCAGGTGATTAGGAAATACACGTTGGTTTCCGCCTGGGATGGTGTTGTTGAAATTATGACAATTTTTGAAGGTTTGTAAAATTGAACGGTAAGACAAGGATAAATCCGAGAAGAGAAACGAATGGCTTCGCAGGTCGCGGTGCAATCGAGAGCAGGTCCGTCGTTCGATGGTCAGCGCAGCTGATCCTGTTGCTGAGCGTACCAGGTAGTGGGCAGTGCTCGGCAAACGCACGCAGGGTGCTCGGCTTGTAAAAGAGGGAAATGAGCCTCGCAATGGGCGATGGAACGAGACGCTCCTACTGAGGAAAAATCGAATCGCGAATTGAGGCGATGGAAGCAATCGAGAAAGCAGCTACTGTCGAATCTAGCGTGTAGCAGGGAGGATAAGGAACGAGCCCAGAGAATATGTGAGACAAAGAACTGGCGCCTCGAAGACCATGGGATAAGTAGCGGCAGGGCTGCGAGTGGCGGGCGCTATTACAATGGCAAGACCATTATTTCCCTTTATTAGGGAGACCGAGTCGTCGTCGAGGAGAGGTTGTTGTAGACGTCTGGGGAAGGGAAAGGGAAGGGCAAAGAGAAGAAGATTGAAATTGAAGATCAAAGTGAGGAGAGAAGTGAGAGAGAAAGATGAGAGGAAGAGTAACGAGTTGGAGGGGAGTGTGAGACAGAGCGAGGACGTCTTGGGATTGGATTGGATTGGATTGAGTTTAGCTCTGGGGGAGGGGGTGCGCGCAAGTCGGCGCTACAGGTTATAGGCACTGTAAGTATATCCTCTTTTACGCACCGTGCTTTCCGGGCACGCTGGCCTAGACACTTACGGAGGGTCGAGGCAGAGACAAGGTACCTACTTTACAGGCCTCCATGTCATCCTCTTGTTTCTTGTTGGAAGAAGCGAAGAAGTCAGCTGCCCAGTGGAGGCGCTGCGAAAAGCCTCGAGACCGAGCGCTGCCGACATAGCAACGGCGGCATCTAAAACATCCAACGAACGATTAAACGGAAGCATTCAATCCAATCCGGCGATAACTTGAGCTACATACGGCGGCAAAGAGCTGGTTACTGTTTCGTTTTCGCCGTATGAAACAAATATCTGCCTGCAACAGGCGAAACGGAGGACAGCACGAATGCGCCTTGCTGGCGGTCATGTATGCTGCACGAGAAGAGAATCCCTCGGCAGAAAGCAAGGAAGCAAGCATGGTTCCCAGGATGATACAAGAATAGGAAGAGTGTACATGCGTTGGAGGCAATAAGATGCCGATTTGAGCAATACCCTATCTATGAAACAGAAGTGTCTCCATCTCAACAATAGAGTTCCCACGGTTCTCCTTGTGATCGGTTTGAAGCCTCGACTATGAATGAGTGTTCCAAAGGGAATACTTGACAGTGCTATCACGGTTTGGTAAGACGAGTCGCGATACGTTAGTCACATCCTCGTTAGTGGATGGCTAGAAGGGTCTTGGTTCGGATTGACAACGAAAGGTGTCCAATAGAAAGCAGTATACACCTATTAAAAACAACCTAGAACATGAACATCCAGGCCAGGGCCGCTTGCAAGGCGGCCAGCAAGAATAGACAAGTGAAGCAAGGCCCAACTGATGAGGAATCCCAGCTCCAGCGCTCACTCTTCCTCTCACTCTCAGAGGATGAGTAGATGGGGCGAACAAGTCGAGGGCGCTACGAAGGACCACTCACAGCCTCTGCTGCTCGTTCCAAGTTAGCCACGGCCGTGGAGACTGCTTCGTGAGTGGAGGGCTCGCTGCACGAAACGCGTCCGGGGTCCTAAATATAGATCTCGCGCAGCACACTCTGCAGTACTTCGCAGCATGGAAAGCGCCAATACTCGACCAATCACGTACCGGGAACCAAATTTGGGATTCAAGAGTTGCAGAACAAGGGGGGCGGGGTGCAAGTCGCGACGCCAGGGCAGGGGTCGAGGGTTTAAATTTAACCCGTTGGTGGGCCATGGGCTATAGGTACCTCCTGGTCTGCAGCAAAACTTACACTGTGCTGACGAGAGCTGTTCATGTGCATGTCATTCTGTTCTGTGACAATGGAACGGATAATTTTGCGATGTGAGCATGATGGGGATTTGGGGCCAGGGCTATCTGAGATCTTGACGGGATTAGGAAACGATGGGCAGAGAACACACCAACCAACCGTTCAATCAGGAGTTAGAGACAAAATATACTTTTAAGATTCCAACATTCAAGACCCTTTTGCCATCCATCCAGCCTCTTCGGCTTCTAATCTCCAACCTCCTCTTATGTAGGGCTGCAGGCCTTCGTATCGTCCCATCACTGACTGGTCAAATGCACAATAGTTACCACAGCACAATTCAACTTATTCAGAAGTAAAAACCCAGCTCTCTTTGACAGTCATCGTCTCGACTTTGCAATGCCTGGTGCACGCCACTCCGTAACGCCGTCGCCGGCCAAGAAAAAGATTGACCCTACCCCGGCCCGCCGCAACCCCGTTGCCCCGTCTCATCCAACTGTTCGGTGATTCGGCCGCTGCTGGCGTCACAGGTGGACAAGGGACCCTCTGTAACCTCTGCAGCTGCATGTAAGAGACAGGCGGCTCGTCAAGTTCAGACGGGGGAGAAAGGGGGCCCCTTGCTCCTCCACCGTCAACTAAAGCTACTGCGCCTGTTGCTGTAAAGGCCTGGGCTTCCAAGATTGGAACTTCGCTCGAGTGCACTGGCTACCGCCTGGCCACTGTGTTCGCTGACCGGGCAGCAGGCGTCATTCAAGTCGGATTGGATGGATACGATCGGCTGGCTCGCGTGGCCTTTGTTTGAAGTCAATTGCCAGTGCCAAAGGAGCTGTGCCATTTGTTGGTCACGTTTGAAACTGTCAAAGATCTCGTGGCTTAGCCTCATGTTTTGTTGCGCCACTGCGGCGGCTACTTTCCAAGATTTCTATTCTCGGTCGAGGAGATGATAATAGGAGAATACATACGCGTCAACTTCGAGGCGCCAGTGTACAGGAGGTAAAGTGTCCGAGTGAAGGCCAAATGCTATCACTACATAGGTATTCCAGACGTTGAATCGGTGGAGACGTTGACAAGATTAATGGCTACTATTTTGTATACGAAGGCTTATTTTTATCCATCTACGAGCTAAATTCGTTAACTAGTTGCGAATCACTTGCCACAGCCCTAATTGCCCAGTTATCTGCTCGTAAACGTCTAATATATCGTATTGCAGCTAGATATTCACAATCGATATAGGATAAACTGGTTGACCTTTTTGCGTATCCGGTCGCAGTTCTCGACCTTAGGCTAACTGCTCTTCAGCCACCACCAGTGCAATCCGGCCATGTTCAGAAACAGACCGGGCCGCACTTCTTTTCGTTAGCCTCCTTCTGACGGTAGATCAAGGCCGCCAAGCTACAACGAGAGTGGCTCGTAGTCTGAAACCCCTGGGCTAAGGAATGGAAGCGGGAAAATCTCGAGCCCCATCAAGTTTCAGCTTCTCAAACGTTCACCAGCGACATCCATCTCGCCAGGACAAGAAAAAGTAAAAACTGTACCGCGCACAGTAAGTACACAACGAGATTGGTTGCTGCACGTCAAATTGCTTGGGGCGAGAGGCGACGATAGCAACCCACATGGATGTCGAAAAATGGAAGTCCTTTTTTTAGCTTGTTCGTTCACTCGTGGGCTTCGACACTAGAAGTTGATCCGCCATCTACCCCTGCAGGGTTCGTCCACATCTTGTCACGATCTCCTGCCGTTGTTGGAAGTCCAAATTCGCCCCAGGCCTCTCAGAGACAAAAGAAATTCGACCCGTTCCTTTGGTGTGGTGAGCCACCTCACCTGAATGTTGCAGCACTGTCGGAACCTCGGTTTAGAGCGACACCTTCACCCAGGGCCAAGTGAGGCGGGTCTTGATCTGAAACGAGACTCTCCATTGCAGGGTCGCTTCGCCCTCGACTACGCAACTGTCTTGATCATCACCCGCCAATCCTTCTCCTATCTCCTGAGATCCAGACGCTTGGATACAACGTGACGAGGACTGTGTATAGCCGCGACTGCGCTTGTTTCGCATGTATTGCTGTGTTGCCGCCCGCGAAAGATCTGCTTCAGTGTCTACCCAGTAACAGAATTTTTTACATGCTCACCTGGGACTCAATCAGTGTCGAGACGTATCACACATTCCCTTGAGCCCTTATCCCCGTCTCAGTATCACGTGTCACTGGGCAGGATCTTGAAACTTGAACTTCTTATAACATTGGTAAGCATCTATGATATAGCCTGTTATTCCCATATAGGCATTGTTTACTTTCTCACAAGAGGTAGTGACGAGGTAGGGCCCGGTCGAGCGATCTTGGTTTGGTGCTAGTTTGTATTCACGTTGTCGAATGCCTGTAACTTAACGGCTTGAATCACCCGAAGTCCACCGTGCTGGGAACTTGCTGGTAGCAACTCTCAGGTTAAGCAAGGCCACGGCCTTCTACTATTCAACAAGACTTCTAATAACACGGAGTTCTTGCTCGCTGCTCCGTGTATATGTGGATCGTTTATGTTGAATCGATGAGAGATATTCCCTGGGGTCTTGTGACGCCATCTGACTGTGTCCATGTTCCCTGCGTTGATGATAAATGACAGGCAACCGGTTTGTGTGTTGTGTAGGGATCCATTGCTGAATGTATCAAAAGATGTTCCGTACAAGGGTAGGCGATCATTATGTTTCAGGTTCAACGCGAGGACGCTTATACCATACAGGGTGGCCACGGCGAGAGGCTTTATGAACTCCTCGACTTATAGATGACTATTGAATTCGCTAGGTTGTATCCTTTGTTGCATTCTCATCATATCAGAGGTATTATAAGTCCAGTTTGCAGCTAGGATGGCTCTCGGGTATTGTATGCTTGAATTCATACTCCGTACAGCTGTCGTTAACGTCAATTGTACCTGAACTAAGGTAATGCTGTGTTTGGTTGACTCTATTTACACCACCAGATGACACCATTACAAGATCGGTGGAAATAAACCCACTCGTATCTGTAGTAAGGATGCTCTTAATGTCAACATTTAGATTAGTCTTTACATCGTAGTTGTCGCATGATTCATATTCATTGTGTTGATGTCCCACCCTGTCGTCTTTTGTAGCATGGACTTGACGATTCGGAGATGACTCGAGGACTTTTGGTATATGTTCGATATTGTATTCCGTCTTAACCATCCGTACACTTTGATCTCAGTCTTGGCTACCTTTTAGCATTGTGATGCTTGCTGACAGATTACTAGATTGTCGTCGAGGCGAAATGGGAAAGGTTACCGTGTATAACTATCTCCTCCTCCGCTGAACACATCGACTATCAGGCCTACATCAGTAGCTTTAAGCACATATAATATCATAAATAAAGTATCCGAAGTGTTTCGAATTTGCTGTTCACAAAATTTACTGATGTGATGTTCTGGGCTCATGCTGTCGCTTACCTTAGGGTAGGTAACCAATTCAAATGTAGTTATCCATTATGTGTGCTCATAACAAATATTTTCTGTATATCTGAAATCTAAAGTCACATCTTATAGTTGGATTGCATGTTTTGTGTTGGTCTATCTGTTCACGAGCACCGTGTTGTGAAGCAACATGGCTTCAAGACATCAACTTCCCCAACCAAGAAACATCAACCGTCTGACAGTCCTTGAGTATGAACAATAAAAAACCCCAGTAGGTATCCAACACAAAGAGTCTTCGGAGTATATTCAAGCCATCTCCAAAGTTTGGTTAGGCCACCCTGTTTATTTCACTGGGGACAGCATCACACTATTGCGAGTTGCCCCCGCAAGATTATACATATCCGTCGAGACATCGATGAATACAAGCACGCTCATACGATAATGACGCATTATATAGTGATTCAAGCTCTGAGTTATTTGAACCAGCTAGTATGCCACATGTTTTGGATTCGAGTACTCGACTCAGCGCACTCTACTTCATGGGAACAACATAAAACATAAGAATACAACGAGCCAGTACCAAGACTTCACATCTCAACTATGAAGCAGTATTCATGTGGCAAAGACGTACCAAGCGAATTGAACTTGAACCTATTGGCTCTCGATCTCCAAGACTCGTATAACTTGTCCAGTGAAGTGCTAGTTTCAAGTCTGGTATCTGTTCCTGGTAGTATAACGCCACCAAATCCTAGTTGGTTGCTGCGTGAAACAAGAAACCCAGGTATATGTATACAAAAAATTCAATCAGGTCGTAAAGTGAGAAGTCTGGATAACATATAATGAATACATGGTCGCATCTGTTTAGTCTCACACTGCTGATAATAAATGTCGCTCTATCTTAATCTGAAGGACTCAAGATGAATCTGCACAAAACTTGCTGAACTGTTAACGAAAGAGGGGCATGCAGCAAGACAAATAAAGTATAAGACACAACGCAGAATGATGTGAAGATCGCGTTCGGCCGAGGAACTACAGCCGGTATTCTGGATCTCTTTACTTGAAAAGTAGACCTGCAGACCAGAGTAAGGATCCGCCAGAAGCACTAAAAAGCAAACATCGAAAGGGAAAAAGGAATACTCTTAGACATAAAAGCCAACTTTACATGGGTTTTGCATTAGCTGCACAAACTGACATGGTGTTTGCAATCAGATATGTGAAGGGTATACGTACAGTAGTTGCATTTGGTATAAACCATATGAGAGATATACGACCTAGCGGAATGAGTTCCTCGTCAGGATTAAACCTCTGAGATCTGCACGACTAGCGAAGCAGCTCAAGCCCGCGTGCTGTCGCAAACACAACAGGCGAGCGGCCCTTTAATCGGAGAAAATGTCCGGGTCCCGGTACATGGCGCGAAGACGTAGCCTTCTTGGGCCATGACGGATTCCGAGCGCTGAGGGTATTCGCAGCATGGGCAAGGGGGATACCCTTGCTGGTTAGTGAGTCCGGCCCGGGCTTGAACAACAACCGCACGGCAACAGTTGACATGGCGCAAAAATTAGGTTCAACAAAGCCAGACGGTTCATGTCAAGACACGGGGACTTGTTTTTTTTTTTTTTTTTTTGGCTGTTTGCTAGTATGTGGAACTCCGCGCTACGTGGTACCCGTTGATCATGACTGTTAAGTATCATGCTAAGAGACATTTATGCGAGCCGAATGCATCCATCATTTCAAAAGATTGCTCCGTTGGTCGACATGCACAATAATCTGTGTTTGTTATCATCCCCTGACACTGCGTCCAGATGTAAGTACCACGGGACGATTGGCAGCCCCATCTCGCGATACGACCCCCAGAGAGCCTCTGTTTCAGCACAGGGATAGGGATAAGGTTCGTAGAGTTTACCTGTGTCGAGGCGTTTCCCTTTTCCCCCCATGCTGCCATGAGACTCAAGAACGTCCTGGCGCTATTCCTTGTTGAGAACACCCAGCCTCCTCGGGCCACGAGCTGACCCCTGGAACAGGGACTCGTTACCCTATCTAATCCCCCGTCGCCCGTTTAACGTTAGCTCATCGGGCGGTTGAATCCAACGGTGGCCTATGCTCTCCCGCTAAAGGGCGACAAGGGATGTGAGTTGCATTCCGGGACGACGAGGGAACCGCAAATGGGATTGGGATTGGGATTGTCGTGGATGAAATGGGTCAAGGACTAGAACAAGTATCGTGTCAAGACAGGATGAAGCTCAGGTCGCCGTGGGAATGGAGCTTGTGCGGCCCGTATCGTGGGAATGGGTAGGCAAGAAAGAGGTTACCACCACCAGGCGTTAGAAGAAAAAGGGGAAAGACATGGGAGAAGTAAGCAGTGTTATTTGCGAGCTGTTTCAACAAACCGTTCTGCACTTATGATCAACTGCCGAGTAGCATGAACGAATTTGTCTGCATGCACCAGAGATTAGACTAGACCACGGTAGCACAACATTGAATGTCATGGCCGAGGGCGTCTAGGTTCTCTGCAGGGGAAAGTCGGTTGCAGATCGAATCCCCCATGTCGAGTCTACTGCAGAAAGACCTTGTCTGTGATGTGAGGTGCTCTGCAGCAGACCAGATGCCCAAGGTATTGGATCATTGGATGGTTTCGGTTATGTGAACTGCACCCACACTCCAGTCCAGTCTCCTCTTTGACATCCATCACCTGTGGGATGACATGGGGTCGCGGCTTGGTCGGGGTTTGGTTGAGTCGAGTAGAGTCAAGAAGCCGCAAACGTTTGTATCGTCGCCCAGGTGCTGTGATATGTACATGCCATAACCACGTTTGAAGATGTATTAATTCAGCCCCCAGGGTCCTCTCTTAATTGCCCGACCTATAAACAAGTCCAGCTGCTCGTTTGGACCGTTTGACAGGGCCAAGACTTTTTACCACGTCTTTTTATCCTTTTTGTGACGGTCCCCTGCTGAGTTGGTGTTGGTGTTGGATCGAAAAAGGGACCGTCCGTGTAGGGCCCTTGTCGAGAGGTCCTGCTCCTCTCGCTCTCCAGTCGCGGCGTCAAACTATTATTCTAACCTTGAACCCCTCCTCTCTTTACCATACCTTACTCTACCTTACCTTGCCTGCCTTCCTTCTTGCTCTTTACTCTCCCTTTTGGCTTCCTGTTCCTGGACACATCGTCTTCCCTATTATTCTTCTTTCTAAGGAGTTCCCACACCGGCATTTCTGCCTCTTCACCGACACCGGCCTCACCTTCTTTGTCTACGTTTCTTCCTCGACTTTGTGGGCTTGGACCTCGCATAATAACGACAACCTTGGCCTACCATCGACCGGAGCCCTTGGCTTCACTCTCTGTTTCATTGTCCCTACCACTTTACCCCCAGGTTTCCTCGACGACCTTCTGACTTTGTCCGTTTCCGAGGAACGCGTTTCAAGATCACACGGACGCTTTGACAACGACCACAGTCTCGAGTCAAGGCATTCGGCTGTCTTAGTCCATTGTTCTATGAGACGGCCCATACTGAGACTACCACTACCGCATGCATTCATTGTAATAGCTAATATCTCACGATTTGTCAACGGGCTTGGCTATTTATCTGGCCAGCGGCAGCTCACATTCGAGAGATCGATACATTATTATCAGCAACCTGGACAACGAACTCTTCCACAGGACGATTCCACAGCCATTACCAACCAAAAAGCGAGACCTGCTTTTGAGGCTTTTCCCGACCTCAAAATCGGTTGACGTCGTATCTGCAAGCACTTGCTGGGATGCTCCGGCGCTGCGATGGCCGAGACCATGACGGTAAAAGGCGGTTTCACCAGTGCGGGCCAGTCAGGCCCCGACGGTGCCCACCAGCAAGAGCCTGGACATCTGCCAACTCTCGCTTCACTCAGCACCTCTTCCAGGGCTTCAGCTGCCCATCAATCTGATGCCTCCTCATCTACCGTTCTAGCCAACGCGGATTTGCATCGCCAGAGCCACAGCTCATCTAAGCTGCCCGCTTTTCGCTTCACTGACCGACGAAGCAGCAGCAGTGGAAGTGTCCCCCTAGCTAAAAAGGGCGACCCCCTGGCAATTAGCAGCAACCAATACAACCATAACAGAAACCAAAATCTCGATTTGAGAAACAATAACAACCACGATTACAGCGGCGATTATCTCAACCACAAACCAACAACATCGGCATCAACACCAAGCTCTCCTCCTGCGACCACTTCTGACAACGCATCAGCGGCGCTACCTCTGCAGTCGTCGCTTTTGTCGTCGATTGTCTCACCCAATCCGGACCCTAGTATTGCTCCGACTGTCTCACTCACGGTCCCGAGCGCAGTTGCATCGGTACCAGCATCAGCAGATCCAGGCTCATTGGTGACCCCGAACAGCGCCGCTAGTGCACCAGTCACAGCGCCGGATCCTGTCCTAGTATCAGCAACAATCCCGGCGACGACCCATTCTAACACTTCTCACCCGACAACGCATCACCACGACGAAAAACGCGCCGTCGCTGCATCTACCTCTGCATTTGCATCTGCGTCCACAGACCCATCCACGAACACGACGCCATCCACATTGCTATCTAGAAATCCATCCTCACAGCCCGAGGAACCCAAGTCGCCTAACGAAACCATTTCACCGCTGCTCTCGCGAACCCATTCTAGGACCTCTTCAGTCCAACCATCGTCATCGGTAGTCGAGCCTTCACCCCAGGCCAGGCGTCCCGCATCATACCCCGACGCTCCAGCGCCTGACGCACTCTCCCCACATCCTGCTTCTGCAGCCTCCAAGACTCGGACTCGACGACCCTTGGTATCTCGCAGATCGACTGCTGGCGCCTCTTTCACTGGCCCGCCACCTTCTCTCAACCCCGAGCGCCTTCAAGCCATCGAAGCCGCCCAGGAAGGCCAATCCACCTACCCCTCCTCATCCGATAATTCACCAACCGGATCTCCTTCTGGCCAACGCGAGTTAATTTTGCCCAAGACGTTGTCCAGATCGAGTTCGACCGATGAGAGGCGAGCGTCAGTCTCGCAGCGCCCGCCCGTCTCTTATCGACCACCTCTCAACACCAGCAACAATACCGAACCATCATCGTCGACCCCCGTTCGTGTCCCGCCAATTCGGGCCTTCCGATCATCAGGCTCTCGCAAGAGCCTTACGCTCGACATGAATTCGAGATCGCGCTTCCACGATTTAGGCGACGATGTCGAAGACACTAACCATGACCGTACTCTGCGCGCTTTGGAGGGCAGAAGCGATCAAGATGTTCTTCATTCAGCACCTCCCTTTTCAAGTCGCCATGGCGCCTTTGACAACGATGATACCGGTGACGTATTTCTTAAGATTGCCAGAGAAGAGGCCTCCCGGCGCCAGACAGACGAGCAGCCTTCCGACGAGACTCGCAGTGTAGTGGTAAGTTCCCTTTCCTTCGGTTCAGATTATTTCTTAGTTATCTTCGGATACTGCATGGGGGCTATGCGCTCGGCGCATGCGCTCTTTGACTGTGCGAAACTTTTCAGGATCCACAAGAAATTCATTTTTGTATTTGCTTGACTCGTTTGCAAAGCCGCATTTGGAACATCGTCTGCTTTGTTGCTCCAAAGCTAACTGAAACAGTCTCGAGCGACACGATTCACACACCGACGACCGCTATCCTCGGTGGTCCCCATACACCAGCCCACTTCACCTCCCCAGGTTCGGCGTCGGCTTTCTGACCAGCAAGAGACCTCACGCTCACGCTCGAGGGGATATGACGACGACAGAGCCAGCGAAATTACTCGCATGTCTACTTATCGCACATTGCCCCGAGAAAAAGCAGCATCGGCGCATCCGGGAGAGGATTTGGGTCGCTCGCGAGGTTCTACCTCAACCATGCGCCCTTCGCCAGTGACGCCTCGATCAATTATCTTCCAAGAACCTGGCTCCGAACATTCACTTTACTCACGCCGACGATCATCGGTCACCGATAACAATGCAAGCGGACAAAATCGAGGTTCTGCCTACAAATCTATGGGCCACGGCCACAACAAAACATACAATTCGTCTCCGCTTGTTCGATCATTCGATTTTCAACGTCAATCGAACCAAGAAAATGGCAATGGGCAGGAAGGAACCGAGTCGACTCTGTCGACCACTGCCCCCTCCACGGTATGGGATGAACTGGACGACCTTAAATCACGGATTCATCGACTAGAACTGACTGGTAAGCTTCCTTCGACTTCCGGCGCTGCCGTGTCGAGATTATCAGATGAACGACCACCGACCGCGACGACGACAGTAACAACCATGTCCTCCTCCCCTAAGCGACTCGAAAATGGCAACCAAAGCACCGACGTTGCTAGCACCACGTCTTCGCACCGAGAGTCGCACTCTATTCTTCAGTCCGCCCTTGCTAAGTCCAAGGTTTTGCTAGACACTGAGGTGTACCAAGCTCTTGAGTCTGCTGCGAACGATGCTATGTCCCTTGCTTCTATGATGGGAACCCCTGGCCAACCCGGACCTATTACCAGCGGCGCCAGCACTATCGGCTCGAACGCCACCGTTACCGATCGCCAATTGAGACGAAAAGCTGAGAGCGTCTGCCGCAGCTTGACAGAGCTTTGCCTTGCATTGGGCGAGGACGTTACCCAGACACGGATGCCACGGCAGTCAATCGAGGTACCGGCCCCTGCCCAGAGTGAAGCACCAACTACACCAACAGTCAACAAAACTTTCTCTGGGTTTTCCTCGCAACGCCGACAAAGCATTGGAAACAGCGAGCAGAATCCGGTAAAGGCGATCACGAGTCCTAGAGCTATGTCCAAGTTTGAAGAGAGAAGACTCAACATCCTCAACGGCAGCTCTCTCCCCACATCTCGTATGCCCAACTCGACACCATCGACCCCACTTGAGGCAAACTCGAATCGACGATCTTCTCTTATGGTATCTAGGTCTCGTCGAGCCGGCACAGAAGAGCTGGACGATGGCAGGAAGTCCTCGCTTCTGCTTAGAACCAGACGCGCGGGCACTGAAGAGCCTGAAGAGGGTCGCAGAACCTCTTTGTTCGTTCGTAACCGTAGAAACACGGTTGGCGAAGAAGGCGAAGAAGAAACCAGGTTCCGATCGCCCTCTCGCGCCCATACCGATCTCAACACAATTCGAGGAGTGACACAAGACCAGACGCCACAGCCACAATCGACCGATACCACCTCGGCTATTCCGCGTCGGCGCTTCGCTTCATCGAACTTTAGTGTGTCTCGGCTGGCAACGCCTTCCGTTAACACTGCAACGCCTCCTCGGAGGTACTTGGAGAGATCTACTCAACAAGATCATGGCAACAGTGTAGCTGACAAGCTTGCTGAAGAGCGTGGACAACGCTACATGTCTCTTGGGCAGACCACCTTGATCAATCGAAGTGGCAGCATGATCAGAAGGCCGAACCGAGATAGCATTGCGTCTGCCAATCCTTCTACAGCTGCTGGCAGCTACAGATGACGCCAATGACCAATGATTTTCATTGATTTTACGACTGTACTACTATAAAACTATGTTTCGACCGCAGGACGTCGCTATTTTCCTATATTTGTTTGAACGGGAGACACCTCATTTTTCATTTCCCCCTTTGTTTCGCATTCGATTCGGCTTGACGATTCATGACGAGCGTCACCGGTGACAGGCTCGCTCACCGTTTTGCTCGGTGTATATACGCTGTCCATAGACAAACAATTGTGCGAAGAGGACGAAAAGCCTGAAAGGAAAGCAAAATCACGGTGTTCGGATGGTTTGTCTTTTGAAAACGGCGCACCACGAGAGTGGCTTTGTAAGGAAGGAGCCTTTGCTGTTTATCCCTTTGATAGCAGGCATAGGAAAGGGGAACTAGGATAAGCATATGGATATTGAGTTAGTTTAATGTATGATATGGCTTGATCGTGCTAGTAACGATCTTTCAACGGCTTAAACTGCAGCCTCGTTTTCTCTTATGTTTTGTGACGTTTCCTGAACGACTAATGATGCAGTAGTATTAGAACGCCAATTCAGGTGCCAACAATTATCTGGCCCATTGGACTAAGAGTTATTTACAATAATAAACCAATGTCTTAGACAACTCATGTCAAATAAAATAGTAATTAGAGATTGGAAATCATGACTCCTTGTTGAGAGTGCAACAAGTTTGAGAGGCTTGGAGGGCTGAGTCAGGCCGACATAAAAGTTGCAGGCACTCGCTACCTACTGTAGGTAAAGCTGGGCTCCACTAGCAGCCTAAGCTGTCACTAGAATTATTTACTTCTGAATGATTCATAGCTCGATGCTCTCCATCTACACATCAAAGCTGAAAAGGTCTTTTTTGTTTGTTGCTTTCTCCGGTGCAAAGACACCACAAGTTCAGCCAGTTTTCGCCTCAGCATCTGCAAAGACTCATCTCTCCATTTATCGATCATTACATCACAGGTTTTCTGCACCAAGGGTAGACAGCATGGCCGACGATCTACAAGACGCGGCGCAAGATGACGCACGCTTGGATATGGAGGAGAGGGTGAAAAACAAGGCCTATAGACCGAAGGGTGATAAAGGACGTGGAAGAGGTGGAGGTGGAGGTGGACAGGGCCGAGACGTACAGGTGTCCAAGGCCTTGTCGAAGCTCTTGAGACATCAAGCAGCCAACGCTGGTATCCAACTTGACGATGAAGGCTATGCGCCGTTGAATTCAGTGGTAAGTCAAAGTGTGATTTAGCTGAAGAGTTAGGCAGACTTGATCTATCTTGATAAAACCAAGCATCTCAACCTTAGGCCTAGGCTAACCTTACCCTTTCAGCTCGCTTGGGGTCCGTTGCGATCTCTCAAGGTCACACTTGACGACGTTCAATCAATCGTCAGTTCCAACGACAAGCAGCGCTTCGCCCTCAAGCCCAACCCGGCCACCAACCCATCTCTTGATATCATATCCACTTCACCCGCTGACTATCTCATCCGCGCCAACCAAGGACACTCCATCAAGATCGAGTCAGCAGCCCTCCTCGCTCCCATCACCCTCGAGGCCGGAAACGTGCCTGCGCGTGTCCTCCACGGATCCTTCTTTTACTTCTGGCCTCGCATCGTGGAGACGGGTGGTCTTAAGCCCATGAGCCGTAACCACGTGCATTGCTCAACAGGAGCACCCGAGGAAGGTGTTGTGAGCGGCATGCGCAAGGATGCAGAGCTCATCATTGAGATTGACATTGAAGCGAGCTTGAAGGACGGTGTTAAGTGGTGGTTGAGTGACAACGGAGTGTTGCTGACCGAGGGCGATGAGCAGGGCATCTTGAGCTCAAAGTACTTCAAGCTGGTGACGGGACGTAAGGTTGATGTTGGTGTGCTGTGGCAGGATGGACAGTGGATTGCTGATTTGCCGGCCAGCTTGAAGATAAGTCCGCCGTTTGGTAAGGGGCCCCGTCAAGGTGGTGGACGAGGAGGGAGAGGAGGGAGACGAGGTGGTTCATAGTGGATAGACCTAGAAATTATGAACTGAATGCCCTTGACTTGTACGAAGCGATGTCGTGTTTCTGATATGCAACCTGGTGTATCAAACTGCCCCTGAGTAAACCATTCTAATAACCTCTGGTTTCTAACCCCACGACCAATATCGATCCTATCCCTTTCTAACCCACAACCAAGACAGAATAACAAGAAGTAGAAGAAAATAGCCCAAGCTCATGACGAAATAGTATCCATGATGTTTGCAATCTGTTCCTTCTTGGCCCGCTCCTCCTTCTCCAGCCACTCAAGCACCCTCTCTGCAACCATATCCTCAGCTCGCTGCCGACCCACGATTCCATTGACAACGCCCATATCCTCTGGGATCCTCCCATCGTTTCTAAAGTTGGGACGTCCCTTCCAGGTGTCATCAGCATCGCTGTCTCGCTCGATATCATACTCGGGGATGCCGTATCCAAGACGGCCACTGAGACTAGCGACACGCTCTCGAATTGTAGGGCCATGAGTAGCAGTAGCAGTAGCGGTAGAAGCAGTGACCTGTCCCTTTTTACCGCCGTTTGAGCGTGATGGAAAGGCTGTGGACACGCCGCCGTCAGAGTTGTCTTCCTCGGCCTTTACTCTCGTGTGAGCAGGAGAGTCTTGTGTCATCGACGCGGGCCTCTTGCTACCGCGGGGTGATGGCTCAACACCCTTGAGGAAGTTGAATGCTTGCATGGCTGCGAAGTTCTTGGCCTTTTGTGCCTTCTTGAAGGACGGGACCTCTTCACCAGCCTGGAAGCCGTAGCCTACTTGGGGAAACTGCTCGTTGTTCCTGGAAGGAAGAATACAGTAGACACGAGATCGGGGTATAACTGTGCCACATACATTCTCATTCCAGGTCTCTGCAGGGGTAAACTTGGGAACTGTGATCTTGTTCTGTTGACAATATTCTAGTGGACAAACAGGGTCAGTTGCTTGTTATGCATGCAGCCGGTATTTGTTGCAGACACTTACGATTCAGTTCGCTCACCCATGTATCCTCGACTTCAATGTCGGGGACAGGGACAAGCTCGATGAGCTGGGAGATTGCAGCGATCTGCTGTTTACTTAGTTGGGCGGGCTGCTGGGTTCGCTCTTCCTCGGCCTTTTTCTCGTTGGCGAATTCAATGAGCTGGTCCCAGGGTATTCCCCCGCGGAGGGCCGTAGAGCCGTGATTCGCCATCGCATGGAGAGTTGTTGAAGGGTGTAGTGTGGAAGTGGTGAGGGGGGAACTTTAAGAAGTGGGATGAAATCAGAGGTTGAGCGGATGGGCGTGGGAGTGATAACCTTATGATCAGGTAAGAAAGAGGAGAGATGCTGGGGAAACTGGGAACCTTTCTTGACAATTTATACCGTAGTTGTGGTTTAAAAGCCAATGGTGAAGCCTCATCTATGCCGAGTGTGTAAGTGGATGAATGAATGGATGCCTCTGTGGCAAGGTTGCGAGATCCCGTCGCAAAGGCGAATTACAATAAGCCCTCAGCAAGGCAACCGGCTCCATCAACGAGACTGCTCAACTTGGCCGGCCTCAATTGAAGTTGTTGATTTGCGAATAGGCCTCTCAATGGGCTCAATTGATTGGGGGGTGTATTCAAAAGCGCATATGCCTTGTTTCAGATGCTGGTCAACTTGTGATTGTTCTTGAGTGAACGCGCTTACAATAAGGTGATTGAGTTGGCCGTGGCCGTGGCTTGGAGGGGTCTGCAGTTATGGCCAACTTCGGTGGAGCTAGGCCGACTGACAGGCACAGAGAGATCAAAGTCAGGCTGAGGGACCACACAATATCTTTCAATGATTCCTGAAGCTTGAGAACTTGGTAACGCTTGATTATGTTGGTTATAGACAGGCCGAACAATTGGCCGACCGATCACTCTCACTTACAGGGTATCTACCAACATGTGAATGCAATATGTAAAAACGCCCCCCTCTAGGCCTAGTCAGACAATACTCTTTATGTCTGCTGCAGCAACTAAATCAACTTTTGCTCTTTTACACCATTCCTTTTCTTTCATCTTCCTCCAAGCACACTTAATCTTCTTCGAAGAAGCCGCCTTCATCACTGTCGTCATCGTCGCTCTTGACAACAGGTTGTGTGGACTGGCGCATCTGGAGTCTGCGTTCTCTGCGGTTCTTCGGAGCTCCGGCCTTGCCCTTGGTGTAAGGCACACTCTTGTCCTTTGCGGCCTCTGGTTTGGCCTGTTGTTTTGTCTGCGCCTTTGAAGTTGAAGTAGCCTTATCCGTGTTCGTTGATGCCTTGGGCTTGTTCTGGCGACGCTCCAGCTGATGTTCTTCTAGCAAATCCTCAGCTGGCCGTCTCTCCCTCAGATTTCGCAGCGCATGAGGCCCCTTTTTCATTGTTTCTTCGATTTCTGACCAGATCGGCGGCCGCTCTGTATGCAGCAGACCTCTGTGCTTGAGGGGTGTGTAGTCAAGCTTGTCCTCATCCTTATCATCCTCCTCTTTCTCGGATTTGGCGCTGGTGTACAAGCTGATGTAGGCTTCGGCATGAGGAAAATGCTGAGTGTATGCTTCGTCCACTTCTGCCACATGGAGATCGCGCTTCAATCCTTCTAGCTCGTCCTTTTCTGTAGACTCAGTCTGTTCAATCTTCTTGCGCAATTGCTTAACCAATCGCATTGCCTTCTTTCGTTCTAAATGCCCAGTATGTTAGTCTTTATTTTTGCCCGAATGAGACAGAGAGACCATACCAAAGAAGCGAACCATGTGGTATTTCGAAATCATAGCACTTCGTTTCCTTTGGAAACTCTTGTCTGAGACTGTGGCCTTAAGTGCGCCCAGCTCGCGCTCGAGATCGTTGCGAACGTCGGCGGGTAGTTCTTGGTTTCGTTTTAGGAGTCGTTCGATTGTGCGCGTTCGCTTCTTGGCCCACGTCGAAGTTCCCTCGTTCGGTCGATGCTTTGTCTTGCTGTGTTTGCGCTTCTTGGCGCCATTGAATGATCCTCGATCCCGAAAGCCTTGCTCAGGCTCAGGTGAGCCAACCTCTGCATACTCTCTTTTTTGCCCCATTTTGATGAGAGTTTGAATTTACGAGAAGCCTCAAAGAGAAAATTACTACACTCGTATCGGGGGAGCTTAGGGAAAACGGTGGGTGAAAGGTTAGATGCAACACCAGGATTCGAAGTTGGCAAGGAACTTTTTTTCGAGCTGGCGGGGACTTCATGCACCGAAGGTACCTTATCTTATCAGTTGCGTCCCAATTTGGAATAGCCTCGACCCTCATGTGGGGAAGGCGTGTTCCTGGGAGATCGATCATCTGGAGCATAGAAGGCGCTCAAACATACCTACCTACTTTGCCCAAACGGACCTGTTCTCTTGATGCCAATGGCACCAAATCGGGTTCTTCTCCTTTGAAGGCTTACTGGCATCGTCTCCTGGTGACTTCATTTGTTGGATTTTTGCTTTATTTAAAGGCCTGCCCAAGACACGGAACTACATCGCCTGACTCTGTAGCTCCCATCTCAACCGTCCGCCACAGTCCAGCATTGAACTGCCGCTGTTCCCTTTTCTGAATAAGTCAGATCGTTCGACATATAAGAGGCTGAAATACTACACGTATGACTGCATGAATAGCCCGGTATTGGGCTAATTCTTCTCCGCCATGGATCGCCCTGAACCAGGGCTCGTCAAATGGTCGTCCAACCCTTCATATGACAATTTCATTCATCTCAATCTCCAGCATCGCGTTGTTCAAGTCTATGAACCAACAGGTCACGCAAGGACAGGACGGTTTGACTATCAGAAACTCACTCGCCACGATGACTTCCCCCCTCTCACGACGTACGACTGGTCACCGACAAATCCTGGCCTTCTTGCTGTTGGCACCGGAAGCGGCATTGTAAACCTGTTAAGGATCGACGATGGTTCCAATGCATACGTCGAGCTAGGTCTCAAGATGTCTCGTACCTGCCAAGCTGTCGCATTCAATACCACAGGATTATTAGCAGTTGGCCTGGACCGAGTTCGAATGGATCAATGCCTTCACATTTGGGACGTCAGTCGACTGTCTTCGATAGACAAGAACACCAAGGGCTTTCCTCCTGATGCCACCAACATTGCGGATCCGAAACAGCGCCTTGAGCCAAGTGTCTCTGTATCTAGTATCAAATTCTTTGAAGACAGCCCCCAAACTCTTGTTGTTGGCATCAAGGCGCAGGGCCTTCGAATACATGATCTTCGCGGTAAGATTCAAAGACGAACTGGAAACTATGTGCAAGCTAACCTAGGACCTGTTCTCACCAGATCCGGCAAGTATTGTCACTTTCCAAACAAAGTGCAACAACAACCTCACAATCGACTATGCCGATCAGAATTACTTTGCTTCCTCTGCCCTTGACCATCCCGGTGTAATGATATGGGATCGTCGAGCTACATCGCGACCTGTAGCTTCTCATTCATATATGCAGGCGATCGAGGAAGACGAACTTCCATGGGGTGGAGCTTTGCGTCTTGATCGAGTGATCGAGACCGACTCTGACCCTTTCTTGGCGGAGGGCAAATATTCCCTCGTTCGCTCTCTTCGTTATTGCCGCGACCATCGTGGTTTGCTTGCTGTATTGTCTCGCACTGGACAGCTCAAGGTGCTGAACACCAACAAAGAAGCCCCGTCCTCAAGTTCGAGTAGCCCGGAGCTTCTTCAAGTTCAAAAATCATATGAAATGGACATATCGTACACCGAAACATCGAGGAAGAATGATCGCATAGTCGCCTTCGACTGGGTGACATTGAGCTCTCCTGTTCTACGTCCACGATTACTTGTTCTACGAGCCAACGGAAACTTTGAAATCCTGGAACAGCCATCACAGACCTCAGATCATGTTTACAAGCTTGTGCCTTGGAAATCACCACATCGTGGACTTGAAGGTAAGTCAATCTGGTCTCTAAATTATTGGTCAGATCTAAATCTATTCAGAGGGCGCTCCATATCATGACATAATGCAGTTTGAACCATCACAGGCTCCAGATATGTTAGGGCCTTTACTCATCGAAGAAGCGCTGTCAGACGTACCTCTGTTCGGACCAGAGAGTGCAAGAATCCGAGCGAATACAGAGGCTGCATTAAAGGCAAACAGCACGTCTTCGGTGGTAATAGAGGATATCGGGGCAACGACGAGATCGCTGCCCGAGACCTTTCACAAAGCCTCTACTGTCGCTCCTAAGATAAGGGCCCTGCGCGCCTTTGTGAGAGATGAGTTCCAGGCACCCGTGTCTTCGAATGGTATAAAGCCACGCGCTGGCGATACAAAAATCGTCCAGAGTGAGACTAGCGAGATGTCCCTGGCGTCCGACAGCCTAGGCTCATGCCGAGAAATTCATGATGCCTTGTTGGCTTCACTGGCCGAGGCTGAGGGCCTGCCCAGGGAAGCACAAAACGTGCTCGATCATGCAATGCTGTTGCGTGCCAAGGAGAAATACCTTTTTGATGCAGTAGCAAACAGAGATATTGTAGCAGATGATCCTTGGGTCAAGTATATATGGGATTGGGTGGCAAGTAAGTGTTTACCTTGGGCTGTACAACTTTGCTTGGACGAGATGCTTACCTCTAGCCAGCTGCTGAAGAAAATGCCGATGATGGGGGCATGGTCCTCTCAAATATTGATCTTAGCTACTTGGGCGTCCACTCAATATGGACGAACAGTCTCGGTAAGTATCCGACGTGAAGTGAAGAGGTTTGCCTGACACAGTTATAGGTCATGATCCTTCTACTAGGCTACCTCCCGGTACGGCACCCCCTGATCGATCTACGTGGGAGCGTAGCATTGGAAGCTTCTGCAAGAAGAACCATCTCCCCAAGTTTAATGGAGCAGCTACCAAGTGGCCGTGCCATCGTCAGCTCTGCCTCGATATATGTGGCTGGGGCGATTCAGAAAAGCATGACCCCAAGGGTCGCAACCGCAAGGCAGATCCAGAGTATCCCACTACCATTCATACCATGGCTGCCGCTCGAGCACTATTTGCAGGAGATCATAAGGAAGCCATTCAGATCCTGAAGAAGGCCAGTACTGCTCATCCTGAGTTGTTGTTCGTGTCTTTGGCACTGCAGCTCATGGGCCGTGGCGACAATACGCTCGCCAAGGAGCAACTCGACTTTGACGAAGCGGTCGCCTCCAAGACTGACCCCTATCTACGCGCCATTTCATCTCTGATTGCGACGGGTGACTGGACGGCCATAGCCAGCCAACTATCACTTCCCCTTTCTGATCGTGTGTACATCGCAATCCGTAACTTTGATGATGACCACCTTACCAAATGGCTAAACGAGCAAATCACTCTGGCAACCGCAGACGGAGACATAGAAGGTATTGTCCTGACAGGCATCACAGAGCCTTTGGTCGATATCTTTGCTCGTTACATCCAGAAGTTTCACGACGTTCAGACGGCAACGCTCGTCCTGTCCATATGTGCTCCTCGCTATATAGACGACATCCGTTGTCGGGCCTGGCGCAATGCATACCGAGCTCATCTACAGCGCCATAAGTTATTCTTCCAGCGCACAAAGTTTGACGTCGAGTCAACCAAGCGCTCCAAACGTGACGGCATCCCAAAACTCAAACCGCCGTCGCGCCAGATCGCCCTCCGCTGCGTCTTTTGCGATGCCGAGACATCTTTAGCAAACAACGCCAGTCATCCACCGCATCTTGGGGGTGGCTCCTCTGCGCAAGCAGCCTCAGCTCTTGAGGCTCGCAACCCGCTTCTCGCAACGAGCATCAACGCAGGCGTGAGCTGTCCTAACTGTGGCCGTCACCTTCCACGCTGTGTAGTCTGCCTCGAGATCGTTGGGGTACCGCGCTCCGATAAACCTGAAGAGAAGAGCGAGGCCAAGATGGCTGGTCAGTTTCCGACCTTTTGTCTCCGCTGCGAACATGTCCTGCATCTCGATCATGCACGGCAGTGGTTTGCCAGGCATGTTGAATGTCCTGTACCGGAGTGTCGATGCCGCTGCAATTTCAGAGCAAATCCCGAGTTGAGTTATCGTTAGCGGTGTTTCTTCTTCCAATGGATCTCATCGGTGGTTTGGAGTAGAGAGTGTTTTAGCTGTTGCGTCCTCTATGTAACTCATTTGAATCGGATCAAAACTTGGTCAAATCTTCGTCCCGTCTTGAATCGTCTCTTCGACATATACATGTTGAATTTTGATAATCACCACATCTATATTTCATTGCTTCGGAATTAAGGATGTGCTATATCCTACATCTTTCGCTTCTATCCGCAGGTTACCACAAAATCGATAGCCCAGAAACAACTCCCGTCATTGTATCGCCATTCCGTGTCCCACCACGTTCCTTTGTAATCCAGCCCGACCAGTGTATCCTTCGCGCCGGGATGCTTCAAAAAGTGTTCATCCTAGCCTTTCCATCATTGTGCCTAATATTTAAGTAGGTATCATATGTTCTCTTCTATCTTCGTTCCAGTTTCTCCAAGTCAATCGTCTCTAACGCGTATAAGACAAAGGGAAATAATGAGGTCTCGTTTATCCAAAAGGGGTATTGTGACCAAAGTGAATCATCAAGTAACGCATCCGATTTTCTTTCTTATTGACATTTCTTCATGGTCGTTGTGTTGTTCGAAAAGGGACAGAGTTAGAGCCTCATGAGGCAACGGCCGCTTGGCACCAAGGGTGCTCTAGCACCTGGTTAATGTCGTAGCGCTTAGCGACATCGCGATCCAGCATGCAACGAATGAGGTCGATGCTTTCTTCGCTCATGGTGAAGGGTATCCGCAGGTCTCGATCCATGATCTCATCGATGCTATAGAAGGGGTTCTCCTTGTAGACGATGGTGTACAGAAGAATACCGAGTGCCCAGACGTCTTGCTCTGTGCCTCGATAGGGCTTGCCAGCAAGGACCTCAGGCGCGGCATAATCTGTAAAGGTTAGCATCTGGTGCAATGCATCAGAATTAAATTTGCTTACCAATTGTTCCCACAAAGACATCGAAGGGACCACTCTTGATGTACGCAGCGCTTCCAAAGTCAATAAGCTTAATGTTACCTTCTCCGTCGAGAATCACATTCTCATCTTTGATATCCCGATGCACCACCCGAGCTTTGGTGTGGAGGTGGTGAACGGCGTTGGCTACTTGAACGAAGATGCTGCGACATTCAGACTCATCCATATTGGTTCGGAGTTCGATGTAGTCAAACAAGTCCATACCAGGTAATCCATGGGGGATCATCTCGATATAGTAGTTTATGTCATCCTCAAAGAAGCCCTGCATCTCCACGATATTGGGATGGAGTAACTCAGGCTTGCGAAGATACTCCAAGACATGAACTTCCAGAGGGACGGTACCAAGTTTTCTGTCTCTGGTCCACGTATCCACGAGAATACGTCGTTTGGTGACATACTTGAGCACAATCTTCTTACCTGATTGTTTGTGCCGGGCGAGCTTCACTTGACCATATGCACCCTGTCCCATTTCCTCTAGTATCACGTAGTCGTTGATGGTTTTCTTATGTGGAGGTTCAACAACTTGAGGAACCGGAGGTGCTTCTTCAGGCTTGGACTTTGGTTGTGACTGTCCTGTGATCTTGGCAGCAGCATTAATGGCAGCATCCTTCAAATGCTTGGACAGTGAGCTTGCGGCGACTAGCACGTTCTTTCGAGGTGCCTCGTCATCTGAGGCAATCTCTAGGGGCGTATGAGCTGGAGTCTGGCCCGGTGATGGCTGGTGAAGGGGCGTGGGAACTTCGGACCGGGTAGGGCTTTCGATGTTGAGATGAGGCTGGGTGCCATGGAGATGGCGCGAGTAGGTAATCCACAAAGCATACACTATTTCTGAATGGGTCACTTCGAAGGTTTCGTCGCCGTTGGCGTTATCTTCATCGCTGCCTTCGATGACTGTTTCGTTCATCACAAGGGTCTTCTTTTCACTCTTGACTACGCGCATTTGGACGTCAACCTTCAGATCGGATCCGTCGCGGTGCTTCGCGCATAATCCGGCAGGATGGAGGAAAGCGGACGCAGCATCAGGCCTGTGCTCTTTCAGAGCCAGGAACGCCGATGCCTTTCTGAAACGATGCTCAGGAACAACCATACCGTCGAGGAGTTGGATACCATCCTCATCTATCAGGGAGTCCAGAATGTTGTCGAAATCCGGAATCAGCGCATTGATTGACATGCCATCGGCCTTTTCGAATCCAAAAAGCGCACCACAAAAGGCCGAGTTTGAGCTTCGAATCTTGAGGGTTTCCGGCTCAACCACAACAATTCCGGCCATGTGAGGGAATGTCGACACACGAAGCTCCAGCTTGCCACGAGTCTGCTCGACTGTGCAAGGCACATTGACTTGAGGTGAGTGAGGGCAAGTGAAATATCTCCGCCGCGTAGCTTGAGCAAAGTCGATCTCCCCAGTGTTCGGGTCTATTCCTTGACGAGGTATCCGTGGAATAAGCTTCGCTATGTCAGATCCACGAGAGATTGATTCGAACCCCCAGATAGGGGCAGTGGATCCTGACACCTGTTGCACAATGCCGTCCTCGTCCAAGGTGATGTAGGCAACATCTTCGTGAATTTCTTCTAGAACCCAAATCAGGCCGATCTTCTTCTCTTTCACCCAAAGGCTAGCAGAGCCGGTTGCACCGTTGCGCTTCTGGATCGGGACGACGTCCCCGCAGAGTAGTACCCCTCTGGATGAGTTAGTTTGATTATGCCCGCCGCCCCGGGTTTTTGGAGGGTTAGGATCGCCGCTGTGGACTGTTTGTGCGCGCCTTTGAGTGTAGCTGCGTGGTTGGGTTCTGGAATTAGGCTTGCTCAGGAGCTGGGCTGTTATCCCAGACCGCCCATTGAGCAGTGCCGAGGCTGCTGAAGCAGCAGGAGTTGTTTGTCCCGATGGCGTTTGGGCTTCACTCAGCTCATCATCTGCTTGTTTCAAGAGCTTTTTTTCCAACCATGCCCTCCGCTCCTCCTGAACCACTTCCAGAATTCCCATCTTGCGTACTTCAGCTTTAGTTACGCCAAATACCAAGCAGGCAAGATCATTTGCTGCGATAATGGTCCAAGGGGGCTTTACTTCTGTTGTGAAAATAGCTTGAGCAGCAGGAACCCAACGATTCGTATGACCATGTACTGAAGGGCCTAATTGGGTAGGAAAATTGGTCGATGTGGCACTGGGAAGTTGTGCCAAGGATGGAGAGTTCAATGGCTCTTGATAGATAGGCTGGCCGGTTAAGAACGGCTGGGACACTGTGTCTATCAACTTGTCTTGAGCTGACACTGCTGTGATATCCGTCATAGTTCGTTTCAGGCTCAGCGTAGGTCGAACGGGTGCAGATTTTTCTTGGGAAGTCTCGCCCTCGTTCACTGCCGCAGCGGTTGTTTGACCCGGATGGCGAGCATTATCGGCAGTCGTTGGCTCAAGATGATTAGTTCTCCTCGTTGTCTCAACTCTCGACCGACGGGCAGGCGGCGAGGACTGGCGAGGACTTGTTAAATCTGTGCTGGAAACCCGAGGATTGAAGTTCTTGTCGAAGACATTTTCCTGAGAAACCTCTGCAGGGCCGGTCAGAGGACCCGGTTCATAAGAATCGTCGGGATTCGGCAAATTCCCAGCCCGGATCAGCTGTGCTTGAGCGAGAAGGTCAAGCATGTTCTGAGTCTCTACGTCACCACTCACTCTTGCCTGAGCACTTGCAAGAGCGGCCTGTGACGAAGTCATGGGAAGCCCCATGTGGTCCTTCATGAACTCAATGGATCGCTTGAGAGTATTTTGTCGATTGTGTAAGAAATCTTCCGACTGGTTGGCAAACGAGAAGGAATGTAGAGATTCGGACGGGAAACGGGAGAGGTCGTCGGAGAAGCTAGGGGTTGTAGGACCACCAGTCAGGGACAGGCTGCCTGTGCTGGCGGCCATCGCACTCATCGAGGTGGAACGAGATAGGGCAGCAACAGATGGACTTCGAGAGGAGGCTCGGGATCCCGGTAGTGTTGGATTCCTCGATGGTGGGCGTTGTTGTCTTATGCGGCGAAGGCCGGAGAGGCCTAAACCATGCTCGTGATCGGTCATGATGGGAGACCTGGAGTTGATATGGTGGTCAGCAGAGAAACAGGCCAAGGTGGGTTGCCACTGTTGGGCTCAGTGATGCATGATTCCACTTGACGTACCTGGCGATAGCTTCAAGGTCGGCAGCCGCAACTGCAGACGCATCCAGAGACATCCGTGCTCTGCTTCGATCTTGTCGCGACGAGTTTCTTGCAGAAGCCAAGTTTCCGGTGCTACGGTTCTTTGGCAACGAGAGCGGTGTTGGTAGCTTCTCGCGTCCGCGTGCATCGTCTCCCGTGTGATTTTCGGCTCCTACGTCAAAGGATCGTGGTTAGCTGACGGCAAGAAACAAGCCGAGAGTAGTGCCAGGTTGTAGTTAATACCATGATCATTTTGTCCGCCATGCATCTGTAGCATAATTGGAGTCGGCCAAGGGCAGGCCGAAACCACAGGTCAAGACGTGAGGGAAGGGCTGCGAGAGGCCTGCTCTGGATGGCGGGGTTGAGCAGTAAATCTCGGTTGGCTTGATTGCCCAAATACTAAAAATATAAAATCGAGACCAGCCGTTACCACTAAGGAAGAGTCCTTGTAGTAAGCTATCCAAGAAGAATGAGTAAGAGGCTGGCGATGTATGTATATATGTCGAGAGTTGTCGATATTCCAGGGTTGAGAGTCGAAGGGTGAGGGTTGAGACTGTCGAGGATCGGGCGTATTGCAGGGCTGTGTCTTGGCTTGTGACCTGAATCACCAAGAAAACTGTCGGTATGAGTCGGGTGAGATGCCGAGAGTGCGGATTACGAGGAATACAATAGGTCTCGTATAAATGTAGATAGGTAACGCGATGCTCGATATATACGAGGAGAGAAATGCGCACTGAACGTCTTGGTTGTAAATATCGTTCAAAGAGAGAGATGTTGAGCACGATGATCAAGACTGGAGACTTTGAAGAGGATTTGAGTTGTTATCATAGGCTGCTTCGAAGGCTTGTGAAGTCATCAGGCGACCTGATTGGCTGAGTTTGGCTCGAAGCCACTACCTGTAGTGCTTGGCCAGCCCTGGAAAACCCCATAGTTAATGCAGGAGGGTTGCAAGTGTAATCGCAGCAACTCAAATCGTTGTAAGCTAGGCACCTAGATTACATGAAATTGGCCTGACGAGGCAGATGACGCCAGCAGTTTCTTTGCTTCCGCTCAACCCGATGAGATAAGATCTTAGCCTTGGAGTTCAATTGAGGCCTCTCTGCGCATGTTTAAAACAAAAGCCAAGGGAGGGTCTCGGATTGTAAACACATCCTCCCTCGGCTTGCAATGGGCTCATTACTACTGTGCTTTTTAGGTGAATCTATCGCAGCCGCTAGACAGAGAGGCAAGATAGGGTATGTAACGTATCAACTTTACTTTGCGAAAGATCCACGGAGAACATTGATCTCAATGAGGGCTTGGATAGACGCCATTCAACTTATATAGCAGGCGATAGCTCAACAAAAAAAAGACAGCATGTGAATCAACAATGTTTTTCCAAGACCAAGAAATTACCCCTTGTTACCTATGGTAACTCAAAACTTAGATTCCACGCACTCAGAAGCTTAATCTCTCACATGTGTATGGCTAATTGACGTAGGTAGGCAGGCAAAATTGTAGCTATGTATGCGAGAAGAAACCCTCAATTTTTTAGTTCAATATGCAATGATTCTACCTTTGTGCAAGTTCAAAGGCCAATGATGAGCAGGTCGCGAGACTTTGCATCGGAAAGGGTACAAAGTTGAGTCATAAAGTCAAAGAGTTCGGGGACAGGGAAGTCAAATGCTGTAAAGAGAGTTACGGCCCCTTTTGCGTTTTGACGCCCACGTGGAGTCAGGCTCAGAGAATAGCTCTTGGAATCATCTGAAATTTCCTACCAATGAGTTTCTTTGAGTATCATCTTGCCAAGAAGAGCCTGCGAGCCTCTCGAACTGCGAAGAGATCCGCAGAGCCTGCTCCACCTACCTCAATTCAATGAACATCACAAGTTAATATCATCAAGCATAAATCTATAATCCTTACATTGTAAGGCTTCTTCGAGTTCAAAATATAGGACTGCATAAGTCTCCAGAATTGTCTTAATTTTTGTTAAAAGTTATAGTATAAACCAACTATATCTCTGCTCTAGATTCTATTTAAACCATGAGGTCCACCGAGAAATGTGGATGCTGGGGACGACACGCCACGGGCTCAGAGAATGTCAGAACAGTTTAGTGAAAGTCGTATGAATCAGAGCCTGTCTGGCATATTGCGTAAATCAGAGGAAGTCGAAGCCCGGCTGACCGAACTTGTGATATATGAGAAATCAGCTCGAGCGGGTGTCAAGTCGGATAGAATAAACTCGAGTCATCGAGTGATAGGCAATTCATGGCCTTAAGAGAACGAGGCAATTTCACAAACAGTATGCGAGCGAATAGCTTGCCGCTTATTCTTTTTCCACCTTGAGAACTGACCGCTGATATTGATCTAACCAAGATCCATATCGACAAGTTTAAGCGTGACCGAGTCAGACGATCAGCATAACAGGTTAACATACTGTCATGTCTCGCTGAGAAACAGTGACTAACTGGCTCTGTAGCCACACGACACTAACTAAGACGGTGTGTATGGTGATTACCTTTGCTGCTCCCTTTTTTCCACTGCAAGTCAGAGCAAAGCCCACAGTAGCGGTTTGATAGACATCTACGTCCATCCACCGTGGCGGCAGATGACCACGAGGAGTTGTAGGGCTGTCACTCAGGATTGCCGTCACATCCCGAGAAGATGATGCCTGGTGATCCAAACTTGGAACAAGAGGCGTATTAACAGCCCTATCAAGAGGCGCAGAAACGATTTTAGGTATCGTGCATTTTGACATGACCGCGGTAACCGAATACTGACCTAAGTATTGTAGGACAGCCTGAAGTCTCATCTACAGACATACTACTGTAGATATGGAGATGAGAGCGATAAGAAGTCGGGCGATAACAGCCCGAACAACGCGGGGTCAGCTGCTGTTTGAGGTCTTGGAAGATGAGGGGCATTCTTCCATTCGATATATCGAGTGGGGTCTTCCCCGGGCTTTCTTCACGAAGGCTGCCCGCTCAATTGCTTATAGACGAAGCTGAAAGAGGAAGGAAACAAGACAAATGCGTTCGATGGGCAAACAAAAGAACAGCCCGATGAACGTTTATTGACAGCAGCACAGTCTACATGCATGGTATTTGTTGAGCTCCGCGACTATTCCCTCAATAGACATACGTACGTTGTTCTGACCGCCTTCCAGAACGTGCATGCGGAGAAGTTGTCTTCTCATGGTTGGCCCTGCCCCAACCGAAGCGGCTGGACCCTTGAGTCAGGGACGTTTTGGTATCGTGCTTTGGTACAGCTCGACGTGCAGTAGCTGGAGGCAAGGGCCCTGCTTAAAGATCCAATTCCCCTTGGCAGTCAGACTTGGGGGTCCAAAGTCCCAACTGGACCCCAGGTACTGTGCAGTAGGCGATCCTAGAGGGGCAGTTGGCTTGGTGCCTCGAAGCAACGGCTGGTAACCTTTTTTAGTAATGATGGCCTTCGCGTGGCCTCAGTTGATCGAAATTCTTTTTAGTTTTGACAATCGCAGCCGTCGTCTTAAACCAGATAGAGCTTGGATGCATCAGTATCAATCAGACAAGAAAGCCACCATCTGTCGTCTTATCAAAGATACCATGAGAGGGCCTAGCTATGTCTTGCGTGCTATCATGGTCAAGAAGCCAAACCTCAACGTGAGAGATAAAAGTGCCACGCGGACACGAGAAACTGACTTGTTTCTACCCCCAGGTTTGGGATGGCTCGGCTGAGATGCATGGATGGGTGGGAATCCACGGAGGAGCAGTGGAGGGGTGGGGAGAGCTGCACACCAACAGGACCCTCAAAAAGCCCCTGAGCAGAGGAACTGACAGTCTGCCTGTGCAACTGATTGGCTTCCGGATCACCGTCCCGTTGGATTATGGGATTGGAAGCCCGGCCTGTCCACTGGGGCTTTTTTCGCCTCGTGTATCCCGCGATGTAGTGCAAAGTCTCATTCCAGCCAGGACTCGCCGACAAACTACAAGTCTGCTTACCGTTTCGATCCCAAGCGGCGCCCAGAATTCGCCATCCGGACCGCCAAAGAGTCAAGTTAGCTTTCTAGCCAGGATGTGCCCGCTCTATCTTAGCCGATCCCCCCGCCGCAGCCCGCACGATAAGAAAAAACAGTGGAGAATTAGTGTGCCAAAGCCCAGAGTCCCGGAAAGAAGGGTCCTCGAGCGACTGTACTGGGTTGTACATACTGTACTGGACGGCCGGGCTGTAAGGTACTGGAAACTCTCAGCGATCTAGACAAGCCGTAGATGTAACTCGTGTTCTAGAGCGTCTCTTAAACAGAGGGCCTCAAGTTCTTCTTCTCAGACTCTCTCTCAGTTTCCCCTCCTCTTCTTCTTCTTCTCGTTCCGTCCCGTTCCTCTTGTTCCCGGTGATCACGGTCATGTTCAGCATCTCATGGACATGTGCCCTTTTCTCCATCTTCAACTAGAAACTCCATTCACTACTGGAACTCTTCCGCTTCGTCCTCACCTCACCTAAGTACGACGAAACGGCCCCGCTGACCACCCCCCCACCACCCTCACACTGTTGTCTGCTGATCTTCTCGGCTTCCCTCCAGAAAAAAGAGCGAGGTTAACACCTTATTCTTCTCCCTTCGCGACATTTTTTGACATTCTCTTTTATCGTATCTCCTTTCCTCTCCTCGTCGCTCTTGTCTTTTTTATCCTCGCGACCTCACATATCGAACCTTGCGGCGGCAATTCTAGCGATGAAATAAGAGACCCTGCATATCCCCCGCCGCCTGTCAGCGACCAGCGAGGAACGTTCCAACCCCCACCATCAACCGACCGGGCTCACTCAGACGAATACGATTATCAGTGGCAGGTTCTGTCCTGTTTGTATTGCGGATATCATAGCTGTGAGATTCAATCTCTCAAGCTTGGAAAACGAGAAAAGACTCGAGTCCTTTTGAAACCCAATTGGGATTTTTGCTATCATGGAAGTGCACGAGATAACGTCGTCCGGCGTTCCGAGCCCGGCCCCAGAAGGCGTATCCACCCCGCCAGCGCCGGACATGCCGGTCAAGGGGAAGAACCGACACCGTCTACTCCGAAGCATTCAGCGTATATCGTCAACGCCCTCATTGAGTGGACTGCGTCGCTCGAGATCCGTTGGCAGCCGTGGTAGCCCTTACAGCACACGAAGCACCCTTTCGTGTGTTAGTCTTGTTGCTGCAGGACCACCTCAAACTCCCTACAGCGCCCGTTCATCAACCCCACAACCTTCGCCTCTTGGACTACCCAGCACTCTAAATTCGACTCCTCAATCTTCAGGAGAATTCCCCTTCGAGACTCCTGACAGTCATTTGGCCATCCGTAAAGTCGAAAACGCCACGCCGATCACGACCCCTGGCACTGCGCCTCTTCCATCCGAGTTTCGATCGAAGCAGGATGTCCAGACTCGAGTCCGCCCTGGCGTGAAACCTATCCAAAAGCCACCCTTCCGCTTTTGGGAAAACATGCCCAATGAGCTTAAAATCCATATCTTTTCTTTCTTTCAACCAAAGGAACTCGTCCAGGCATCTCGAGTTTCCAGAGCCTTCTACAAGACTTGCTTTGATGGTCAGCTGTGGACGTCCCTCGATGCCTCCGAATTTTATCGCGAAATTCCAGCCGAGTCGCTCGCCAGGATTATTGTCGCGGCAGGTCCTTTTATCAAAGATCTCAACCTACGAGGATGCGTGCAGGTCGAGCACTACAAGCGCACCGAGGTCATTGTCAAGGCGTGCAAGAACCTTATGAATGCAACCCTGGAAGGTTGCCAAAATTTTCAAAAATCTACGCTTCACAGCTTGCTGCGAAGTAACGAGAAACTGGTCAGCCTCAATCTCACTGGACTGACTGCAGTTTCCAACACCTCCTGCAAGATCATTGCCGAATCATGCCCCCAGCTAGAGGTCTTCAATATTTCCTGGTGTGGCAGGGTAGATGCTCGAGGCGTCAAGGCAGTGGTTGAAGGATGTCCGAGATTGAGGGATCTCCGTGCTGGCGAAGTTGGAGGCTTCGACAACGTTGCAACTGCCGAAGTTATTTTCAAGACAAACAACCTGGAGAGACTGGTCTTGAGTGGATGCGCTGAGCTTAACGACGAAGCGCTCAAGATCATGATGCATGGCGTTGATCCTGAAATCGACATCCTGACCGACCGACCCATTGTCCCAGCCCGAAAGCTTCGCCATCTGGATCTTAGCAGATGTGTACGACTCACGGACGCCGGTGTGAGGACGATGGGTCATCTTGTACCTGATCTTGAGGGCCTACAGCTCTCTGGCTGCAAGCTGTTGAATGACGACGCTCTTGAATCTATTTTGGCATCTACCCCTAGGCTGACGCATCTCGAGCTTGAGGACCTTGAGAATCTTACGAATTCAATCCTATCTGAGCACCTCGCTAAGGCCCCATGTGCAGCGTCTATAGAGCACCTTTCTCTGAGCTACTGCGAAAATCTTGGCGACACTGGAATGATTCCGGTTATGCAGACTTGCACGAACCTTCAGAACATCGATCTGGACAACACTCGAGTTAGTGACCTCGTACTCGCCGAGGCTGCGGCAATGATAATGAAGCGCTCTCAGCGTTGTATCGAAGCGGGAACACGACCCAAGCTCACCCTCCAGATGGTCGTCTACGACTGTCAGAACGTTACCTGGACAGGTGTCCGCGAGGTGCTCTTCAGGAATACCCAGGTCAAGGCAGTGTCGGGTCAACCAGGCCGCGTCAGCTATCCCACCGAGATGATCGGACTCAAGTGCTTCTACGGCTTCCAGATGACCGTTGACGAGCATCAGAAGCGGGTCCTGCGCGGTGATCTTGCATCCGCCGGCCGCTTGGAGAGAAAATGGGCAGACTACATGCAGGCTACCGAAGAAGCGGGCATGACAGGTGCAGGCTACCGGAGACGCAGGCGTCGAGCCAGAGAGGCCCAAGCCCTCCACATGGATGAGGAGGACGGTGGATTTGGCCCAACCGGCCGCCGGAGGGCACGCACCCTGGGCTCATGCGCAGTCATGTAGGCTTCCGATATGATATAAACGACCAAACAAACAACTGCGCGCCAAGATACGGCAGGATGGTACACGAACATGTATGGAATACATTTTGGGACACATTTTGGGAGTAAAGGGGTTCGGCGAATGGATAGGTGTTTATTTTGGGACAGGTTAGTTTGTTTTTTTTGCTGATATATCAGCAGACGGCGTCATGGTAGATCAGGGCATTCCTACTTCTTGATGGCGCTTTTCATGCCACGATGGCGATAAGCATTTTCTGTGCATCTATAGCATATTGAACGACGTTGTGCACATCTGTATAGACAGTCGAGTACATGAAACGCAAATTCAAGTCAATATCTTGATCGCCGTCGCAGTATCTCGGAAGTCCATGTGTCTATCTTACATTATCTCGGTCACTGTTCGCTCACCACGAAGTGACCTCCACCACCGCGAGTTCCTCGCCAGCTCGCCCTCTTCACCTCCCACGATATGCGACCACCTCTGCAGAAACTCCTCAGTTGCCTCCCAACTTCTGCCATCCCATGGTGATCCGGTGTGTGCACCAGCGACACTTCCCCAACACGTCAGGTGGTTTAGTGAGTCATGGAAGAACTCATCTTCGTCCATGTCATCCATGTGCTTGATGATGTTGTCCCTTATCTCCCGGAAGGGGATCACGTCGAGGAACGGGTGATGCTCAACAAGGACCTGCTGCTGCGTAGGTCGCAGGTCGAAGTGCAGCGCGCGAGATCCACCCTGGACGGATGTGACGATGGCATCTCTATTCGGATCCGTGTCCGCGTAGGCTCGGTAGAAAGGCGAGACAGCGTCGTCGGAGCAGTACATGGAGCGTGATATCCCAAGTGAGAGACAGTTCTCCAGCATAGCACTTATGACGCAGATAATGTCGATTTGAAGCGTGTTCTTGTAGGGGTTTGGCATGACAGGGAGAAGGACTTCCTTGGAATAATTGGGAATGTGAAGTGTAGGACAACCGCAATTGAAGAATATCACCGGAGGGGTGTTCTCATCGTAAATAGGGTTTGCCGCAAGCCATCGATCAAAATCGTCAAAGATGAGGCTCTGGTCCCACAGTACCCCTCCATCTGTTGATGAGTGTGAGGTCGAGGTCCAAGGGTCAGTCTGAAGATAGGAAGGATTGATAGTCTCAGCCTCCAAGAGACTTCCACCAACCACAGGCTCCGTAGTAAGCTCTCCTACCGACTGTACGCCATTAAGAAGATTGTCGTCGGTCCCCTGTGCCTCGGTTCCAAGCTCTCCAGCACGACGCTCTAGCTCCTGGATACGCTTCCTTTGCTTTTCCCCTGAAAATGGATCATGTCAGCCACTACCCCTTTTGTAACCCGCAACGCACCCAATTGGCTTATAAAATGTTATGGTATGGCCCGTAGGTCTAACTCACTGTATATCTGTTGCGCTAGGCGATTCTGCGTACGTCTTTTCTCGGGATCGCGACGGACGACCTTTTTCTTCACGGCCGATGATCCACTTTTGGGCTCACTTACGTTTGCTGAGCGTTGTGAGACTTGAGTACGTTCTTGGACCATGTTGTTCAAGTTGGATACAATTACTGAATAATCGGCTTATGGAAGACAGCAACGAGAAAGTTCGTCGCATTGAGCGAGGGCATGATGAAAACTCATGTAAGCCATTTCATGGCTTATGGCTGATGTCAGCCACTGGATCCACAATCTTCACGCTTTCCTATCTTGGAGGTCGACCTACCCTGTAGCCTTTTTACCTACTTGATGTTTTTGCAGAAGACATGAGACATACTCGCAAGAAATTGTGATCCTCAGATCTAAGATGGTTAATACTTTCCCATGGACTTTCTGGGGGTGCGATTAGCCAGACCAGCAGGGATTTGGGTTGTGTCGTTGCAATTCGCAAATGTTGTCGTCAAGTACAAGTGAAGCCCTTGTCTAGCCTCAACTGCCTTGATCAACAGTTCGCTGAAAGTGAAACGGAGTTGATCCACCAATCGTAGCTTTGCCTGGTTGAACATTAGTTTGCTTTGGATGTTGGGCTAGCCGAGCTAATTCACTGTAGTTTCTCCATCAGAATTCCACATCCACGCGTCATTAGAAGCTAGTCGATTGAAATCGCTCTACTCGGGATTGGACCGGACGAAACAACGCGGTGCTAGTCGCGCCATTGGCCCCTCTCATAACGTTGAAGAACCAGAAACAAGCTTTCCTGCATGAGTGACCTTTTAACAGCAAATCTCTTATGATCTACATAATCGTGTTTATTACCCCTTTAGCACCGTCCGTCATCGTTGTACATGACGGCTCCGATAATTCGGCCAGCCGTTGACGGTTGAACGGGCATGTGGGGCCGGATCATTGCGCCCGGCATGTGGTCTACCGAGCACCGAGGTCCCGAGGTCCGCCCACCAAAGCCGTAGATTCTACATCTTCCTGACTGAAGCACTGCGATAAAACAACGAGGTCTTTCATATACCTGATACTTCTAACCCTCGCCTGTGTGTTGTAGAAAAGTGACATGTCACTCGAAGTCATCTACGTCACCCGTCACGGGGTAAGTCTCGCCTGCACGCAGAACTCCCTGGAGCAGTGTTCAACCATATACTTCTTTGTCCCGGAGTTGACAGACCGACTCCGAATATAGTTCCGATCCGGCTGGAGTGTCGACCCTTTGACAGGCGTATACACTGCCTTCATACGGTCACCGACAGGAATCCCCGCAGACCCTGCTCTGACATCACACGGAGTTTCACAAGCAAAAGAGATGGGCCAACACCTGATGACTTTGGACCCTCCCATCGACGCCGTGTATTCGAGCCCATACTATCGATGCCTGCAAACAATAACGCCCTTTGTTGAGCTCAAGCAACAGCAACTCAAAGAAGAGCCAAGTACCGAGGGCTCTGTGACTGCCACAATCCGCCCAGAATACGGGTTAGGTGAGTTCTTTGGGGCTGCGCCTTTCGACCATCCAATCCCAGCCTTGCCTAAGCGACTCAAGGACCTATTTCCAGCATACGATGACAACTATGTGTCTGCCATTACACCTTCTAGAAAAGGCGAGACGATCAAAGACCTGTATGGGCGTGTTGCAGCGGCCGTGCAGGCCATTATCGATCGCTGCGATGCAGAAGGGAAACGTGCTGTGGTGTTATGCACCCATGCTGCCGTTGTCATAACCCTGGGCCGTGTTCTCACGGGGCGCTTCCCTGACAGTGTCGAAGAAGAAGATTTCCACGCATTTACGTGCGGGCTGAGCACGTACCGCCGGCGAGGCACGCAAAGAAGCCCGGTGTCAGGCCCTGGTAAGTTTGTTCTGTAGTGGAGGTCAAGTGACCAAAGCTTGGCGATAGCAGATTATTGACAAACATATCATTGCAGACGAATCCCAATCGCCCATAAGCGAAGCCAGCTCGCTGGAGAGGTGGCAGTGCGAGTTGGACAGCGATTGTAGTTTTCTGAGCTCTGGGGAAGAACGAGGCTGGTGAGTTAGCAAATGCCCTGCTCTGCTTGCTTTCATTACCACTAGTTTCACATGCCATGTTGGTTGTTCGGTCATGAGCCGTGCTAACGCGATATACAGGCGATTCCAAGGCGACGAATCATTCCCAGGGACTGGCTCAATGTCCCAGGTCGAAGCCGAGTCTAAGCTATAGACTCTCAACCCAGGCGCGCAGCGTTTGACGGCGAGACTTGGGTAATATACATCAAGCCCAATAAGCTAGCTTAGAGTCATGGCTGTCGATGGTTGAGAGCAGCTTCCAATACGGTCGGGAACTCAAACCACTCCCACAAGGGATCCTCGATCGAGAATCGCGGGATAGCCTGGATAAGTCTGCATACTGTTTGGCACATGTTCAGACCCCAGCATAACATCCTTGACGAACTTGATTGGAATAATCCAGAATTCCCGATTGAAATTGCCCGTACCATGAAGGCGATCATCGTGCTAACCCTGAAGAGTTTCTCATTACCAAGGGCATCCTTGAAACCGAGCAGGGACCGGAAGGAGGTCAGGCGTAAAGAAGAAGGATGTAAAGTTGCCAAATGTGGGTTGATGGTCTATTCTCGCTATACAGTAGGATGCTTGGGCTCGCCCAGTTGGCTTCAGCTAGAACGGGCCCCTGACGCTTGATATAACGTCCTTCCTTCTGCATGCGGCAGCGAGATCTCAGTCGATCTGCAGCCAAGTTCGAGTTGCATTATTAGCTACTCGAACCAGAAGCGACTATACAATAATGGCAGTGTCAATCTAACTCCGTGCTTACCTACCGAGTAACTCAACATTTGAACTGTCACTGGTATCGAAGTGCAAGTGACCCCCCCCTCACATGTATCCCCTAGAAATCTTAGTTTTCTCGGTTGGTTCCTGGTAAGGGTACCTGGAGTGGACCAAAACTTTGCGATAAAAGACAAACTGCTTCACCTTCCCTCCCATTGTCACGAGCCGTCCAAGCTAGACATTTTGAGTGTTTAACATGGTTGGCATCAAAATGAATGACAGAATCAGCAGGGTTTCCTTGACAGCTCGCTTCTTCAAACCAATGCATGGAGGACAGTGCTTGGCAGTAGGCTATCCGTGAGAGACCTCTTTGATGTTGCCGAAACAGGACCCGGGATCGCTCTGAGAAAGAATCCGGAGGGCTTCTTCCAATTTAACCGTCGACTAGTGCCTTGACTAATAAACAAGCCAATAAGACTCTTGACGAATGACAAGCGTGTTTTAACGAGTTTGCTCAAAATATCCAACGGCCCGTGTCACCCGTGTACCGGCTGCGAGCGATCTTGTGGAGAATAACAAGCATTGACCCGAGTAAGGTGCGCAAAGGCTTAAATCCGGAGGCGAGAAGCGACAGAAGAGCTATGTTGGGTTAGTAGTTCGTGATGAGAATCTCTGCCGGTCATAGCGACTCTCCCTGATGCTGATAGTGTGAAAGGTGGAGAGTCGTCGAGGTTGGTCTGGCTACCTAGGTGGGGGCAGTGGAGGTGGATTTTGGGGGGGATAGACGAAATGAGAAAACAATTCAAGAAAAGACGTTGACCTTTTGGCACCGACAAGGCCTTTGGCTTCCATTTGTTATAGAGAATGATAGGATGGGTGCTTCTTAAATTACAAGGTGGTGGAGGTTACAGTTGATACCTTACTGTACCTACCTACTGTACAGTAGTAGCGCGACAGACGCCAGGCGCTTGGGTCATGTGCTTGTTGCGCTTCAGGGCAGCCACAGGTCTTATCTAGTGCTCTCATGAGGCTCAAGTGAACGGGAATGAATGGAATGGAAGTCACGGAGGCTCTTCTGTTACCATGGTTGCCTCAGGCCATATGTGAAGCAACTCCCCTTTGACCGACATTGCAGGCCCTTGTAAACTACAAACTTCATCATCCTTGCAAGTTACAGTCATCTCTCACTTTTGAGCTCGCGACTACAACTCGACACCGCCCCAAAAAGCAACGACACCTTTCTGCAACGTCTGCCGAATTAGGGTTGGCCACTTGTGGCTGGCGTCGTCCAGTGGCCAGCCATTCGCCGCGTCAACATGGTTGGGTTGGGTTGCCCAAAGCAATGACAACAAAAAAGCAAAGTCATCACTATTGGTGACACAGTTCTCCTTGACCGGCGTCGTCAATGTGAAAAGCCGATGACGCCTAGCCGCATGGCTCCACGGACTTGCTAGGATTATCACGATACCATGGCGGCGCCCCAGACGCTATCGCGCGCCTATACTGACTTGAGCGAGTCGTGAGTGGTTGTTGCCGATCTGAATATGCCGCTATCTGCAGCTATCCGATTATGATACTGAAGAATCGATTTCTGACAGATGAACCGTCTAGCAATTCTTTGCTGACTCGGAAATTAGCACATCTCCCGTACTGTATTGGCCTGCTTTCAAGCCTGAATGGCGATCGTTAACGCAGATTATATTGCCACGACCAAGATCAACACATGAGACGCAGAAGACCATCGTTGGTTCAGAATATTCGAAGCTGTCGTCTGGCTCTCTCGACAATGGGCGCCCTCACCTGGTTTGCTTTCTTAGATTGTTACGGTCGCGCCCCCTCCAAGGCTGGGCCCGAGATGACCCTGCATCGTCATCATCAATACAAGACACACAGGACCAGTCGTCACACATCTTTCGCCCGAGAGAAATGACTTGTCGGAGCTCAAGTTGGTCTGCGTAGTTCGCTGCTGATGAGCCGTCTGCACTTAAGCGGAGCAAGAGCTCCAAGACAAGATACCTGTCAGATTTGACCATATACCTCTCAGGCTTCTTAATTTTCACACACTTTCATTTTTTCTTTTCCTTAGCGGATGTACCCAATTACCCATGTCCATGTACACCGCTGCTTGCAATTAGACGCCTCTTTTGCCTCTTCTTATCCCTTCATCTCATCCCAGGGCAGGCAATGCTCCTGCTGAACAGACCGAAAAATGTCTGGCACCCTACCATACCTAGTGCCGATGTCAGGATTGCTTTTGATTGGACGATTTAATAAAAAACCCGTCCCGCTACCCCTTTGCTCCATGAACCGTTTGTCCTCCCCGCTATGGCCAAACGCTCGTCTACTGTAGTGTCTACGATGCTACGTGCAGCACCCCCACAGAGCTGTTAAAACCGTTGTAATTAAGGTGGCGGCCGTCAATTCAATACATCCGGCCTATCGCCTGTGTCAGGATGTTGTCTCCGGCTTCCGCATACAATAATTGTATGTTGGCTCTCAACATAGAGCTGCGCTGCTCTACCCGGGATTCGCCTACATACAATTAAGGAGGTAGTTAGTGCTATACCTGTTGGCATCACAGACGTTTTCGCAAACAACATCCTGGCTCGACTGGAAAAGCAGCTGACCGTTGCTCTGTCCCAGCAGGACGGTTCGGGGGCGCACGCTACTGGTTTTGCGGCCAACCAGCACAATATTTCAGTTACATACGACATGAGCAAACAAGTTTCTACGAGGTCTGCTGCTCCTGGCAGTCAACTAGCAGCGGATTGGCTCAAATTGGGCGCACCAGCACAGTGGCAACTCCCGGCTTTGCAACCCCGGTCCAATGATCCTCGCGTCCATCTCGTGCCAATCGAGCGAGATCTGGCTGGGATCTGAACGACAGGGTATGGCCCCGGACAGTGCAAGTTCGGCTTAACGCGATCTCAATTAAGCCGCTAGTTAATTGGGACGCGGTACCTAGTCTAACTGAAGAGACGAACTAGGATGATGCCTCAGCCTCGTACTCTACAGTGTTTGATTTCAACAACTTCAACAGTCCTAGTCAGTCAGGTTGATTATCGAAAGCGACAAGGCTTCCGGATTGGACTCTTCAGGAAAACTTGTTGGATATCCCTACTTTTCCCCTGAGTCGCTTGCTTTGAAGTATGAAGCACAGCACTGTACTGTACAGCAAGACTTGACCTGTCTGCCTGTGTACGTACCTTGAGTCATTACCCAGGGATGGGTTACTCCGCTCAACTATCCGCCCCTTGCTTCCAGGTGACGCGGGTCCCTCTGGCCTGCTTGAAGCCATTGAAGCAGGTGTTTACTCCCCTACTTCCTTCATCTCACATTTTTCTTTCTTCACCCACCAGCCTTTTGCTATGCCTGTGGAGTTCTATTGGCAGTGGAAATTGACACTAAGTATCGTAACACCAGGGAGACCTACTTGCATGGGGTGTTGCGGCTTCTGGGAACGGTATCCAGAGCCCTACTCCTCGGCATTGGTTTGGATGCATCATACATACAACAATGAGGCTTTTGATGCCCCACCCAGGATGGCAGATGAAGCATCCTGCAGAAAAGGTATGGCAAACCAGGGTGGCCGTCCCGTTGCAGGCGGGCGTCTACACGTGCTGACAGAACGCTCCGACGGAGGGGTAGCGCCTCAACTCGTAGTAGGAGGTACGGATAGCATCCCGGTCGATACTTTACCTCCTCGCTCCACCTTATTTCCTCTGATGGCGGGGAGGGTGTCCCCCAGGAGAGGCGCTTTGCCTAACGCCAAGCTGGACTGTTAGCAGGGGTGGCACACAGACCCCTTCATAAGTCAAGACAATCAGTTAACTGTTAACCCATCTTCCTTTGATGTTGGCTTATTACCGATGGGTCAGGTACCAGACAAAAGAGGAAGAGAAAGCTTGTGGTTGCAAAACGATCAAACGTTCCTTGAATCTACCAACAGATCGACTCTCGAAACATCGCCAGTTGAGTACAAGTCAGCCAAGGTACCCCCATTGAGACGTTTATATATCGAAAAAGGTACCCGCATTTTCATCAGCTATTCTCACCCTAAACCCTCCCTTCTTTACTTAAATCCCTTCGCTCGCCCTTCATCCCTTGCCTAGGTTTTGTCTATCTAGGCGCATCTAGTTTCGGCCATCCTTTGCCCTTCTGTCAGCCTCTAAGGACTCGAACTGTCGTCTATCGCCTTCCTGATATTCTTCAAGAGGCGGCGCACTTCCACCTGAATCATAACAAACAACTCTGGATCATAACAAAGACCCAACACCATTTACATCGTCCCGTCTGCTTTTCTGGGTAACTATTGCCAATATGAGTATTCATCCATTCCTCGATATGGACGGGGCTTCTAAGAGACCTTCGGGTAACTCAAGGGAAGACATGAGCACAGCAAACTGCACTTATCAAAGCTCGGCCCAACCCCAAACCCCACCAGGCTCAACTTCAGGAAGCCCCAGAGTAAAGATTGAGAGTCTAAAGATTGAAGGTAAGTCTTGGTTTCCGTCTAAGAGACCTGCCGTCCAAACAAAGAACACCTAAGGACTAACACCAACTCTCAAGAGTTCAACAATTTTCCGCAACTGCAAAATCTTGTATTACCTCAAGGGAGCTCACCTGTAAAACTCCCTAGTTTAGGCGAGTTCGACGAAGGAGTAGAAGCTCTTGTTCGAGCCCATGGACCAGTGAATGCTTGGAATCATCCATCGCCATTCCCTGGCCTTGCTAGCAACCCGACCATTCTTGAACCTTTGAAGTCCATCACTCAGCCTCAACCATCATGGTCTCTCAAGGACCGTTCCGCAGAAGACCCAGCCCGCGATCATCCTGTCTCAAGGCGGGGAACCATCACCGCCTCCAGCCAATACGCCCCCGGAATTAAGTATTCTCGGCATGGCAGCTACGGGAACTCGGACGCATACTATGGATATGCTGCCAGCAGCCCATCTCTCCAGGGCCTACCAGTAATGGACTGTTACCCAAGCCCACCACCTGAGGGCGAAATCCGGCACATCAATCAAAAGTACACGACAGAGGAGGGCGACTTCATCATCTACGCCTGTCACGACCAGAAAATGAAGTGGCAGCGCATCAAGCAAGAATTTGCTGCCCGATTTGGCAGCACCCCCGAACGAACCGTCCAAGGTCTCCAGGCCTGGTACTACCGTATGAACTTGCGCATACCTATCTGGGACCAAGATGGCTGGCTGTGCTTTGATAATGAGGACGATCTCGAGCCTCGCCATGTCAGCATCAAGTGTCGAGATCGCGACAGCCACGACAGGCCAGCAGAGCCCCTTGGTATTGCCCAACGGTACCCTGAACGCGCTGTCAACTACCCTTGGGTTGACCCTGAGACGAAACTCAAGGCCAGAGACTGGGGTACGTATCTTTATTTTGGCTCGTGTTAATAGACAATGGAACTAACAACTTGGTAGCCAGTAAGCGAGCACTGCAATATCGCGAGAGACGAGAACGGCGGCGAAGAAAGGAGCAGCGCCGGCTGAAGCTCTAGATGAAACGAAACGATGCTGCCACCAATTTCAAAGCAAGCGCCTACCAACCAGGCAACATAAACCCAACCAACCAACAGCAACAATGCTGATAAACACAGAGTGGCTTCGGCCCCTTCATTGACGAAGCGAACGTTCTATTTGACCAAAGATTTCTATATCATGCTTTTCGACACGACCGAATTTCCGATGACACGAATTTCATGCTACCACATGTACCTCTCATACCCTAACGCATGTAACTACCTCTCCTTTGTTATCTACATACATCTCATTGTACATTTTCGAATTCTTCGGCCCGTTCGGTACGTTTTAGACGATTACCAGAGGCTCCCAGAGGAGACATAAGAGAACCAGGGTAGACCAGACCCTGATGATACCTAGCAAGACAGGATGCTTGCAGGGTTAGGCGTTGGGCGAGCGGAGACAGTAGGAGATGGCAGGCCGACGGATTCTGTCATCATGTTTCCCATGTGTTTGTACTACTAGACAGGCTATGATGGATCATTTAAAATAATGGGGGAATGGATATAGGCCAAGGAAGGGCGTTGGATGGAAACAGTCAGCATGTATGATCCCGATTTGTTAATACTATGCAAAATCTTTTGTTTACTCTATAGGCTTGCTAAATCCTATCTATGATGTCTAGTGTCTATTGTCGCTCCCTTGGCATCGGATCACAATGAGTTTGGGTCGAATGCAGATGCCATGGTATCCAATACTTAATTTCAAAGCCGCGTTCTCATAGCCCTCCTCGACATGGTCTGCAGCCAAGGACGCAACTCAACCCCTTCGGCATTCGCGTCTGTATCAAAAAAGCGAAGACAAACAAAAAAGGTTGAAACGGGTCAGGCCGTCAGTGCAGGGCTGAAAAGGCCGGATGCCTCGAAGGCACGTGTCTGAAGGATGATGTAGCTAGGCGTCGTGCCGTGCAGATGCAAGGTCCTTTAGTGGAAGAAGACTCGAACATTGTGATCCCCGTCACCGATGTCCTTCTTTACCTATCGGGACCAGATGTTGGACAATCACCCCGCAGAACAAACAACTCCACTGTGTGGCGGATTGCCCGAATCTATTCATTCAAAAATAAAGACGGCCGTCTATGCCGGACTGGGATCGTTGCTGGCTGTTGGTCGTCGCTTGAGCTGCGGGCTCGGTTAATGTGGCGAATGGCGATGGCATTACGCCTCAGGGGCATGCCGTTGTGGCTTGGACCTGGCACAACCAAGGGTCCCGGGGGTGACGACTTCGTTGGCCGTTATACACTGTCTGTTGGTCAAATGTGTTTGTCGACGACAGGGCTGGGATCTGCATCTGTTGGACGTATTGTTGCTGCTGATAATCAAAAGCGGGCTGAACTGTGACGCCTCAAAATCTTTAGTGGTTGACATCCTAGTGAAAAGCACGGCTGCGCTTCATATAGGTCCTGATACGGGCCATGGTGGCATCGTCGTCGTCAACTCCATCGAGGACCATGTTGTCGTCGCTCTCGTCATAGTATGTGTTGTCAAACTCCTCATCGTCAGATGTATTCCCGTTACGATAGCCGTAGGGATGCCGTCCATATTCATCGTCCGACTCCACCTCATCCTCAGGGTAATCGGCTGTATAGTAGTTCTCGGCTGTCGAGTTTGCCTTGTCAGCCTTCTTACTGGTAGAAAGAACTTCACACTGGGTGGTGTCGTCCAGGAGCAGTGACTCACCGTTTTCGTCCTCATCATCAAGGTCAAGGTCTTCGTCTTCATCACGTTCGGGACCGAAAAACAAGTTGCTTTCTTCCTTGCCATCGAGAACCAACACACCAACATCTGTTGGTTCTACATTTACCGTCATGGCATGTGCGGGGATACGAACGTATTCCTCGATAACCCACTCGTCGTCGTCTTCCATATCACTCACATCGCTCGTGGTCATGCTCACGTCGTTGGGCTCAGGAGTACTGGTGGCTACTTCTGGGTGACGCTCCTGATATCTCTTCGCTGGGGCTTTTGGTTTGAACTTGGTACGCTCCGCCTTTTGCTTTTCTTGCCCCATCTCCTGGAGATTGGCGCCTATCTCCTTCATAACCCAGTCGTTCATATCAGCCGCAATCTTTGACATGTCTTCGTTATGTGGATTCATAACAGACGTTGGCAGAGGAGCCCGTGTATCGGCTTGGGGCAGAGGAGAAGGTTGCCTACTCCGTGCTGCTGGTTTCTTGAGGGGTCGCTCCTCTACTGGCTTCCCCTCTGATGGGTTGTCTACAGACATGGCTGTATCTTGATTTTGCTGCCCAGCCGGTACCACCACAGACGCCTGAATGGACTTGAGTACTTTCGCAGCTCGTTGACTAGCCTTGGCACGGCTTCGCTCAACGAACACAGCAGGTCCGTAGCGTGCTCGCTTATTAAGACCAGCACCAGGAGGCTGACTTGTGGGAGGAGTCATCATCATTTTCCTTGATATATGAAAGCGTCGCGGTTCGGAGAGTCTAGAGGTCTCGACTGTTTTCGTGTCTGAGGTAGAGGTGACATCTCCAGGAGTTGTTTCCTGGGCAGGGACGGCACTCTTTGTCTGAGATGCATCACCGTTGGGACCGGAGACGTGAATGACGGGTTTGGCATCACGGAAAGACGGCGCGGGATTTTCTATTGTAGGAGACTGAGGGCCGGGATGTCTCCTTTGATAGACCCAATTGCTGTCACTTCGATGGCGTTTCGCGCCTTCGTCAAACTCTGGATCGAGTTAGGTGCTGCCATGGTGAATGCGCAGAGGTGGGGAAAAAGAGCGTACGGAGAAAGGTCACAGGTGACTCGTCGTCACGCTTACGCTTTACGCGAATGAGCTGAGGTGGAATAGACATGGTTTCTATCTGTTGAAGGCGGTAATCGAGCGATGCAGCGCGATGCTAGATGAAGGCTTCACAACGCACAGCAACGTACTGGTGATGTACCCTGTACCGCTCGAGGTGAAATAGCCTATCTAAGAGAGTCGAAGCCTGGGGAATATATGCGCGGGTTATCGATGCAGAACTGCGCGATAATACAGCCTGTGAATGTGTCGAGTTGCGCTCGATGAGGTCAGAAGTTGGCCAATTTTTCGTTAATTTTTTGTTTGGGTTAAGGTCATCCACTTTCCGGAATGGTGGGGCCTTTGTCAAGAGCCTCCGGGAGAGTGGGGCTCCTTTTGTGTTTAGTGCCTGTTTTAGTGTCCATCTGCGAGCAGCGATCGTTAGTGGAGTTTTAATGGAGAGAGCATAATATCAAGATCCACGGGATCAAGAGATAGACATGAAATGAGATAGTGAGTGGTTTGATGTTTGAAGAAGTGAATTGATTGGCGGAATATCCCGGGTCTGGCCTTTGGAGTGGCTCTTGAATGGCATAACTTTGGTGCCATTAGCATTGACGGTGGATGTTGAGCTGGGGAGTGGAGACAGCCAACGGATGAGAATCTCCTGGACTGGAGTGCTGGGATATAAAGCCGAGTAGTGAATCAGTGGGTGGTTCGATGTGATTTCACAAACATTATGTTTGAACGTTAGTTTGTCAAGTATAATAACCGACTCGAGTAGATCAGAGGGGATATATAGCACAGTCAAAGTCAAAGGCCTTTCTGGTATTAAGTCCGCGTCATTCTCGTAGGTAGTTTACCGCAACTGAAATGAAAACGGTTGGAATGCGGGGGCGCACGGTTCACCTCGTTCCATGGTCTTACAAGCTACGAGAGAGCTCGAGCACCGGACGGCAAGTACGGGTAGCTGCTGATACTTTCCTTGCTCCCGTTGCTTTGACATGCATGAACTTGGAGAGACGTGGTTTAACGTCTTGCCATTCATCATGGACATAATGAGAGTTCATGATATTACTACTACTAGGTTACAATGCTTCGCAGAGCATCGATATCTTGATGCAATGTATAAGCCTCAATTGATCTTGATCCGCACCTATGTACCTCCCAAGCAAGGCACCAAAGCTAATTGGTACAGTACATGCCCAAGCAAGGCCCATCGCTGCAGATCGTGATCAACCCCAGGCTGCGTGGGTGTCAACGCCATGATGTGAAGCATGGGTAGCTATTCTTGACTCAATGAGTGCTTGGAACGAATTGAACAATAGAAAATGGTAGATTTTGTCAACAACTTGAATATTATGCTACCAACAACTCCAATGCCGTTTAAAGTTCACTTTGCCCCAAATAATATCCCCATCATGTCTCCTCCCCCAAGGGGGCTATCCCAATGACGTTCTTTGGCCTCCTCTTTGGTGGTACTGACGAAGGCGGCCGGTAAACGTACCTACTCGAGCACCCCCTTCACGTGTTTGGCCCCAACGGCAAGCTCGAACGCCTTGTCCTCCCTTGTCTTGTCTTGTCTTGTCCAACTACCCTACCCCAGGTTCTCTTCCACTCTTGGCTTCCTCCCTCACCAAGTTATTTCGTAGATCAAGGTACGGACATCGTCGTTTGATGTTGCATTGACTGTCGTCATCCCACCTCCTCCATCTCCTCTTCCTCTCACCTCACTGTCCTCACACCATTATCTCCGTCATCTTGCACCTCTGCCTTAAATTTCTCACTCTTCCTCTCACGCGTCGCCTCTCGTCGGATTATTGTCAATGCGCTGTGATGCCGTCGTAGTGATCCCAGGATCATCGCTGCTTGTCGACAGAGGTACGAGCATCCCTGCGTATCGTTCGATCTTCGCGCGCTCATGACATCGGAGCACCAACGTTAACACAATCGCTTTTCTAGAACCCGCTACTTACCTTTGCTACACCTCAGTACTACAACATCATTAGAGGCTAAGTCACGTATGCTCTTGAACTGAAATTCATGGCTGCGGGCTGCTCACAGAAACAGTGCATTAAACCCTACCATGTCGCCCAAAACGCCTCTCACTATCACCTACAAGAAGCCTAGAACAGCACCTCCCATTTTCCTTGCGGGCTCCTTCTCCGATCCACAATGGCAACTCCAAGAGATGGGATATACTACTGACCAGCATGGAGAGCATACTTTCCATGCTAACCTCATGGTTGAAGCTGGCCAGGATTACCAGTTCAAGCTTCGTATAGGACATGGCGACTGGTGGGTTCTGGCTGAAAACTATCCCACTGGTGAGTTCAACCAAGCTCTCCCTCAATGCAACCTTCTTTAACATTCGTTTGTCAAAGCAACCGACGATTCGGGAAACGAAAACAATGTTATTAGCGTACCCGATAATTCCACAGAAGAAATCGCCCCGGCCGGCATCGATACACCAGCGATCAAAGTGAACCATGACACACAGCCAGCCTCAGCTTCGACAGAAGTTGACGAAACCGAGGAAGACATTGGAGCGCCACTACTTCCTCACGAGTCCTTAAGCGACAATCCCGAGAAAGAAGATACGGAGGACATCAAGGCGCCATTATTTGCGCACGAGTCGTTGGGCGAGAGTGCCAAAGATGAAGACACAGAAGACCCCAAAGTGCCGCTTTTTGCGCATGAGTCGCTGGGCGATGACAACAAAGATGATAAAGATGATCTGAAGGCGCCATTGTTTGCGCATGAATGCTTGGGTGCTTATGATTTTGGAGATGACGAGGATCACGACGCAGCTCCAATTGCAGGGAACAGCCCAGGGCGACATTCCATTGCCAAGTCAAAGCACGACGAGGCGGCCGATATTGATGTCAACGACCCTACTCTCGAAAAGTTCCCTTCTGAGCGTGGTTCAATTCTTGATGCCATCCGGACCATTCAAACTCACCTTGGAGAAGACCATACTCACCTTGATGACATTCCTTCGTCACCTCGCGTGGTTTCGTCCAGAAGAACTAGCCTTGATTCTAATGATGACATGTGCTTGTCACCTGCGTCTTTGAGCCCCACTGCTACTAGGAGACGAGAGAGTAGACCTTCTTACAGTGGTTTCGGAAGAACTCGCTCAGCAGTATCCCTCGGTTCGATCGAAGAAGAGCCCAAACCATCCCCCGTCAAACAAACACAAGGACCTTCTGTTGTATCTCTGCCGAACCCCAACTCAGTGAGCAAGACTGTTGGGCTAAAGTCGCCCCCGAGCGAGGAGGACGAAGCTGTTGTAATGAAAACCTCCGAGGTAAAGCCCAGTGAGAAGACCAATAGCGTTTCATCATCTCAAGTTGAAAGTTCTGAGGGCCAGAATACCCAACACGAAGAGGCCCCGAGCGCCGCCACGACCGGAGAGACCTCCGGGGATGCAACCCCCCAAGCAACTGATGGCAAGTCTGTGGAAGATGAATCTTCCGCCAGCCCTGCATCGAATTCCATTCCCTCATTACAAGACGCTCAATCTACCCAAGATCCGAATAGTCCAAAAAGAGTGAAGAAGACAGCGCCTTCGGGAGATTCGTCCCGAAACTCTCGCGGGAGCGTAGTGCCTATGTAAGTACAGTTGCGTCTAAAGAAGGAACGCTGCTGACAGTCATTATTTAGGATTATCACAACAGGGGCTCTCGCAGTCGCTATCGGAATAGGGTGGTGGCAGGCAGCCGATCATTAGGAAGAATAACCAACTATGTTGATAGGGGATTCTGTGTTGGCTTGGGTATATCATTGAAGGATAGGGCATTGATGACATGCAGTAATGGACGGGAAATGCACAAACCCGGGGCTGGACAAAGTCACAATAAGTGATAGAAGCTTACACGCATCCTAAGGGCGACTAGGAAACATGTTTATTTTGTCGGTATAAGTCTGTTTAGTTCTTTGTGGGAATACGTTAGGTAGTCAGGGTCATTCTATTTCTCATGCGCAGACATCCATACCTACCTAGAGTGGTGGTACGTACCCACCGTTAGGTCGCCGGGGTGCAAAACCTCCGATGGCCGACATGAACAAGAAAAAAAAACTACTGGAGAGACTGATTGCACGAAGCATAACCTATTCACATAATAATATTTTCCGCCATCATGCAGCGCGTGGTAGCGAATTCGGCTTGTTCGCTTTGTACAGTCACATCCCGACCAGCCTCTGCAGTGCGCACATTATTACAGCCATGCCTCAGTCAGCGTTTGTTCTCGCAGCGCGTGAAGCCTCGCCCCTCACGCATGGTTCTCTCAGACCGAGTCGATCGAGCCCCTCCTTCTCGCGATGACCGACGAAAGCGTCGCGACGCTCCAGGTCCTTTTGGGGGCATGAACAGGACAGTCGCCAATGTCGACCCTGCCCGAAGAGCTGGCCGACAACGTGAGCTAGCAGCCAAAGATTCGAAAGGAGGAAATGGAAGAGAGAGGGACAACAGGAGAGGCTCGAGAGATTCGGACGATCGAAAGGCGCTCAAGATGCAGCGGGCGCTGGCCACAGTCTCCTATGGAAAACGAACAGTGATGAAGGAGACCATGTTGGAATTCGATTCATTCGACAATTTTGACCTTATCCCCGACCTTCAAGCCGCCGTAAACGATGAGCTCTTCAAGGGCATGACCGACATCAAGCCGACACCCGTCCAAAGACTTGCAATTCCTGCCCTGCTGGGTCAAAAGGGTCCGGATGACCCCAAGAAGCCTATAGACCATATGAAGTCGTTCCTACTGGCTGCTGAGACTGGTTCTGGAAAGACTCTGGCATACCTTTTACCGGCTATCGATGCTCTCAAGCTCGCTGAGGCTGAGGACCCCGAGATCAAGGCATATCGGGAGCGATGGCAGATTGAGAAGGAGCGACAGCAATCGGGCACTTCTAAGGGCAAACCTTTTGATGAGCCGCATCCTACGATGGCTCGTCCTAAGGTTGTTGTACTCGTTCCCACTGCTGAGCTTGCGCATCAAGTTACGAAAGTGTCCAAGTCGCTGTCGCACGTCGCCAAGTTTAAAACAGAGCTTTTGTCTTCAGATTTGAAACCCCAGCAGATTCAACGCAACCTTTATGGACCTAGAGGAGTCGATATTATTGTCTCGACACCTCACCTTCTCGCGTCGATCGCTGATTCGGATCCTAACATTCTCTCCCGAGTGACACACCTGATTGTTGACGAAGCAGATTCGCTTTTCGACCGAAGTTTTGCTCCTGTAACAACCAGCATCGTCGAGCGAGCGATGCCATCTATCAAGCAGTTTGTCTGCTGCTCTGCTACCATCCCCCGAAAACTCAACAACTACCTCGCTGCCAACTACCCCAAGATGGTCCGAATCACCACACCCAACCTCCACGCTATCCCTCGACGTGTTCAGCTGGGAGTGATTGATGTCTCAAGGGAACCTTACCGCAACAAGAAGGATCTTGCTTGTGCTGATGCCATTTACTCCATCGGTCGCGAGTCAGCCAGCCACGAGGGTCCCGTCAAGGACGAGATTGACGTTCGTCGTATCATGGTGTTTGTCAACGAGCGTGAGAAGACCGAGGAGCTGGCCGCTTATCTTAGAGAAAAGGGAATCACTGCCGATGCGCTTCACAGGGATACTCCTGAGAAACGTCACGGCGAGGTTCTCGAAACCTTTACTTCTTCCGAGCCACTAAGAATCCCTGCGCCTTCAATTCCTTCCAGACAGCGATCTCTTGCCAACGTGAGAGTTCTAGTCGTTACGGATTTGGCCTCAAGAGGTATCGACACTCTTGCTGTTCGCCACGTCATTCTCTACGATGTGCCACACACAACTATCGACTTTATCCACCGACTTGGTCGTGCTGGACGAATGGGCCGACGTGGTCGTGGTATTGTGCTTGTTGGTAACGACGATAGAAAGGATGTTGTAGCAGAGGTGAAGAACAGTATGTTCAGGGGACAAGCGCTTATTTAATCTTTCTTTTTCCATTCCTCACTACGTGTACGATAAGGAGAATTATTGGATTGGTTGGTTATGTACAACAACAGGGACATGAAGCTAGACAAAGTCTATTTGTATAGATTGATTAAGACGTGTAGATTATCTCCATAGACACTGTACAATATCTGAACCTTGGTCATCTTTCGTTAGATCGAAGAGCCCCATAAGACTGGCATAACTTGATACAATTAATAAGATCAAATACCTAATTAATATGGGCGATGCTCAGCGGCTCTATCCGCGCCGATCTTCAGCCTCCACTTTGCTGAAAGCTCCGGATGGTGGGTCAAAGCGCCCGGTGTTCTTGGTGGGCCATCCCGCCCGTAGGTACGTACCTCCATTTGTCGCGTCGCGTATCGTTGGCGTGTTTCTCTTCCGCACAATATCATCATCATAGGTTAGCCGCATTTCCCTCCTCCGCCAAAACCGCACTTCTCCAATCACCCTTGCAACGCCGTGGACAAAATCGCAAAAGGCTACTCGATCATTCTTTCTCGAAAGCTCCTAGACGCGACATAAAGAGCCAGGAATCCATCCCCAACTCGCAATGCCTCGAGCTAAACGTGCGCGTCGTGCGCCCGCACAATCTGCGAAAGCTCATGCACGATCGCCCACACCCGAGGCTGAGGATATCAGCGACCACGAACTCCCACGACAGGACAAGTCTCCCGAAAGAGGCCGCAGACGCACAACGCGATCTTCTGGTGCTCGTATTAGCGCGGCCGATGAACAAGCTGTCCTCGCGGCTAATCGACGTCGCGACGCGGCTCTTGATAAACTAGCCAATGAGGATCCTACTTCCACGACCGGTAACAATGTTGAAGACGGCGACTCTGGTAGCTCAGTTGAAGGCGGGCGACGGGTGACGGCCACACCAACGCAGCGAAGGGATACAACAGGACTCGATCTGGCGGACAGCGTGTTTGGTGATCTCGACGATAGTTTTGGGGATGTGGATGACGATACGCGACCAGGACTGCGCTCAACGGATACATCATCTCTCAACCTGAGCAACTTCAAGCGCAGACCGCGTCAGTCCAGTATTATTGGGCGAAATGACCCCCCGATTAGACCCAGCAGCCGTGGCGGCAACACACCCAGTATCAGCTCGACACTTCACTTTGGCGCTTTCAAACGACGCGCGCGAGAACCAAGTATTCTAGGAACTGCACGAAAGCCCCGGCCAGAGGAAAATGCTGCGGGACAGGAGCCAGAGTCAGAGAGTGAAGACGATTTCATGCCTGAAGCTGAATCAACACCACTCAACAACCGACGGAGGACACAGCCTGAAGCTGAACTGGAGGTTGAAGTGGAAGCCTCTCCAGAAGCATTCGAGGAGCCGAAACAAAGAAAGCGGAAGAGCGAAGATGCGCTTCCAAGCAGCGAACGACCGGAAAAGATGTCGCGGATTGAGAGAGATGCGAATGAGGAAGAGGAAGAAGCAGAAGCAGGCCCCGCTCCTCAGGAAATCAACGACTCTGACGATGCCGCAAGTGATTCTTCACTATCGGACCTAGGCTCTCCCCTAGGACCCTCGCCTATTCTTCCGGATCGACCTGTTACACCAGTTAATAACGAGGAGCTCATGGCGCTACCTGCCAGTAGTGACTCAGAAGATGCCAACGAGGCATGGCCTGATATTCATGCCTTGGCCAAGCGACGCCGAAGACCCTCGGTCACAACACCTGTTCGCGCTGATAACTTTTCTGACGTTTCTTCACCTCCTTCTCTCACACACTCACCCAATTATACCGAAACACACAAGACTAGAGGTCGCGCTCCAACCCGGCGACAGCAGCCTTCGCCTAAAGTCACAACTGCCGATTTGACCAATCTACTCCCAAAGCGCCACTACAAGAAGCAGCGCGATCCGTTCGGGTTGGAAAGCGACGAAGAGCATGACACATCAGGTATGGGGCACGATGAGGACGAACTCTCATATCTCGACGGCCGAGCTGCTCGCCGAAGACGAGGCGGGCGAGCGACTGGTCGTGGAGGAGCGGGTCGACCAGGCTCACGAGGTGGGCGCAGGACACAGGCGCTTAAGCCAAGACAACCTGGTTCTTCTGGCAAGCATGCAACACGTAACGCACAAACTTACTCGCGTCGTTCTTCTGACAAGGAGAATGAAAATGAGAATGCTAGTGGCGATGAGGACGAAGATGAGCACGAGAACAGTCGCTTCCAGCCACTTCCAGATGACACTTTCGAGAACGGAAGCGGCGAGAACGCAAGCACACCATCTGCCGATGAACTTAGACAAGCAGCGAGGAAATTCAAAGAGGTCGACAGATGGGAACTTGACTTTGAAGAGGTCACACAGAGTTCGTCTCCACAAGGTGCGCGATGAAGTACAAGAACGGAATGAGGTGAAAAGGGCCGGGGTAGCAGGCGTTGGGTCGGATGGAAGAATTGTTTTTAAACAAAATCCTTGGAGTTACACAAAGGGGGGTATTTATGAAAGTCTGAATGATGTCTGTTTCGGGCTTGTATTGTACTGCACATGTTCGGGATAAAGGGGTAATGGTCCCTTTGGAGGTTGGGGCAACGGGGCAGAATAGGAATGATGGGGTGTTCAAAGTAGGCTCTTTGATGGCTTTTTGATATCAAACAACTAGTTCTTGTTTTGCAAGTCTTGTCCCGCTCTCGACAGTTTCTGTGCGATGAAGATGTGCCGTCAACTCCCGAAACGCCGTACCTCAAATTTATCCTTGTATTTCATTGTGCTCTTATGCACTTGGGTTAAGAGCCTCTGCCCGATGCTCCACCAACGGCAATAGCGGTGCCAAGATGTTGGGATCCCGCAACGCAATCGTAATGTCGTCGGGGAGTCTGCCAGACATGAGTAGTTTCTAAGCACCAGGAGTTAGCAAGTCAGCTTATCTCGGGAGCGTATTTAATGTCGTCTGAACTACAACTCACCCTCTTGACATTCTCATAGGTCTCTTCTTGCGCCGAGTACTCGCGAATGACATCGTCCGTCTCAAAATCAACGTAGACACGAGTGTCACGTATCCGCAGAACGACGTTATCGAGGCGCATGAACAACCGACACAACAAAAGCATGCGCTTCTCATGCACACGCACTTTTACGCTAAAGATCGAAATACCGTTATCATCCAACTCGCTCTCGTACAGCATGACCTCGTCGAAGAACAGAATGGGGTCACGGCGCTTCAACAGCTCAATAGGAATTGTCTTGTCGGTAGGCGCAAACTGCTTGGCTGAGGGATCAATTGTTCCAGTGTATGTCGTCGAGTAACTCCAGTCATACGGCTTCACGACCTCCTTGATGCCCTGTGTAGTGCCTTCTCGGGTGCTCTCCCAATCTCGTGCATATGCGACCTTGAGCATGTGGCGATCTGTCTTATCGACAGCGTCAAGGGCATCCGGGGTATTGAAGTTCAGAGACCAGCCTGAAGGTACATGTTCAATGCCAACAATGTTCTCGCCAAAGATCATCTCGGGCATCGGAATGCCAATCTTTTCGGTGAGTTCATCAATGGTACCAGCCTTGGAGATGGGCAGCTTGCGGGTCGAGATGCGAAATCGGCTTTGTGTATGCGATGTTGTGGCCGAGGCAAGCGCCTGGGGCTTTGGGAAGGGTTCGTTGGGGTCCGTGATGTGATTCTGCTGCATCTTGAGAGGCAAAGACCTTGTTTCTCTGGACAAAATGTGAGGATGTCAGAGTGAAGAGTTACAAGTTGGAGAGCTTGCTTCTGTAGTGGGGTGGGGTGTAGTGGGGAGCTCCTGGCTTATGATGTACCCCCGCAGGTGTTCCAGCAAATGATCAAGACGTTTATCGAACTTTACGAGGGCTACGAGATGACAAATTGCTAGAAACTTTAGTTAGTTCTTGCCCTAAAGTATGCCCAAAGTATGCTCTAAATACTAGGGTAATTTAGGCTCTTTTACATAATTTCTCGATTATTCGTCAAACCACCTGCCCCGCTACTGCAGCTATACTGCGTTATCAATCTATCCGTCCCACATTGAACATAGAAGAATGGGACCAATCACATCAACAGCGCAAAACAGTCAACTGAAGTTTTTAATAACTCAGAATTGTCGGTATTCTAGAAGTGATGACAGGAGTTCAAGCCCAATTAACCCAGACACTCAGAGTATCTTTCAAACCGTGAGACTTGGCGCTGGAGAATTGCATATGTGTTAAAAGCATGCCAATCGGCTAAGCCGTGGACTAGGGTAGAGTCCTAGGAGAAAGGTGTAGTTACTCCGACGGTAGTTTAAGCAAAGTTCTTTAAACCCTCTTAGACAAAAAATTACAATGAGAGATTAGACGAGCGAATGCCCCAGAGATCAATGTGCTTGAGCTTATGGTCTTGCCTTCAAGTTCTAGTTGCAGCCCACCCCTGAACTCATCAACAACACATCGAACCCTTCAAACTTGCACTCTGGGTCACGAAACTACGATGTTCCAAAGAAGGAACGCCCGTGGAGCTTACTTGGAGCTCTTGTACATGGGGTGAATAGAAGACGATGGCCCTCGATCGCGCTCCAGTAGGTGATGCATACTTGGCGTCCAAATATGGTTTCAATGTTTATGTCAAACACGCCCCGAAAGATCGTAACCCACCCAAATGCCAAACGGCACTTCAGGAATATGTCAAGTAGAATATGGCTCTGATTCTACTCTAGTATCATTAGGATATGTGTTCACATCCCACACTAATTGTCGAGTTTGTAGCAATGCCTGAAATTAAACTATTAGGATTTCAATCCATGAGTATAGAAACAACACGTATCTATTTCTCGTGGAATCTCAACTCTTGCTCACTTCTTATCATTCATCTCCCTTCCTCGGTAACCGGCTTGGCCTGGTTTCAAATTTTCATCCTTCCATCTCTCCATCACATTCAGCATGAAAGCTTTGAAGCTCACATACACACAAGCACGCAAATCACGGGTGTCTCAGTAGACGATATTACGTTCCTTCGAATAAACTTGAAGCTCCTATGAATTTGAGTATTAGTTCTCTACTAGCTCTACTCGCCCCATCGGGCCCATCCCATATTTCATTGACATCGCTTCTAGGGTACCAACAACGATCAAGTACGTGGCATACACCAACTCAGAGAAGATTTATTATTTTGAACAAGCTGCCATATCTGGAGAGAACTTCGCGTTAATCTATCCGGCACTGGAACATGCGCCACTTGGTGCAACACAAGCCTATATCAAACCAGGTCAGGTTTTTTTTTTTGGGGGGGGGGGCCTTTCAGTCTTTAAACTCGTTTTTTTGAAGTATAGTATACTTGGGAGTATTACAAAAATCTCAAGAAAGATCCAAGTTTGATAGGACACAATGTCTTTTCAGGCTGGTTCCTCGGCGTCCTTCTCTCCTGTTTACTCTCCCATTCTCTCCGCCAACGGAAACTCCTTCCACTGTTCTCGCACCTGCAGGTCAACCCTCTCATACAATGGCTATCTTTCATTCAAAATGTGGCTTCCAGCGAAAACAGAGATGACCATGTGCTAGATGTTAGAGACAAGAGAGCTACCTAGTTTACAGCAATAGGGTATCAAAGTCGGCAGTGTCAATCCAGATGTAGCCGAATGCTAAAGTGTTACTTGTCATGAATGCACCAAGAAGTACCTGCGCTAGTATTTGGATAGTGTTGGGGTCGACAACATGAGTGACTCAACTACTCTGAGCACCGGAGTCTTCAATTGCCCATCATAATGGTAAACATGAAGTGACAACGGCGGCTACGTACTTTGCCAGAAGACGTACCGGATCTACGCGAAGCTCATGTGGAGCCCCCAAGGCTCAGTAGGCATAAGAATAAGAGAAAATGCCATTATAAAACTAGGATGAGATTTCTAATATCTCATTTAATATTTTGTATTAGTTTAGACTAAGCCTTTGTAACCGTCTCAAGATTTTGCAGACACTCTTTCAAGGATCCCCACCTCCACTTCAACCTCCACGCTCCACCCACTGATAAGCTTCCTTATCAGTTCCCGATCAACTTTTTTTCCTTTGCGCTGGCAAACCAGTACTTTCAACAACACCAGCAACTCGACATCACCAGAACAACACGACACAATGCGCCCCCTTACAGAAAAGGAGACCCAGACTCTCTTCGAGAAGCTGGCAAACTACACTGGCAACTCCCTCAAGAACCTTATCGCCCCTCTCGACGACTCACCAAATGCGGACCGCTATGTCTTCCGCCTCGTTCGCGATCGTGTTTTCTACGTCCGACTTTCCATTGCCAACCTAGCCACCTCTATTGCGCGCGAGAAGCTACTGTCTCTGGGCACCTGTCTCGGTATGTTCTTCCGCTCACCCGTATCTTCCATACCTTAACTAACCACTAAACCTCTAGGCAAGTTCACCAAGTCGGGCAAGTTCCGCCTGCACGTCACAGCTCTCCCCATCATCGCCGAGCACGCCCGCTACAAGATCTGGGTCAAGGAGAACGGAACTATGCCTTTCCTCTACGGAAGCAACATCGTCAAGGCGCACGTTGGCCGCTGGTCCGAGGACTGCCCTGAGCACCAGGGAGTTGTTGTCTACAGCATGAACGACACACCGCTCGGATTTGGTGTTACAGCTCGCAGCACTGCTGAGGCGCGAAGATTGGATCCTACTGGTATTACTTGTTTCAGACAGGCCGATTGTGGAGAGTACCTCCGTGACGAAGACAACCTGTTTGCGACTGGTTAGAGGGGAGGATCGCTTTGCTTCGTCTGGCGTTGGGGCTTTTTTTTTATCATTCTATGGCGTTGAGAGTGAGGGAAAAGAGAATTGCAACCGAGTCAATCATGCTTGGATTATTTGGTAGATTGGTAGATATCATCATCATCATCATCAGAAGCGCTGTATATGTTGAAATGTATTCGCTTGCCCCCATTTTGTCCATGTATTTCCCCTCTTATTTCCTTTTCTACCTTATTCCATTACCGTCGTGTTAATCTCTCGAGCTGGACTTACTGGCCTACTGTCCCTTTTGAAGAAACCAACATGCTGCCGGTGAGCAACATACTCACTGTCAGCATAGCCGAGAATCTTCTCGATTTCCACACTCTGCTTTCCCTTGATCCGTGCAATTTCCGCAGCGGCATAGTTGACCAGAGCGCGGCCGACATCTTCAGGAGTACCTTCCCACATCTTGCCATCAGGCCCTGGGGTTGAGCGTCGCTTGACTGCCACAAGTCGTACGACTTCCTGCTGAGCAAAGTTGCCTTCAACGTCGACGACACCAACCGGGAGCAGGCCAGCCTTGCCCACAAGGGCTTTGTAAGCTCCCGAGTCAATGTAAAGGGTGCCATGGGGATGAGGGGTGTGAAGCAGCCAGAAGTGGCGGTCCCGGATGGGGTCGTTGGCGGGCACGAAACGGGTATGTAGAGGGGGGTAAGGGGCATCGTTGAGGGTTGAGAGGGCCAAAGCTGAGGCTGATCGTGACAGACCTTCAGCACGTTCATCTGGACTGGGAGGGGTGTTGCCCCGTTGTATAGACTGAAGATATTGCACAATGTTAAGCACATTTCCTGGGTTAGAGGACCTCGTAATGATGGTCGTAACGCCAGCGGAAGTGCCTAGTCTGGCGGCAATGATCTTGGTACTCATTCCTCCAGTTCCAAGGGATGAACCAGCACTCGAGACTGTTCAGTGTTAGCAGTTAACTAATTACGTATGTTGATAGTTTAATAAGGTGTCATACCATCAGCCTGAAGTGCGGCAATATCTTCCACCACTTCAATAGGTTTAGCATCGGGGTTGGTTCGCGGGTTCTTGTCATAAAGACAGTCCACGTCCGTCATCAAGAATAACATGTCGGCATGGATCATGGCGGCAGTGATGGCAGAGAGTGTGTCGTTGTCGCCGAACTTGATTTCGGAGACAGCAAGAGTGTCATTTTCATTGACAATCGGGATGACACCCTGCTCAAGAAGTGCATGGAAGGTATTTTGAGCGTTAAAGTATCTCGTTCGCTACGATCCGGTTTAATTCAAATGTCTAGAGTTGAATGCAAAAAGTGAACTTACGTCTGCAATGTCATTTCGAGTAAGGAGAATCTGAGCAATTGGCTGTCTGAGATGAGTGAACAGACTATCCCAAAGACTCATCAGGCGACATTGACCGATCGCTGCAAGAGCCTGAAAACATTAATGTTAGCCTGTTATGTCGCCAATAGTTATCGAAGACATGCAGATCCAACCTGTAGCTGTGCGAGATGCTTTGGTCGCTTCTCAACATCCATACGTCGAAGCCCGACACCGATGGCGCCCGATGAGACAATTACCACTCGATGGCCATCCTTGCGAAGCTTTACAGCCGTGTCAACGATGAGAGTGAGAATCGGTAGCAACGGCTCATGAGTCTTCTCATCAACAATAGAACTTGTTCCTATATGAAGGCGGGGTGTAAGTGGGGAATGAGTCAAGCTTGGTGTTGAGAGTTGAACTCACCAAGCTTGATGACGATGGTCAGGGACTTGCTCCCGTTTCCTCTCATGACTGCGAGATTAAAAGAAAAACAAGTTAGTTAATGCCGCTTTTATGGTATGATGCAATCCCAGTAACAATACTGGCATTTTCACATGCGTGGGAGTGTCCTGGTGTCTACATAGACTTGGAGAAGCGTATGTATATATGGACAAGCTCAACAGGCTCTTTTTTCACCACGCAATTCAAAGAAGATGAATGAAGCGAAAAGAATTGAAATGCTTACACTGAAATATGCTTTCACTTGTCATTTTCAGGCGCCCTTGTCGCTATGAGTGTGGAACCGAGGTGTCTTGAGCTGGGCGTAAAACGAATCTTGATCCTGGGCAAACGTTGGTGGTTGGTGAAGTTGATTGGATGTGCTCCCCCTCGCTCTCTCTGAATCCCCAGCCCGGAAAAGAGTGGTCTCGTCGTTGACTGGTCAGAGTTTTCCGAACGGAGAACGCATTGCATCTTCGGGTTCACCGCCCACGGCGTAAACGGAACATACCCGTGCGGCAGAATTTACAGTGCAAGCTGCTAAGGCGTTGCTGGAAGGTTGAGAGAGATCAATCCGAGGTCCTGAGTCGTGTTCAGTCTGAACAGCATCGCCGACACCGAAAGTCTGTCATTTCAAGAGGTCACACGCCTTTCAAGATGTCGTCCGATTCTACGAGTCCTTCTCCCAGCCCGCCAGTTGGCGCGCCAAGTACCTCGGATGCAGCCCCCAAGGAACTCTTGAATGACCCTGCACGAACCGGTTTTAACCCAGAGATGTCTTGGTGGATAAATTACACCAAGATGATGACGGGTAAAATGACGCCCGAAGGCCAGTTTCACTTCCGAGAATCGAGATACAAGGTCCATGAGGAGCGCGATTGCAAGCGCTGCGAGGCTGATCGCGACTGGCTTTTCACCTACTCACCCATTGTCCGCTTCATGTCTGAAAAGATCCAGGATCTCAATGGACGACTAGACCCCTCAAACGTTGTCTGCCGCCGCTGTCCTTCGCGCCTCGAGGAGGATGGTACAATCCTTCGTCAATCTGGCGGATTCAGCCCCGACCACGGCATCCTGTTATGCGCCAACGAAATTCGAGATCGAAAACACCTGGAAGATACTCTCGCACATGAGATGGTGCACGCTTGGGATCACTTGCGATTCAAGGTTGACTTCATTGGTCAAAAGAATTTGAAGCAGGCGGCGTGCACAGAGGTAAGTTTAAGCACTACCTGAAAACACTAGGCGATTGATGATATTGACGGGTCGGAACAGATCCGAGCTTCAATGCTCAGTGGCGAATGTAGATGGACTCGAGAGGCCTTCACTCGAGGAAATTGGAAATTGACACAGCAGTTCCAGAATTGCGTCCGTACGCGAGCCATTGAGTCTGTCATGGGTCGATCGGCATGTAAGGACGATGTGCACGCAACCAAAGTTGTCAACTCAGTTTGGGATTCATGCTTCTCAGACACTCGGCCATTCGATGAGGTGTATAGATGATTTGTAGCACTCTTACTGAAAATTATGTACGATATCTGACAGACCTGGGCGAGGGCGCTTTTAATGAAACAATGCAATGCCCCTCTGCTGTGTACTCCAATACTATCAACGATACCCCTTCAACATGCTGAAGCAATTCATCAATTCGGTTTAACAATTCTGAAATGATGTCACAAAAGAAACCCTTTACTCCAACTGATGCAAACGGCCAGGTTCCGTCCTTGATTATCATAGATCGATCGCCAATAAACGCCTTCCAAACCCAATCCATTTGTCCATGTTCCCTGTCATTAATAAATCATTACTGCCCCTTCTCGCGGTTGGAGGCGCGTTCACCCTTGACGCAGTGCTTGATGATCCAAGGGTGTTGTTGGATCTGCTCAAGAGGGATACGCTTCTCTGGATCCAGCACAAGCAGCTTCAGTCTGGTTAGTACTGTGGTCCCAAAGAGCCAGAGTGTAATATAATGACATACCTTCTTAATGAGGTCTGTAGCCTCAGGGCTAATCCACGAAGGGATTGACATATCGGCACGAGCGATTCTCCTTTGGGTCATCACTGGCGTATCCTCGAAAGGCGCTTCACCCACGAGGAACTCGTACGTCAGGACACCCAAACTCCACAGATCGACCTTCTCGTTGTAGAAGTTATCCGAGGTGCCGGGCTTGATCATCTCAGGAGGAAGGTAATCAAGGGTTCCGCACATGGTCTTCCTTCGGTTGTTGGGGGCGTGCACACTCCATCCGAAATCTGATATCTTGATCTCGCCGTGAATACCAACCAGAATGTTCTCAGGCTTGATGTCTCGGTGGATGACATGCTTTCGGTGCAGGTATCGCAGTGCCGATGCCATCTGGGCAATGTACTGGGCGGCCTTCCACTCAGGGAATCGGCTCTCCTTTCGGAGGTGCTTGTACAATTCACCCTTGCCGGCGAACTCAAGAATCAAAAACACTCGCTTGCTGTCGTGGAAGTGACCGTATAGCTGAAGAATGTTGGGATGCCTCAAGTTGCTCTGAATCTCAATCTCTCTGCGGACTTGCTTCTCGACTCTGCCTGCCTGCAGCTCGTTCTTGTGAAGGACCTTGAGGGCGCAGATGAAGCCTGTTGTTCTCTCACGAGCAAGGTAGACTCGTCCAAACTTGCCCTTGCCCAGAGGACGGCCGATCTCAAACATGCCAAGGTGGAACTGCTTAGGGATGCTGATTTGTTCGGGCAGGGTAACTGATTTTCGCTCCTCTGAAGCCTCGTCTGATGTCCTTGAGGAAGAAGGGAGGGCTTTTCTAGGAGGAGACGGGGGGGCGTTGACTTTTCGTTGAGCAGCCTGCGATGGCAGCATCACGGCGGCGTTGGCATTGCTGGTTTGCGATTGGAGGGCGACCTTGAAGAGATTGGGGCGAGAGGCACCATGAATGCCTTGAGATGAAGTACTAGAGACCATAGTCTGCCAATATTAATAATCTATATATCATCACGGCGTGATGATAGATTTACCTTGGTCTTGCTGTACAGCTTAGAGCCGTCGCCGAGGGGGTCGTTCTCGTCGTTGACGGACATGCGCTCGAAGCGCGCCTCGATGGTGCGGGTAGCCATGACTGGAGAGGAGGATAGGGGGGCTGTTGATGTTAGTGAAGGACGGACGGGGAGTTGAAGAAAAGACGATGGATGTGTGCCTTTTTGAACGGTTGCAGTGCAGCAAGGTAGGGCGTTAAGCTGGGGTCAAAGCGAGCTAGATACAAACATTGGTGGTTGCCGGGCAACTGATCCCGGAAACGGTCAAGCTTTCCGGGGCCAGAATGTTGAGATCGATCCACCAAGCTGACCATCATGATTTAGAATGGTGTAATTTCATGTTTATCATAAAATCGATTTCTTCGAGAGACTTGTTTAGATACGAGTCACTGGGGCTGGTATGCGGTCATGAACCATAGTAAACCCTTTATGCATCAAGGTTGCTCCTATATTGTAGTAAAAACCCATATTCAAGTACCTACTTTCATATAACCAACGTCTCTTCTAAACACCCTGCAAAGTATTACAGTCCATGTTAATTCGAATTGCGGACTTCTTATTGATTAACCGTACCGTATTTGAACTAAGCTTCTAGATCATCTCACAGAACCTCTTATTTCTGGTCTCCAGACCACTAATGTTCACACTATCCCACCATCAATCTACTTATTCTAAAAGATTCCTCGGGCGAGAGCTGAGAATATGTTGGTGTAAGCATTCTTCTGTTAATGGCTGGTCTACTATATAAGATATCGATGAAAGTCCGGGACATAACAGATGTTTGCCAGACTGTTACCGCAAAACAGTTTCAGTCTCATGCTTTCAAACCATCGCTGAATCTAACTGTCATGCTATGGTTACCATAGGCATGTCATAGGTAGCCAAATACAGGCACGTGCAGTCAGAGCCTATCCGAGGGGCATTGAACCAATATGGAAGGAAGGCCCCTGGAGACCTAGAAAATGGCAAGTGGCCGCGGCGGGGAAAGAAAATGTCAGTCATACCTTCCTTGGAAAGCTGCAAGAACGGATAATAACAGAAGTTAGGGTATCAAACCGCCGCCGAAATCACCGAATCAGCGCTCAGCAGACTGCAGAGAAACTCGCAAAAATTCCCCCACCATCCACACCTGTCCATCCCAAACAGACGGACCCAGTCAAACTTCCAAGTCACTGCTAACAGGAACCCTTGGGCTACGGCTTGGCTTGAGTTTGTGACTCACGCCCTCCTCTCAGTTCTCTTACGACTTTTGTTTGTCAAATCCGGGTGGATGAAGCCAATTCGACTCTCATCACTTTCTCCAACCTCGCTACCAACATCAACAGCAGCCTTTGTAACAGCGTCGCCCTTATCAAGGCAGTTTAGTTCGTCCCGCTTTGGTCCCAGGTTCCGGTTCACGGCCTGCGCAAGACGACCACCCCGCACTGTCGTCGACTCCCGCACTTTTGCGACCTCACGACCCCTCAACGCTTTTCAACTGCAAAAGTCGCAGAAGCGCACAAAAGAAATCATGACTTCCAGCGCGACAACCTTGAAGGGCCAGCCCCTCGACAAGGCCGTCCTCGAATCCATCCTCCGACGCCGCATGTTTTATACCCCCTCCTTCGAGATCTACGGCGGTGTTGGTGGTCTGTTCGACTATGGCCCTCCTGGTTGTGCCCTCCAGGCCAACATCATTGATGTCTGGCGCAAGCACTTCATCCTCGAGGAGGACATGCTCGAGGTTGACTGTACTGTCTTGACCCCTCATGAGGTTCTCAAGACCAGTGGCCACGTCGACAAGTTCGCCGACTGGATGTGCAAGGACCCCAAGAACGGCGAGATTCTTCGAGCTGACCACTTCGTCGAGGCTATCCTCGAGGCCCGACTAAACGGTGACAAGGAGGCCCGCGGCCAGAAGGTCGAGGATAAGGAGGAGGACCCTAAAAAGAAGAAGAAGAAGGCCAAGACGGAAGCTGTCAAGCTCGACGACGCCGTTGTCAAGGAGTATGAGGAGGTGCTCGCCAGAATCGACAACTACGGTGGCCCAGAACTCGGCGAGCTCATCAAGAAGTACGACCTTAGAAACCCTGCTACCGGTGTCCAGCCCGCCGAGCCCGTTTCTTTCAACCTCATGTTCCAGACCTCTATCGGCCCCAGCAGCAACTACCCTGGTTACCTCCGTCCCGAGACTGCTCAGGGTCAGTTCCTGAACTTCGCTAAGCTCCTCGAGTTCAACCAGTCCCAGATGCCTTTTGCCTCTGCCTCCATCGGCAAGTCGTATCGAAACGAGATCTCCCCTCGTGCCGGTCTGTTGCGAGTCCGTGAGTTCCTCATGGCCGAGATCGAGCACTTTGTCGACCCTGAGGGTGGCAAGAAGCATAGCCGATTCCACGAGGTTGAGGATATTGAGCTCGTTCTTCTTGACAGAGATACCCAGCTGTCCGGCAAGACTGATACCAGGAAGGTCAAGATTGGCCAGGCTGTCAAGGAGGGTCTTGTTGACAACGAGACTCTGGGCTACTTCCTTGCCCGAATTCATCAGTTCATGCAAAAGATTGGTGTGGATCTGAGTAAGCTCCGTTTCCGCCAGCACATGGCCAACGAGATGGCTCATTACGCTTGCGACTGCTGGGACTGCGAGCTGTTCACCAGCTCCGGCTGGATCGAGTGTGTTGGCTGTGCCGACCGAAGTGCCTACGATTTGAGCGTGCACGCCAAGAAGACTGGTGCTCCCTTGGTGGTACGTGAGCAGCGTGAGACTCCTCTCGTTGTTGAGGAGTGGCAAATCGATATTGAGAGGAAGAAGTTTGGCCCTCAGTTCAAGAAGGACGCCAAGACTGTGGAGACAGCTCTTCTGGCCACTCCCCAGGAGCAGCGAGAGAAGTTGGCCAAGGACTTGAGTGACAACGGCAGCATCACACTTGAGGTGGCTGGTGTTGGCGACGGTAAGGTCCAGATTGGCAAGGACGCTATTGCCATCGAGTTCCGCAAGAGGGTTGAGAACACCCGCGAGTTTGTGCCCAACGTCATTGAGCCTTCATTCGGTATTGGTCGTATCCTATACTCTCTGATGGAGCACAGCTTCTGGACCCGTGGCAGTGAAGGTGGCGATGAGGCCCGTGGTGTAAGTGGAATATTCCTCCTGACCAACACATGATCAACTACTAACAACTAAAAGGTTCTGTCCTTCCCCCCTACTGTGGCCCCTACCAAGGTTCTACTTGTTCCTCTTTCTTCCAACGCCCAGTTCAAGCCGCTCCTTAAGCAGCTCTCACAGCGCCTGCGCAGCGCCGGTATCTCGAGCCGTGTTGATGACTCGTCTGCCAGCATTGGCAAGCGATACAGCCGAAACGATGAACTGGGAACTCCTCTTGGTATCACCATCGACTTCCAGACGGCGCAAGACGGCACCGTGACCCTGCGAGACCGTGACAGCACCAGCCAGGTCCGCGCCGAACAGGAGAAGATTATTGACGCTATCAAGTCGCTTGTTGATGGCAGCAAGAACTGGTCTCAGATTGAGAGTGAACTCCCCAAGTTTGAGGGTCAGGAGGTTGAGGTTGCTACTCGATAAAGTAGAACTCAATAAATCCGGCATAAAGGAAATGTAAAATATAGATGTCGTACAGGCGCGATTATCTTGAAGGATAGTAGACGCAAAGGCAGGAGTTAGGATTTGTCAGGTTAGATATACCTACAGTAGACACTACATACAGGCCGGTATGGTAGGGTAAAAGAAAAAGTTACTTCCCATCATGATTGAAATTCCCCTATAATGTTAGTATATTTGCAGCCGAGGTCGTTGCAAATTTCTTTGAATTCTGTCACGTCTTTCACCGTCGTTTATTAGTCCTTGGAACGCTCCTGAATTTCGATAGCGTGCCAATGACCCAGAGCTTGGACGAGAAGTCAAGGATCGCCGAGATGTGCAAGTAGCGGAGACGGGAAAACTGAACCCACCGAATGGAGTGTTAGGAACAGGCCAGACGCTCTGTCTGTATGATGAGTGTCTCGAGTTCTGAGCTGTCTGGTATTCTCCAGGCGGGCATTGGCTGTCATTTGACTTCTCCCTGCTCTTACGAGAGAACGGGCAAAACACAGCAGTCCAGTTAAATCATTCTACTTTTAGGCATAAGACAGGGGAGTTGGTTGAGGTCTAGATTGGGCTGTAGCAATGGATTTGGGTTGTTAAGGAGAATTGTATCCCCAGTTTAACTGTGAAGCTGGACAGGGTCCTGTTCATGAGAAGGGGTCTTTATAATGGAGAACCTCAAGAATCTATCGTGACTTCTTAAAACACGAAGCACTAGTATCATTGTATTCTGCTAAATAGATGTGTTCAAATTTTACTTCGCTCTTTTGTTTACACCGACATCAAACTCTAAGAGACTGATCAACTACTGTAATCTAGGACTCTAGCAGTGGGATTGTCTGGTATGGGTCTGGTCCCTCGTGAGCAGCGGCGGCTATTTTACGCCATGGGTAGGGACATGGATTCTTGGCATGACGGTCGTCATGAAGCTTGGATAGCCGAAGCGCGATGAGCCCGCAAAAGAAGAGTTTGAGCGTGATAGTAGCATGTGAAATGGGCCTAGAATTCCGGCCTCTGCTCCGACCTAGCAGTCATAGCTCTCGGTGATGCTGGAAGAACCCCGTCTGTTGTATAACTCCTAGATATGGCCATTTCTTAAGTTTCTAAAAGACTGGCAACATCAGAGATCGAGACACCAATGGTCGCTGGATGAGGAATGGTGGTGTGTGGAACATGGGCGCTTCTTACGCAGCAGACGATCTTGGCACCAGTAACCGTTTGAGACTAGCAAGTTAATACTGAATCGTAAAAATATGAAAGCATGAACAAGACTATGATGAGAAGCAGTTGTCATACAAGGCAAGTTATCATAAGCAAGAGTATCTATACAAAGTATCCGATGTAATAAGAGCGAGGTCATTGCAGTGTATATACCTGAATCCCAGTCCTCAGGCTAGTCGACGTGGTTACAGAAGGAGACTTGACCAGCGACGGCCCGGGCCATGACTGGCATGACTCTTCAAGGTTGGGCTCTCATGATCAGCGCGAATAAGGTGGGCCGCTATTCTCTCAATAGGTATTTGCAGTTGAAGCTAAACAGAACTGAAATCTCCTAACAAAAACACTATTGTTGCATACCACTCCATCTCATTGTTTGATGGACAATCTCGCTACAAGCAATACTAAAAGTTCTAGGGATAGAGGGATATCACTGCGGCTCTCCAGTCCCATGCAAGTTTAAAGTCGCCTCCAGGTCGTCCAATGCAAGTAATGATTGGACTGGACCCCTCACCTTCAACAAATCAACTGAATCCAGGGGTCAACTCCACTACATACTAATGTATTAGGTGCCTTACCTGAGAAAACATTGGAGCCCAGTTCTTAGCGACAGGCACTGGCCAGCCGGGTCTGTAGGCGCAAGCAGCCACTGGAACTTCCCCGGCCCTCCTGGTCTGACACCTTCGCGGCAGGAGAATACCTCAGCGCTGGGGAACTAGGGGTCATCTTGCTCCTTCCCCACCTTTCTTCGTTTCCTCCTTCTCCTTCTCCTTCCTGAGGTTGGTCCGAACTTGGAAGGCCGCTCGTTCACCCAAATCCACACCCTTGGCCTTGCCTTTTACTCTTATCCATATTATTACTTCTCCCTTTAACATCCAAACCTATCTTCGTCTTGTAGTTTCTGCTGGTCTCTCATCACGAGCTGCAAGCAAGTTGCACATCTCATAGCCGCTCACACCGAGAAGCTTTCTGTGTGCAGCAGCTACGTCGGCCCCAACTGCGCCATTCGCCATCATATCCCAGCCCAGTCCCGCTGGAGCCAGCGCCTCGCACCCGACCTCCACTCCAAAACTACCCCCCGTGCTCGTCACTGACAAGCTACCTACCTACTCTGATTCTGACCGCCGCTCCGAAACGACTTTCGAATACATGATCTCTCCTTTCGGTCGCTGAGAAGGCCTCGCTCTGCGCCTAATATCGATTTTCTTTGATCTTCACTTGGGTTCGCTTCAACTTTATCGACACCAGACCGCTCAGAGCCCCTTTGAGCGCTCCTGAGCCGGTCACCTTTCAGAACAGCCCACCGCTCGCTATCAGATCTGAGAGCCAGCAAGCGTACGACCCGCCATACAAGCTGTTCGCGTATCATTTTCGCCTGACTTACCTTTCCTAGTCACCATCAAATATTACTGACTGCATCTTGCAGTCAAAGTAATTCGAGATGGCTCAAAACAGGTACGTTCTTTATCCTTACACGGCGAGATGAGGCAGCGCTTCAGAGCAATCAGGCGGGGTGAAGGGGAACCCTTCTTTTCATTTTCAAGTAGCATTTGCATGTGCTCCTTGACTCTGGAACTCAATATTCCGGCCAAATAAAAAGATTTTGCGGTTGCGCTGCCTCTGTCTTCCTCAACACTGCCAGCACCCACTTCTTCCAGGGGCGATCGACATCGTGCTTGGAGGGGGTCATTCGGTGTCAGCAACCCACCAAGGCCCAAGTGAATCGCACGTATAAAATTGATAACTAACAACACACAGTATGTACTCCTCAGGGCAGTTCATGAATCCGGGCCCTGCGCCTCGGCCTCCCACCGATCGACCGCGTTTGAACCTAACGCCCAATGCCAACCTTCCAGGAAGCATGGCCAACATGGCTATTTCCCCTATTCGAAGTACTGCGACCTCGACGTACACAGGCTCTACCATTTCGCTTCCGATTGCCCGCCAACAGTCCAACAACACCGATGGTCTGGGCGGAGTCGCCGTCAAGAAGGAGGGTTGGGCATCAGTCAAGGAGAGCAAGAACTTCATCCAACCCTGGAAGCAAAAGTACCTAATCCTCCGCAAAGAGTCGCTCGATTTCCACAAGACAGAAGGTGGTAAGGTTTCCTACACACTCTACCTGAGGGACGTAGTCAATGTCGGACGAGTCGAAGCCGCCGGTACCATCTTCGAGATCAAGCGCAAGCCAGACGGTTCATCTAACAGCCCCGGCGACGATGATGGCCAGACCAAGACACTACAGATCAAGGTAAAGAGTGACGATGACTTGTACGAGTGGATTGATTTTATCTACGGTGCCTGCCCAGGCATGGGCGGAGTAAGCAATCCTACTAACTTCTCTCACGCCGTACACGTCGGCTTTGACCCCAAGACCGGAGAATTCGTTGGACTGCCTCCTGAGTGGTCGAAACTCCTCAACTCATCAGCTATCACCAAGGAGGATTACGAACGGAACCCCCAGGCTGTCTTTGAAGTCCTCGACTTTTACACCGACCTCGCCAAAAGGGCTGAGAATCCTAACCAGTACCCTAGCCTGACACCTACTCCTCCTGCCCAGAGCCAGGGCAACAAGCAGCTCGGATATGGCAGCGGCGCCTCTGTGGCTCCTCCTCGACCTGCGCCGCCAGCCCCTTCTCAACGCCCAGGCTACAATCCTACTCCTGTTCAGCCTAATCCCAATGCTCCGCGCCGCCCTGCCCGACCCGATGAACGTCCTGTTCAGCAGGAACAGCAACAGCAATATCAGCAGCGCCAGCAGATGCAACAGATGGCTCCTAACTATGTGTCTCAGGAAGCCTTGAGAGAGGAGCAACGTAAGAAGCAGTTGGAAGCTCAGAGACAACGGGAGCGCGAGATTGAGGAGCAGAACCGCCGTGACCTAGAGGCTTACAACGCTTCCCTTCCTAAGACTAAAGTCCCCCTTGCTCAGCAGGAGATCGGAGGATACGGCGGATCATCTTCACCCCAGCCCGACCGCTTTAACCCATCACGAGCGGCCCCTCCTGCGCCAAAAGCGTCGCAACAGCAAAGCAACCTCCGAGCACAGCGACCTGCTCCTTCGCCTCCAACGGCCACCTCACAGCGACCACCTTTGGCCTCCCAACCTAGTTCCAGTGCTCTTCGAGATCCTACTCAAGCACAGCGAACCCAGCGCAACGACAACGCCGCGACTGGTCACGCAAATGCACCCCGTTACGCCAACGGAAACCAAGCATCGCAGCCTCGACAGCCCCAACAACAGACTCAGGCTTCGCGACTGCCAGCTCCCGTCAAGCCTCTTAATGTTGCACCCAAGCCAAGCCAGCCTCAGCAGCAGGCTGATGGCGTGAAGGCTGCTGAAGCAGCTCTGACTGCCAAGCCATCGCCTTCAGAGCGCAAGCAGGATGTTCGAATGTCCACCATGTCTGAGAGTGAGGTCATGGCCAAGCTCAAGGAAGCAGTTTCCAAGGATGACCCCAACATCTCCTATTCTAAGCAGAAGAAGATCGGACAGGGTGCCTCTGGATCGGTCTATGTCGCAAAGATCAAGGAAACAGCTGTGGGCATCGCCCGTGATATTCTGCGTGCCCAGGGCCCTCGGGCCCAGGTTGCCATCAAGCAAATGGATCTCGCACATCAACCTAGGAAGGAGCTTATTGTGAACGAGATCATGGTTATGAAGGACAGCCGGCACCGCAACATTGTCAACTTTCTGGATGCTTTCTTGCGTAACAACAACGCAGAGCTCTGGGTGGTTATGGAGTTTATGGAGGGTGGCGCTCTCACTGATGTGATCGACAACAACCCGTCCATCTCTGAAGAGCAGATTTCAACTATTTGCCACGAGGTAAGCCCTTTGTTTCCTCCTATCCATGCTCACAACTAACAACTTCTTTAGACTTGCCGCGGACTGCAGCATCTGCATTCGCAAAATATTATTCACCGTGATATCAAGAGTGACAATGTTCTGCTGGACGCTCGCGGAAATGTCAAGATTAGTAAGTTTATCGGTAGCAGCGGAACCAAGTCTATGATTCTAACATATATGCAGCTGATTTTGGATTTTGCGCCAAGCTCACAGAAACAAAGTCCAAGCGAGCCACCATGGTGGGAACCCCCTATTGGATGGCCCCCGAGGTTGTCAAGCAGAAGGAATACGGTCCTAAAGTCGATATCTGGTCTTTGGGCATTATGGCTATCGAAATGATAGAGTCCGAGCCGCCATATCTCAATGAGGAGCCTCTCAAGGCTCTGTACCTTATCGCCACCAACGGAACCCCTCGGCTCAAGAAGCCCGAGAAACTCAGCAAGGAACTCAAAGCATTTTTGTCTGTCTGCTTGTGCGTGGACGTCAAGAGCCGCGCCTCAGCCGACGAGCTTTTGGCCCACGACTTCCTGCGACACGGTTGCCCACTAGCCAGCCTGGCAGATCTGCTGGCTTTCAAGAAGCACGCCAAATAGAGGGCGAGCATGAAGATATTTGAGGAGCAGGCGCTCATGTTGCAGTTCGGCATTTTGAATGAGGTTTGGAAGAAAGGTGACGCATATATTCCCCCCAGATGATGTTTTTTCTCTCTTGGCGTTTACGGGCGAAAGTTCTTTGGCACCTCACACTTGGCAAGGATGTTGTGCTAAGCGTGGACGTCTCTACACCTACTTGGCGGCAGCTAGTCATGTTGTCCAAGATGTCTCACTACACGGTATCCATGATGATGACATTCGATGAAAGCTCGGACAAATACCCAATGTACTAGGAGTCGGGTGATATAAGAGACTCTTTAAAACTTCTGAAGAGACTGAGCAGGGCAGGACTGTCTGCTTTGACCATGAAACAACAGTGAGATTTTGAGCGCAATTGGGAACTATCAGACGCAGGAGGAGGCACTTCAAAGAGTGTAATAAAAGACGACCTATATAGAGAAAATAAGAACCGGGATATTTTAAGGATACCCCGAATTTCTGCTGTATCCATTCCTATGTACTACTACATTGCAGCATCCATCCGACCCAGGTATCTTGAATTTCGGAGAATCGCTAGTTTGTTCACGACCGTCGTTTGTAGGCAAAGCGTCGAGAATGACATCGTTGCCCTTGGGAACTGCTTGGTCAGAAGTCGGGGACTGCGGGCAGGTATCTGAAACAGAGCCAAGAGCCAAAGACGATGCCGAGCTGGGGGCTGTTGGTGACGAGTCCGGGTATTAGTGATGAATGGAAGGGGGAGATGGTGAGAGTTACGTTTCGAGATATTCATGGGCGCACTCATGATACCCCTGACCTATCTAACTCGCATGCGTATGCGTGCATATGTGCGGGTAGGGGGGAGAACGGCAGGGGGGATAGCAGGGCTTGTTTCATAGGGAGGCTAACAGATCCTCCGACGAGGCAGTGCGGGGCTGTGATTGGGTCTCGGGTTGGTAAGGGGTTCAAGGGGATGGGAGAGGTGTCATCAGCAGGGCCAATGAGAGCGACCGTCCTTGAAGAAGCATGAAACATGAGATAGTTGTAAAGTTATGTACTATCTAGACAGGTAGGAAGAGAAGGACAAGGAGACGAGAAGGACGGAGTTTAAGATATTAACAGAAAGCTAGTACAGTTGTTGGTCTGGGTTGAAACATGTTGATATAACTGAAGAAAAGGTGTTTCTCGTTAGGTACAAGCAAGGTAAAGAAACCTGCTGATGCTTAGCTGTAGCCTCCACAATAGCATTCTGTATTAGTAACTCTGAATACATTAAAAGTTCCATTCTCTGGTTAATGTAATTCGACCATTGTAATAAGGGGACTTTATGTTGTGTATGGCTTTCTATTGAATGGCTCGCTGCCGCAATGCCCATTGGAATATGCATGAAGAGACCAAGACGGAAACATATCCATGTATAGGTACCTTGGCAGCCCCTTAAACTCTCCATAATAGCAAAACACGGCAACCAGTATAGAGGCCTATAACTCTAAGCGCTTGCCCAGGTACAAACCCAGTTCTAGGTTTCTGGCTGGTAGACGTCCTGATGTACGATGCCGCAATGTTCTCGGGTCCGTGCCGGCTTATGGGTAAATCGAGAAATGTGTGGAGAAACCAGGCGTGCACACAAAGAGAGCAGAGTAGAGCCAGGGATAAGGCAAGTTGTGGTATGGACACAAAACCTTGATAACTCCTATGACTTAATTACAAATAGAGAAACTTGGTGTTTAAAGTCAGTTCCTTATTGTAACCAAGCCCAATAACAAGAGACATACTCTGGGGGGAACTTGAGTTGAATAGGAACCAAGTTTCTAAAACTGGTTATTGTGGGGGAATTGAGCTAGATACGCGGGCAGTCACCGGAATTTACATGGCTCGTATTCGACAAGGCAGACTGACGATGAATCGTGTTTTAGTCCGCTTAGAAGCTCGAGATTCGCACACTCTGGCTGACACCAGATTGTTGTGAGAGCAAAAAAAGAAAATGTCACTGCCTGAGTCGTCCTGTCAAGTTAATAGTCCATTCAAGTGAGCTATCTCAAACTACTAATCTTAGCTTGCATCAAACGTTTTGGCCAACGAACCAGCTCGGATTGGCAGGTACGTATCCAGTACTAGTAAGACCATTTTTCTCCCACAAAGACTCGACGCTGGATGAACGCAAGTCAAGTCAAATCGAGTGTAAAAGCCCACGCGGTTGCGTAGCGTTACGTGACGAATATGGGACGCGTACACAGCCCTGACAGGAATGCGCACAGCCCGCCTCCAAGAAACCCGAGGTTTCTGAGGCCTAGGGGGCTTATGTTCACATTTTACAGCCCACTGAATTGGGAACTGTAGCCTCTGTAAGGAAGGCTGGCCACTAACAGACGCCCGTTCTCCGTCCACTCCGCCTTACTGTATGGAGGCTTCTCCCGCTCCATCATTCTTGGTTAGCACTCAGTTGGCAGGGCAGGAACAGGGCAAGAACACCCAGGTACGGGTACAGGTACAGGCACAGGCCAGGGCAGCTTCCAGTCCATGTCACTCTTCCAAGGCCCTTCTTTCCCGTTCTCCTCGCTCGCACATCCCTCCTACTCCTCCTCCTTCTTCTTCCTCACCCCCCATTTGTGCCCCATTCTCCGTATCGCGCGCGCCTCGTCTGCTTCTCCAGGCCCAGTCAAAAAATCTTCCTTTTTTTGTACTTCTTCAATGAGGCCTGTATATTGATCGTATCTTTGTTTGTGCCCTCTTCTCCCCCCAACATAGTCCCCTTATTACGTTCCCTTTCTTTTTGCGACCTCTCTCACACCCTAGCCGCGGGCTCGGACGACGCTGGACGACCACTGTCCACAATCCATCTCAATTGCATTTCCGTCTGAGCAAGAAATTGCTTCTCTTGGGTCACTCCCGAGTCGCCAGCGGTCCCTCGAAATATTAGACTTACGACCTGCTCTCAGCTCAGGCAGGCCTTGTCCCCTTCGAACGAGCATCCTTTGTAATACCGGCGGTTTCTGGATCTATTCCTGTTCGCATCGCGCTCCTTAAATCCAGCCCTCCGTTTCTGTCGAATACGCTCGAAATATCTCTGACGCTTCCACGTCACCATCTCCCTCGTCTATCGCTCGAGGTCGTCGAAGAGCAGCTACTAGACTGTTCACACCCGACGAGTCCATCTTTAGGGTTGTCTTTCTCGCCGTTAGATACGACTAGAAGCGTTGATCCTCTGGTCAATCAATCCCCGCCGCGAACAATAATCACCTGTCCGGCCCGACACTTATTCGTGTCACCGTCTCATGAGGTCGGCTAGATAATCGATAATGTCAACTTCTAGAAACGAACACTTGGCTCTTGGCTACACCCCTCAGTCTGGCAGTCAACCTCGTTCTGGTTCCCCCTCCTCCAGCAACTCCCCCATCGACCCCCTGCCACCTTCTCGCTCTCCATTCGGCATGTCTAGTGGCCTCAACCCTTCGAATAAGATGGCGGGCACCTCGCGATCCGGGGCTGGTTCTCCGTCGCACGAGATGCCTGGTTCCAGCCGCCTGTTCTCCAAGAGGTTCGTCTATCCCCAAACGTGTTTTCTTACTAAGTCTCCACCTGTGAGATACCGTCATTCCTGGCTGCCAACCCAGCCCTCTACTTGTTTGTATATGGTGCTGACGTGGATTCACTTTACTACACAGAGCTCGCGAGATTCAAGCTCAAGAAGGCGTACCGGGCATGCCGGGAAGTCTTTGGGGCGGCCCTCCTACAAGCGGCAATTCTACGCCGCTGCGTGAGAACATCCCCGAGTCCCCGACCGATGGCTTCCCAGATTTTGCTCAGCTTCCTACACCGGACTCTATGCCCCAAACGAGGCGCGCTCGCGCCGGTACGGTGCCCTCTCGATTCTCCCCCGGGGGTGCAGCCAACGGCATGGTTGGTGTCGCCGGCCTATCTGCCAAGACCAACAGGCCCACGCCGACTCAGAGCCCCTTCAAGTCGCCGTCCCCCAATGCTGAGGCGCAGGAGAGCTCTTCCAGTAGCTCGACCCTGCTTTCTCGTCTGCGAGCCGGCTCCATGCCCCAGAGGAGCCAATTCGCTCCAATTCCTGGCACCAGCTCGCCCTTCGGTCCCTCAATCTTCAGTAGCTGGAACCCGGCAGGTGTTGGACGCGAGCGAGCGTCCACTTTGGCCAGTATTGCCAGCGTAGGCTCTAACGGTCCCAGCTCTCCAGCTCAATCCCAGTTCTCTAAAGAAGGAGGTGGTGAGTCTGACGTCCATATGAGGACCCTGGATTACCTTGGCCTTGCAGAGACCCCACAGCCTCCCCGCGCACAGCTTGCCACTCCTTACCTGGCCAATCTCGATTTTACCAAGCAAGCAAGCCGATTCCGTTCTTACTCTGTCAACAACAAGGACAAATATGCCGATGACGAGGACGACTATGAGGCTGAAATGCCCCTGGACCCTCAATATGTTGCAGCCCTTCAGGATCAGCTGGCCGCTACTAACGCCGCAATCCACAATCACAACCTCGCTGTCCAAGCATTCGCCAACCAAGCTTCTGCCAACCGCCCTCGTGCCCGGACTGCTGGTGTTCTGGATACCCCTGGAAGCCGATTGATGAGAACCTACATGTCTGGTAACTCCAACATGCCAAATCCTATTGCGCCTGCGGAGATCCGACTGCAAGACGAAAAGGACTACGAAGATCTCCCTCAGGCTGTTGCTGGAATAAACCTTGGCAGGTCCAACAGTCGCAACGCTGGCCTCCTCAGTGCTGACGAACAGGGCCTTGAGGGTCCTACCAGCGCACTCTGGCTGGGCAGCATTCCCACCTCCACCACAACCTCGACTCTGATTGAGATGTTCAAGTCCCACGGCCCCATTCTGTCGGCTCGAGTCCTTACTCACAAGAACTGTGGTTTTGTCAACTTTGAGAGAGTCGAGAGTGCTATTTCTGCTAAGGCAAGCATGAACAGCAAGGAAATCTTCCCTGGTGCTGGTCCCATTCGTATCAACTTTGCCAAGCCACCCTCCGCTTCCAACACTCCTGGCCACGACGGCGTCTTTCCTTCTCCCAGCCCCGATCCGTTCGCTAAAGGACAAGACAATGCTCAGGGTACTGGTCCCACTACACCAGCTGGCGAGACTGCCCCTGCCAATACCTCCACCAACGCAGCTCCCAAGGTTCCTGCTCTCCGTGAGATGACTACTAATATTCTCGACATCGTCAAGCAATTTGGCGCTACAGAGGAGGACAGGTTCAGAATTTCTCGCAACCTCCAGTCGGCCATCCAGTTCAACTCGTTCATCGAGGAAATCCCTCCCATCCGTGAGCCTGCTCACACTCGCGTTCACGATGCCCCAAAGTTGAGGGATATCCGCAAGCGAATCGATAACCAGAGCCTATCCCAGGCTGAGATTGAAAACATTGCCGTGGACATGCTCCCGGAGATTGCCGAGCTCTCATCCGACTATTTGGGTAACACTGTGGTACAGAAGCTGTTCGAGCACTGTTCCGATCAGCTTCGCGATGCCATGTTGTCCGAGATCGCACCTCACATGGCTGAGATTGGCGTACACAAGAATGGTACCTGGGCAGCCCAGAAGATCATTGATGTTTGCAAGACCCCTGCTCAGATGTCCCTGATTGTTGAGCATATTCGCCCTTACACAATTCCTCTGTTCTTGGATCAGTACGGCAACTACGTTCTTCAAGGCTGTCTCAAGTTTGGCGCACCCTACAACGATTTCATCTTTGAGACCATGCTTGGCCGTATGTGGGAGATTGCCCAAGGCCGCTACGGCGCTCGTGCCATGAGAGCTTGCCTGGAGAGTCACCATTCGACCAAGGACCAACAGCGAATGCTTGCTGCTGCTATTGCCCTTAACAGCGTGCAGTTGGCGACCAACGCCAATGGTGCCCTCCTCCTGACCTGGTTCCTGGATACCTGCACATTCCCTCAGCGCCGTACAGTTCTTTCGCCTCAGCTTGTACCTTACTTGGTTCATCTTTGCACTCATAAGGTTGCCTATCTCACTGTGCTTAAGGTCATCAACCAGAAGGCGGAGGCGGATGCGCGGGATGCCATCCTTCAAGCGCTGTTCTTCACGCCCAACGATCAGGTTCTGGAGGCCATTCTCAAAGACCACCAATGCGGTGCTACTCTTATATTTAAGGTGCTTACGACGCCCTTCTTTGATGAGTCTATCCGCAACCAGGTCGTCGAGAACGTCAAGAATGTCCTGGTCAGGATCAAGGCCCAGCCTAACCAGGGCTACAAGCGCTTGATGGACGAGGTTGGTTTGTCGACCCGTAGCGCCGGTAGCAACCGTGACGCTAGCACACATGCTGAGCAACGCCAACGTCCATCTTCGAGACAGGCAAACGCTAACGGCCACCACCCCAACTCTGCGCACTCCAACAAGCCTTTCTATAACCCAATGAACCAGCCAACTAACCCTCCTGGATTCGATATGCCATATGGCGGTCAAAGGAATGAGGCCGCAGACGGAGGCGTTTCCGCATTCCCTCAGTTTAACCAGGGCATGATGTACAACGCACCCGGTGGTCCAATGCCAGCCAACTTGCAGCAGATGCAGTATCAGCAAATGATGAACCGCGGACCGCCGCCTATGAACTACAACTATCCTCCTATGCAGGCTGGCTATGGAGGCTTCAACGGCCCCAACCCATCAGTTGATCAGTACCGCCAGCAGAACATGCCCAATGGAAGCCCCATCCAGCCACCTGTCTCGCAGATGCCTCAGATGCCCGCTGGCCAAACCCCCTTTGCCCCGCCAGGATTTGGCATGGGAATGGGTAACTATGGCTACGGAAACATGGGTGGCATGCCCAACATGGGGTACATGCAACAGGAGCAGGGTAATCCTAGACGAGGCCGCGTAAGACAACCTCAGTCTCGCAACGGGCAACCAAGAAGAGGAGGCTAATCAACTATTCCCAGAGATGATCAAGTCGACTGTGTTTTCGCAACGCTTTAGGGGGCTCTAGCCATTTTAGACGCAGCTTTGCAGGTTTTCTTCTCACTTTTCTGGCCAGTTTGGTCACTCAATGCCCTTGGGAGTTGGGAGGGTGTTTGGGGGGTTCTTACTTCGAATGCCGACATTGCGAAGACGGCCGCGTTATCACGATGGCCCAGATATGGACTGGGTCTCCCATATGCGACTTTGGATGCCTTGTCCTCTTGTTTTAACGCCTGCCCTCCTTCTGTTGCTTGCGGGGCCTACCTCAGGCCGGCCTGGAAAGTTTTGGCACCGTCAACGACAGATGGGAGGAGAAACAGGATTACTTCTACGATTGAACGAACCCGGAAAAAACTAAACAAAGAAATAAAATTCTCCACGATTCTTGTTCCAAACGGCAGTTGGCTCTTGGTCTGTTCATCTTTCTGTAGAATTCTTGGTAGTTCTGCTTGTCATGAGTCTTTGTTATGGGTCTGGCTCAAATTGAAGTTAACCATTATGAGGGATATTCCCAGGCATTGGTGGACAATATTAAGGCATTGTGGATGATGCTAGGGATTTGGAGTGGACTGGCTATACTGATTGGCCATGTCTTATGAAGGAAGGATTATTGTATATTAAAACCAAAAGATTTGCAAAAGCTTGCTGGTGTATTTGCGTCGTTGAACTTTTTACGACCTAGCAATTGATGTTGTTGATGGACTTTGCTTGATTGTCACGTAGTGGCAGTACACTTGAGATGCCAAATTTTGGCCTAGAGTAACGCTTGCTGGTTTTTATATTAATATCTGAGCATTTTTCATAAGGCCAAATAAAACAAGCAACTACCTGCTATACTTAATTCTGATGCTATGTTTTTTGTATGTTTCAAGTGTATTTCACCAGTGATTGTGATTACTTATGTATGGTACCCTTTGTAGCAACTTGTGTCTAATGCCTTAGGTTTCTTATGGCCGTGTGATTGTTGATAGGATATGAATTGATGGTGAATTCGGTCATGACCAGGGGCTCACCAGCAAGTTACACCTATATTACTTCACCAGTTCTAAGGCAACATACAATTCAAGTCTAGCCAATATCACGACCAGGGATTTGGGCAATTAGGAATGATATCTTCTCTTCTCTGGTACTACTGAGTACTTCCATCGCATTCACCTCTGTACCCCTTCCAGGTGGCTGAATTCTTCAAAGGCTCTCTCTCCAAATGTCTCCTCTCCCTGCTTTCAACTATGATACAACAAAGAGCAATTAGTGCAGCGTCTCTGGGTTACTCTTTGCACCCTGCTGCCTGCTTCCTGCTACGGGCTTCGCTTCCTCTCGCGAAACAAGAGTCATTTCGTGCATAATATAGAGTTTTCAAAAGAAATACGCGGTAAGGGGACAAATCAGATGATACTTGGGTGTTTTGTGGGGTGGAACGGGATGTAGAAATGGAAGATACTCGGAGGATGTTGGTGATTGACCTTCGGCAAGTAATCTGAATGATGAGATAACAACAAGGAAGAATCGACGGAGACAAAGAGCATCCAGATCGTCTCTATAACCATGGGTCGTGATTCAAATAGCAAAGACGTCCAAACTCCGGCGGTCCGTAGTCAAGAAGGTCGAGTGTAAAAAGAAGAAGGGTGGGTGGTGGTCGTGTTATGTTGGGCGTTCGCATACATGCAAAGCCTATGAATTCGTACAAGGGTGATTTTTTCCTCTTTAGAAGGAAAGGGGGGTGGGGTATGCTATAGTCGAACAAGTATCAATTTTGCCGGGAATCTTTGTAGTCGTAATTACTCTTTGATGATGATAGAGTAAGGGCTCCGAGGGAGTGGTGTTCAATCGAGTTCCATAGAGCCTTCGGCGTGATCAATAGTGGAGGGAGGAGTAGGTTCCGTGACGGGAAGAGGCGCCGCAACCTTGTCGAGTGGCTCGGCGATGGCTGAGTCTTGGGGGGACAGGATGCTGGGTATGACATCCTGGTCAAGCAGGGCAGCGGTGACACCGGCTGGCTCACCAAGCAGGTGTCGAATACGGGCTCCCATAGTGTCCATCTGAGTAAGAAGAGTACGCAGGCTAAGCTTGTCGTTCTCTGTCAGATGACCAGTCGTAATGTTGCCGGCGTCCGTCTTTGCCATGAGTGACAAAACACTGGGATCAGCGGCATCCTGTTGATTGATCGTCAGTAACACGTGCGGGGAAGAAGACGTGAGGGAATTGCCACGACTCACCAGGAGGGCCGAGATCAGGTGGTCGACGCCGTCCGACTTGCGCTCCTTGAGGCTCGTCAAGGTCAAAGCTAACTGCATTTCATCCACAGTTCGCTGCAACTCAGAGCCTGCAAGAGGACGGCTTGGGTCCTTTCCAGTTGTTGGGACATATGACACCCATCTAGATTCATCTTGACGGGGGCCGTAACCAGCTTCCTGGCGACGTAGTCTGTGATGATTGTTAGGATGCGAATGCCAGAGAAGAATTGATTATACTCACTGCTCAATGAAATCAAGCACAATTCCCTTTGCCGGGAGCTTGTAAGCTCGACCAAACGAGTCAGGATCCGGCCAACCTGAGTTGTTTACAGGCTCAGGCTCGTCACTCCAGTCTACTTCAATGTGACCGTTGTTCTTGATACCGCGAGAAATAGCCGGCACAATGGTATGCGCCCCCTTGATCTTGCGGAAACGGTGAGCAGGTGCCAGAGGACGAACCTCGGCCATAGTCTCGTCGGGATGTAGGGGACACCGGAAGGTTTTGAGAACAGGCGGAACAGCGAGAGGAGGATCTAAGCAGTCGATATGCCAGTAAAGTGGGCAGATGCTGCAAGGAATGATGGCTCGAACGTCTGTGGCAGCCTTTTGACATCCGTGGCAGATGACTGCTTGTCCTTCATCGCGCTGCTTGAAAAAGTCTGGTAATTCTTCGTAGCCGTTCTTTCTCCTGAGGTGGTTGTCAGTGCACTTGATTTTGTTTCTTAACAAAGAAACATCACTCACTTGGTCGTCTTGGTCGTGGTGACTTCTTCATACTCGCCATCAGCACCAGCCTTGACGCCTTCAAAGCGGGTCTGCAATTTCTTGGGGAGGCTGAAAGCGCGAGGAATGCTCTTCTCCAGGTTGGTAAGGGCACCGGCAAAGACACCCTTGTACGCGGGCATGCGCGACGGATATCGCTTATACAAGCACTCGTTGCAGTACCACTCATCAGGGAGATGGTCAGACGGTATCATGCCCACGCATTCAAAGTGGAATGATCGAGGACATCCATCGCAACAAACGACATCACCAGCGGCACCGCAGGCAGAGCAGTCTTCATCATTATCCGATACCTAAAAAACGAGGCCAAGTCAGTCAATCATGTCCACCCGCTTGCTTATGCGCTTCACGTTTCAACGCGTCCCGGGGGCTGATTCTAATGCTGGGGGCTGGCTCGAAAAAGCGGATCTTCGGAGACCACCAGAAATTACCCCGTAGGTGATCTTGGCCCAACAAGACAAGGCACAAAATTGGCCACCAACTGGTGAATCTCCGAGCAAAAAGGTCATGATACTCGCCTCCCAACATAGACCAGTTCAATCCAAGACGCATTTTGAACGTTTGAAGAGGGTGAAAACAATGAGCAAGTCACATACCTGATCCTTGGCCACACCATTGATCGCAGGGGCATCTCCCAGAGGTCGAGGGACTCCAGCAGCAGTCCCTCCTCTCTTCTTTACGGGGCTAGATATGAAAACATGATTAGCATGATCTGTTCAAAGCAAATGAAGAGGAAATAGAAGAAGCGTAGCGTAGTCATCTCGTGTCAGAGACTGCGGCTGACGGTAAACCGAGCCGAGAGATTAAGGCGTGGCCACTCTCACGCGTCCAAGGTCTCTCCAAAAAGTGCAAGCAGAGTGAGGCTGAGGCAATAATCATGATGATTTTTCTCGATGAAACCGATGCGGTTGGGGGCAAAGATGATGATTTGGGTGTGACTTACGATGACTTGACACGAAGGCCAGTTCTCGGTTTCTTGGGGGGGCGTAGCGTGGGTGTCGCAGCCCGTGATCCTCCGGCTGAGCTGTCCTCGCGCTGGAAAGACCACGCAACAGGAGACACTGCGGCATCAATCTCATCGTGAGGTCTCTTGCTTGCCGACCGTGTAGACCTCGTTGTCGCGGATGCAGATGCAGCGATAGACTGACGCGTCTTCCTCGTATTCTTTGCAGGTGTTGAGAACTGCTCTTCTTCCTCTCCTCCACGGACAGAGCTCTCGTGAGCCGTGACGCTGTTGGCAAACTTTTGCGCATCGCGTCTCCGGTCCCAGAACGACTCGTCGTTATCATGGCCAGCGTCATCAGCTGGAACAGAGGATGCCTTGTTGGCGGCTCCCTTGGCTGTCTTGGACTTTGTAGGCAAGTTGGGGAATATTTGGGCAGCAGAAACCCTTCCTGGCATACTGACGTCGGCACTCACGCTGATGGTCGCACTTGCGGGTGCATCAGTGGTAGTGATAGCGTTGGTGTTGGTGTTGGTGTTTGAGGTGAAAAGGGTGGGAGCTGGGGATGATGCGGACTGCTTAGTAGACTTGGTCTTGGTACTGGTCTTTGGCTTGGTCTTGGTATTGGCCTTGGAGGCGAGTGATTTGCGGCGGGTGGTGATTGGCCGAGGTTTTGGCGCATCACTGGAGTCGGGTCCAGGTGGCCCAGGGCGACCGGTGCCCCCTCGACGAACTGGGCTGGGGCTGGCCATGATGGCCTCAGGCGACGACAGGCTGAGAGCTGAAGATAGTGATGAGTCGCTGGATGCAGAATCACGCCTGTTTCGCTTACGCGAGGGCGTTTGAGGTTGGTTATCTGAAGACATTTTGCGTGGTGTGTTGCGGGTGGAGTGAGTGTGTGCGTGTGCAGGAGCAGGAGCATGAGCTTGAGCTTGAGCTTGAGAAGGGTGAGAAGAAGAGTGAGTGCGAGAATGCGAAGTCTTGGCCCTCTTTGCAGCTCGTGCCGGAGGTTGGTGAATGTGTTCCTCTTGCTCTTCTTCGTCATCGACAAAGTGCTCTTCTTCCTCTTCCGAGTCTTCCAACTCAACCTCGACCTCATCCTCCACTTGATCGTGATGCAACAGTTTGCCGTACGGTGCTGGCTTTGGTTTGTGAGGAGTGAATCTGCTGTTGGTTGTCGGAGGAATAAAATAATAGCAGCCTTGGTTGTCCTTTTTGCCCTCTCGCTTCTTCTTCTCCATTTGCTTGGAAAACTTTCGCAACGTAGCCTCGTCTGCCCTTTGGTTGAAAACGTCCTCAACCATAGCCACAAACGAGGGGTCGCCTGATTTTTCGTCGTAGAGGGTCCGCAATGCCCACGCGGTCGGATATCGGTAGTGTTTGAGTGCCTCTTCCACAGCTGCCTCAACGACCTTGTCTGTGAATTCTTTGTCTTCGGGTTCCACGGGTTCAATAGCGTGAATCGTTGCTGCTGTTACTGTTGGGCTTGTCATAATCTCCTCTTGGACCTCCTTTGACTCTTTCGCTGCCTTGACCTCTTCCTCGGGTTCTTTGCGCCCCTTTGCTGCCTTTGCCTCCTTTGCCGCTGGCTTAGTCACAATGGAGCTCCTGCGACCGGCCGAAGAGCGCCTTGTCCTTCTCCCCAAAGATGCACGACCTGATTGACGACGCTTTGATCGATTTGGATCATAATCTTCATCATCCTCATCATCGGCCGCGGCAGCTGCGTCCTTAAGCACGATAGATACTCGCCGTGGCGGTGTAGGGGGAAGAGCGATGGGTGGAGGGGAAGACTCTGCCACTCTCGCCGTAATTGCATCCCCCTCAACCTCCACCTCCGCATCCACGTCCACGTCAACATCCACCACTGGATCACTGGAAATAACCTGCGCCGTGGATTTGGCAGCACCTGCCCCTGACGGCCTCAATATAATCCTCTTGACACCGGAGCTCGTCTCGGGGCCCGTCTTCTTAGGCTTGGGCAGACTTCCCAGCGGTGCCATATTCTCAACAACGCCATATCGCACCAGTCCGTCATCTTCGAAGCTCGCCTTGCTCTGCACGGATGGTTCCAGCCAGCGTTGCATAAAAGCCCTTGAACCTTCGGTGGCCCCCTTTGACGCGTCGAGAACTCCGTTCCATTTCGTGTTGTGTGATTGCGCGGGACTAGAATAGCGGGATCGTGAAGCGCGAGTGTTTGACGAGATCATTGTGCCGGGCCTTTTTGGCTTGCCTGTCCTAGGCTGTGGTTGTGTGCCTCTCTCTGTCTGCACCAGTTGCCGCGGGACTGGCAGCGCACCTCTTTAGGCCTACTAAAGGGATATGGTTAGCAGGAATGTCCAGAAATACGGATTGCAAGAAAAGGGGGGTTTAAATAATTTACTTTTCTCTTGGGAAGCAGCATGAATTACTGCTGTATTATCGCGTCTTTTAAGGTCGTGGACGCGGGTTGTCTTGTCGACAAGAAAGATGAAGAGTGAGTGGGTGGGTTGCGTTTCGTTGCGGGTTGAGACTCGGCTTTTGCTTTGCTTTGACTTGACATGAGACCTCGCCTCGACTTGAATGACCCAGGCCACGCCCAGTGCCAGTCAGTGCATGCATCGGAGCTGACGGCGCGGGTCGGACAAGGGGGGCAGACCCGGTAAAAAGAGTGCCACCCAGCAGTTGGGTTCAGTTTCTCTTATTTCCTCTGTTAATCGGTACATCGTAGGCGAGTAAACAGTTGTATTAACGGCAGTTGCCAATGACCTAGCCCCTGTGGCGAGGGCATCCATTCAGTCATTCCATGAGGTTCACATGGGAGCTGGGTGGACTATCTACCTTAGTACAGTACCTAGCACTGAAGCTTGAGTGCCCTCCCTGGCTCAGCCATTTCGAAGTGCTCACCACATGGATTTTCTCCTTTTTTTATTTTTTATTTTTCATGTTTTATTAATTTTTTTTTCTTCCATGATCATAAATCCTTTGGAGATTTATTTCCATTTCTTATCTCTCTTCGTCTTCCAATATCTTTGTCTCTGTTCAAGCAAGCTCTGGCACTAACAGAGCTCCAGCTCTCTTTTCTAAGCTCCCTATGACTGTTGTTTAGTAGCTCATGCACTCTTGGAAGGTTTGTTGAATATGTGCATGATTTATCTTAGAAACTTCACTACGATAATAGGAGGTGCCTACATAGGCTGGAGTAGACTCTAATTACATAATTATAGCTAAAGGGTTCTTGTCGTGAGGCTCTCAACGTATCGGATTATGATAAGGAGAAGCCCCAAGGTTGCCAGTCCAACCCAGCCAGCAGTGTCCACTCTCTTAGCAGCGAGTCACGGCAACCTACCTTGGGACCTACAGTAGGCAGTCACATCATCATCAAGTTATTGATGCATGTATGACGGATCCCTCCGCACTTTGCTACTGTACTTGGTCATAAATCATGTGCAGTCAGGGGGTCTGCGCCATGAGCGGGCATGATAAAGGCTGATTCACGCCGAAGTTGGCACTTCAAGGAACCAACCCCTGGGCAAGCGTATGCATTGAGCTGCAGTAAGGTCCCCCCCCCCAAACGATCCTCTTCGCCTCTCCGTAATCACCATTGCAGTCCTCTCAGGTACTTACCAAGTTGGCCTCCACATCGTGCACTTTCTGCATCCTTTCAAGGCTTGGCTCCCAGGCTGGCCTTCTCATGCATGCTTACAGAACAGATGGGCGCAGTCTACGCCCAGTTGGAATGACCATCACACCATGAATAATGAATAGCAAAGACACAATTGATCAGTATCAGGCTGTGTTAGGCTTCTATATATCTCTGGTAGTACCAGACCGTCTGGCCAATATGGACGTCGCCATTGGGAATCTCAGTCGTACCTATCCGCTTTCCAACCGTTTTCCGATGGAGAGTGTGTACTGCAGATGGCCCATCCAACGGCGGTCTGGTCAATGACCCAAATTTTTGATATGCATCCTGTTTAACTTGCGTTTCTTGTTCGATCATCCTCAGGTTTGTTCGTTCAGCCCCTCATCGACCTATCTTCCCTTGTCGCTTCTTTTACTCTTCCTCGTCCTCCTTCTTGCCAGCCTTCTTCTTGGGCTTGCTCTTCTTCTTACCAGTGTTTCGGGCCAGGGGCTGCTCCAGGATCTTGAGGACCTCCTCGTCCTCAATCTTCTTGTCGGACTCGTACTTCTCGAGATCCAGAGGAGGAGGGCCACCCAGCTTGGTAATACCGTTCTTGGTGATGGCTGCATATCATGTCAGTATCAAATGTTGCCACAAGTCGTCTCTCTAATGCAGAATATTACTTACCAAGAGTGGTGAGGTATCGGGCAACTGGGGAGTTGTCCTTGTCACCGACGAGCTCGTACTGGCGGAAGACGTTGCCTCGAACACACTCGACGACACCGGACTTGGCATCACGCTCGTCCTCAAGCTGTCGCAAGCTGAAGGGGAAGATACCGAACTTCTTCTGGACCTCGTTGAGGATCTTGCGTGAGGTAGGTCGCTTGAGACCGTAGGTCTGGTTAGTGCGGCGGTGGAGGGTGGCTCGCTGGTCAAGACCCTTCACCTTACCGGTGCCCTGGCTGACACCGACCTCGACACCCCATACCTCGCCGATCTCAGGAACGCCCTCGCCCTTGGTGCCCTCAGCAGGGGCAAGGACAATTTTCTTGCTACCCTCGATCTCGTTATGGTCGAACAGCCATGAAGTGGTGCTCTCGACGAGGTTGACATCGTAGGCCTTGGTGACCTTCTCCAAGAGGCTGGTGATCTTGGCCTGGGTAGGGGCCTTCTGAGAGGCAGCCTTGGCCTTCTCCTCCTCGGTACCCTGGGTCAGGAGACCAGGGGGGATCATCAATCGCAGGAGGAGCTCGTTGACATAGTAGTTAGCCAGGACCAGGTCAGCGGTGCGGCCAGTGATCTTCTCTCCAGCCTTGTCCTCGGGGGTGGCGATCACAGTATCGCAGACAATGGAGCCGAAGCCATCGATCTGGGCACCAAGCTGGATCTTGATAGCCTCGCCCTCCTTGATCTCGGTACTGGCCTCAGCCTCGTCGGAGGTGAGAGGAGTGTAGGGAGTGACGTAGGACGAGGGGGAGACAGTAGTGGGGTGGGAGAAACCTTTGAACGGCGTCAGCTATGTCACGATAACGAAGGTATATGTGTGACAAACCCTTGTTGATCTTCTTTCCTCGGTAGACCTTGCCGACCTCCTCCTCGATCAGCTTGTCACCCTGCTGGCAGATGTCGACAATCTTAGCGCCAGGGACGACAAGCTTAGAGACCTCAGCCAGGACCTTCTCAGAGATCTGAGCGGCGGTCTTGTACTTGGTGAGGGTGTCTGGGTTGGCCAGAGAGTAATCTACACGATCATGTCAGTACAATTAAGCTCGATGTAATGTTTGGGGTCTCCGCGTAAGGCCATCGTGGGGCATTGATGACGAGGGCATTCGCAAGAATGGGTTGTTGTTATGGCGGGGCAGCGACTGAGCGAGCAACGAGGGGCAGCACCAGTGCGGGCAGAGCTGCACACGAGCTTCTTAGGGGATAGCTCTTGGACGTTCTAGCCCATCAGAGGTCGAATATATCGGGGTTGAGACTTACCGACTTCCTTGGTTTCCGACATGATGGGCAATATTTGTTATCTCGGTAGGTTTAAAAAGGTGAAAGAAGAACTGCAAATGCCGGGGGAGTGTGGATGAAAGCTCAAACAGGTCGCACAGAACAGAGCCAGTGGATTTTACGAATGGAATGGGAAGCGGGGGCTTTTTTGGGATGGAGCTGGAGGGCTTCGACAGCAGGGTTTAGTTGGTGGAGGGGCAATGGTCAATGGTCAATGTCAATCAATCAAGGGAGTGAGGTCGGGTGCTGTGGGTTATTTATTTACCGGACGTCAGGTATAAGCATAACTGACCTCATATCATGATTTATTATTCCTCTCTTATACTATGAGACATGATGAGTTGACTGGCAGTAACTCGGGCTACCCGGCTCATCATTCCTGTTCTGTGACTCGAGTCTATATAGCTATGAACTATGAATATCCATGTCGTGTGGGCGTCTTTGTGTGCGCAAAAGCAAGCGCCACACGCTGCATGCAATATGCGTGATGATCAAGATCACAGCTGATACAGTTGTCGATGGCTGTTACTTGGCTCTATCAACACAATGTCATGTATTCCGATGACTGCATGGACTCTTCTCTAGCTATTACGGTATGTAACTGTCGGTTTCCTCCAAGGTACCTCGGATAGCTAAGGTACGTCTCGGTGTTGAGGGGTACCTAAGGTAGGTCGCTCAGGAACCGGTGCTACAGTAATAATGACTTCATCCAGCCCTATTTTCCGTCTTGGGCTGTCGGCCACTCCCGTCAGCGGACACCCTTTTCGGGCTACCCTACACTTTGCACGTGTGCCTTGTTTCAGGAACCATTGTCGGCCTTGGATATCAAAATGGGGTTACTAATTGTGAGCTCAGTAATTATCTGATGATTTTTCTACTTAGGAACGCTAACCATGGAACTTACGATTGCCAATAGTTATAGGTACGCATATGAAGCAAATGCATTTGTTGGTGAAACCTTAAGCAGGCAACACCACAGACGTCCTAGTCAATATTTTCACATTTATGATAAACAAGCCGGTCAACTTCCATCTTCGACAACTTAAGTATCCTCGTTGGAATCGAATATCACTGTCGGCACCCGGGCAAATAGTAAAGACAATTAGGCCCTGGTGGTCTTAATTGAAGTTGTTCACCAACCAATTAGCTTCGGTATTGTAGGTGTGGCTGGGATACAGCATATGTTTACAAGACGGGAATTACTTGCCCAATCTTAGAGTACCGTTTGCAACAAACAAGAAATGAATAAGGGGTCATGAATAATAAACACAAAAACTTAGATATGATGCTATATAAAGACGATACCCGCAAGCCATTTCCCAAGGAGGTTTACAGTAAGGTAGATATCGACTTACAAGCCACACAGTATGATCCAGCATGTGGCGCAGTCAAGTCTAGATACCTTAACGCTAGTCGCACAGCCCCACGCTGACAGGTACTAGTACAGCCAGCCACAGGACGATTATTCTGACTGATCCAGCTTCCAAGCCCGTCGCGGCGCGGCAGAATCCTCCCATCCCAACCTGCACCTGAACTGAACTTAACAAAACCTCGAGCGTCGCTGCCTCACCCAACAACGCCGAACCCATCCGCCAATTACAACAGCCCAACAAGCCATTAATCCGCGTCGCGTATCGAATCCCAATCCCTCTATAATCTTGCACCTGCTTCCCCGACGCGGCCGTTCCGCTGCGCCGCGACCCGCGACCGCGATCCGCGATCCGCGCCCCGTAACCCTCTAATTATGGCTGCTCAGCCGTCCGCGTCCACGGCGCCGGCGACGGGCCCGGCGTCTGCTGCCACGTCGGGCTCCGATAAGGATGCATCTTCCTCAAACTCACCTAGTAGTATGCCTGTGCGCACAAAGGAGACCTTCGATAAGCTCATGGTTGAGCGATACATCACCCGTGATGCCATCGCCGCCGCCGCGCTCGGCGGTCAACTCGACCAGACTCGTAAAATTATGGCCGACACGCGTGACAAGATTCAAGAGTATCGCCAGGTTCGCACCGATTATCGTCAATGGTTCCCTCCATCAAGGCTCTACGGTGAGGGCTACAATGGCTTCGCCAATGGATACACCGAGAACCAAGGACCCTCGCGGATCATCTATCCTTCCCAGAAGCAGCGGCCTGGTCAACGGACGACGCCTCCTCTCAAGTACAAGCGCAAGGATATGCTCAAGCAGGCCGAGCAGCATGAGGAGTTGGTACCTCTGAGGTTAGAGGTTGAATGGGATAAGATCAAACTGCGCGATACGTTTACGTGGAACCTGCACGAACGACTCCTCCAGGTCGAACTGTTTGCCGCGCAACTCGTCGAGGATATGGGCCTGAAGAATCCTGCGTCCCAACCAGTATATGAGCAAGTCGTGCACCAGATGCGTGAACAGCTCAATGATTTCTACCCATTCGTGTACTCAGAAGACGACGCTCTTGACCCCGAACTCCCCTACTCAGCATACAAGAATGACGAGATGCGAATTCTTATTAAGCTAAACATAACTATTGGTCAGCATACACTTGTCGACCAATTCGAGTGGGAAATCAACAACCCTTCAAATTCACCAGAGGACTTCGCTGCCAACATGGCACGGGATCTATCGCTGTCGGGAGAGTTTACAACCGCTATCGCACACTGCATTCGAGAGCAGACTCAACTTTTCACAAGGAGCTTATACAGTGTTGGACATCCCTTCGATGGACGTCCCGTTGAGGACCCTGACCTTGTGGGCGCATTCCTCCAAACTCCTCTTCCTACTGTCTTCCGACCCCAGCAACAGGCCAAGGAGTATGCGCCATATCTGTACGAGCTTAGCGAAGCCGACTTGGAGAGAAACGAGACCATCTTCTCCCGCGAACAGCGCCGCCAGAAACGATCGATCAACAGACGAGGTGGACCCCAATTACCCGATCTCAGAGAGAGACAAAGAACCATTCGAACACTCATCGTATCGTCAGTTTTGCCTGGAGCTGCGGCAACCGTCGAGGAGAGCCGGCTATATAAGCGTGCTGCTGGCCCCAGGACAAAGCGCGTTGTAAGGGATGGAGAGATTTCAGACTCGGACGATAGTGAAGACTCGGCCCCCGACTCACCCGCACCTTCACAAATCACAGGTGGTACTGCTCGAACACGCGGCATGCGTGGAGCTGCATCGGCAGCCCAGCAGAGAATGGCCAACCTCGGCCGATCAGAAACCCCTGAGGCTAGTGCTATCACACATCACCACGAGACTAGGACCTCACGCCGATTCCGAGAAGAAACCGAAGAACCTTCGCAGATGATTGTGACGCTCAAGGTTCCCCGCGAAAAGCTGAGACGACTGATGAACCGCGACTATCGAGATCTGAGAACACCATCTCAGACGCCTGTTCCCGTTCCCTTCCCTCGAGCACCCAGCGCCTCTGCTCCCTCAAGGTCTATGCCGCCGCCTCCCTCTACGCCATCTACTGCTACTCCCCATGCGACACATACTCCCTCCTCGTCGTTTCCTCCAGGCCAGCTAGGCCGACTACCAGCCCCTCCACCTGTCCCCGGACAAGCTCAACCTCCATCTGTAGGTCACCAAGCCTTTCAATAACATGGATATCGACAGTCGTACTGACAGATTCTCCTTCAGCCCCCACCACCTGAGTGGCTCGTCAACGCACTCAAGGAACTAGAGAAGACATACAACCGAGGAGACAGGTTCGAGGCCATGATGAAGTACTCTTATCTTGACCCCATAACAGAATTGCCCGTCCAAAACCAACCCCTGCCCGATGGCGTTAAATACGCTTGGTTACCGCGTATCCGTTGCCTTGACTGTACGACCAAGCTGTATACACCCGGCCCAGACATGACGGTTCAGAAATTCGAGGCCCATCTTGAGTTCTCAGGCCACAAGAATGCGGTCGCTAGGCGCGTGGCGAAAGAGGGCAAGTCTTGATAACTACGCAGGCGTTTCTCAAGCAGGATCACAACTCAAACGGTTAATGCCACGGCTTTTTCTTGCTACGTGAGTCCCTGATTTGGGCTGTATCTTATTAGACGACAAAGGGACGTTGCTTTCTTTCTTTCTGCCTTTTGCTACAGATTATTAAAGACAAAGAGTTATGGGGTGTTTTTATTATTGGTTTGTTGTACATAAAACCTCAGATTCAGAGAGGGAGAATGATCGGGTTACGGGAACAGGTGAAATGAACAAACGTCTCTTCCTCCCTACAGGTTGGTCTATTCATTTGGAGTCTTATGGGAGAATTAGGCGCTGTACAGCTGGGTCAGGACAGGCAGGGAGTGAGATATCAATATCAAAGAGCGCTTGCTCAGACTATTATTTCGTATCTGGCCATGCCATGTGATGCTCGTCCCGTCTTGTATACAAGCACGCATAGTTGACTCATTCATTACTGGTGACTCGCGAGATATAATGGTCATCGAAAAATTTGTACGATTGGAAGAGTCCAATAGGAGAGGGTATACGACAGTATAATTACATACACAATCCAAAGACTCCCTGCCAGCATTGATAGAAGTCAGACTCCCCTCCCATTTGCGGCTGACTCAATAAACATCGTGACCACTCTTCAGCCTAGTTATATAATAAAAAGAGAAACACCGCAATATCCCACAACGGAACAAGCATCATTTCAAAACTGGGTCCCATGTTTTCATTCCTGTCCGCATTCCCTGAATTACTCATCGGTATCAATGTCCATGTCTTCCGTATCCTTGCCCCGCCGTGATCTCGATGCCCTTGTTGGCCTCTTTGCCTCGGGAGAGACACCAGTCTTAACAGCTGATTTGAGGGCGGCTTTGCCCTTTGGTGCAGTAGCTGCCTTCCGTCCATTGGACTTGGGTGGCTCGGGCTCATCCTCCTCCAGCTCTGGGGGCTCATCGTTATTTGATTCCTTGTCGCTCGCAACGGCTTCCTCCTCTCCCTCCTCCTCTCTCTCCTCCTCAGGGGGGGCATCTGAAAGCTCCGACTCATCTCCTGAACCGTCCTCACTGTTGTCATTGCCATAATCCCACTCAGCAACACCCTCCAGCATCTCCTCTTCGTCCTCTTCGTCCTCTCGCTCTGTGTAGACCGAGACCTTGTGGGCTCGGCCACTGCGACGGCGCTCTGAGGGCGGCGGTGATTCCCTCGATGGCCTGGATTTCTTGGGTTTCGAGACCTTCTTTGCCTTGGGTGTCTTTGGCTTTGGCTCTCGCTTTTCTCTGATCACTGTCTTGATTTGAGTCCTTGCCCTCTTTGCTGGTGGATCCTGCTTTTCGCCCATAGATTTTCGCTTCTATTGCAACGTGTTAGAAATGGTCTTTGAATGTCAGGATAGGGTGACAAACCTTTTTGCGATCGACAGATCTTAGCAGGTCATCCAGCTTTTCGTCTAGTTCTTCTGGCATGTACTGTTTCTGTGCAATCTCGTGCGCTGCCTCGCTCGATGGCAAAGTCTGGACGAGGCCGCTTGGCATGCCGACCTTGCCTGGATAAGCCTGGAAGACCCAATTCCTTCTTTCTTGCCACTTGCGCGTCACTGCCATCGCGATATCGGCTAGCACATACAACCGATCGCTGGCCTCGGGGTTGAGTGCATCTCGGGTTTGCTTGACCCGTTCGGCGTATTTATAGATCAACGAGATGTTTTCTTCAGTTGCGCAGGTGTTGAGATAGAATAGGAAGTAGTTGGCAAAATCAGCCAAATCATTGACATCCGAACTATAGTCGGGATGGTGTGCTAGCAGAGGAATGAACCGACTCATCATAGCCTCGAGTATTTGCTTCTTGTTCTCAGCAAAGAGTCGAGCTCGTGATCTAAGCCAGGTCTCGACACGGCTCTTCAGTTCGACCGCTGGCTCAAAAGCAGCCAGGAAGAGCATAGTGTAAAACCTCGCTCGCAATCTCCCTTGAGTGATGTAGTTTTGTAGTTTCTCCATGAAAAAGCGGCGGACTTGAAGCTCGGTATCCTGGATGAGCTCGGCGAGTTTGTTGAAGCTGGCAGGATCAAACTCGTCATCGTACTTTTTGACAGTACATAGCTTCAGGATAAGGAGTCCAGCAATAAGCCTGAGGCGTTTCTTGTGAGCCAATGGTGTATCCTTGACTTTACAGAACTCCCCTTCTTGAACCACGAATTCCTTCAAGAGCTTAAAGACAAGCTTTACTCGGGTCAGGGCTTCCTTATCGTCCTGGTTCGCGAGCGCCTGGTTGACCAATGTCCTCATTGAGAGACATTTTGCTTGGAGCTCCTCGTTCATGTCCGCATCCTCGACCCACGAAACCTCAGGATTCTCATCCTCGGTACGAACTTGGCGTAATATTTGCTTGATAGTCAGGTCGTTGATCGTGTCATCAAAGTCCAAAGTGACAGTTGGTGCCAGTCGTTCCAGCTGGCTAATTGCAGCCAATCTTGTCAAGAAGTGTGGGGAGCCATATTTGAAGTCCTTCATGACCCTTTGTAGAAGAGTAGTGGCGGTAACCTTGCTCTTGTCGTCATCCTTGGCAAGCAAAATGTTGACGGCATATTTGGCACTTCTGGCAGGGACTCCATACAAGGCGTAATCCATGAGAACTTGAATGAACTTCTTGTCGTAGATAATGTCATCAGGATATCTTTTGGAATAAGATGAGTATGCCTTGAGGATGTCCACTACACCTGGCTCATTAGGTTGACTGTCTGACGGTGCTTGGTTGATGATTTCCTTTCGCAGGTTTTCCGAGTGAGCCTTGAAAAGATCAGGGTTTCGCTGCGATATGTCATTCAAAATATCATGAGCAACTGCAGCAAATCCTGCCTTATCGTTCTTGGAGTAATCCATGATAGTAGCGAGGTGGCTCCGATTAAACATCAGAGAGCTGGAGCGATATAACAAAGGAATGAGCGTGTCCAGAGAGCCTACCATCTGACTGGCTTGAATTCTGTTCGTCAACTCAGTGATCGCTCTTCGAACATGCAAGTATTCCGTATCAGATCCGATAGCGAACTTAACAAGTTGGTAAGAACGGCGATCATTGAATTTCGCAAATTTTTGTAGATCGCTGCGGACCTTGAGCGGATCAGGGAAAAAAGTACCGAACCACTGGAAAGTCTTGGCCAAGGCTGTCTTGACCTTCTCCTCGTTTGCGTCAATGACGCCGCCATTATATGCTTCGCATTGCTGGATAAAGACGGCCACACCTTTGGCGACCTGGGGCTGACGAGCCTGCATGGCAAAGAATGCCTTCTTGGCCGGCGCATCTAGTGATTTGAGCATAAGGAGAATCCTCTCTGCGCGGATCTTGTCTTGGTCCGCCTGGCTTCCACTAGTTTGTGATTGAGAAGCCGCCTTCTTTGCACCTTTGATGGCTGGATACTTCAAGGGTATCAGACACTCAAACATGACCCGGTCTAGAAGAATATTGAGATCCGAATCATTGGCGTAAAAGGCATTGATAATCCGGGAGGGCACGCCAGCCAAGCAGGATGTGACAGCCTCCTGACCATCAGCAATCTCGCCAGCACCGACCGCCCAAAGCTTTCCAAGCAGAACCATGGCATCAACGCGCACAGCAGGCTTTCGATCTCGACAGCGATCCGCCAAGCTGGCGAATATTGAGCCGGCTTTGTCCACACCCCCGAGAGCTCCCAATTTCAGAACGATATCCCGAAAGTCAAATAGCTCAATAGCTTGTACTGCAGCTAACCGCACCTTCTCTTCACTATCGTTGAGTTTGTCGCACAGAGCCTTGATGAGCTCGTTTTCTTCTTCACGACTAAGACCAATGCCTCCGGCAGATGTGGCCAAGATGTAACCGGCAGCCGACACCCAGGCGGTACGGATGATACCTGTCTTATCATTCCTTCTTCCGACAAAGTTGCGATAAGCGGCGTGATGTGTCTGGGCAAAGGATTGAGGCGAGTACGGTTTCGTTAGAACATTCTCCACGGCCACAGCTGGAACCTCGTCTAGTAATTTCACCGGAGGATAAGCTGCTGGATCCAATGTAGGAGGAGGCGGTGGTCCTGCCGCGCCGATACCTGAGATCATATCACCAATTGTCTCGGTAGCAATTTGACGAAGATGTACGTTATCAGCAGAAAGCTCGGCCTCGACTTGCGGTACGACATTGAGAAGAACCGCGGGCGCAGCTCGCCATAGTTCGCGGATAAGCAGATGAGCCTGGCGAAGACTCCTCAAATCCCCATCTGATGGACCCATGGTGACATCTTCATCGTCTGAATCATCCCCTTGTCGATGCCCATTGGACTTGGTCGCGAATCCAGAGGCGTTGAGAATAACATCGCTAAAGTACTGGCTCACGTAACGAGCCATTTTGTCAGAACATCCATTGCAAATATTTTTTGCCATGACATAGGCCGGTGGCTCGCTTTTGAGAAGAAGGGTAGACTGGTTTCCGTTTTGTTCTTTATGCCGATTTCCTCCCGGGGGCGCGGCCCTCAAGAATTGGCTGATGATGGCGTCAACGACAGAGGCTGATACGCTGGCGGATTCGTCGATTAATTGCATAAGCATCTCAGTGAGATGGATCTCGACATCTTTAGCAACCTGCTCCTCAGAGGCTGCTTTGGAGCCAGATGTTGATACTCCGTCAAATGTCGAGTTGAAGAGTCGCAAAAGTAGCTCATCGGCGCCGGATATTTCGTGAATGAGTAGGATACTCTTGACTTCAGTCAATGATGTAAGAACGTATTTATGCTGGCTGTCATATGGATTCGTGGGGTTGTGAAGAGCGGGGAGAATATCCTTGATGAACAGAGTAAACATCATCTGGGAAATGTTAGCTTTTGTATAGGCGCAAGGAATCAAATACAAGACGCACCTTGAGCTGGTCGTCGGAGAAGGGGGCATCAGGAACATAAAGTCGCAGGATATCGACGAGGCAGCATGCGGTGTATGCCTTGACACCACGATCCTTGTGCTGAAGCAAATTGCGATTTCCCAACTGTTTAGAGACATTCTTGAGAGATTCAAGGTCGGTTGCGCCCTGGTCGAGCTCAGAGAGCTCCTTTGATAATTTGTCGAGTCGCTTTATCAAGGTGGCTGTGGGAATTGGCTTGGCAGGTCTCCAAGAAAGCTCTTCGTCAAACTCCAAGCTGCGCTGCTCGCCCTCCTCATCGTTTTCTGAAGCATGGTCGTGCTCCTCGGGCTCCTGCTCCTGCTCTTCTTCTTGTTCCACAACCTCCTCCTCTTCCTCCTCCACCTCAACAGGCTTCTCGGCGCGCGTGCGACGACGCGCCATTATGCGTTATGTAGAAATTGTCGTTTAAATGCCGAGGTAATCCAAGCGGAAGGGCTTCGTGCTGCGCCGCGAAATTATGTTTTGGTGAACAGTGTAGTTGTGGTTGTTTCGAGTCGTGATGGGATACGAGAATTGGTCGTGCGCAATAGTACTAACACCGCATCGCATGCGCTTGCTGCAGGAAATGCTTAACCGCTACAACAGTAACCTTAGTAAAGCAGCTGCAAGTAAAAGAATTCAAAGACGATATAATTGAGCGTCGTGGAGACAGCAAAGTTTCTGGGGTGACGATGAAAGTGGGAGTGCAAGTGGGAGAGGGAGAGACTCTTGTGATAAGCGGAGGCGTGTTCCGTGTGCGCGACGCGCGACCTTGGGCTTTGGGCTCTCCACTCCACTTTGACTTGACTTGACCTGGTTTGGAGGAGCAGCTTCCGGCAACGCAACACAACGCACCGCACCTACCTCAAGCTAAGCTAGGCTAAGCTAACCTAGGCAGGGAAGCTCCCACCCACCAATGAGGTAAGCTTACTAGCTATATGCTCTTATTGAGCTAATGCTTGTGGCTAGCTGCATAAAATCCAACCTCATGTCTTTCTTCAGCAGCCTATACTCGACTGGCTGTTTACAATGATTGTACACGTCATTCTTTTTACATTGAGCATGCCATTGAAAGAGAAGAACTGTCGAAACTTACATCACCCATCCACTGGGAATGTACTCTCAATATATTACGACAGCACCAACCTTCCATTGTCTGGACCGTTGTTCAATTCAAATCAACAAATCAACGGCTAATAAGTATGGATTGGCTTGCGCGGAAGTGCTTCTATTGTCCATTAAAACTTAACCTTTTTGCTTTTGGCGACTTATCAAACGGCAAAACTCTACAGTGGCAGTTTGACCCTTGCCAAAGTGAATAAATCGAGAGGTTGGGTTTCGTCGATAAAGCCTCTATGTTGATCTTGCGCAGCTTGCTTCGGGAATCAAGATGTATTCTTCCGAAGCACTACCCAGTCCATTGAGATGTTTCGCGAATATGCCCATCAGCCTCCAGCTAGACTTTGGAAACACATGGACAATGTCGTGACTGCTCCTCCTAGGTTTTCATTCTGTGTCACCGTTGCCTTTGCATATCGTTCTGCGTCCCTAAAGAACTCATTTCTTCACTACCTAATATCTGGAATCCTCTATCCACAGGTAAGTACCTAGTAGTAGCCACAGACGCACGCACATACACAACATACATGTGTCGTGACAACATGGTGATACTTGAGTCGTCCCATTGTAGCCGTTGATGTACGACCACGATCATGTTTGCCTAATTTCACCGCGAGACAACAGGAGCACACGGAGTCTTCACGGAGTCTCCCCTTTGTGATTCCGCACTGGAAAATTCCCCAGCGGTTTCGGCCTGAGCAATCCAAGATAAATCTTTGTAGCACAAGTTTGGCTGTACCGTTTGCCGTATGTCGAATCATCTTCCTGCTCTGCAAGTGTGAGGAACGGGGTTGTTCGACTTGTTCTCGCCTATGAAAGGGGGATTTCCCGTTGATGGAAGCGGAGAATGGTGTTGCGTAGGTTCTCTGCTGCCGTGCTTTGGGTGGCAAGCTGTTGAGTACAAGTTAAGCTACTGCTCCTTGCAAGAGGAATGCGATTCTTCCTTTCTCTCTCTCTCTCTTTGACACGGCTCGACTACATTCGCTCACTTTATCTACTAACCGTCGACCAGCCCTCGTTTGATCCGTGATAAGGAGGATAAAGCAACCCACCAAGTCCATTGTAAGTCGACCCGTCTTATCATTGTGGCCCAAGATCATTGTCTGCTGCAAACCCTTTGGTTATAGAATTGCATCAGTGACCCAGGAGACATAACAAAGTCTCCAAATTGAGGCTTGGGTTTGGTGAGGGCTGCTTTGCAAGTGCCAGCTCTGCCACTGGCTGCCAGCTGCAAACCAGCCGACAGCGACCTCGGGATACCTACTTCTCATGGCACTGCCCTAATTCCTCGCTGCTTGCCTGAATCACTACCTCTTTCTCTCTGTTTCTATTTATTTCCTCCTTGCCACCAGAGCAATTTCCCTCTCCGCTTTTGTTTATCTTTGAATCACCGCCAAGCCTCACCCTCCTCGCTCACTATTTCCTTCCCTCTGCGTCTCTCGTTTTCACGTCCCTTCACCACCAAACTTCGTTACTCCAACGTCTAACATTGTTTGTTTTTCAAGTCAGCAAAGGCATCATTCTATCCACACGCTCGGTATGTTTACGCTCTGCTGCTCTTCAGCTGCACTCTGTCTCCTCTCAAGTGTCGCTCGCGGTATCACTCTCCTGATGAACTGCGATCGTGCCATCTCCCACACAGAGCAAATGATTTACTAACCACGATAACAGTCACTTTGATTATCGAATATTTCCACTATCAACCTGATCCAAGTATGTGGTCGTCTTCCACCTCTGATCATCCTCCCTGACTGACTGTGTGCCTTTAGTGCCGACCGTGATGGATATCGAGAAGGGCTGTGACTATGCGCCTCCAGTGCCGACCGTGACGGATGAAAAGAAAGGCGAAAAGGCCGTCCGTATGTCCAAGTGCGACAAGCTCAAAAGTATCTTTTCCTTTAAGAAGATTCTTATCGGCTTTGTGCTTCTCGTCTGTCTTCTTCCTGTCATGTTTGGCATGGATGTTCTTGCCGTAGTCTATGGTAAGTTTTTAGTCCTCACGGACTTCAACAATCAAACCGCTGACCAGGCAATAGCCGAGACGAATATTCTGGCTCATGACCAAATCACCGCTGTCGAAAGCGGCCGAATAGTCGAACGCAACGAAGGCGCTGATGCTTCGTACCCCATCTCGTATGTATTTGGCACCCAAACACTATGGCAACACAGGAAACTGACTTCTTTGACCCAGGACCAAAACTGCTTTCTCCACCATCTATGGTGTTAGCCACACCCCTACTCACGAAGTGGTCACCAAAGTCGAGACTGTTACTGGCACTACCTATGTCACCGTCCCTGGCGATGAAGTCCAAGTTTTCACTTCGGTCACTACCATCGAGAGTTCCGTCGAGGTTTGCCAGATCGAAGTCGTTACCATGACTGAGAGTTACACCGTGACCGTCACCCCTGCTACTCCCCACGAAGGCTACTCGGCTACTTCTGATACTCTCCCCGAAGCCACCGTGATTGGTAACCCTTCGACCGTCACCGAGCTTCGCACTGATACGTCCTTTACCAGCGGTCTGCCCGATGCCACTATTTCTGGTAAACCCGAGACTGTGACTGAAATCAAACCCGACTTTTCTGTCACTAACCTCCCTGATGCTACTGTGTCCGGTAACCCTTCGACCGTCACCGAGCTTCGCACTGATACGTCCTTTACCAGTGGTCCGCCTGACGCGACTGTCACTGGAAACCCTGAAACCGTCACGGAGACTCAACAGAGCCTCTCGGTTACTAGTGGCATCCATACCGTCATTACTATCACAGATCTCTACCCCCCAAAGCAGGATTTGAGCACTGTCACTGAGATCACCACCATTCAGAGGACTCTCACTACACCCAAGTCCATGATCACCATCACTGTGACGGACCTCTACCCGGGGACTGCCACCATCGAGTCCGTTTCCCCAACGAGCACCTTGACCAAGGTTGTCTATGAAACTGCCGGCGAGGCTTCTACCTCTACCAAGACCATCCAGGTCCCAGCTTCTCCTTACCCTCCCTACCCTACCGCCAACAACACTATGATATCTAGCCCCTCCGGCAGTATCACTGTCTTGCCTACTATGCCCACTCCCGTCGTTATTTCTGGCGGCGCCAAGAAGCCTGAACCTCGTGGCTGGGGTGGCAGCAGCGGGACCACTAACCTGAGCTGTGTCGTCATGCTAGTCGCAGTCGTTATGTTTGTCCTCTAAGCGGAATTAGAGAATCAGCGCGTACAGTGAGCGTCGTCTTTGGGGAAAGTTGAACAGGGGAAGACGAGGGGCTTGAGAAGCACTGCACTTGTATGAACGTGAAGCGATCGGAACTTGCATCGGACTTGGCATTGAGACTGGAAATCAAAATGAAGGGATTTGTAAATCTGCTTTTGGCTTGCGTTATGCTGCATACCTAGGTAATGAACGAGGTGAGGTTGGGTGCTAGGTATAGATCAAAAGTTCAATAGCGCAAAATGATTACTTTGATTTCGGCGACAGAATCATTTTCAGTCATGGATGCATGCCAATACAGGTCGATGTCCAGGTATCCCCGGATGGATTTCAGGTGAAATACGTAGAAGATTTGTCAAAACCCCGAGTGATCTGGGTAGAAGAACCATAAAATTGGACAAATCAGAACAAAACTATTCATATTTTATTACGTATTTGATGAAGTCTCTATGAAGTGCGAAGCATCTTAGATGATATTTGACAAGGTCTTTATTAAGTTGGAAGATATTTGGTGAACTTACTATCAAGCTGGACAATGTTTAACAAGCGGCTATTAAATACTGAGCATTATAGAAGACATTTATTGAACTCTCTATTAAGTGCTCAGCACTGGTGAATATTAATTCTGATACCCCTCTCTTTATAACATGTAACGCCTCGCCTTAACCCTCTAATAATAGTGTCCCTAAACGCCATCCTCATTAGTTAAATAGCCTATTTAGAGCCCTTTGAAAGTCGAGCCTTCCATGCTTCCCTAACTGGACCAGCTGCTCTGTACAGGTCCTTTTCCGACACCCGATCCTTGATACTCTCCATCACACTGCTAATCGTGCTCTTGTGGTTCGCCTCGTGCTTGTCATCACGAAAACGGACGATGCGCCACCGTCCCTGGTCGTCAACGTTGCATTCGACAATGCGATTGTCTAATGGGTCGTCAAGAGACTTGAGTGTCTCCCATTCCTCCTCGGTGATGTACACATCATTGAAATATTCATAGTTGTCCGAACCGCCGAACTGATACAACTCGGATTTGGGCACGCTATCGTAGTCGGTGAACGGCTCGGCGATACCTTCGCGGCGCTCTGCTTCATTGGGCTCGACAAGTGGAAAGGTCAAGTGCAGCCGGCAGTCGACGGTGTTCTCCTCCGGAGGCTTCCACTTGAGGATATGAGGGTCGGTGCCATGCTTGTATGGCGAGGTGCGACAGGTAAAAATGAGACCGTCGTTACCATGCTTTAATTTAGGAAGGACGGTCTTGAACATCATCTCGATGCCGTAAGCGACTTGAAACACTTTCAGCTCGACGTGGAATGGCTGAAACTCTCGCTCCTGGGGATATTTTTCGAGTAATTTCTTGTACGGTATCAACAGTCTTTGCTCAAAGTACGCTAATCGTTTGTCGAGGGTTCTCTCGAGAAGAAGGTCGCCGTCCATGACTAGGCAATCGAAAACGAGGAATATGGGTACCCGCTTGCCTTCGGAAACCGTTTCCCAAACCAGCTCGCCGTCGAGTAACGTGTTTGTGTGGAAAGGTGCTGGATCTTCATGGTTGAGCGGGAAGTGCAGGGCCGGATTAGGGATAAACCAGTAGTCGTTTTTGCGATCAATGAGATAGTGCGCCTCGTTGCCTGCCTCGTCGTTTGTTGAGTAGAGAAGATAACGGATACCGTCCGACTTTTCGCAGACGAAGTAGCTGAGAAACATGTTAGCGGCGAATCAGTTGAATGTTCGGGTTCTGCCTACTCTTTGTGGGTGAGCTCATCCAAATGGTGCCGTGCGAAGCTCACAGGCTGCGCACCAGGGAAACCGGTCTGTGATCGGCCGAGAAGCTGCGCAACTTCTCTACGCATGTCAAACAACAGCTGACCTTGGGCTTTAACGCCCGGCTCGGCGATATCGGCAATGGGGCCGTCTTGCGCCATTGTTGAGGTTGATGTGGATGGTTCAAGTTGAGGCAGCTGTCGCGACGGGTGTTTATATGTGGGGGCTTATCGATAAGGATCTCACTCACTGGCTCCAGGAGAAGAAGAAACAAAGGCGGGCTTCTAAACATTCATGGGAGAAAACGGTTCTTTTATTTCTAGGAATTGAATTTAGATTCAGCGACAGTTTTCATTGCACATGGGACGTAGTCACCTATGAACTTTATGTCAAACTGACATTGAGGCATTGTCATTTGTACCTTATCTAACTTACCTAGAGCCTTAGCTGCCTTACGTATGAATGGTAACAAGTTCAGACCTAGTTCAGTTAAAATTTATTTGAATATATTATGAAATTACAAATATTGCCTAAATTTCTTCCATAAAGATCCAGATCGTACAGCTCAAGTGATATGATTGAGTATCACAAGTCTTTGGCAACGTCGGATGCAGTTCCTCGTCAACTTACAAGCGCATCACCGGCAGCAACACCCTTGTGTCTTCATGGGTCAATTGCCAAGAGAAAGTTCGTAGCTTGCAAGATAATATTGACTGCTGCCTGAAAACAATACAGCTGTAGTGTGCTCGAAGATTGGGAGAAGAAACGGTCTTTAAACCTGCTCGGTAAGATCCATTACTCTGTAGGAAAACTACCGCATTCTTTCATTATGTGTTTTTATTCTATCCTGGAAAGATTCTGAGATGAGATATGTATAATAGCAAGACGATGGTTTTACTGAGCTGAGGTTCATTAGAATATTCCTACGAGCTTTGAAGAAAGTTAAGTATTGTCACGCAGACCAGCCAACTCACTCAGTGTTGGGTGTCATACTTCTCATCCGACGTTTGAACAAGTTCTACTGAGTTACGTTTAAATTGATAAGAAGATATCATAAAACTACAAAGTTCATCCTAATTTAGGCATATAATTCTCTCTCTTAGTGTCTCAAAAGCTGCGTATACATTGATATGCTCTCAGACTCAATGCTTTCTATAGGTAACCTGTAGATGAGTTGTATGCCGCTTGATAGCGGATGGAGGAGCATTAAGCGCCAAGAGAAGAAATTAATAAGAGCATACATGCTTCACTTCAAAGAGCTCAAATGATATCATAGTGTTAACGCTGAAGACTGTCTACTTTGCACATAACACCCTGTAGCGCACACCACGAGTGATCAACTTCATAAATTATAATGGGAATCCGGCTCCCCACACTGACTTATCTTCTACTGCTTTCAAACCTTTCAATCAACCATCAACGAACAGGAAAAACATGCTCAAGACTCGTCAATCTTCTCCACTTCTGCTCTTGCTTCCTCCCATTGCTGCTTGCTCTTCTTTGCCCATTCGATCTGGCTTTGCGCATAAGCAAGCTATTTGATGTTAGCAATGAAACATTTCTCTGACTTGACGCAAAGCAACTCACCATATACCGTCGTAAATCTTCCTCCTTGTCCTTCTGGAACCGCTTCATGTCCTTCAGCACACTAGCACTGGCTTCTTTAACATCTTTCTCTGAGACGACCTGGGCTTGCTCCAATTGACTGATGCTCTCCCTTGTCTTTCCGATCAAATCCCGGCGTGTCCGTTCTGGATCAACATCGACAACTCCTTGCACGGCGTGTCGAATGGGTCCGAAGATCTTGTTCGTTATCGAGTTTCCACTGGGCATCTTCTTATGAGAGGGCACACTGGTACTTCTTTCGGGCAGACCTTGGCTGGCGGAGGGCGCATGAGAGGGGAAGTCCCCATGTGTCGGCGGAAAGTCAGAATCGATAGATTCGGTGTCTTCCTGGCCACCATCCCGCCGTTGGTGAGAAGACGGCTCCTTAAGGCTCGTCGATCGCTTTGGGGGTGGTGAAATCTGCTGGCTACTGGATAGATAATTCTCGATTCTTCGGGCTTCGGCCTCGCTTTGCTCAAGCTGATCAAGCAACGCTCGCTTCTTGTTCAACTCCTCGGTAGTCAAATCCTGCTGTACACGCTTGAGAACACGGTATTTTAGCACACTTCGAACAACACCCGCAAATTGCGCATGTTCACGCATCGGTTCGGCAAAGCTTGCGCCAAGAGATCCTGAGAGCTCCTCTGTCGCGATATATGACAGATCAGCTGCCTGGCCTATACGCTCAATAGCTGGTCCAAGTGACGGCGCCTGCTCTGAAACGGCGAAAGCGTTATAGACGGAACCCAATTCGCAAAGATCGGCTGCCAGTGATGAAAGGTGACTGAGGGTTCGTCGATTCACTTTTTCCATTGGGCCGGTCAGGAGTTGCTCGAGCTCCTTGATCGAAGATTCGTACGAGATAAAGTAAGGATCCAGCTCTTGTTCGCCAAGATTAGACCCCTCGGGCGGGAATCGGCCAAAAGCATGGGGTCCTGCTTGAATATGACCTGAGCTATTATCGTGGTTGGTGCCAGCCACTGTCTTGAGCTTTGCTGACGCAGCTGGGATTGGCAGGTAGTTATGCGCCGGGGTTGGGTTCGCTGGGTTCAACGGAGGTGCCTTCAAGACTGACTTTGGGATTGACGCCACGGGATGGGAGTGCAAGACCTCGCTCTGATCTACTGTTAGACTTGGTAACCATGCATTGAGAGACACAACCTACCCAGCTAGCGTTGGGGTCGAGGAACCGCCACCAAACTCCATCTGTTCGAATATCATCCATTCGACGGCAACGGTTCAAAAAGACGGCTAGCATGCGCTTCCGGAGATCAATGATTTGCTGGTCCTGTTTTGCGTTCGTTGGGTTCGCAGCGTAATCGGCCATTGTGTGCTTCTCAGGAATAGGCGGAACAATGAGGGTAGGGTGAAGGCGAGTGAGGGCGTCGCGCAGAGAAGCGAATTCTGAATAGCGGCGTCGCACCTCAAGGTCCTATTGTAAGAGTGTAAGTAAAACCTGTGGAGGAATATCGAATGCCAAGAAACATACGCCTGTCCGGATAGTGTACACGATATATCTGCCGCCACTCTCTACGCTCTTACCAGCATCTGTGATTAGAATAGACAGGTCGGGGTTCTCGTAGAGAATTTGCTCGATTCGACTGTCGTAACCGCCAGGCTTGCGCTTGGGACCGGCATCTTGTGTTGAAGTTTCGTCGTCACTATCACCAGGGTTTGCGTCGTGACCAAAGTGGCCTTGCTCGTCATCGCTGCCAGAGGTGGGTGTTTGGGGAGGCTCAAGGGGCTGATCTGTAGGTAAGATGTAAGTATCATATGTGTCTTCCTCATCTTCGAAGGGAACTGGTTCCATCATCTTGGCGGAATCCTAGAAATACTAGGGAAAGGAAAACCATGGTTGACTTACAATTACGAGTTGACGGGGACGTCGGGTTGACGGAGGATGTTTGCGAATCCCGTCTGTCAAAGCTAGTGCCGTACGGATTGTTATCCTCGTCGTTCCACATGTTGACGGTTTGCTAAGAGCAATCGCGACAGTCACTGCGGGTAAGAGTGTTTGTAAGGTCTATTTCGCGCGTTTAAGCTGGAGCCTGAAGAAGAGCTCTGTTGGTGGAGGACGAGAGCTTCAAGCGGAGGTCGTTGCTAGCGGGGGAGGGGCAAGCATGGGTCGAATGGAGTGACACGAGGATGAATCGACGGGAATAGGTCGCATCCAGGTTTATCGCATTCCAGAATATGCAGTACAAGTCGAGTGTGATGAGGGCAAAGTATGTCGCGGTCGGCGGTGTCGGCGGATAGTGAATGGAATAGGATGACGTTGAATGGGGCTGGGCTTGTCTGGGCTGAGTTGGCCTGGGTTGGTCCTGCCGTGCCGTAGACGACCTAGCCTAGGTAGAGACTAGAGTTTGCAGGGCCCCAGAAAGTGAGCAAGCTCCAAGTGGTTTTACCCGTACCTGCTGTGGGCCTTGGTTCACTATATACTGGGATTAGCGTTGTGGCCGCTTTTATCTCCGGCTCAAAATGGCTGTATTGATTGGGTTGAGCAACTTGAAGTAGGTATTGTACTTATTTAAACTCCAATTCTTGGGTTATGAGAAGAGAACCAATTCATTTAAGGTTAGAGATGTATACTTTAACTTCATCTACGTCTCTGAGATTCGTAAAGCGGCATTGCTTGTATGGATGACGCTTCGTATTTTCATAGACTGACAGTCCATCATATTTCACACTTGCCGAGGTACAAGAACCAACTTGAGTTAATACACATGGATACATGGCTTTCTACAATAGATATCATAAAAGTCCAACGAAACCTACAATTCGTTCCGTACTCAAACTGCTACTCGCTTTGATGTGTTCGAGGCATCGCTACCAACGCAAGGCCCGAAATAGCCATCAAATGCCGCTCGTGTGCGCAGGTTACATTGACCGTCGATGCAATATCAACAAGAAATCTTCTTCCCATTCGTTCCCCAAATTGTCATTTCATTAGCTCGTCTTGCCTGCCAATTATGTTTAGCCACTATGCATTGATAGACCGCGAGGGCTGAATGTCGATACCGGGCTCCATGGTGCTCCCTCTCCATAAATGGGACTGGTAGTTTCCGCCTCCTTGATGGATAGACTGAGGTGGGAAGGGCCCGGTGCCGTCTTCCGTCATCTGGCTCGGGCTGGTGTACCTAGATGAACACATTAGTATCGCGCTAGACCGCGAAGACAGGGACTGACCTCCTATCCCAATTTATCCTGCGGATCTCACGACCTCTGTGGTACGGGTTCCAGACTTGATCCTGAGTTGTGGTAGATAGCGTCCCTCGCCGAGGAGATGGCATGTGCAGAGTTCCGTGACCAGAATCTGGCCTAAGGAAATGTTAGTACTGCACGCAATCGATGCCTGGGTAATCTTACAATGACATTGTACGAAAGAGTCTCGCCTGTTCGATATTCTCTCTTCTGACACCTTGGGCGTCAGGGATGGGTGTGGGTGGTCTTGACCTAGGGTCAAATGCTGGTCGGATCGGTGAGATCGCAGGCACTGTCTGCGGATCATCTGAATAGATATCGCTACTGTTGCTGCTCAACTGTTCTGCGGCACCTCCATAAGAAGCTATATCGGGTGGTCGATAGCACTGTACGGCAGCATTCTGCAGAGCAGGAGCAGAAGCAGGGTTCGGAATCAGGTCGTAATCGTCGCTATGGACTGTGGCTGCAACAGAAACAGGAGACTGGAGTCTGATAGTACCGTATTGACGATCTTCAGCATTGCGATGGGCTGTGCTTGAATGACCGCTGCTCCGTTGAGGTTCCTGGTTGATGCGAGGTGCATGATCAGTTTCCACGTTTCTGGGTCGTGAAAGGCTGCGCCTTGTTCCCCCATGGAAGGTTTCTGGCTGGGTTTGAGGCAGAACTGGAGTTCCTGGCCCTGAGTTGCTTGCCACGGTTGAGGCTCTTCCTGTTGTAAGACCAAATACTCGACGCAGGCGCTGACGCCAAGATGGTTGACGAGGTGGTAGGCCCCTTGAAGAGATTGATGCAGGAGCGGGTGAAGGGCGCTGAGCAGGTGTATTATGTCTATTCTGCTGAAGGTTTGGCTGTAAAGGAGATTGTGGATAGAGGTAGCCCGTAGGGTGAACAGGGTAGATGACTGGAATCGGCTGTTGAGGTAACGGCGCTGGTGGTCCTTGGAAATGTGGAAGGATAACCGGAGCACCATTGGGGTTGTATAGAAATGGCTGATAGGCTACTCGTTGACTGGGAAATTGCGGAACGATAGGCAGATTTACCAGCGAGATAGTCGGTGCTGGAGCCAGGTTGCTTCGGCGTCTTCTGCGCCGTCTCTGACGCCGAAATACAATCTCCTGGTGAGCGGTCGTGATCCTACCCAAGTAGTACATATATGCGAAGAGCAGGACGATCGAAGTGACGATGATGCTGATGATAATGCCAGCTTGCTCAGCGGCAGTCAAGCAGTTCCATCCTGAACAGTCATTGTTTCGAGGGCGGAGAAGAAGCATGTTCGGCCAAGGGGTGGCTATCTGTTGAACAGGAGCCATCGCACCTAAGCGTGGCACCTAGAGCTTTTGTAGAAGAAAGAATACTTCAATGAGGCTCTCATGTGTGATGAGTTGAAGTAGGACGATAGTAGAAACGCCAGTTTGCAAGGGGGGTGAGCATGAAGGTCTTCTTCTCCTGTGCTGCTTTGGTGTTGAAGGAGAAAGGAGGAGAAGGAAAACAGGCGAAGCAGAGGTAAAGTATTTGATACTGGAAAGAAAAAGCGTCTTAGTTGAATGAGCAAGTCCAGCACTGGCAAACACTGGCAGCCAGCTGCTCGCTCAAACCCCTCCTGAAACCCGGCATTTATTATATAGGAGCTTGTTAGTACCTACAGAGCCCCAAGGCTTAAGGGGGGATAACAATGCATAAGAATAAGGATGATTAGGAAGTAGTTGAATATATATTGAACGATGCCGTGTCGGAGTTGTACGCTACTTATTATCTATCCACGGCAGAATAGACAGAGTAAGGTAGTTCTACTTTGTATACCCCCGGAGCAGGGTGAAAATATCTTGAGCACACTTAAGCAGCCCGTAAGAAGTATATGGAACATAATATTAAGAATTGTTTTGTTCACATCAGATTAAAGCTGTACCTATCGCGGAATCCATGAACATACATGTTCGTCCGCGATCAAAGGTTGGGCTATGGCAAGGGCAACCGTGATTTTATAAAAGCTCATTGGTATAATAAGTAGAATCACAGTACCCTAAGTTCTAGACATTATAAAGTAAGAAAGAATGATATTTCTCATCAACTGGAATGAATTTATAAAAAGGCCAGCTGAAGTCTGAGGTTGAATGGATGTTCTGGTCTTGTAAGTGAGTAGCCAATCAACGGAGTAGAGGAAGACCCACCGACAAAGTACGTACCGCACCTCCAGACGCAGCTTCTCAGATTCTCATTCATCCTGCGATACGACAAAACTAACACGCCAAAACTCTCTGCGCCATCATCACCATCTTCCTCCTTTTCGCCAACGCGGACCTAAGCCACGCTCGCACTCGTCTAGTCTTTGCGATTGATTATGCCGCTTGGTCTCTGAACCACTCGATGAGCTGATCGTTCTTTGACTCGAGGCGCATTGCTAGCTGTTCCGAGCGACGCGTTCCCTCGACCCAACTTTTCGCTCCCGAACGGACACCATAGCTCTTCCATCCTCACACTTCCCCTTCGACAATCATGTCGGCTTCGCAAAACTCCACCACAAATGGTGTCAACGGCGACACCGAGACGGCGCCTGTCAGCACCCGATTTACAGATATCCCTTCCGCTATCGACATCCCCGTGCAGGGCGACCAGGAGGATGAAGCTGTCGAAATCGATCTCGAGGATCTCGTCGACGACCCCACCGAACTCTGTACCCTCTTTGAAAACGAACGCGCCGCCAAGACGTACTGGATGACAGTCGCTTTAGCTTATGCTAAACAACACAAGATCGACCATGCTATTGAGATGCTTCTTCGAGGTGGCAGCGCCATCCAAAGCAACAGCTCCAACCCGCGCGATAAAGTCAGCATGATCTGTTGTCTATGCTGGATGTACTTGTGGAAGAGCAGAGAAGCTCCTCGTGTTGCCCCTGAGGGCACCCATGTCTCCGAGGCCAAGACCAAGGAGTATTATCTTCAACTCGCGACATCCTCCCTCAATGACGCCGCCCGACTCAACCCATCATTTCCTCCCATTTTCCTCGCTCGTGGCGTTCTTCTGCTTCTACGAGCATCTCTGCAAGCGCCGTCCAAGACTGCTGGGGGCATTGGCACCGAGAAGCATGAGCTCCTGAAGACTGCTGTCAAGTCCTTTGACGATGCTCTACGAGTCTCGCAGGGAAAGAATATGCTAGCACTGATGGGCAAGGCTCGCGCTCTGTTTTCAATGCACAAATACCCGGACTCCCTGGCTATTTACCAGGACGTTCTCCAAAAGATGCCCGATTTGGTTGACCCGGATCCTCGAATCGGCATTGGCTGCTGTTTCTGGCAGCTAGGTTTCAAGGACGACGCCAAGATGGCCTGGGAGAGATGCCTAGAGATTAATCCGAACTCCAAGGTTGCCAATATCTTACTTGGTCTCTACTATCTGGATGCGAGTGGCCACGTACCGGTCAACAGTGACGAATTCTTGAAACTCTACAAGAAGGCCATGACTGAATACACCCAAAAGTCCTTCAAGCTTGACAAGGATCTTCCTCTCACCTGCTCTACCTTTGCTGGCTACTTCTTGTCTAGAAAGGCGTGGGACAACGCCGACAAGCTATCACACAAGGCTATCCAGTACACCGACGTCAACGCCATTGCTAGTGACGGCTGGTACCTGCTTGCGAGAAAGGAGCATTATGCCGGAAATACTGAACGAGCGACCGACTACTACCGTCGTGCCGATGAAGCTCGAGGAGGAACCGAGACAGGCTATCTTCCTGCCAAGTTTGGTGTTGCCCAGCTGTCCGTCTTGAAGAACGATCTTGGAGAAGCCAAGCTTCGGCTTGAAAAGATGATTCAGCAGTCCAAGAACCACGAGGCAATGATTCTTCTGGGTACATTATACGCCGAAGAAGTCTTCACCAACCAGGTTAGCGATAGCAAGGAGGACAAATCTGCTGAGCTTAAGAAAGCCATCGCGCTCCTTGAAGGTGTCCGAAATGCTTGGAAAGACCCGAAGAAGACACTTTCACCAGATGCGTCAGTCCTCCTCAACCTCGCGCGCTTATATGAGACGGATCAACCCGATAAGGCTCTGCAATGCTTGCAACAAGTAGAGCAGTTAGAGTTAGACCAAGTTCCTGAGTCAGAACGACCAGAAGGCGTCGAGGACGCGGTTGAGATCAAAGCTGCACTCCGCAAGTCCTTGCCACCTCAACTGCTGAACAACATTGGCTGTTTCCACTCACAAGCCGAGAAGCACGAACTCGCCAGCGACATGTTCGAGGCCGCATTGGGCGCCTGCATGAAGATCGGCGAGAAGGATCCCGAAATGGATACAGATGCACTGGTGTCCACAATCAGCTTCAACCTGGCTCGAAGCTACGAGTCCCGGGGCCTTACAGACAAGGCTGTCGAAGTGTATGAAGGTCTTTTGGCGCGACACGATGACTACACAGATGCTCGCGCCAGGCTTGCCTACATCAAACTTAGAAAGAACCCGAACAAGGAGGGACCCGATGCCGTTACCAAGCTATACCAGGAGAACAACACTGACCTCGAGGTTCGCGCCTTGTACGGCTGGTATCTCGGCAGAGTGCATTCAAGGAAACGCCCAGCGAACATTGGCGAAGATCCCGAGTTCCGCCATTTCAAACATACCTTACAAAACTATGACAAGCATGACAGACATGCTTTGGTGGGTATGGGCAACTTGTATTTGCTGCAAGCTCGAGAGATGCGTCGTGAGTCAGATTCAGAAAAACAGAAGCGAAGTGCGACATATGGCAAGGCTGTTGAGTTCTTCGAGAAGGCACTTTCCTTGGATCCAAAGAACGCCTACGCCGCACAGGGTGTTGCCATTGCCCTTGTGGAGGATAAGAAAGACCATAAGTCGGCATTGGGTATTTTCAACAAGGTTCGAGAAACCATCAGGGACTCACACCTCTACGTTAACCTGGGACACATCTACGCCGAACTGAGACAGTACTCCAAGGCCATCGAGCACTACGAGATTGCCCTTTCTCGAGATGGCAAGACCAATGATCCTGTGATCCTTGCGTGCTTGGGTCGAACGTGGTTGAACCGTGGCCGAGCCGAGCGTGATGTGGATGCATACAACAAAGCACTTGAATGTGCCCAGAAGGTATAGTTTAGCCGTTAGTTTCGCGTCAACCTTGTACTAATCCATACTTGTAGGCTCTTGAGGTTGCCCCTGAGCAAGTGCATTACAAGTTCAATGTCGCTTTTGTACAGATCCAGCTTGTTACAATGGTCCAAGGATTGCCAGAAAACAAGCGATCGGCGGAGCAACTTGAAAAGGCCGCCGAGGGACTCGAGGCTGCCATCACATCATTGGATGAGATCGCGGCGCATCCTCAGACTCCTTATCCTAAGCATGACGTTGAGCAGCGTGCCAACATGGCCCGTAACACATTGCGCAAACAGCTTGAGCGAGCTATTGGCAAGCAAAAGGAGTGGGAAGAGAAGAACAAGGAGAAGATACAGGCAGCCAAGGAGCAGCGGGAAACAGAACTTAAACGTCGCGAGGAAGAACGCCAAAGAATTTTGGACGAGGAGCGGGAGCGACAAGAAAAGATCAAGAAGGAGCGTGAAGCCATCGCTGCACGCGACAGACTGCAGGCTGAGAAGCGAGCGGAAGAAGAGCGCGCTCGTGTCGAGGCTGAGATGACGACTGACAGCGAGACGGGAGATAAGGTGAAGCGAAAGCGCAAGGCTGCCCCCCGAGCTTCAGGTGAACCCAAGCCGAAACGATCTGGAGGAAAGAAAAAGAAGAAGGGCGAGCGTCAAGACGACGAGTCGGAGGAAGAGGAAGAGCAAGAGCGCACCAAGAAGCGCCGCCGCCTTACAAAGAAGGAGTCGGCCAAGATCAAGTCAGCTGAGATCGTTGTCGACAGCGATGAAGATAACGACTTCGTCAATGACGATGATGAGCTCGAGCGCGCTGAGAGAAACATCGACAGAGAGGAGACTCCCCTATCCGAGGCAGACGAAAAGGCCGTTGAAGACGACAAGATGGACGTCGATGAGGAGGCTAACCAGGGAGGTGGCGATGATGACGACGAGGAAGAGGTCGCTCCGCGTCAACAGCATAAGCGAGCCCGCCGCGGACGTGTCGTGGATAGTGATGAGGAGGACAATGAGGATGAGGAAGCACCTGCGCGAGCCAAGAGTGCGTCCGGCGATGAGGACGATGAGCCCCGTCCCGCAGCAGATACCAGCATGGCGGACGCAGACGACGACGAAGAGTAACAGGGAAATATCAAGCTGGGGATTCAAGAATGTGACTTTGCTAATATACGTTGAAAAAGCCTCCCAATTGGGGTGGGGCTACCTGTATCATAAGGATAGATGGTTTTACATTAGGGCATGGGGGTGAAATAGGAAGCGTGTTTGCAATCCATAAGTGTCTTTACCGTCTTGCATAACTTCACAGATTATGTTTTAGAGGTTAACAGTAATAACTTGTGGTATATGACGAACGTGAATCTACATCTCTTCGCGCCGGCATATTTCCCCATCATCTATCGTCGTGATGATATTTTCCTCCTCTGTCATCCATCCTCTCTATTCACATTTCAGACGTGATGTATCCTTCCATCTCTTCCAAGCTTAGTTTCTATATATAAAACTGCGTTTTATATCAATGGCCATTCCTTGCCCTTTTCTTGATCAATACAAACGGATAGTGCAGACTGTGAAGCTCGACTAGTCGTCAGATTGCTTAGAAAGCAAAGACCTGGTCCTCGAGCTTGCTGACAGGACGAGCCTTCTTGAAGCCAAGGCTCTCTGTAGCCTTCTTGAGACCGCTAATCATTGGAGGAGGACCGCAGAGAAGAATCTTGGCATCATCGGCGGGCTTGGGAAGGTATTTCTAAATCAAGGTCAGCTAGCTGAAATTACTATGCCAAGAGCGTGGATACTTACGCTGATCATGTCGGCAGTGACGTAGCCAACGCCACCAGTCCAGCCCTCCGGAGGCTTGTCGAGAACGTAGTGGACGCGGATCTTGGAGTCTTGGGCGGCAAGAGCATCGAGGTCCTCCTTGAGAAGGATGTCCTGAGGAGTAACGTTGGCGAAGATGAGGTCGACCTCGGTGTTGTCACCGGCAGCTCGGCCGCGGACAATAGCGCGGATGACCTGGAGCATGGGAGTAATTCCAGTACCGCCGGCGATCATGCCAAAGTGTCGGACCATGTTGGGAGTGTAAACGAAAGCGCCCTTGGGGCCGCGGACGCGAATGGTCTGGCCAACGGTGAGAGTGGCCATGTGCTTGGAGATGTTGCCCTGAGGGTAGGACTTGATCAAGAGGTCGACATGGCCGGGCTGGTGGTCACCAGAGATAGGCGTGTAAGAGCGGACAATCTCCTTGGTAGAGCCATCGGGCTGGGGGCAGGGGGCGCCAATGGAGATGTGCTGACCGATAGGGAGACCGAGGATGTGCTTGGGGCTGGGGAGCTTGAAGCGGTAGCTGCAACGCAATTAGTATGTAGAACGGAAGAAATGAGCGGTTGAAGGCGCATCCTTGACTTACATGGCGACATTGTGCGAAACAATGGTCTTCTCCTCGAGCTCAAACTCCTGGAAGACATCGGGCTTAAGAGTCTTCTTGACCTCTGTGATTTCATTGTGTTAGTTGACAACACTGATAGCTCCCCACTATAGCTGCGGAGGTGGGAGCAGAGAATTTGGCGCAACTTACGGAAAGCCATGAAGTTGTAAGCGCCAAAGAGGACAGCAATGATCGCAGCAAAAGGAGTCCACTCCTTCTTGACAATCAGAGTGCCAACAATGAGGAGCAGACCAGGCGCGTAGACATAGTCGATGTAGTGCCTCGACAGAAGCGAGGTGTTGTCGCCGGGAGAGGACATGGTGGAGTTGAGTTCCCCGCCTCGGAACCACGCGATTCTGAGAGATTGGGTTGTTTTTTTGCTACTGAACGAGCAATTGAACCTCGAAAAAAAGGCTACACAGACACTGATATACCCAGACGAGAGGTGGGTTTTGCGGGGTTCAGGAAGACCTTTCACGAGCGCGATCGGTTTGAAAGAAGGAGGAGGGGGGAAGCGGAAGCGGAAGCGGGAAGCTCTTGCTGTTGGAAAAAACCGAAGACCGGTCCCAGCCCGAGTGACGGCCGTGGGAAGATATTTCTTATTTGGGAAGGCGGTGACGATAGTGGGGAACGGCTTTCGGTGGAAGATACCGTCTTCGGCTGGTTGATCGGATCCTGCGATTGGTTGCTACCCCAGACTCTGACTCTGATTCAAGATATGGCGGGGTAGTTTCCTCGGGTTTGATCTGTTTTGAGCCGTTAAAGTGAGAACAATCGTGATTGAAATCGAAGGGCAAGTGTTATGAATGGGAGGGCGGCGTGGCGTCTTTATATGCCCGGGCTATAAAGCCCTACTACAGATTTGCCATCTACTAGGTATTCATCGACATATGAGCTCACCTAAGCTAGATGGTGGACCATACGGCTTGCTGCTCGGCTCTGGGCAGTTTATTTGCCTGCTGTGGTTGGGTCATGCCCCTCACCTTGGTGGCTCACGTTACGTTGGATCTTGGCGAGATCTGGTAATTTCGGTGACATCTTTTATCTGATCTTCAAATGGTACTCACGATTACTACAGCTTTCGAGGCAATGATTCCAAAACCTAGTCTCTGATCTTCATGCAGCTTGGACTTGTATCACCGGCTGGGGAAGTTCTGCCAGTCTAATGGAATTCAGAACATCACGCGCGTGATATATGGAATATCGGAGCCGGTTCATCTATCCCACTTACGAGTCATCAAGTCGATAAGTCAATTGAATGAAATGGACCTACATGAAAGCGACTCCCTTAAGCCAGGACTTACTTTGACTCCATATATATCAGTTCTGCCCCAACTTTGAGAAACAAGCATGAGAGATTCAAGCCGAAGCTAGTAGATATGTATCCATGCAATCATGGATCAAAGGCCTAAAGGCTCGCTTAATGAAATCTCATAGGCTCTGTCGTCAGATGGGGTAAGACAAGACGAGATTTGAGAACGAGCAGTTGCGTAAACGATTAATTACTGTCAGGCGAGTCTCATGAGCAGGCATCTAGTGCATGATGCATCTCATCGAGTCGAAGAAGTATGGCGTCCAACTCGGACTTATTTCGTTGTTAGGTGTTGATAGCCGGCATTCTATCCGCGAGATCGCTTCCTCGGACTTATCTCCTCGGTCGATGCGGGAACCTTTCGATGTTTCCGATTGTTGAAGACGTCTATCAACTGTGTGTAGTAAAATGCCGGTGCATAAATGGGAATTGGCATAAACGATCCTCAATGCCAGGTGGTCCGGCAAATAATCGAGACATTTACCTAGGTGCCAAGGTAACTTTACGGTAAGAGGGTTAAGAGATATCAAAATAATCAGAATTATAGTTACAACTTGTGCTCTTTTACCTCAAGTTAGGTACCTGAGATGTCTCAATTTTTCGTCGAACCACCTGTATGGCATGGTAATATAATAGTTCGCCGTTGAAAGCGGATCTGGTGAGACCTTGCTGGGTTCATGGAATATTATATATCCAGCAGTTATCCGCCTTCCAACATCTGGAACAAGCGGTCAACCAAAAGAACTATATAAAGATGTTGAATCCACAAACGATGGAAACACCACGGGATATATGCTGCTTTATAGACAGGATATCGCGTTCTTAGTCTGGTCCCTGAATTATGTAGCCCCGTAAGCTGCCTGATCAAAGCATGGATGCTAGTGGGCGATGCTTTTCTTAGAGCACCCTGAGACTGCTGGTGTTGTTCGTGTTCAGCATCAACCCACTGAGGACCACAAGGTTTTCAAGGGTCGAGGCTTCACGGGACTTTTATGGGTGGAAAACTAATCAAGGGCAGATTCAATACGACCGTTACGCTCACGGAATCGCCGGCCATTGGCTCGAAGTACTAACACCTTTTCTAGATGCTGGCGGATAGTCACGGTTTCACCACGAGATGCCACGCCGCCCGACATCAGATTGAAGGGGGTTTGGGCTTGTCGCCTACCGCGGGATTGCGGTCTTTTTTAAGTAAAAGATGGTCAAACGCTGGCACTCAAGCTCCAATCTCCCGGGCCATGACGCAAGGCCTGTCAAAGATTGTCAAGATGGCCTGAGATCCTTGATGGGTCATTCTCGAACTCCAAGAACAAGCCTTAATCATCTCCCAAGCTTGTCGCTGCGTCGTTTAGTGGGTGGCTTAGGCTCTTTGGTGCGGCACGCCAATCGCAAGCTCCAACGGTCTATCGAGCTCTGCAGAAGCTCATACGGTAACACGGCGTCCGGCAATACGGCAGATAAGGATCATGCAGAATTTCTGCACGAGATCTTTTAGAGTGTACGGAGTACGACACCCGGAAAAAAAGAATAGTGGTCAGCCACGACACGAGATCATTGAATACGATGTTTAAAGGTAAAAGGATCCAGGATCCATGACCTTGCCAGCCGAGGCCGGGGCGCCCGTGGATGGCGGATACGGTACATCTTCTTACTCCTGAGCATCCATGGACGACTGCTCCACCAACTTACGAGTACAAGGCGCATCTTGCGCGTTGAAGTCTTGTGGCTCGTGCGGATTCCCGAGATCAACTGCCTGGAGCAAGTTGAAGCTTGGCTCGAAGAAAAGAAGTCTTGGTGGACTGGACGCTATCGGTGGGGGCTGGGAAAGAGGGGCAGCTTAAACTTCAAACTCAGCTATCGTGAGTTCTCGTTGATTCATTCATTCATCAACAGGGCTCAGGATAACGTCTTATTGAGGACGGCAGCTGAAACGAGAACTGGATGCGAGGAGAAATTTGGCCATTGGCAGGGCAGGGTACCCCGCGCAGTTGGTGATTGGCCCTGTCGCGTACAGAATCAAGAGCCGAAATAATGATGGGTTTGAGCATCATCATGGCTGCCATCATGACCACCATTATCCCGTCATGGCATTTTTACTTGGAAAAACGTCTGCAGGGCCTGACCACCAAAAACTCTCCACGTTGTGGGTGAGATGTGCGCAAGAAAAGTCTCTTTTTGGGTCATCATTATTTGTCGTTCTTATGAAACCTTGGACCACCACGCCATCCCACGCCTTGATTCTCTGCTGGTTGTTGTGTTGTGTTGAAGTAAGTGCTCGGTGGATTGCAAGTTACCAGGGGCCCTTGTTGCGGCCATATCTGTCGAGAACCAGTAACCAGACAGTGACGAGTGTGCATCCTTGGGTTGGTTCTTTCAATTGGCTTTATGATCGAGATCTAATACGCGTTAGTCCTTGTTTGTGCTGGCTGAGAGAGTCCGGTCTTGCAAGGATTTCCTCTTCTGGCTGAGATTCTTGGCCAGGTTCCAGTGGCTTAGTTTGCCCGCCGTTGGAGATTTACCCAGTGGAGAGGTGTAAGTGCCCGCGGACCACTGCACATCCGAATGTATCAATGGATCCAATGCATGCATGGATGCACGCAACGACGCAGCGCAGCGCAGCGCAGCGCAGCACAGCACAGATGCCATGGATCCTTGGTGGTTGGAAATGGCAGGGCCACCTCCACTGAACACCCCGGCCGCAGTCCTTATGACGACGACAATTGAAGTGAGGTGCTTGACAAACAAACCTCAGACCATGTATCGACTTTTCTCTGCTCTTCCATCTTCCTTCCTTTCATTTTGACCTTTCCCTTTAAACTAATCCTAGTCGACGCCCCTCCTCATCTTCTTTGATTAGCGGCTGAGCCGGTTGTCGATTGCTCTTGTGGTGAAAGGATATCACCACTGGTGGTGGCTCTGTTTTTATTTCCTCTCCTTTTCTTCCGTTTTTCAAAGGCCCAGCCCAGGCTTGTCTCTCGTTCCTCTACTATCACAAACGACAACAACAACAACCCCCGTTGTCGTCGTCGTCGTCGTCGTCTCCGGGACCACCGGATCGGAAGCTTATACACACCTCGTATTGTGAAGCCTCCCGTTTGTCTTTTTTGACAACGTCAAGCCTCCGTTTCCCCTGCGTTGCTGGGTATCGCTTTGCCCTCAAATATCTAGTGCTTGGCAGTTCCCAGCATGCCTGCGACTGTGATCTAGATCTCACATGCTCCTGGAGCAACTCGCGGGTTCATTACGACGTCATCCTCACTATTGGATTTCATTAAAGCCATCCAATTCCCTCGCCGCCGATCAACCGACCGAACATCAATTCGTACCGTGATATTTCTCCCACGTTATCTGCGCGCACGCTCTGTCTCTACCTATACGTCTCTGCCATCTGTTTTCCTCTTCTACTGAGGTTGCCTTTGCGTGATTGTCTGCAGTACCTATCAACTTCATTCCCTGCCAATTCGGAGCAGCTGTACATACCTAGCCTAGGCACATTCCTCGGCCATTCTCCAGCAACGCTCTACTGCGCCCAAACCCAAATATTTGGATCCAGCGACAGAAGGCGTTGACGCCAGCCGCACCCACATCCCGCCTCGACGACAACGCATGCGGGGAGGCTTTTCAGTTTGATTCGCCCAATCTCCTCCTACGACATTGCGTAGCCGAAGGACTGAGACATCTTGACGTCGAGGCGACCCTATTCCCTAGGAGACCTGTTTGATTCAAGTCGAGAACTTGATCTCTTACAGATCCTTCTCTTACCTGAGCGGCATGCGAGGCGCCTGTTCACCTTGACTTAATTCTCTATCTTTACTGATCAGCGGAATTACAAATCTCGAGCCTCGAAAGCCCAACGACGACCCTAGCCCTAGTGCAGTTGCGAGCTCGTCAACATGAACGCCGAAAAATGGAGGAGGAGGACTACTCTTCCAACCCTCAAGACAACGCCTCCCGTACCGATCCCCCATGATGGAAGCAAGGAATATGATAATGTCGACGGAAAGAAGCCACGCGTGTTCTCCAAAGCACTTCGCTCCCTCAGTAACTCCTCGATGGAGTCCATGTCCCACAGCCCATCTCGAAGCTCGTCCTCAATACGACGTCTACAGAAGACTCATTCTGGGTCGGGGTCAATGATCGACAGAATACATCGCCGAGTATCAATTGCATCACCAATGAGCGCGTCGGCCCCTGAATTTCCCTCGGTCGCCCCTGAAATACCTTACTCATCGATGGAACTCGTTCAATTCGGCCCTCTCAAGACTGATGTCACGCTCCTTAAAGCTCGTGCCGAATATCTGGTTCTTACGGATACATGTTTGATCAAGTTTGGGGGCATAGATGGAGCAAAGGCCGCTTTTCCGCAACTCACCCCAGGGGACGGATTGTTGAAACCGAACAGTGCTGTTAGTCATGCCAGCAAATCTTCATCTGATGTACGGATGGAAATCCCTTTGCGTTCCATTGTGGCTGTCTTCAACGAAGAAGGCTCGAGCCCCCGATTTGGCGTCGAAGTATGGTGGTTCTCCCAGTGGCCTAAGCTGGCATATTCAAAGACACATTTGTTCTTTATGCTGCCCAAGGATCGCGATGACTGGCTAGCCAGCATTCAGCGGACTTGTAGGATGAGCCATAGGCGGTCTCCATCTCAATCCTTGATACCTGGCAATTTGAAAGCGAGAATCAATCACATCGTGGAAACCACAGAGCCCGACTCGAACACCAACACTTCCAAGATATTGACCTTTCCTGTGGTCAAACGCACAATCGGCGCACCCCAGAAGGCTAATTCTACTGAAGAGTCCCAGCATTTTGTAGACGGCTCATCGTTCTACATTGTCATCGGACCAGCAATGCTGTACTTCCTCGAGGTTCTCAAGGCAGATCATGCAACTACCCCTGGTGACCTGCGTGTCAAGGTCCAGTCCTATGGCACAGTTTCACTCATTCGATTCCGAGCATCCGTCGCGTCGCACGAACAGAGATTTGTGATGAGCTTCCGGTATGTCACACCAGACTTCTCAACTGTGTTTCTGTGTACTAACCTGGCTCAGATTGCCCCTCGGCCGTGAGAATAGGCTCGAACTTGCTAGTGTTCATTATCGACATGTCATCGAGGCCATGACCAAGGTCGACCGCGAGTTGAAGCCTATGTGGCCACAGCATTTGCAAAAGGCTATTTTCGATATCAAGGGCCTTCCTCCGCCACTCCAACTGACGTCTGGTAATGACTTGGGCGGACTCGAGCGGAGTTTACATGCGTACTGTGCTGCTTTCAAGGTCCAGGTTCCTCGATGGACGATTGAATGGAATACCCCTTGTCAACCGGCTTTTCGTCTTTTGCCCCCAGGCGCTCAACCATACTCTACGCTGCAACTACTTGCACTGTTTCGGGCATTGCGTTACAACAGCTACTTCAAAGAGCTCTCGTTCCGCAATATTGATCTGTCTGGTCTCGCTGGAAAGAAGGATTATTCTCATTTCGGAGATGCTATCGCTTACACGTCTCTCAACGGAATCAAAATTTCTGAAGAGCATTACGATCTACTCATGCAGTCATCGGTTCTCAGCCAGGAGATGCACGCTCTTGCCTTCTCATCCGAATCGATTCGAAGTATGGATTTGAGGAATATTCTGGGACCACGAAGTACCATCGGTCGCTCAAAGGATCCCGATGGTGTCCGTAGAGTCAGCTCTGAGATTCTGCGGCCCATACTCATGTTACTGAAGCGTCAGGCTTGTCTGTGTCACAGCATTACTATGTCTGGTAATCTCATTGCACAGAGTGATATTGAGGAGCTAGCCAATCTGCTTGTTCTCGACGAAGTACTCATTAGGAAGCTCGATCTGTCCAACTGCGGACTTGGTGATGAGGGTCTTACAACACTCTGGACTGGCATCTCGGGGCAAGGCGCCACCCTTCAGCAAATCGATACCTCTGAAAACCAGGGCACGGTCAAATTCGATATAATTCATAACTCACTTAGCCAACTTCAGGCTATAAGGAAGCTGAACATTGCTGGCAACACCCGCATCCCTTTCGATGTTCCTTTGTTTGATGAAGGGGTGCTGAACTCATGGTCTCTGGAGGAGCTTGACCTGTCCGGAATTGCTGTAAGTAAAAGCCTGAATAGTGTCTGGTTCAGAATTGATGTGTACGCAATAGCTCAATCCTCCAACTGTCGACATATTAACCGGATACTTGGCATCGCCCAGCTCGGAAAACCTTCGAATTCTCCGCCTGAGTAAATGCGGTCTAACCGGTGCTCAAATAGCTCAGATGTTTTACGCAATGGGCCAGGCTCGACAGCTCACACTATACATCAACGGCAACCGACTTGACGAGGGTATCGATGATTTGTGTGCTGTCATCACCGAGTGCTTTGGTCCTTGGGGTCTCTTTATACAAATGGTTGAGTTCGCTCTGGAGGCGAACTACATCAAGCTTTTGAAAGCCTTGGCGGTCAACCAGACGATCGAATGCCTCAGTCTTGCCGGTACTGCTACCCCTGACTCGGCCAGCGAGACGGCCTGCAGAGCAATTTCGGACCTTTTCTCTCAGAACCACACTATCAGGTTTCTTGACCTGTCTGGGTTTGACGCCAAATTGGACGAAGGCCGCCTTGGCCGGGGATTCTCTAAAGCCCTAGGTGGGCTCCAGTATAACACACGGCTGGAACATCTTCGTGTGCGGAGTCAAATGTTAAACGTCAATATTGGCGACCTGGCTGAAGCCATCTCTGCCAATAAGACGCTCCACAGCCTCGACTGCGAGGGTAACGATTTTAATATCTCTAATTTTAGACATCTGGTGAGACATTTGAGCGACAGTACAACTATTCGCTACTTTTCGGCATTCTCGGATCGCGATCTCGCCCAGACTATACAGAAATCAGTGGATAACGCCGTAGCAACTGCAACTTCAGCACGCAGGCAATCCATGATCTCAAGAATACGACATGAAAAGGTCCCCCAAAGCGTCAGCGAACCTCTTGCACAACAATTACGCGGCGGCTGGGAGGATGCGGTGCATACACAGCAGGAGGTTTTAGAAAGAAATCGACTATTGTTCGAGGAAGGTGAAGACGGCCGCTACGACTCGGGCCAGGATGGATATCTGTTTTGCGATGGTGAAGAAGACTTCTCCAAAGCATTCGGTGGACTGGCGCTGCGGGCGTTCGAATCCAAGAGGGCTATGAATCGCCGCGCGTCCAATCCCTATTTGAACAACAAGAGGGCCAGCATGATCTCTTTGGGTCCAGCTCGTCTGGTCAGCGCTGAGCCAGGCGCTAAAGTCTCAAGGTCTTGGTCAAGATCGTACTCGATAGTCTCGAGCGAGGGTGGCATCAGCGCGACAGAGAGCCCAAGCACAGGGTCAGCAGTTCCCACGCCTCCCGAGCCTGAGAGTCCAGTCGACAAGGAATACCTGGTAGGCAACCAGGAAGATCTGAACGATGAGACCCTCGACTATGAATACAGCTTTGCAGACCCTCATGATATAGACTTTGGGCTGGAGCTACGAGCCCACCGACGATTCTGGAGCGATGAGGCCGGGTGTATCGAGGAGGAAGAACATGGAGTTCAATTTGATGAACGACATACATGAGACGAGGATGGTTAATGAGCTCTAATGGACAAACACAACCACGTGCAAAAAAGGTGACATTTTGGTCGACACTTCCGATCATTCCGGAGTTCTTTTGTTATACGGGAAAAGGGAGCAGGCGTTTACCCAATTATGATATTGGTATTGGTATGGATTATGGTGGTTTCAGTCCAGTTTTGCGTATAAGTTACTCTTGATACCCTTCGCTATTTTTATTTCTAGATGAGTCCAATTCAATGTCTTTTGTCTCAGTTTAAACCTTTAGTGCAGTGTCGTGCCTTAACTTGTGAACCGCGTCATGATGCATATGCCAGTATCCGTCGAAGTGTAATAAGCGACATCAACTCGACAGCTTATCTACCTTGTGTGGATGCTAAGCTCCAGATGGAAAAAGACCGCTAATCCCTGTCTGTTCCAGGAGAGTCTAAGCCACCTCAATTTGCTTTGGGCTTCCATTCCCCTGTAAAAGTGGAAGACTGCCCACAGATACCTTGGCAGTTGGCCATTGAGAGGGAAGCCAGCCACTAAAAGCGCTCCAAGTGCTCTCCATGGGGGGTTCCACTAGCAACCTGCAGCAGCAACCTGTAGCCTGCCCGAGAAGCTCGTCATCACATACGAAGCCACTCTTACTCTACCTAACTCTTGATCCTCCTCCACCATCATCACCTTTCGTGGATGTCCTCTGTCCACTCCACAATCGCCATCTGAGGGCCTACTGTCCTTTTATATTGTAATTCTCATACTTTTAGTGCATTTTTCTTTTTGCACCTTTACCGCAGGAGCTTTCTTCGCTCCATAGAGCGACTCTCGGTTCCTCCTAACCCCCCGAATTTAGCGCCTCCTCGACCCCCGAACGAGCCTCGTACGTGGTCTTGGGAATAGGAACCAGCCCGCAATGTACTCCAACTCCAACGCCTTTCTAGGCGGTAATAGCCAGCGACCTGGCGGCCAACAGCAGCAATATGGCGGAGGATCGTTTGGCAACCTGGGTGCCGGCCAGCAGCAGCAGCAGCAGCCTGGCCAGCAACCCAGTCCTTTTGCGCCTCAGCCCACGGGCTTTGGACAAGCTCCTCTACAACAGCAGTATACAGGCTTTCCAATGCAAGGCCAGGGATTCCAGGCGCAGCAACCTCTTCAACAACAGTTTACGGGCTTTCCGGGACAGCAGCAACAGCAGCAGCCTCAGTCTCAGCCACAGCCACAGCAGCAGCAGAGTTTCCAGACTGGAGCTCCCCCAATGCCGTCGATTCCGCCTCAGTTTCAGCAGCAGCTTCAGCAGCAACAGCAACAGCAGCCGGGCTTCCAGTCGAATCAGCCGACTAGCTTCTCACCTCAACAGTTGTCCGGGCCATCCAACCCCCCTGCAGCGCCGATGAAGCCTCAAGCCACTGGTTTCACTGAAATGGCTGCGTCCTTCCAGACTGGTGGAAGCGCGAAGCCGCGAGGACGAAGACCAGAGAAGTCGCAGCCCAACAAGATCCCCAATATCCGGCTGTCATTTATTACGGCGCAGGACCAAGCCAAGTTCGAAACTTTGTTCAAGTCCGCCGTGGGAGAAGGTGGAATGACCATGTCAGGAGAAAAGGCTCGCGATCTACTTATGCGATCGAGGCTTGATGGAGACTCTCTGTCACATATCTGGTACGTATTGCTCTTTTTACCCGACATTCTCATAGCCTTTACACCTGATGCTAACATGTCGCAGGACTCTTGCTGATACCACTCGTGCTGGCCAGCTTTACTTCCCCGAATTCGCGCTCGCCATGTACCTGTGCAACTTGAAGCTTACCGGCAAGCAGCTGCCTCCTAACCTACCCGAAAACATTAAGAACGAGGTCTCGAGCATGGTGGATATCATTAGCTTCAGCGTTGCCGACGATTCAACCGCCGCCAGCTCTACCCCTGATATCAGGACCAACACTGCGACTCCTCCTGTTATCCAGCAGCCCCAGCCCCAGCCCCAAGCTTCGAATGCGCAGCTGCTCCAGACGCAGATGACGGGATTCTCTGGGCAGCAGACAGGATTTGGACAGCAGGGTTTGCAAGCTCAGCAGACTGGCTTCCCTGGCATTCAGAACAACCCCCAGGCCACTGGTTACAACGGCCCCCGACCTCCCATGCCCCCCATGCCTACAGGCTTTGGCTCATCGCTGTCTCCTGGTGCCGCAGGTGGTATGGCTGCTCCTCTGAACGCCCAGCCCACAGGACGACCTGGCCAATGGGGTCTCGTTAACGCACCTTCCACTGGTCTGCCCAACATTGATGCTCTTCAAGCCCAGATGATGCCTCAGCAGGGTCGAGAAGCTGGAAACTTCACCACGCAGGGCCTTCAAGGAAACGCGGTTATTCCTTGGGCGATCACCAAGGAGGAAAAGACCCGTTATGATACTTTGTTCAAAGCTTGGGATGGTCTTGGCAAAGGTTATATCGGTGGTGACGCCGCTATCGAGATATTTGGTCAGAGTGGACTCGAGAAGCCCGATCTCGAAAGAGTATGGACCTTGGCTGACCACGGCAACAAGGGACGTCTCGATCTTGATGAATTTGCCGTCGCGATGCATTTGATCTACAGAAAGCTGAACGGTTACCCGTTGCCCAACACGCTTCCTCCCGAGCTTGTCCCTCCTTCGACTCGCAACTTCAGCCAGTCCATCGGTACCCTCAAGTCAATGCTTCACGATGAGTCTGAGTTCCGCACTAAGTCCGGCGCCGCTCTGTTGCCCCAGAAGACAGGTGTTAGCTACATGAAGAACCGCTCATTCAGAGGTGCTCCCGCTGGAGCTGTTGCTGGTCGAAAGGATGCTACAGTCTACAAGAACGACGATGAGCAATTTGGATATAGATCTAGCGCCCGTCGTAGGGTCGGCAACAACTCTCCTCGACCTGAATCTCCCGGCTCTGTTGGTTCCAACGACGAGTTGAGCTTGGACCAGCTCAAGAAGAAGATCAAGGAGAAGGAAGTTCTCTTGGATGCTATGGATTTCGCCGATGAGAGAAATCATGAAGAAGATGATATCCTCGACCGCCGTGATCGACGTGAGGCTGAGGAGCTTTATCGCCGCATTCGTCGCATCCAAGATGATATTGACTCTCACCCTGACGCGGCCCTGGCAAGCGGAGACTCTGATGCTGAGAGAAGAGCTCTCAAGCGCCAGCTCCAGAATCTCACTGATAAGGTTCCAGAACTTGCCTCGCAGGTGCGAAGGACCGAAAAAGCCATCATGGAAGCTAGATTGGAGTTGTTCCGCATCAAGGATGCCAAGGCCCATCCCAGCAGTGGCGCCCCCATTGTCGGAACTGGCCCTGGTGGTACTGTGACTGAGTCGGATCGACTCAAGGCCAGGGCTAAGGCTATGATGCAGCAACGCACTGCTGCCCTGACTGGAAAGAAGATTGATGTTGGCACTGAGGATCACGATGCACCCAAGCGACTCGAGGAGGAGAGCATTAAGGTCAAGAACGAAAAGGAGAGTAACGAGCGCATGGTCCGTGATGTCGAGGAAAGCGTTCGTGATTTCGCCCACGGTATTGAGGATAGCCTTAAGGAAGGTGGTCGCGACAACACCAGTGAACATGAGAAACGCCGCTGGGAAGACGCGCTTGGGGTGGAGGATGAGGTCCGTGACTTCATTTTCGATCTTCAACGTGAAAGCCGCAGCGCTCGAGTTCGCGCTCAAGACAAACGACCCGCTCGATCGGCACCACGCGTTGAGGAGACTCGACCGGAACGTGTCGCCAGTCCGCGAGTAGAAAGCCCTGTGTCGACCTCTCGCACAGCTACACCCACCGCGGGAGGATCCTACTCGGCATACAAGACTCCCGAGGAGCGAGCTGCTTTCATCAAGCAACAGGCTGAACAGCGTATGGCTGAGAGATTGGCTGCTCTAGGAATTAAGGCTCCTACGAAGTCTGGCGAGACAGCTGCCCAGCGTATGGAACGCGAGCGAGCTGAGCGAGCCGCCAAACTGCGTCAGGCCGAAGAGGAGGATGCTCGTAGGGAGTCTGAGCGACAAGCTCGTCTGGCTGAGGAGCAGGGCATCCCACCCCCTGCACCCGAGCAACCTAAGACGGAGGCCAAGAAGCCTCCTCCTCCACCCACTCGACACCGTGGTAAGCCAGAGGCTGATCACGAGGCTGCGAAGAAGGCTGAGGAGGATGCTGCTGCTAAGCAGGCTGAGGAAGAGAGACTCGCTCGTGAGCATGAGGAGCAACAGCGTGAGACGCAGCAGATGGAGTAAGTCCTGCATGTCGGATGTTTAAAACTACATGTGCTAACTAATTAACAGGGAGGCTGCAAAGGAGCAAGAAGATGATCTCGCCAAGGAGCGTGAGGCTTCCGATGCCCGTCTCAAGGCTCTCGAAGAGCAGGTGAGGCAAGGCAAGCTCCGTAAGGAGGAAGAAAAGAAGAAGAAGAAGGCTGCAGTGGCTGAGGCCAAGGAAAAGGAGGCCAAGCTCGCCGCCCGACGGGCTGAGATCGAGGCTGCTCGTCAGCGTGAGCTTGAACTCCAACGACAGCTTGAGGCTATGGAGGAAGATAGCTCGTCTTCGGATGATGAAGAAGGCCCTGAACAAATCACCCCCCAGGCATCGACACCTACAGTGAGCGACAGCCAAGTGGCCAGCCAAGAGCTAGAGAAGAAGCCCTCGCCTCCCCCTGCTGCTGCGGCTGTCTCGTCTCCTCCCCCTCCCCCAGCGGTTGTTACGTCGCCGCCCAGTGAGACTGAGAGTAAGAATCCATTCTTCCGGATGATGTCTCAGTCGAACGAGGGTACATCTGCTACTGCTCCCCCAGCACCTCCTGCCCCGGCTGCGCCAGCGCCTTCGGCTCCTCAGTCTGAGGTTGCCTCTACAAACCCCTTCCACCGAATGACTCAAAACCAAGACACTAAGGCCCCGGCTGTCCCCAAGGCTCCTGTCTCGCGTCGCCGTGCTGATTCGGATGATTGGGGCTCCGATAGAGATGATGAGGATGATGAATCCGACGATGACAGGCCTGGTGGTGGCAACGCAGCACAGTTAGCTTCCATGCTGTTTGGTACCATGGCACCTCCTCGCCCACTTTCAGCGGCTGGCAGGGAATCGGCAACAGCTAGCCCGGCTGTCAACTCTCCTATTGCACCTCCTCCTCCTCCGCCTCCCGCGCCGAGCACCGATGCACCGGCTCCGGTGGCTTCTCCACCCCCTCCTCCGCCTATGCCCGGTAGCGATGCGCCAAGTGCCCCTCCGCCTCCGCCTCCCATGCCCGGAAGTGATGCCCCTTCGGCTCCGCCACCCCCGCCACCGATGCCATCAGCTGGAGCACCTCCCCCACCTCCTCCTCCGATGGGTGGAGCGCCACCACCCCCTCCTCCTCCCGGAGATGCGCCAGCTCCTCCCTCTGGTGGTGGCCGACCAGCGGGTTTCCTGAGCGAGATCCAGATGGGTAGGTCTCTGAAGAAGACGACTACCAAGGACACCAGTGGAGCAGCTGTAGCCGGACGAGTTTTGGATTAATGGTTTTGCGTACGTAGCTTGGAGAGTGAAGCGGAGCGTTACTAAACAGGAGGTGGAACTTGAGGTGTACACGTACAACGTTGACCAAGGAATTGTTATTCGTGCTTGGTGTGTAGAGCTAGCTAATTGATAGTGCGAGTCTAGAACACGGCGAAGCGTGGTTCTAGCTGTTTCGATATGTAACTGTGAATCTATTTTTCATTGTGCAAGGGTGGTGTTGAGCCGATGAGATGTGCTATGTAGAGAAACGTTACGAGTGTGCGGTGTGAAGCCCCTGATGAAGCATGATTCTGCTTCACGATAATGGTTTACGTCGGCGGTAAGGTCTTGTGCTCAGATGGATGCCGATTACAACATCCAGAAAAAGTTGTGCCACATGGGCGTTGCGCCAGAGTCGGTGTCTCAGCCAGGTCTCAAGCCATTCCATCAGTCTACTTCAGCAATGTTTTGGAAGTCGGAGCGTATGGTTCCTACGCCAAGTGGACATAAGGAAAGGGGTTTTAGTTTGAAAGTCACCAGAGCATAGTCTACATTTGTCGGCTTGGCAAGAATTACTAGCATAAAGATATGAAGTGAAGTGGCAAGCTTGCGAGGCATGTTGAAAAGTGCAAGTGGACATGTCAATGTAAGTGAGACATGCAATAGTACCAGGGGAGGACGAGGGTGCAAGGGTGTACAATAGAGTAGAAGGCCGAGTCTGTGTTCTCGGTTGTGCTGATTCATTCCTTACGAGTCGTTGTGCCTTGGAAGAGGAAATTGACGAGATATGTAAAAGCATAGAGATAGTCATTCGCTTGGAGGTTTTGTTCAGGGATAGTATGGCAGTTTGGTTAGTTGGATGGGGCCGAGATATGCCGGAAGCTTGGAGAATGGAGAATGGAGAACGGAGTCCAGGGGGGACTCAGTTATTACTAACTTGGCTATGAATGACAGTTCTAACTCTACTTAGCATGATGAGCTATTTACGTACCGAATAAACTAAACCTACGGAGCATCCGATATATGCAGGGATAAATTACATGTATCGGAAGCCTCCACGATAGGCAGGGTCAGACTCTGGAGCGGGTCTTTAGCATGGAGAAAACTTGGCTATGAAATTGGTTGACCGTAGTTGCAGCATGAGATGAACAAAATGAATAAAAAAGCAAAAAGAGCTGAGCGTCTTTACCGGACGAAAGCTCAGATCAGCCTGTGCTGTGTGGTCTGGGTCAAGGTGTCTGGCCTCAATCACCAGTGCCTGTGACCAAAGAGATGAGAGCCCGGCCCCCGTTAGTTCGGACACTAGATGAGTTGTCAAAGGTCAATCTCTACAAAAAACTTGGTTACGCAAGATTGGCATTTCTCATGCAAAACCAAGCTTTTCCTTTGCAACCGAGTTAAACTTCTCCAATCCCTTAAAACCCTGGCACCTTTTTTTTTTTTTTTTTTTGCAAGGCATCCATCTCAATATCAGAATCCATTAAAGCCCTGGGACATTTGCGGGGTGTTTGAACGAATAGCTTCGTGGAGCGTGTTCGCTGTGGACACTAGTTTGATTGAGGATGGAGCACGAGACTGCTGAACCTTTTTTTAAAGAGTCAACGGCCGTAATGACAGCGACCATGATGTCACTTGGGGTGGAAATGGGTTCAGGGGATCAGATCAGTCTGATACATGCTATTTTCTTAGTTCCTTTGTGAGGCGAGCATAACGTAGAAATGAGAGAATGTCACGACGGATATGTAGCGGAGAATCTAAGAGCCGAGAAAAGGGAGAGAGATTAGACACAAAAGAGCGGTCAACTAATTGAAAAGGTTTGCTCAGGCCATCAATTGAATGAATGACAGGCTCAGATCAGGTCAGATGAATAATGAATTGGATGGTAGCGGTCGCATTTTGGGTTACATATCCATTCCTGAGATAAATAGATGAGGTCGGAGTCGAGCTGACGAGGTTGTTGGTTTTTTCCAAAAGGGGTAATGTGTAAATAGTCTGACAGAGCAAGACGCGTGACGAGTACGCGTCGAAGACAGCCAGCCAAGGACCGGACACAAGGGTCCCCCATCTTTGGCGTTGGTGATTGACTTTTGCTTTTGCAGTAGGTGGTGGTGGTGGGATGCGATACGAGAGGGAGGGGATGGTGTTCCTCCACCTTTTTGACCTCGTGGCTTTTGAGCACAGCCCGTTTATGGACAATATAGCTCATCATGACGCCTCACTCATACCCCGCCAACATGGAATATCCAGGCTTGGGATTTGTTTCCCCTCTTTTAAGCCACACATGAGCCCAACGTGGAATTTGAACTTGGACAATCGAGCTGTGTTGTTGACAGCTGAAACTATCGCCATGATGGGGTAAAGATCATCATCGGCTGCTGGATGTGAAGAAACAGACTAACCTGAACTGGGCCGCGTACCGTAACAAACTGTGGCAGTGAAGACATGTAATGTTCGTTTCATTAACTGGGTACTTTGCGGTTCATGGTAAATTGGATCTCGTTAATTCTCGATTCCTCTATGCGTGATCTGCATCTTGAACCGCATCTGCCTAGGATGGTTATTCAAAGAATCCTGGTGATAAGTTGTAGGATCTCGTGCTTGGTTACGTGGACTTTAAGCACATTCCCACTTTGTAAACCCGTTAGCCAGAAGGTGGTTCGAATACTCCCTTTAACATTTTAGGTGGTTTCATTATTGAGCCGTTTTAGATGATAACTAAGCTCCTGTTACCATTGCTACTCTTTGCTCTTTTTAGAACATTATCATAACCAACAGAGTTAGATCTCGGGATAGAGGATGTATAAAAGAAAGAGAAGAGCCCAGTGCGGCTTAGCTACTTGGGTTCTTGGACCTCGATGGCCAATTACTAAACGTTTCTTGTCTTGTCTTCCTCACCACTTCCGATTCCCATGTGCAAATAGTATGGCATTTCATGTTTCCTTTTGTGCGTACGGAGTAGGTAGTCTACAATCAGCCGAAAAGTCAATCGGATCGAGTTGTCATTCGACGCTACAATCGGATGTAAAAGTCTAAAACAAATGGATCAGCCTTTCACATGCAAGGGCAACCCCTCTAATCTTCTTTTGTTGGGCTTTGTTACCGTTCCGTTCCGTATTTCCAACTTTTTATCAATAGGATGCAGAGAACGACACCATGAGCATTGAATGACGATAATGAAAGTGTGGGGCATCAGAACTGTTTCGCCAACGCTGATGGTGGGTGTGCAGTGTGCACATGCATAACCCGGCTCGCTCGCTTTGTCCAGGCACCAAAGTCAAGTCTGAGATGCACCTCTTTTTTTCCTTCTTTTCTACTCCAATTGGGCCAGCCTCAGACCCTTGGGATTAGCCAGGTTTGATTGGCTGGCATCCACTACAATCCAAACAAAGCATGTCCCAAGAGACGCGTCGTGGCCAAAAAAAAAAAGACGCGTCCAAACCTGTTCTCTGCTAAACTAAGATAACCTACCAACTTGGTGAACAACTAACTAAATACTAGATGCAGCACCTCGTTAGAGGCCATTCCTGATCTCAGCTCGCTTCCATTCATTCCCACCCACACCTTTTCGAAAGAAAGGACCCAACTAAGGTACTTTAGTTACAGTAACCCTTGGCCCCCTCGAGGGTCTGGCCTCGGCCTCGGCCTCTTACTCGTCTGTCAGTCACTTTGTTGGCGGCCGTTTTACCAAAGAGGATCGTCCCCAAAAAGTCAAACTAAACGGCTTTCCTTGGAAGCAAGCTGGCAAGCATTCCACCTTGTTACGCTGCCCCGGAGCCCCAATCATCGTCTCGCTCTGAAACCCTGCACGGAACCACGGGCTCGAGCGGGGGTTGTTCCTCCGTGCCTTTTCTTTTTGGTCCGTTACATCCAGTTCTGCCTTTGCCCTTGCTGAACGAACTAGCTGTGTGAGAGTGAGTTCATCACTAACAAAGAGATGCCGCGAGGATGCCGATAAATTCGGAACAAAGACGACACATTGGCAAGAAAGAGGCGTTTCGACTAGCCACCAACAGCCAACATCTTTCGGCATTTCTTTAGTGGTGACTATCTATCTATGAATGGAACTCTGAGTGAGGGTCAGCATCCGAGACGATGTTTGCTATTGATTGTGGCTGGCTAGCTTGCTTATTGAGGAATAGCATGGCATGGCGTCTCGTCTATCTGATGTGCTCTTTTCTTTGTCTACTAGCTCCTGATTGTAAGATCCGAGTAAAAGCTAGATGAGTAAAGATGAGCAAAAGGAAAAGCATATGCAGATATTCATATGTAACACCGTTGTACCGTATCATTGTGAACCCGTCCACGGGGCAGATACGATGGTCGATCTTTCGTCTCAGCCCCATCTGACTGACTTTCTTGACCTTGCACCTAGGTATAGGTAGGATCGGCACCAAGCACAATCCCAGCATCTGATCCGGGAGCAGCATCCAGCAGCAGCAGCAGGAGTAGCATCCCACAACATATTCGCATCTGCAAGTTACATGTTGAATCGTTGTGGGCACCACATTTTGATACGGAGCACACGGATGCCCAACGGAGCCAGAAGGAGAGAGACAATTCGCTAATTATCGCAGCATTCAAGCACACTAAGAAATGTGCTCCGTATTCACAAGACAAGGTACAAGATCGAGATCTCCCCTCTCCACTGCCTTACATACATCCACATGCCTACAATTGAGCACTAGGGCCAAGTTTCGTAGGGCGCCGGCTATCAATATGTGGTGCCAGACTCAAACACCAAGGCCATGAATAGCATGATCAACGGCCTGGTTCAACAAGTGGCCGCATAAGTTTTGAGGGGAAGAGGATTTCATATTCTATACTCTCAAAATGCGAATATGATCCCATCTCATACGTATACACGGCCCGTAAATGCGACCCCGTTTCGCCTCATGACGAGAGAGTGTCTTATCATGAACTTGAACTTGAACTTGACATAGCTGGCTTGACATGACTTGATAGAATAACGAATCCAAGAAAAGGAGGCTTTTTTTTCTTTGTCTTTGAAAGTTTGAATCCAATCCCAATCCCCGCATCCAATTCAAAACCAACCCTATCCCGCGTGCGCGTCCAATGGATGGATCTTCTGTTTCTTACAAAGTATCGTTATCCCCATCTTGACCAATCGCAGTGCATGTATCTACGCGCGCGTCGAGGTCGAGGGCGCCTGGTGATGCGGCACCGCTGAAATCAATCATCAATCGCTGAGAAGCACCTCATTCACGCTCGCTCGCTGTAACGTGATCCCTGTCGTTTTTTTTTCTTTTACGCGTCGCACGCCCCTAGTTTTCTATCGACCCACACCTGTTTTTGCAAGTGAGCTCACTTTGAATTGACTCCCATGTCCATCTTTCGTCTCCCTTTGGTCAGTCCCATTCACTCAATCAACCATCCCCGAAACACCTACACCCTCGATTTCGCACACCCTTGGCTATCGTTGTGCATCTCTCCAGTTTGGACGCATCTCTTCTCTCTCTTTTCCCCTCTCTTTCTCTTCTTACAATTCACCATCTCACGAGTTTGCTTTGCTCTTCATTTTTTAACCTCACGAGACGCGAGGACTCACTGCAAGGCAAGGTTCACGCGTGAAGAGAAACTCAAATGAACCAGGCTCCCACAGCTTTCATGACATCAGTCAGTCTCAGTCTCGCTCTGGCCGAACTGATTTGATTGCCGCCGGTATTGAACCAAGCAAGCAAGCAGAGACACTCCAGAGTCCAGTCTTGTCAGTCGTGTCGTGTCAGCCCGGACGCTTTCCATCCAATCCCTGACACCGTTCTCATCATCCTCCCTGCGCCGAGTCCCCACTCGGCCTCACACACGGTGGCCAGCAGTGCAGCCATACGCGGTACAGAGAGCGGCCTAGGCTCCGTCTCCAGCAGGTCCCAAGACGCCTCCGCCCGCCAGCTGCTGCCAGCTCTGCTGGGGCCTTTTTTCCGCCAGACCAGGCCTTACCTCTACTAATCTTGGGGCCTTGGCTGCATCATTCAACTGCACTGCTCTCCTCAGCTTCCACTCACTCACTCACTCTTACTCTTTTCATACTCTTTACTCTTCACTTACTCGTTTTATTTCCTCTTTTCCCTTATCTTCTCTTTTCGATCAATCAATACCCATCTCGCCTATTCAATAGAGAGTAATAATCATCTGCTTCCTACATCGTTCAGCCTGTACGTTCGACTCAACCCTGGTTCACGTCCCGTCTCGCTCTTCGACTTCCTCCCGTCTACGTACCATCAACATCCCCCTCTCGACATCAGCTTTGCTACACTACGCTTTTTATCTCTTGCGAGCCTCTTCTGAATTGTCCTGTTTGTAGTTCTTCGTCGACGCGACTTAGCTAGCTCCGCTTCTGCCGCCTAAACTCGCTTCTATATTCGGGTCAACTCGAGACGCCATTCACGACCGTGAACCCCAGATACCGGCTGCTGGTCCTATTGAGCGCCTCGACCAAGTCACGACAGCCCTGTCAAAGCAGGCTCCACACCTCATTAGGTACTAGAACTACACGGTCCATCCAAGTGAGTCTGAAGCCCTTTTCTTCCCTCTCGTCCTTGCCTTACCGTCATGCACACTCGTCCCATCAGGCTCTGCCGGTGTCCACTCATTAGATCCCACCTACGCTGATATCTTGCCGTCATCCCCTTCCACTTCCCGTCTCCGGTATCGACTGGCTAACTTTCATTCACAAACAAAGTCCTACTTTTGACTCGACCATCTCACATCACCTTGCCATTGACCCGCAATCGAGCTACCTGCCTCGGCCGCCATGGCCAAGCACACGCGTTTTCCCGGTTCTAATGAGCCGCTGCAAATCTTCCAGGACGAGACATTCGACAATGTTACTCCTACTCCCATGAACAGTCGCGCTCCCATGTCATCAAAGCCACCTCGAAGACCCCTGACAAGCTCAAACGCCAACGCCGTCTTCAACCCACCCACCGCCTCGCACAACACATTCTCTCCTTACAAGCAACGGCCTGCTTCTTCGTCACAAATTCCATTGGCCTCGCCCCATGGTAATAAGCTGAACATGGCCTCGATGCCTCCTCCGTCAAAACGAGGTCGTGTCACGGATTCGTTGCAAAAGAAGCCCTTTCTGTCTAACTTCAAGACGGTTCCTCAAAAGCTTAACTTCGATATGAGCTGGGACCTCGGAAAGGAGAACGTTCACCCACAGATCTTTCCCGCACCTCCCCCTATCGACTTGCCGGCCGACAACTATCACCAAAAGCCAAACGGCAAACGAGGTCTCATGGATGCCGCCCCTATCAAAGATTCCAGACCAACCAAAAAGATCAAGTCCGAGCCAGAGACAACCACCGATATAGATATCCCTCCCGACAATGGCAGCAAACCTCAACTCAGCTATGCCCAATTGATTGGCATCGCCATCATGCTGTCCCCCGGAAGGAAGCTCACACTTAATGCGATTTACCAGTGGATCAGCAGCCACTACTCCTTCTACAGTCTTCAAGATGCCGGCTGGCAAAACAGCATTCGTCATAATCTCAGCCTCCACAAGAACTTCATCAAGTCAGAAAGACCTAAGGATGATCCTGGCAAGGGTAACTATTGGACGATCCAGCCCGGCACCGAATCAGTGTTCTTGAAGGAAAAGTCGACTCGCAAATCTGCCTCTGCCTCCGAAAACCTCCCTGTCATGTCGACCCGTCTCGAGCCCTCCCGTCCGGCTTCAGCACCGACTCAGGAGCCTACGCTACCTCCCCCTGTCCCAGTCAGCCAGTCCGCTCTGCCACCTCTTCCTACTTCACAGGCTACTATGTCGATGCCTGTAGATCTATCATCTGATGCGACAATTCCTGTATCTGACAACATCGGTCCTGAAGATGTCGCGGATAGGGTTGACGACGACACTGCGCCCGACTCGTTCCTCTACTCGCCTCTTCCTGCTGCTATGCACTCATCACCTCCTGTCTCTCGGCACGTGGACCCTCGAAGCAACACTCCGCCTCCGATGTCGCGCAACCCTGCTTCTTCCGTCTCACGATCCCACAAGCGCAAGTTTGCATCCATGGATGACAGTGGATACATTTCCTCTCTTGAGTCATCAGCTATGAGGCCTTCTCAAAAATTCATATTGACGTCGGAGGCTGACCGCCCTCGAAACAAGTCGAAGGGCTCAAGGGGTCGTGCCGAGGAGGAGATTGCCCGACTTCGAAATTCTTCCCCTTTTAGTCCAACCAAGTCACGGTTCCATAGTGTCATGCCACCTGTCTCGTCTTCCCCTCTACGACCAGCCAACAAGAAACAGATGCTTCCTCCACTTACGCCTACGGTCAAGCTCATGCCTGCTACCCGACCACCTCCTTCTGCCTCTCCTAACACCAGTCTTCGCATGCACCGTGACAGGGTCCAAAACATACTTCAGTCTCCTCTTCGCCGAGTCGAGGGAACCGCTGAGGAACCACCGTGGAGCCCGGCGTTCAACCTGGATGGAGATCTGTACCCCTATATAGGGCTAAATATTATGAACGAGGCAGAAATGTCCCTCCCCGACGAACTTGTTGCGTTGGATGGCATTGACGACACTACATTTGCGCCTTTGAGCTCTGTCGAGTCGGGGTCTCCTGTTAAGCGTCCGGCTAAGCGTGCTCGTCTGGATCGAACTGTTTCTACATCGGCCCTGGGCGATATCACTAAATCTGCGACCAACAAACCCATAGCTTCTGCCCCCCTCCTCAAGGCACCTGAGCAATCGAACCAGTTCGACACTCCAAGCAAAATGTTTGAGGGTCTCAGTTCACCATGCAAGATGTTCCAACAGTCGCCTATCAGAAACCAATCTCCTTCCAAGTACTCCGACTTTCTGCAGGTTCCTTTTAACAGCGAGTGGTCAGCGATTATGGACCCATCAGAATATGCCGCTCCTTACACCCAAGGCCATGTCGACATGCTCCAGGGCTTTATGCCGATTGGGTCCAGATCACAGGACGATGGCAGCAACAACACGAGAAGCAACAATCCTCAAAGGGGCAACAGACCTCCCCCAAGCCGAACCACCTCGAGTATGTTTTGAGACGAAAACTACTTTGAAATGACCGTGGCAAGACAACGAAATAAGCATAATTATGTATGACATTCATGATTTGACGAAAGAACACCAAAACACAAAAATTCCTTGGAAGATGACCTGGTCTACGCCCAACAGTGGCTTATACATGTTGGATCGTGTCCGGTATGGACTAGAACAGAGAGACCCGGCACAAGCCGAGTGCTCGCATTGGCTTCACAGCTAGCAGTTGACGATGATAATGACTTTCGGGCGCGTCATGCTCGCTCGCAAGGCTTGGGATGCTGGATGGCCATTTTGGAATCTGTGTCTGATTGCGCTGACGGATTTATGCTCTTCTTTTACTCTGCTGTGTTATATGGTTTGCTGCTTGGAGTTTGGATGGCACCCTGATGGAATGAAAGAAAGAATTGCGTGCGCTTGATATGTCTTTGCATTTTAGTACCTAGTTAGTTTCTTTGATTTTGGGAAAGGAAAGGAAAGGCGAGGCATGGTCTAACCACTTGGCCACACATGCTATCTACTATCTTGCATTTTGGAATCAATAACATTATTTAACTTTGCTATTATATGGCTGTATCTTGCATAAGTTCTGTGTCTTATCACCTGCGTATATTACCGGCTCCTGAGTCAAGCATATATGCCTCGAACATCTAGACCGGTCAGTCGGTTATGTCTTGGATGCTATGGATGGCTGAGACACTTGTTTTAGCCATCTTGTCTTGCCGGCGGCAGATTTTTTATGGACAGTGCCTAGATCGTTGAGTCATGGTAACGGGGTATCTATTATGATTTATACTGATTGCCTACTCCCAACTCCGCAAACGCCTTAAACCGCCATTAATCTGTCATTTATATACAATCCTCATCTCATTCCTGTGTTGATCAAGACTCTCACGACGATCGAAATTCCACCCCTATCCCTTAGATCGAATTACCTATATGTTCGGAAAGCAAGGTCCAGCCAGAATTGTAGCCCCTGAAAGACCTCAGAAGCTGATGGTATGGAACCCACTCCCGGCAGCGACAGACGTTGGTGGTGCTCCTAGTATATACGCATGCGTGTTGCCCAGCCTGTCGCCTCCTTCTGGTCAAGGTTGATCTTGTAGGGGAATGGGTTGGTGCCTTGGGTGGTGATGGGTGGTATATGATCTTTGTGTGTATTGGCGAATGTGACTATTTTCATTGCTGTCGTTAGAAGTGTCTGCTCCATCGCTCGTCGGACCTTGGCTCGTTCTATGATCGACGTCAGCAAGGTTATCACGTATCTATGCTATGCCTAGCATGTTTTTGATAGATATCGTACCGCTTTCTGTCCTTGGCTCAGCGACTGTGACTTTGATCGTCCAGCACTCCCAGCAAACCTCCTCATCCCCACGGGACAGCCAGGCCTTGCGACGGCGCTTCTCAAAGAACTGAACGACGAGCTGACCACGTCCTCCTGTGCCACTACCGTTACCGGCGTTATTGGTTCCACCTGAAGAGCGCTGTGCGTCGATCTGGCGCTCGAGAGCAGCGACGCGCTGCTCTATCATGGTCTCGAGCTCGTCATCGTCGACGTAAGGGAGTGTAAGGTCCAGGACTTCGCGGGTTTGAGGTACTAGGGCGGGGAAGAATCGATGAAAGAATATTGTGTGTAGTATTCCTAGTATATGCATGTTAGATAGATCTCATCATGGTAAGCCTGGCCTGGTAGTGTCTGCGCTCATGGTTGTTGAGGTTGTCACGAGGCATAGCGGGGTGCTTTGTCCAGGGTAGGATGACGATCAAGACGCATCAGGAGAAAAACTCACCTTTGACGACATCACGAACGGAGCGCGGGTCAGCGAATACGTCTAGAATAAACTCGGGTGGTTCTTGTTGCTCCATGATGTTTGTACTGTCGTGGAGTCGATTGTGCGCTATAATCATGGTTGATAAGAGGTGAAGAGTTTGAGATAACATCCTTTCTCTAAACAACGTCACTCACTGAAAGGGAGGGGCATGGGGTCTATCAGATAGACCCAATTACCCCGTGCTCCAGACGTGGCGCAAATGCACCAGCCACAAATGGGTCACCTCTCCCGAGTCCGACCACGGGCATGTTCCATCTTATTACACTTGATCAAGCCTCCAGATTCGGGGCCGAGGCTGATATTGTGCATGGTATCATCCAAAACCTTTTTTTCCCCAACGAGAACGCCATCCGAATATTCAACGGTCCCTCACCGTCCACATGTCCATCGAGTAACCCTTTCCGCTGGTTAACCTCGATACAACATACAGCTATACTCCCCATGAGCAATTGATCACCGTTTCATTGCCGCGCATTCTCCCCCCTAGCTATGCTCACATCCGCTCGGCGCTGGCTGCGCAATAACCGGACGCCCATCGCTGTGGGCGTGGGCGTCATCGGTGCCGGCTACGTCGCGACGCAATATGTCATTGGCAAGCTTAACGATGCTCGCGAGCGTATGAGCAGCGACCGTATCGCCAAGGAGAAGTAAGCACCATCCCATTTGATAAGAGCTCGAAACATCGTATACTGACAACTCCCGGTTTAGCTTGCGACGTCGCTTCGAACAGAACCAGGATGACTGTACATACACTATCCAGTCTCTCCTGCCCTCCGCGACGACTGCCATTCTCGAGGCCATGAACACGGAGCAGATTACACTCGAGATTCAGCAGATGAAGGCCACAAAGGCGATCAAGAATGGCGGTCCCGAGTCTGCCGCGCCGCCCAGTATTGCCGATACGACATTGACAGAGGAGGATGGAAAGAGTATGATCAGCCAGAGCGAGAACGGAGTGCAGGCGAGCCAGGCTCCCACGTCATCGCCATTTAATGCTGGTGGTGAGGCGAGCCAGCAACCTCCCAAGCCAAAGAAGACGAAGCGGCAGCTATGGGATGACGTGACTATTAGTGGTAAGTGAGAGCGGCCTCTATTTGCATCTGCAGATAACTGATATGACATATAGCTGTGACGCGGTCTTTCACCTTGATGTACACCCTTGCATTGCTAACAATGCTAACCCGGGTGCAACTCAACCTACTTGGTCGACGAAGCTATCTATCGAGTGTGGTGGCTCTCGCAACAGGCGGCCAACAAGGCACTATCAAGCTTGAGAACAACGACGATGACAATACCGAACAGTCGTATGGCAGTGACTTCGCCACCAATCGCAAGTACCTGACCTTTAGCTGGTGGCTGCTTAACAAGGGCTGGGAGGACTTGATGCACCGAGTCGAGAGCGCCGTGCGTACCGTCTTTGGTAGCCTGAGCCCCAGGGATCTGCTGAGTTTCGAGAGGTTCTCCGAACTGACCATGGAGGTGAGGAAGCTCGTCGAGGGCTCCACAGCTGAGGAGCGCCGAAAGTCTGACTGGCTCAACTTCCTCCTTCCACCTAGGGCCAAGGAAGACGATGTGATTCGGGACTCGGGCATCCTCGATGATGCATCTAACCAAGATGGTGAACACACAGCAGCTATGTCACAGGCAATTCTGCGACGTCTCCTTGACGAGACAGCCGACCTCATCGAGTCACCCAGCTTCACTCATGTCCTCACTCTTCTCCTCGACGCAGGTTTCTCATACCTCATTGACAACAAGCTCGCCACGGCAGCCTTTGAGCTCCCAGCCTCGGATGGTATCGTCTCTCCTGAGCTTAAGGATCAACAGCGCTCCAAGGTGATTCTGCTCCCTAAGATCTTGTCGGTCTTGACGCGCCAGGCGCACGTTATTGGCGTTGGAGACGACACGCCCAATGAGTACCTGCAGAAGATGGAGACGGTGCGCGATCTCGAGGCTTTTGCTGCCGTTGTATATTCGAGCAACTGGGAACAGGAGATCCGCGCAGACGACGACCTCATGGCCAGCGCCGTTGACCTGGGCGCTTCGCACACCAGCGGCAAGGTATCGGAATCGCAGACGCAAAACCAGACACAGGGTACACAGGGTACACAGGGTACACAGGGCACACAGGGCACACAGGGCGAAGCAAGTCTGGTTGTGGTAGATCCGCAAGGAGGTTTTGAGAGCGCATGGGGACGAGCAGTGGAGAATGAGAACAAGTCGTGAGGCGCATTTTGGTCATGTTGCTACATAAGACATAGGGAGTCATGGCGGGATTATCATGGGGGTCCTGGGGATATAAACGAGCAGCATAATTTTGGGATGCATTTGGATCACTGAGACACAAACACATATCATATGCTATTTAGAGGCGAGTGGAGGGGTGACATAGTCTAGTCGAGTCTGGAGGGGTCTGCTTTCCCCTCGTGTAACATTGATGCCGGAATTGGCGTTGGGTAGTCTCTTTCTCTCTGCTTTCGTATGCCCTTCTCTGCCGGAACCGTGAGGTATCCCTGGATCGTTGTGGTATGGGCTTACAACGCCATGTCGCACCATTCTTTCTGCTTGGCGCCATGATCTGTTTGGGCGGACTATTCCTCCTTACTCTTTGGAGGTGACTTCAGAGGCAACAGTGTCCTCTCCGACTACATGCCTGGCCGCATGTAGTCGGTCTCCTGAGAGAATAGTATCCTTGTTAAATAGGGATCTGCTCTCGAGCTGCCTGGGGGTTATTTTTCATCGCTGGAAATGCGTTGCCTTCAACGACACTCGATATCCTCCTCGTGTCGCTCACATCAAGCCTCTAATGAACTGGTCGAGGCCAAGCTCAAAGAGCTCATTCTTGACACCCTCGCCATTCTTGTGTTCTACCGGCGCCAGGGGATTCTTGACCACTACAGGCGAACATTAACTTCTGACCAAAAGCGTGTCGCAGCTTTGGGAAAACATACCGTACTCGACCCATAGGTTAATGTAGATCTGGTGCAGCACATTGCGCATACTCAGTGTCGCAGTGTCGGTGAGGATGACGAATCTTAGGTTGGCGGGGGTTTCGTAAAAGTGAAGCTTGTACTGGGCGGTGCGGTAGCTGATAAAAGCGTCATCGTCGCCGCCGAGCTTGCGGACCATGTTGCGGAGGGAGAAGACGGTGCCGAAGAGGAGCTTTGCGTCGTCGGAGGATGTTGCTGGGGCGGCGGCCGTGGTATCGGAGCCGGGGAGCCAGGATTTGGAGTAGACGCACTCGGCTAAGGAAGAGAAGATATGTTGTTAGTTGTAAAGCTATAGGAAGAGAGAAAAGGGATGTTGTTTACTGTGTCGGTCGAAGATGTGAAATGAGTAGACAACCATGATGGCGGCTTCAAGGGGTTCAAGGTTGACGTGTAAAGAGCTGGTCGGAGGGTTGTTGACGAGAGTGGATGTTATGCGCCAGAGATGTTGAGCAAGTCAAAAGCTGTGATTTTGTGCTAGTCAAGATGCGCTGCCGAGTTGAGTAGAGTAGAGGGAGATATGCAATGGCTGGAATGCGATTGTTTGGTGGAGAGTTGATGGCCAACTGAGATGGAGGTTCCTATGGAGCCCAGGCTAGTCCATCATGGATGGATCCGCTCCGCTGTTGTCCACTGAGCCTCAAGTACGGCAGAACCAAACGTTTAGCGAGCTTTGGTGGGGCTAGTGCTGGCTGACTGCTGGAGCTGGAGCTGGAGCTGGAGCTGGAGCTAAATGGAAGCTATCCCCTCAGTGCGCGCCATTTGCCCATCCTGGTACAGCATCAATGATGGAAGCCGAAGCCCAGCCCCAGGGCTGACTGTAAGCAGCCAAGGCTCACCCATCTCGGGTCTGGGACCTTTGGTCTTGGGGTTGATGTCAGGACCCAAGCCTCAAGGTCCCCCTCCACCATCACATGGCACTAGCATTTCATTAACCTTGTCGTGTCTGCCTCGTCTTTTTCTTTAGAAAATATCCATTCAATCCTATCCTCTTCTTTTTCTCTCAACATCTCCAACTGTTCAGTCGCAAATATCCCACCCATATATCAGAACCCAATTCATCGCGGGGTGCGGGGCAGCGCAAATCGACAAAGGACCCACTTCAGTTTCGCGACTCTCCATTCCCAAGACTTCGCTGGGCGCATCATCCGCAATGGACACCACCGAGTCCGCGATACATCCCGAGATGAGGCCCTCATTCACTTTCCCTTCGCCTCAAGTCAAAATCGATCATCATGGAGATGCCTCCGACGATGCGCCCCCGCCGCCCCTCACCCATCACCTGTAAGTCAAGTCGGAATGCGCCCAAATGCCTAAACCCTAACAATGGATCGACAATAGGACAGAGCCGACTGAGGTTCATCATTTCTCAAGTCCTCTCAGACATCACAGGCGAACTCCCAGTGCCCATCGTGAAGTCAAAGTGCGAACCAATGGCCCAAGTATAAGACCTTGTTTGGCTCACATATTCCACAGGAAACTCTCGATGCGCAGACGCAATTTGGAAACGAAGATGCTGATGGCAGCTCTCATCATCGAGTTAACCAGTATACCATCTTGGAAGAGATTGGGAGAGGCTCTTATGGCGCTGTCCATCTTGCAAAAGACCAATTCGGTCACGAATACGTGAGCCTCTAACCTCAATCCTAGGCATTGCATTGTCTTCCGACTTACATCGCCCCAGGCTGTCAAGGAATTCTCTAAAGCCCGTCTTCGAAAACGAGCCCAATCAAATATCCTAAGACAAGGCCCCCGAGGCCCAAGACGCATGGGCCCTGGCTTTGGAGGACCATTCAACGCTGCGCCTCGTGCCAATGAGACCAATGATGCCCTACACCTGATTCGAGAAGAAATTGCCATCATGAAGAAACTCAATCATCCCAATCTAGTTCAGCTTTACGAGGTTCTCGACGACCCCGAAGAAGACTCTATTTACATGGTCCTCGAGATGTGCAGGAAGGGTGTTGTCATGAAGGTCGGCTTGGACGAGCAGGCTGAGCCCTACTCAGAGCGGAATTGTCGCTATTGGTTCCGAGATCTGATATTGGCCATTGAGTATCGTAAGTACGACCATCTCCAAAAAAAACTTCTCAATGGGCTGATATAATGTGCTGCAGTCCATGCACAGGGTGTCATTCACAGGGACATCAAACCAGACAACCTACTCTTATCCGATGACGACGTGCTCAAAGTTGTCGACTTTGGAGTTTCCGAGATGTTTGAGAAACGAGATAACATGAGGACAGCCAAGTCTGCAGGATCACCCGCTTTCCTCCCACCAGAACTCTGCGGCAAGCATGGCGATGTGTCAGGCACCGCTGCTGATATTTGGTCCATGGGAGTTTCACTTTACTGCCTGAAATATGGACGTATACCCTTCAACCGCGACGGCGTCTTGGATATGTACGATGCTATTAGGTCCGACGAGCCTGAGCTTCCTGAAGATGAGAATCCAGACTTTGTCGACCTCATGCAGAAGGTCCTCAACAAAGACCCGGAACAGCGTATCACCATGGACAAGCTCCGAGTAAGGCATTCGAATTCGTCAAGAGCATCAGATGAGTAAAGCTGATACTTGAAACAGGAGCATCCCTGGGTCACCCAGCAAGGTACAGATAACCTCCTATCTGCAGAGGAGAACTGTGCCAACATGATCGAACCCCCAAATGAGCTCGAAGTCAATCGCGCTTTCACTCGTAAGATGAATCACCTTCTCTGCGTCATGAAAGCTATCCATCGCTTCAAGACCATCCTGGCAAAGCATCGCGCTAGGTCCAATAGCGGAACTCCTAAACAGAATCCGGACACCTTTGACGCGTCTCAGGAGAGGGCCAAGGCCGAAGTGATCGAGGCATTGCTCTATCAAAGGCGAAAGTTCCAGGCTCAACAGTCTGGAGGTAGCGCCGATAACACACCGCCAGCGCGCGAGTCAAAGGAAAACGGGACACCTTTCTTGGGTATTGGTACAGGAACTAGGGACGAGTTTGCCTCCAACGAGGCTACTCCAGACATGGTGTCTGATTCGCCAACGGCGGTTGACTTCAACGTCTATGACCGGGCGTACGAAACCGCTATAGAGAACATCACGTCCGGCCAGAACGACGCTTCGCGCAGGCCAACCGTGTATCTGACCAAGTTTGTGAAAGACACTCAGAACCTGAAAGGAGTACCCGAACTTGCTGAGCGTGAAGGCATTCCTGAGACTTCTCATGACCAACAGACCTCGGGCTCGACAGGCTCGACAGAAACGATCACAAATCTAGCATCTAAGCTAAACGTTGCGGATGGCCAATTGGGTTGAACTAAATCCTCGTTTAGGATATACCATTGTATCCCATGACAAGGCTGCGAGATTGGAAAGCTTGTGCAGGACGACGGCGTTAAGGAGGAGGGCCCAAAGCGATATACTCTTGAAAGAACACAGTGAGAGTGATACCACAATAGCAGGTGTATGGAAAGGGGCAAACATGATGTACTGTGCTTGTTGAGCTTAGCTAACTGAAATACCAGAGAATTTTTAGGGTTTCATTCGTGCAAGATGAGCTGTAGATAGGTGCAGAACAACACACTGTACGATAAACTGGTACAGCATTAGCTGGACTTGGCAAGTATGGTTCATAAACGGAACCATGTAGTCTGCCCCTTAAGAGTATAGAGGTGCAATTCTCGTGACAGCCTGAAGCTAGCTGATGCAAAAAGCACACCGCGAAGGGGTTTGTTTCTGAAGATCTGCAACAGAGTCCGCACCGGTCAAGGATGGAAACCAGGGTTTCAAGCAAGCGTAGCCAGTGAATAGCATACCTGCAAGAAAGATAAAGCATGATACGCTGTCAAGATGACGGCCAAGGAGAGAATTTTTCAAGCACGGCTGAAGCTGACGCCCTGCAAGTCAGGGTACGTACTTGAGATATATCAGCCATTCCGCTCAACAAAACACACAGCAACCTGATGACAAGAAACATTGTTAGCCGAGAGGCTCAAGATAGAGTACTAGTCGCGGCAACGGGGAGCTCTCCCGAAGACGGGATTATCAAAATTCGGGTCGTTTCCCTCCTCGTATGTACATAAGTGGGTGCCACCACTGTACCGAAAGACGCCAGGAACACCCGACGCCACGTGGAAACCGTTGCTCAAGGTGTCACTATACATGAAGTGTACTATCAGACTTAACCCCCCCCGGTCGCCTAAAGATGCGATTGTCGGCCACCAACAAGCTGTTGTGAGACACAATTGGGCATGTAACATAGGCCTGGGCTGCTATCTGGCAGGGTCAAGTTGAAAGCTTCGATAAGCTTGTGTGGGCCGCAGGGATAGCTTTCGGGAGCAGAACCAGGGTCCATATGACGGGTGTTGGACTGGGTATAACGAACCAGTCAGCTCTCGGCGATAGACCACGAGTAAATAAGGTGAAAACGCTCTGCTGTCGGTGTAAACTTTTATGTAGACCCTTTGCCGGCTAAACCAAGACGGTGTGACGTCAATGCGAAATAGTTTATAACCCTCAAAGGTCGATCTGGTGAGAGATTGCTGCCTTGTTCACAGGGATTGAATGATGCTGCGGACATGGTTGGAGTAGATAATATCCACCATGTTCACTCCATGGGTATTTGCGTCGATGGTGCATATTACTTCTTGATTATGCAAAAATATTGATATATGATGGAGGACGAGGGCCAAGCGGTGAAGGGGTTTGCGCTTGCGCGAACCTCTTACCCGAGCGTTCTGAAGCCAAGAAGGAGGTCTCTGCAACATGAAGCCCCATCTCACACCATTCAAAGTTGAGTATCATGGTATAATAGACATATCCTTTGAATGCGACAAGGTTTGTGTCGATAGTGCAGGGATGTTAAAGCTTTTATCCCTGCCATTAGGGTCGTGCCTTCAAGTGGCATGCGCATTGTAGACATCCGTGCTCAATATAAAAGTATCAACAACGGGCCGGACGCAAGCCCGGCGGATGCAACATATGCATAACCCAGCAAACCGGGTGGGAACCAAGCTAGAACTTGACGAATCGGTATATTGAGCTAGGGAGGTCGACGTCGGAACGAGCACTCCAGAGGGTTGAGCTTTCTTCCGCAATTCAATCCTTGTTAACTCCCAATGGATCAAGCGAGCGGGGCCTGGTTTCGAACACGCTGGAGGCCTCTGCGGAAGAGTTCTCGCGGAACAAGTCCAGAGTCGTTTGTTGTCAGAGCTAGCTCAATCTAGCATTGGTGGGGTCCTGACAGAGCTCCAGACCGCACTGCACGGAAGAGAGGTTCCATAAAGCAATTTCGGGGATGCGGGGGCTGTGCATGTGCGTGTACATACATGTACAGTAGCAAGATGAGCACGCATCGTATTTGAATAGCATAAAATCCAAACAAGAGAAGAACGGCGACATCAGCAGGTCATACCACTTCACCGTGCTTTTGTGCGGATGCGTAGAAATGCCTCATAGCATTCCATCACCCATTTGTTGGAGGGAGCGAGCATGAGGAAGACCGATTCGTTGAGAAAGCGAGGCCGAGATCCTCCAATCTCAAGTGCTAGTGTTATTAGCCCAAGGTTATCGGTCCCAGTGCTGCATAGGCAGTCTAAATTTGTTGGTTCCCGTCCTGGGAATTTGAAAAGTGGAGGATTTCGAGAAGTCACCAAGTTGGCAATCATAGGTAGTATCTGTGTTGCCGTGGATTAGACACGTATCTCAAGATAAACAACGTTGTCGTGCTGGTGGCTGCATCACCAGGTGTCTGTATAGACCAACACGTGAGCCAGACTGCCTATTATCCAACATACAGGTTATTTTGACTTACAGATGTATGAATTAGCCTATGGCTATCCTTGGCCTGTAGGTGGCCAGCCGATTGCTCCTCTGACTGCGTGCAAGGCACCAACGGTTTGATGCGTTTCTTTGGCTTTTCATGGAATAGTAAAGAGTACCTGTAGTCAAGAAAAGATATTTATGGAGCGGCAATGACGGAAACGTGTCGCGACATTTGATGGATCTTTGTTCAATTGCGATTTAGAGAATGAAAGAGAGAGAAAATGACTGTTCGGATGAGAAGCGACCTAGAAGTATCTCACTATGGAAGTTGTGAGGCCATCTGGCGAAAACCGTTCTTCCTTCCTACCATTTAAGTGAAAACCAGTCCATCATTCTATGGAAACTAAGCTATTGCCAACAAGAAGGACTCCTGCCCCATTGCCTCCTTCTATTGTCGGCAAACCAAAAAATATAGCTTCCTTGTTAAGATCTTATAATCCTCTGCGTTTATCAACGAACACTTGACCCGAGGCCTTCTCCCGATGTTTTTGGAGGGGCATCAGCTTTGTACCTTGATTCTGCCATGGCTAGGGGGGGGGGAGAAAAGGTCTGGAATAGAAGTTTAGTCTTCTCTTATGATAATATGATTGAAGATTATGTTAGATTTTACTGAGTATATCATCTAATAGCTGAAAATTTAAGCTATAATATAGTATATATTTTAACGAGGGTAGTCAATACAGATATGATTTATCTTGTAATTATTACAAGAGGAAATTCGGACTTTTCCTTCTCCTCAAGGCATGGCCAGGGTTCTTCAAGGGGTATCGACAAGCCGAATGCCAATGCTGTAGGGCCAGCCAATGACCTGCCATTCGTGGCACACTTCCATGAGGTGGGCTTTGAGCACCAAGCGCCCAGAACCATCGCTGTCGACTTAAAGTCTTGGGCTTAAATGTTAGGGCCAATGGCTTTTTGCTTCGAGGAATAACAAATACAATAGTAAAACAGACAAAAAGACTCAGAGAACCATGCTTCTTGCCCAGGGTCGAAAGCATGATCTATTGATTGATGTTGCAGATGCCGCGCACTCGACTACATCGATTCAAGCGTTGGCAGTTCCATGGATCAAACAGATAGCTCAACTACGGTTCTAACCCTTGAATAACAAGAGAGGGCTGAAGGCATGTTTCTGGTTTAATCAGTCATTTGTCCCAAGTCAACAGTAGTGATCCTTTGCAAGCAACTATTCTTTTCCAGGTCAGGATTATCTCTCTGAGAAGAATATCAGCAACATGTCATATCCGACCTCATCAGAGCCCCTCCAAGTTACTCCTCCACATTTTTGACATCCCTGTCTAGCCGGATCTCTCCCTGACCATGCGCCATTTCTTGGCACTTCTGTCAGTGGAGCTGGCTGGGGTTGGCACGAGGTCAAGGATATCCAACCCGTCAAACACAAAGACCAGCCCAGCCTTTGCCTCACGACAGCAGGACAAAGATATCCGGGTGCCAGCTCTAAGAAGGCTTCACGTTGCAGGTAATGTTCGCTAACAGATGCCTCTTCAAACTCGGCCTGTGTGAGGGTATAGACAAGTCTCGAACAAGCTGGAGACCCCAGTCACTTGCAAACATTCATAGCTTGGTCAGCCAAATGATGGCACATGTCAATGGCAGTGGAAGTGGTAGCTTTCCGAGTAAGGTAGGTCGAGGGCACGACACAAACCGCCACTGCATCCACGCCCGCTGTCCGAGGTATTCTGGCCCTTCGTGCATCAAACGCGCTAGGAAGCAATGCGTGATTGATGACCCAAGGAAGCCCTCTAGGTAAGCAAGAAGCTGCACATAATCGCTAGTGTCTGGTCGTTGATGATTCACAGCATGTTTATAATTCTGTCACCAAGCTAACCTCCAGGCCAGCCTATTGTTCAATAAAGCCACCACCTCCGAGACGTCCCGGGAAATTTAGAGACGGAGCAGTTAATTTTCAACACCCGAGGGTATCCACAAACATGCACCACACCGCATCGACCGCTGAGGTGCATCGACTCTGCTTTGAGCTGGAGCTGCTAGCGCTAACGTCTAAGCTGGCGGTACGGGTAGAGCTGCGGCAACTGTTCCAGTACCGCTTCGACATCTTGAAGAATGGATCGGAATGAACCACGAGCCCTGGTTGAACCAGCCCTAAGTCCTCTCCGCCGCCGCCTCGTCATATTGCAAAGAAATTCGTACCGCGCGGCTGGGGAGAGAACTTTGTCCGGCGACTTGCTTCTGTAATGCCTTGCACTGCCATACCGAAAGAGTCACCGCGGCGCATTGTGTGGTTTGTCCCGTACAGTACAGTACTCCGCACAGGGTGTTGAATTTCTATTGACTCTACCGTATTTTGCAGGGGGCCGGATCGTTGCTTGCCGGTGCTCATAGATCTGCCGTCATACATTCAGGTGCTTCCCTCGGTATTCCGGATTGGCTCGCCGCTCTACGTCACCGCCTCTGGATTGACCTCTGTTGGACTGCATATAAGTCAAGTTGATAAGATCTGGAGGATGAGATGAGTGTGAGAAAAGTATTGTTGGAGAGCACCAGAAGCACGTTGCCATGTTGCAGGGGTTTCTTCGCCGCAAAGCTTGGCTGGCTTTTAGAGGTCCGTGGCCCTTTTTTCGGTGTTTGATGGAGGCAGATGAGGTTTAACGACAGGTACTGAAGGGTACCCCATACCAAAACATACCTCATGTATGCCCCTGTTGGATGACAGGCGGGGCATCATGGTTCCCGGACTGAGGTACCGTGCCGTCTTGGCTCAGCTCAGAAGAGACCTTGTGGAGCGGGTGTTGCTCTCATCCAGTGTAGTGATGTACTTGGGAGAGAGTTCCCATCTTGGTACCGGGACCTCATGACACTATATCATGGCTACTCCCTCCGCGGAGTAGCGCTGGCGGCCCCTCCTTTCATGATGGGTTTTTGGGTGAGGGCCAGGGCTCACACAGGCGGCGGAAAACCCTTGACTACTATTTACCGTACGGTTCGGAAATAATTGAGTGACATTGGAACATTTGAAACGGCGGATTGGATGATCAATCATCAGAGCAATACCGCAGTTAGTTGGAAATTTGTCCTTCTGACCACGCCAATGCAGCCTCCAACCCTCCTTGCTTGCTGTGCAGTTGGGGTAGAAGCCACCGGCGCGACCAAAAAAGATGCAAGCAAGGGCTTTGTTCCTCTGCACCGGAGACCTCCACCTGGTAGTCGGGACATGACATTGGAGCACCAGATGGCAACCAGCAAGATAGGGCAGCTAGGAGGGTATGGAACTGGCCGATGATAAACATGATGTAGCCTGAGAATGGTAATATATGGAATAAATTATCAATACGACCCATACAAAGCCATCTGATGTCGGCCCAGCCCCGGCAGTATGATTAACCTGTCTGTTGATGTTGATGTAACTTGATGAGCAACTCGCGACGAAGGGAATTCTTTTGTACTTGACTGGACAGTACTGTATTGTATTGTATTGTATTGTACAGGCTAGTAAGAGACGGTTACCCACCCGCTCGTCCTTGTCGCTCTGGTCCATTTCTCCAGTATTAGTCCCTTGTAAGTACTCGAGGTAAAATTACAGCAACGATTTTGGGGTCCAGGTAAGGTACGTTTTCTTTGCCTCTAAAGGATGGTTGGTACCTTCTAATTAACCTCATAGGTAGGTACCTGCATTTCCTCAACAGCATCGCGGGCTAGCAAAGTACCTCGTTCTCGTACTCTGTACCGTTTATTTGATTTGATTTGATTGCTCAGGTTGTTCTGCTTTCCCGTCCACCTTCAGTGCTTAAGTTAGCCTCGCCTTACTCAAAACCCTCATTCACTTTTTCGTGCCGTCCTTCGTCTTAAATTCCCGCTTCCCTTTTTTTTTTCTTTCCCAACCATTGCATTTTCACCTTTCACTCTCCTCTCTCCGTCCCCCTTCTCTCCTCTTCTCCCCTCTCTGTTTTTGTTCTGCTTTACCAGAACGGTTACGACAAAGCAGATCGCTCCCCTCCCCCTCCATCTTCTTGCCAGTTGTACAGCTACAGTACGGGCGCCTGAGCCCATCAACGCCTGTAGGCGTCTTCTAAATAGCGAACGCCGCCACTAAGACGGAGTCTCTCCTCCACGTCCTACACGGCTCTTCCCATCAGTCCAGTCGAATCGAGTTTTCTTGGCGGCTACTCTACGCTTATTCACTGCTCTTCGTCACCGTGACCCAGGTTTCTTCTACAGACAATTGCGGTCCCTGCAAGCCGACATCCGTGACCTGCATCCGCCTTGTCTTGGCGCTCGGCATCATCATCATCAGCCAAGAGTCCTTCAGACTGAGGAGCTTCCCCCAGGTGGACTTTTTGCTTTTTGTTTCCTTGATCTGGCTTTGGGTGGTCTAGACAAAAGCCCGTGGCCCTTTGACTGCCTCTATCTCGGAATAGCGTCGTTTTGCCGGTAGTGTTCGGTACTGACACTTACAATACCGTTCTGTACATCCCACCAACAAAGCAGCCGCCACTTCTAGAGGTACTGGCTTTTTAGCCACTATCACCACCTCCAGTCCGACACCTACGCTACAGCATTACAAAGAATACGTCTCTACGTAGCCGCTGTCAGTCAGTCAGTCAGTCAGTCATCGCCGCTCGCCTTCTGCTTCGCCTCATCTCCACTCCCCGCCAAGATCGGGACCCAAAGACAGCTCAGAGATCCCCCACTGTCCTGTTTTTGTTCGCTCGTCAATCTTGGTTCTGCGCGCTGCGCCTTTCACCTTTTTCAGACAGCAAAATCTAAAATCGCTTTGCTCCTCTGCGTTCGGCATTTCTCACCTGGCTTATTGTCGTACGCTGGCTTCGGTCGCACGCCCACCACAGCCCGTTGCTTCTAGACTTATCCCCTGCGCAACACTCCCTTGCTCGAGTCGTGCTCACTGACGCCCTGTCCGCGTTGCGCTTGTGCTTGTGCCCGTTTTTGGTGTTGCACCAAGTCGTCGCATATCCCGCCAGAACTACATTTTCTCGACTCTTCGCCTCAACCACCCTCTTCGATACCCGAGACATTGACGTTCTTCTTTTTCTTCTCTGACCAAAATGCCGACCGTATCTGGTTCCTCAAAACCGCCCTCCGCAGCGAGCTCGAAACCGTCTTCCCTCAAGTCTCAGGATGGCGTCAAGAAATCTCCCGGTCTAGCACCGCAGAATGGTGCAACCCCCGTTAACGGAAACCCTCCTTCAGACACCCACTTGAAGCCTACAGACAAGGCATCTGTCAAGAACCGTCTCACCCGCATGTTTTCGTCAAAGGATACTTCCAGAGTTCCAACACCTGCTCCTTCGACTATCGATCTGCCCAACCGCCCGCGAGCTTCCTCGACGAATGGCACTTCTACGCCTGCAGCAAAGACATCTTCCGCTGAGAAGGGTAGCGACAAGCCTGCGCACAAGCCGACCGACAAGCCCGCGACTCCCGCCAAACCCACTACGAAAGCGACCGGTGGCAAAGAACCTTCTCAGCGTTTCGTTCTTGACTCCGAGTTTCAGGGCGGTCATGAGCACCATCTAAAATCCAGCCGACGTCAGGAAAAGCTCTCTGATATGTGGAGAACACTCATTGGCAAGAAACAGGAAGCAGTTGCCGATCATGACTTGTCCCTCGTCTCAAATTGGGTGGATACACTACAGCAGGAAAAGGACGAAGCCGCCGGCGACAAGAAAGGTGGACCCAACGCAACGACAACTCTGGTCGAAAAATACGGCAAATGTCAAGAGGTTGTTGGCCGTGGTGCTTTCGGCATCGTTCGAATCTCGCACAAGAAAATTGGTGGCAGCAACGAAAAGCTCTTTGCTGTCAAGGAATTTCGACGCAGACCAGAGGAGACGGAGAAGAAGTATAGCAAGCGTCTTACAGCCGAATTCTGTATATCGTCCTCGCTCCGACACCCCAACGTCATCCACACACTCGACCTACTCAAGGACGCCAAGGGTGACTACTGTGAAGTCATGGAGTTCTGTGCTGGAGGAGATTTGTACACACTTGTTCTGTCAAGCGGAAAACTCGAAGTGCAGGAAGCAGACTGCTTTTTTAAGCAGATGATGCGCGGAGTCGAGTACCTACACGAAATGGGTGTAGCTCACCGCGATCTCAAGCCCGAGAACCTGCTTCTGACGACCCGCGGAGCCCTCAAGATTACGGATTTTGGCAACGGAGAGTGTTTCCGAATGGCTTGGGAGACGGATGCACACATGGTGTCTGGCCTGTGTGGTTCTGCTCCTTACATTGCTCCTGAGGAATACACGGATAAGGAGTTCGATGCCAGAGCTGTTGACGTATGGGCTTGCGGTGTTATCTTTATGGCAATGCGCACAGGTCGCCACCTCTGGCGACTGGCCAAGAAGGACGATGACGAGTTCTATGCCCGTTATCTTGAGGGCCGCCGAGATGAGGAAGGCTACGGCCCCATCGAGTCTCTCCATCGGGTAAGTCTATTTAGGTAATGGTATCTGGATGTGTATCATGAACTAACACGGATTCAAGGCGCGCTGTCGAAATGTCATCTACTCGGTTCTCGACCCTCACCCTACTCGCCGCTTGACGGCTGCTCAGGTCCTTAAGTCAGAATGGGTACGCGAGATCAAGCTTTGCAAGGCTGGTGAAGAGGGTCTATGATAATAGGAAACGACTTTGGTAACTCTTTGGCTCGAGCGATTCAAACTCGACGAGTAGTCGACTTGAGCAGGGCCGTTTGGTACAAATCAAGTCACAAGGAGGCCTTGTCTGAAGAAGGTTACCAAATTCGAGTGGGAAAGAGATGGCAGGTTGGCGTTGATGGTTGTGCTGCCAAGTGACTGATGATTCGACGACCTATCGTTTGGGCTATTTTCTTTGTCATTTGATACCGAGCAATGGTGTTGGGCGTATTGTAAACAGAAATATCTTGTTTATCGTTTTAAGCGTATCATGTCCTGGTGGGTTGAGGGTTTCTTGCACTTATGAGAAGGACGGCAGGGTTTGGTTATGCCCAGGAGTTGGGATAGGAAGGCTCACTTTGTGACTCAACAAGAACATATCATATTGTTAAAGAAGGTTGCATTTTCAAGACAAGGCAGGGCAGGACAAGGCAGGACAGGACAGGACAGAGAAACACGAATGGGTATGAATCATGGGAACTGGATATTTGATACTGGAGTAAATATCCTCTTGGAGGAGGAGCAGATGGGAGATGCAAGTTCAAAATCATGACTTTTTGAATTTGTTTGTCTCTTATGGTTATTAGAATTAAGGTCAAAGGTGGCGTTGTGTGGTCGAGATAGTTTTGCCTGTCGTTGACGCCCAGAGATACCAAACACAGCAGAATAGACAAGACGTTGTTCATGTCAGCGTCGAAATGCTACATGCATACATACATGTCTATTGCATTTAAGACACCAGAAATTAATGGTGATTTGTCACTATCACTTGGTGAGATAGGTCATATCTGAAGCCAAGGAGATGCACGAGTAGTTGAGACGGGAAAGTATCCGCTGGCACGCCGCTCATATGACAAGAGAACAAAGTATAACCGATCGGTTCAAGTGGCCGGCGGTTCTTGTGTGACCATGAGCTATTGGCATGTCTCCATAGAATATCAATCTAGTTACCTAAGGATGCAGTATCCATATCCTAGATAGGTAATGGACGGTTAGCTGGTCCGGGGAAGAATGCGGGGGACAGGACGGCAGAATATGCCGAGCCTGCGTGTAAGTCAGCCACGAAGCTATCGTCAGACAAGATACCTAGAAGCATAACCAAACACACCATGTTGCTTCCTACGTGTCTGATAATCGAGTTCGTACCTTGGACGGGTGGTCTACCGACCCCTCTCCAACGGAGGCCATATCGAGGACAGGTATATATTCTCGTTGACAACCCTCTTCAAGTCCCGATATCTTCATTCTACCGAAGTCATCTCTCACATCACATCCTCATTAAACAATGGAAAGATACGACGTCGCAGTTATCGGCCTCGGTGCCCTCGGCAGCGCAGCAGCCTACCAATCAGCCATCAAGGGCGCCAAAACCATTGGCTTTGAGCAGTTTGAACTTGGCCACGTAAGAGGAGCATCCCACGACACATCTCGCATTGTCAGAACTTCTTATGGTGCCCCCGAGTTTGTTGCTCTCGCCCGCTCAGCATACAAGGACTGGGCTGAGATCGAGAGACGCTCTGGTCTGAAGATGCTCACCATCACTGGTGGTGTTGTCTTTCTTCCCAAGGATGGACCAAACGGCTCTCACACATTCGCCAATAGTCTTGACGCCAATGGAATCCCCTATGAACGAGTGGATTCTGCTGAAGCAAACCGTCGATGGCCTGGTTTCAACGTCCCCGAAAGCGTTGATACCATCTACACGCCAGACACAGGCATTGCCCATGCTGCCAAGTCGGTCACAACCATGCAGTATCTAGCTCGTGGCAGTGGAGCTGTTCTCAAGGATTATACCCGCGTTGACGCCGTGGTCCCTCAAGCCGGTGGTGGCGTCCTCGTCAAGACGTCCAAGGGAGATTTCTTCGCCAAGAAAGTCATCGTCGCTGCCGATGCCTGGACTAACAAGCTCCTCAAGCCCCTCGGCGTCGAGCTACCCATCACGGTCATGCAGGAGCAGGTCACATACTACAAGCCCAAGCCTGAGCACGAGGCTCGCTTCGAGGGTGACAAGTTTCCTGTATGGATCTGGGGAGGCGCAGATTCGACTGGGAAGTGGTTTTATGGATTCCCCTTATACGGCGAGCCAACCCTCAAGGCTGGTCAGGACGCTGGTAGGAATGACATGACGCCTGAAGAGCGTACCTGGGTTCCCTCGGAAAGACTGCGAAAGGAGCTGACAACTTTTGTCGATGGTCTTATTCCAGACCATGGTGAAGAGCTGCGGACCGTGACCTGCCAATACACCATCACCCCGGACCGGCAGTTCATTATCGCTCCTATGGAGAAGCACAAAGACATCATTGTAGCTCTCGGAAATGCCCATGCTTTCAAGTTCGCCCCAGCTATTGGTCGTGTAACTGCCGAGCTGGCATTGGATGGAAAGTCGACGGATGATCTCTCCAAGTTTGGCTTTCCCAAACCAACCTCGAGTAAGCTGTAAATAAGTCAATATCAATAGTTTAGTGTCTCAAATCATAGAGGGCATTTGACGCCTGAGCATCTTCTGGTATCTCAGTTGTGGGTGAACTATCAAAATAAAGAATGGTTTTCAAGTACGATGTCCAGTGACAGCTTGTGTCGCTCACTATACTATACACATGTATATATATATCGCCTCATATACTGTCTGTATGTTCCATACGCTCCCTCGTGCTCCTGATAAACAAACAAAATAGATCGACAAATCACCAAAGAAAATGCAACTAGAAAGGCTTATGAATCAAAGTATCCTTTGACAGGTACGTGAATCCCATTTGAATTTCTCCCTATTTCCAAAACCCATACACCACCCACACGAGGCCTTTCGAGACCATCGTCCACTAAAAACCCAGATAAACCATGACCAATCTCTGGTCGCAACCGACGTAAATATGCAATAGCAACGTAATCGACCCCATTCATTCTGCTCGTAACTGGGTCCGGCAGTGTACCAGTTCCTCATTGCAGCCCATCCCAATACCCATATCAACAGACCACAGTTGAATATCTGTTTTTGCCCATCCCTAGGTTGCGAGTCTCCCATGACAGGCACTTCCAGAAAATAGTAAACCTCGCATCGCAACAGACACAGCCAAATCAATCCACCGTGCTGTGTTGCGGACATGAGGATTAAATTGTTCGGGTGACATAATTTTACCCAGAATAACTTGCATATCGACGCACAATACTCATAGCGTCGTCAAGATCAAAGACATTACATCCACTCGGTGGACCTCCATTCCGTAAACCGCGGTATCCGCAAACCTTTTCGAGCCGATGCGGACGCAAGCCGCGCAATAATAGTGTTGGTAATAATAGACAAGAATGACGCCTCCCATAATAGGCTAAAATAGACCAAGGAGAGCTCGGTCGTTGAAGAGAAAATTATTGTTGATTATCGACTGCGGGGTTTTATGAGTGAAATAGGTCCCAAGCTCGATCACATAATCGCATAAACTCCTCCTTCTTGGCTCGCTGAGTCTCGGGGCTATCGCGTCCAGCACCAAAAGGTCCACGGCGTTGGGGGGCAGGTCCATGACCCAGAGGCGGGCTGCCATCCTCATACTCAGCTCGAGTCCTTCGCCTGCTAGCACTTCGTGATGCATCAACAGGTCGACTGCCGGGAGCCGGAGAAGGGGGCGTTGGGGGCTGATGTCCACCATAATGAACCAACTTGGGGAGAAGCTCTGGTCGACCACCGGCAAGATCCTGCTGTGCTTCCTCGGCAGACCGATACTCACGACCACGGCCAGGCGTCGGGGCCTGAGGGGGTGGAGGGTGGCTAGGAGAGGTCAACGGGCCTCGAGAGTTATGGCCGCTGGGATAAAGAGAAGTTTGGGGACCATTGTCAGGATGCGCTGATAGACCTTGGCCAAAGACGTCGCTAATAGGTGGCAATCGGTTGGCAGTCTGGTTGGCGGGTATGTGGTGGATATGCGAAGTACTTGACAGGTTAGACGGCTGGTTGGTGATGTGACGGGTCATGGGAGCAGGGTGTTGTCGCCCTGTGAAGCTGTGGCCCAGAGGCGCAGACTGGATAACTCTCTCGTTGGCGAACTGCTCGTGAGAGGGAGCGACGATGGAGAGGCCAGGAGGAGCCTTATTTCTTCTCGACATACCAGGCGTCTTGGCGGCAAATTGAGAAACTGGGTCCTTGTCGGGTCCGTCACCTTTGGCCGATTGCTGGTGAAGTCTTGCCTCGATAATGTGTCGCTGTTGTTCTCGAACCGACATGCTGCGCTGAAGCTGCTCCTTCATGACAGGATCTTGGGTGACAAACCCAGGGGAGAGACAGGCAATACCAACTTCTTGAATGGCGAGGCCGTCGCGGGCAGTCATAGGCCGCGCCGATTGTGGCTGGTTCGATTTGGGCGTGTTCTTGGATAGGTCGAGTTTGCGCGGTCGAGGTCGCGTGTTGGTCATACTGGGAGATGCGGGCTCCTTCTTCACAATGATTCTAGGGGGAGCGCCAGCTGATCGAGAGCTGCAAGGGAAAGGGAAATAAAGTCAGCAAGGGGTCAATTGCGACGATGAAATAACAATCAATACTTACGCGCTGGATGGTGATGACTTGGCACCCGGGCCAGCAGCTTTAGGGCTGCTGCTGTTAGAAGATTGAGTTGTCGCATGCGATGTTGAAGGGTTGGCGGCGGACCGTTGTGCTGAGGGAGATGTTCCCACGGTCGCAGCCGACGTGGAGGTAGTGGGTAGGTCAGGATAAGAGGACCTTTCGTGAGGAGCGGGAGAGGGAGCCATTGCAATTGCAGCACTCATAGTGAAAAGAGCAAGTGCAGGGTTGTGGGAATTGGCGACAGGTGGTTCGTATTCTGTAGGGTGCAAGGAGAGAGCTGCAAGGAGAGCCAGAAGCCAGTCAGCGAGCCAGAGTGAGCCGGATAGCTGGGTTTTTCTGGGTCTCGCGAGTCGGAGGCTGCCTGTCTTGGCGAGCAAAATGAATCGGTCGGCGAGGACCGTGAGACAGGAATGGAAGCGATCGTGAATGTGGCCGACTCGAGTCAGCACACGGTTTGATTTGATTTGACTTGGCTGAGCCCTGTCGCGGGAGAGATGCAGTAGAAGAAACGGCGAAGGGGGAGGCTGGGCTGAAGGAGAAGAAGAACAGCTCGCTCGCTCAGCTCAGCACCGACCAGCAAATGAAGCCGAAATACAGTGTCTGGTTGGTTGGTCGATTGGTTGGTGGTTCGACGACGGCTCTTCTGTCTAGTTGCGCGCTCTGACTTGGGTCCAAGCTCAAAGCGGGCGGTTCAGCTCTGTACGAGATGTGACAGAGCGACAAATGAAGATCCAAATGCTTGGATTCTCCTCTTTTTGGTAGAGGGGGATTGATCGATAATAAAAGATCCAAAGTACAGGAGCAAAAAAGACGGAAGAAAGAAAGCACAGAAATAATTAGTTTCTCCTCTTCTTGCCAATTATCGAAAGAGAGAAAGCCAGGGGCGTTAAGGTGGCTCGGTCGATCGACTGGCGACTTGTTTTAACAAGTTCGGGGCGTGGGTTTGTTGGCTCGGCAGGCCCGTGTTTCGCTCAACTCAGTTGGTTCTAGTTGGCTTCAGTTGGTAGGCAAGCGGCTGACAACCACAGATTGTCACTTGCTTGGTTGCTTGCTTTCTTGATCCGTCAATTGCAGAAAATGCTATGTCTCGGCGACAGTCCTTTTGGAGGGTCGCTAGACCAAAACCCTTGGGTAAATGCGAAAAAGGTAAAGCGAAAGAAGTCCAAATTGTCAATCGAGAACGTTTCTCGCTGGTGGGCTGCTGTGACAAGGAGGCCTGTAAGTATTGTACAGTACAACACAGCTCGAGCGGCTAACCAACAGCGTAAGATGCAAGACCGTGGGCCACAGGCGACGGATCAGCGAATGAAGAGATTCCCACAGCCGACTGTAAATGTGACGAGGCGGAGAGGCGTCGGTGTCGGCGGTAGCAGCAGTAGTGATAGCGAGCAGTCACAAAACAGGCGCGGATCTGGTTGTAACGTATTAGACACGAGCTCCCGGGAGGATGGCAAGAGATGTAGAAAAGAAAGTAAGTGCCCACGGTGACCAGGAGAAAAGATTAACAGCAGAAAATCGCCAGCTGACAATGAGGGGTCGGTCGGGTACCTGGCGATGTTTTATTTGGTACCATATATTTTATGAAGGGGGATACGGGGAAAAGTGACACAAAGGCACGACGCCTGGTTCGTATCTTGAAGCAATGGATCCGGCCCAGCGAGACGAGCCAAGCTGCATGGATGGGATCGAAAGAATAGAAAACGACCAGGGTGGCCCTGGTTCATTACAAGCCTGGAAACTGTGAGGGGGGTGAAATTATCCAGTATCAGTCCTTAGGTCTAGAAAAACGAGCAACTTTCAGACTGAGTACGTTAGAGGCGATAGAGAGTAATGCAGAAGTCCCTATTCATTGCCATCTGCCTGTATCGGTCCGTACAAGAATTCAATCAGGCCGAGGCGAGACCATCTTAGCGATCCGAGCCATACAAAATAGACAAGTTGACAGGCGGACAAATATCCTCAAAGAAACGACAAACGATGCATGGCGAACAAGGGTCCAGGGTGGTCCTCACCTGAATCCTGCTGCTGGCTGCACGCGACCCAAGCCAACCGTCGGCCACTCGTTATTGACCTCGTTGACATGAGTTTCGCTCCCACCGTTGCTGGCGGTTTGATATTGATGCTAACAAACCCTTCAACGTGGCCCCAGTTACTGCTGTTTGGGCACTCATCCTTGTCCGAGTTGTTGGCCATCAAGCTTGCATGCGCACGAGTTGTCTTTAATAAAGACGGCTGATGTGTTGTATTTTTCCGTACATTTGATATTAGACACATGTGATGCCGTTGGTCTGCTAACGTATCAAGTACCGTCTGGTCGGCCGTTCGTTGCTCGCACATATGTATATGTTGTTGATACCATCAACATCAATCCCGCCGATTGATACAGATAATTTTCGTGCAGGCTTGCTTGGCCTTGTATGATGATCCATATCAGAGCTGACCGCTCCTCGGTCTTGATGTATTTCTCATGTCGATCTCAGACATACGAACAGGCAAATCGCTGCTGAGACCCAACCTATGTTGCAGTCCTAACGTAGGTCTCAGATCACTCACTGATGAGGAAGACAAGGTGCTGTGAGCCGTACCACAATCGTTCTGTCGTACCGTGTTTCCGGTCGCAACTTCAGGGTCCTACTGGGACGGGGGGAGTGGTGCGGAAGAACAGGGTTGTCTAGAATCTGGAATCCATTCCATCCCATTCCTGTCAGGAAGCCCTCTGTAACCTGTAACAGTCAGTGTCAGCGTCTGACTTAGAGGGCTTCTTGATGCTCGCCGCTAGTGCACCCCGTGGCGCTGGTACGCTAGCGGTCTCAAGGTCGCTGGTTGGTAGTTTTGGATGGGCCAGAGCCGGCCATCTGAAGAACGATGCAACATGTTTCGTCAGCGGTCCACGGCGTAGTCAACTAATAGTGTCGATGCGAATAAAGATAGGCAGAGTACGCGGTCTACTACGTAGCCAATGATAGCTTGTCCTGGTCTGTCATCAAGCGTGAAAAGGAGGGAAAAGGGGGACTCGATTGGATGATTCGTTGTAGTTGTTGATCCAAGGTTTTGGCGGTCCTCGTTCACAGTCAAGCGATAGGTGAGTGCATCGTAGCTGCCGAATCGACCGTCCCATCGCAAACTGCAGGTAGGTAAGATCGAGGGAAGGGATTATGATCACGGGACCTTGACCTTCCTCCTTGATTTTGGGTTGTACATGGGTGCCCTTGCCTTTCTGCATCTTGGAGGCTCCAGGTTCGATATCCCATCAACAAAAAGAAGACATTCCGAGGCAAAACAACGATCCTGATATCAAAAAATCTTGTCTTGATGCAATCTCCAAGGTTAATCTTGGGCTGCCTCGTGGCTATTGACCCTAGTCGTTTACTAATTAATCTTCGGTGCGTCCCCCCAAAATCCACTTTCAATGATACGTCCTGTCGTCTCCCCACCATCTCGTCCTCCTCATGCTGAAACTTGCCCCTCACTCACACTGGAACCCCCAAACAACCTAGGGCCCTGACGATCCTTTGTTGGATATGCTCTGACATCCATAACGTGGACACAACAAACTCGATATATGTACTGCACGGGCTTTTAAGGAACCCGATGCAAAAAATGACATTGTCACGAGGGGTTCTGTGCTATGGAGGCCCAACGAGGTGATTATGGAGATCAGAAACAAAGGAGTTGATATTCGCCTCCATATACTACGTACATGAGCCCTTAACTCATAATTGTCACGCACCGTTGTTTGCAGGTCTACCCCTCTTGCCCTTGCCCCCGCTTACCTTGCACCAGATGTCAATAGCTTCTGCTTCTAAGTCAGAGAGAAGAAAAACGTGCAATCAATGGGCAGATTGCCGTCACTTCACAGTGATTTTTTGGCACTATCTCTGTCCGACTGACGATAGCTGCTTTAGTGTGTAACAAGTCGTCTTACGTCTGCTTCAGCGTGCTCCCTAATGAGATCAGGATCTTCACTCTGTCCACTCCCTCTTACAGGATTCTGAAGTGATCTACATACTACTGATATTCATCACTCATGTCTATCACCAAGAACTCAGCAGCAAACTGTCAATCTTTTACTTCCTCGGCTACTCGGATACTCGAAACTTGGGTATGAATGATTGCCAATCCTTCTTGCTGTCAAAAGGGTAGTTTCTGCTAAGACCTAGATGGATATCACATCCATATTCGAAGCGACATGCATGCATGTTCGTCTCTTTCTCAAAAAATCGGCAAGGATCGTTTGTGCCTCATACTACCTACAACATCAAATTCGATACTGGTCAAAGGCTGTGAATGAAGAGTGTCACTGGCATTGACAGCACTCCAGTTCTGACCTGGAGCCTTCTGGCGATCCTTGTCTTGTCCCCCTGTTTCTGATCGAACCCTCCTCGTTGATCCTGGCCAACCAGTTGTGACAGGCTCATTTGCATCGTCACTACTGGTCCACATTCATCTGGTCTGCCGCATTGGTACATGGTGAATCTACCAACAGCAGCCGCCAAGAACCTCGCATCAGTACACATCCATCATCATACCGGAGCTATTCGGTGCCGAATGGAACTTGCTAGCGATGACAAGCCGGCTATGAATTCGCATTGCGATTCATTACCAGACCGCCAAGAATGCGTGATACAGTGCTTGACTCCAAACCTCAACGCCATGACCTCTGCGAAATGAAGAAAGGCGCCGCACATCTCCCGCCGCCATCGCCTCAAGTGGCTTCCCAGTTGTTTTAGCTAAAAGTTGCGGGCCACAACTTCTGGGCTTATCAGCTAGAATACTTCTTAGTGAAGCTTCCCTCCTCCTTCTTTTCACTCTCGCTTCTGCTTCACCTTCCGCATCAGCGTCAGAGCCGTTGGTTACTGGATGCTCACCTGCTGTAAATCTGGGCAGTTCAGTTGGGACTTCACGTCGTCGTTCGTTGTACAGTACCTCATCTCACCTGAGACGCCGTCTCAGGTTAGTGGCAGCTCTGTGGAGGGTTTCCTCCACCTACGCTGACACCACACCACGCTACTGCAACGCAACGCCGCACAAGTACCCAATTCGTTCTGCAACCACCCTGTTCTGGACGCCGTCGTTTGCACATGTTTCGAAATGGCCGTGGAATGGGCTTTGATTGGCTTACCACTATTACCCTCAAACATGATCAGAGCTAATCCGTGTCAATCCCCTAAACGGTTAGCGGTCATCTCGAGTCGATTTCATTTTCCACTTTGTTTTTTGATGCTTACCGTTTGCTGCCCTAAACTATGTCAGTAAGCTGGATCTGGTTTTCATCAGCGAGGGTATTCCGACATTAGGAGGAATCTTTCCAACATGCTAGCTGTCGCGTATTGTGCATACCTATGTAAGGGTCACAAAGTTAATGCGAATAATGGAGCCTAGTATGTTTACCAGTCTTTGTCTAACACATATAGTTTAAAATATATTATCAAGTCACTTTCATCTTGCTGGGGGGACCCTTGGAACCATGGAAACAAACTGCCGACACCGCAAGGTTTTTCAGCCATGCTCCATGTGGTGGGAATTGCTACTATGCGAGCACGGACTCTATCGACTTGAGACTGACTGCCGGTATATATTACAAAGATGTTGTTATAGACGTTGAAGAGGTAGGCCGTCGCAGTTACTCACGCCCTTGCATCTTTGTGTGTGTCTTGTACGTAGCTTCATGCACTCTCCCTTTTGAGTAATCTGCAGGCAATGTGACAATTTTCTAGTGGTGATGCGCATATGTGCAACACTAGATATTTGTCTTATGCTCTAATCTAAGGCGACCTATATTTGGTATGTGACTCCTCTGTTAATCTCTTGTAGGTCGCGCTGCTTTATATTAGATAAATGAAGCAGTAGAGGCCCATTTCCGCCCCGACACTAACCAACTGTATATGAGGAATTAACCTGGGGAGTATTATTTCTTTGTCATTTGTCTGTCAATATTCCCATATCCCAAGGTTGCTACACACGACTTCCTAGTTGATAGCCTGGTAAGCCTCATTGCAAAAGCAAGCCACTTATTTATGAGGCTCTCAGCCTCATTTACTTAGCAAGAGGAACTTGATACAGAAGTATAGGAATACACAAGTCAATGAGTAGGACAAAGAACGTCATGAGGCCACAGTTTGACCCAAGCCATGGTGGTGTATTTTATGATCATTCCTCAGTCAAGCTCGGATCTGTCAGTACAGGGTAGGCGAGTTGTAAGTGGCTGGTAGCTTTGTATACATATCAGTCGATTCAATAATACTCGCCCAGTTTACTGGCATCTATATCAATTCGGTTATGTGTAGGCGTTAGACTTCATGGCATGGTAAAGGAGCAGTTGGTCGAACAAAGGCTGGCTCATACCAGAAGTTGTTAGGAGAGTGAATGGTCCTGAACGCTTCAATGATTAGAATACCAAGGGACAATAACAGGATCGGGGGCGTTTCGGATCTGTCACACCAAACCTTTGACGTGACCACAATGTACGTATAACTTATCCTTCATTTACTCGAGTTGATAGTTGAAGCAGTCTTCACCACCAAACGACTGAATCGCACCGTGAACTTGACCTGAGCCAATCAGCAAGATAAAGCTCGATTGAGAACAATAGGTATGCCCCACAAACACCCGCCACACCGGTAGCCTCTCCAGCCTCACCAAAAATTTCCATCGTTAGCAATCACCATAAAGAAGTGCTGTTTGATATCTCGACGAATCGCAACTCAATCGCATATTCAAAATACTGCGCAAAGAGAAAACACCGAAACACATAAGCACAAATTTGCGCTCATCTCACAAAACGTCAAAATGCCTGCACGAACCAAGAAGGAGGACCAGCCTCAAGAGGACGCCAACATGGAGGACGCCCCAGCCTCTGCGCAGCCTGAGGCGAATGATGAGGATGCCGAGGAGGAGGAAGAAGATGAGGAGGAGGTTGAGCCTCAGCGAGTACGAATTGTGAGTACCGGAATTGAAACGTATATGCCACCCATGGTAGATTTGTGACTGACACCTTCTCTAGCTGCCCGGCTCAACAGACACTGCAGCCTCTTTTGAGTTTATTGATGAAGGACACACTCTCGGAAACGCTTTGAGATATATCATCATGAAGAAGTCCGTATTCTAAAAGACATCTTCAATCAAGATCTTAACTAACATGTCATAGCCCTGATGTCGAGTTCTGCGCTTACTCCATCCCTCACCCTTCAGAGCCTAAGATGAACATCCGCATCCAGACCTACAGTACGTTTGTATCATATCACACCCACCGACCCCACTAACTCCTTCACCAGGCGGTACTGCAGTAGATGCTCTCAAGAAGGGCTTGAGCGATATCCAGGAAGTATGTGACGTGGTTGCCGACGAGTTCTGGGCCAAGAGGGAGGCCTACAATGCCGAGCAGGGCATTGATCGATGAGTCTGAGATTGGTTGCCCATGAACTTTAAAAGTGTTTGCATTCACGTGGAGCATAATGGAAAATAGAGGCGTTTTGAGGAATTCCTTTCAATAAGATATATACACAAGCCATTGTTGCTCAAATCTAGTTACGACCCTATACACTCTGTTAGCCGTATCCTGGACCCAAAGTTGTGCGATTCGATGCTCACCTCAAGGAAGCCAGTCATGAAGCTGCTCGGTAGTCGCTTGTCACCTCGGAAGTTCTCCTCCTTGAAGTAGGACATGATGTGGTTGGTCTGTTTCCAGAAGTTCATGGTCTCCTGCAGTCGTGGGGTTAGCAAAACCATCCATTGCAGCATCGGCTCATTCCAGCTGTAGGGTTCGATCGCACCTGGTACTCGGCGTGGGACTTGAACAGGAGAACATCGACAACAGAGAGCTTGTTCACATATCGTTGACGCTCGAATTCCTGTCGCATACGGGTTCGGATGGCGGAGACGGGCATGGGCATGTTGTACATAGTCTGGACCTCAGGGGCCTAATTCTCGCTAGTTAGCAACTGTCCACCCGGGAGCCCAATCATCAGAGCTTCACAAGGCAGATATAGAAGAAGTAGGCTTGTCATGGTCGTAGTGAGGGCATCGGAGGGATCGTCAAACGTACAGCTCGAATCCATTCTCGGTAGGAGGACAGCACTCGACGCTTGGCGTCGGACCAATTGGCCGCTATTCAGAGCATCAGTAATGTCAAAAAAGCAGCTGATAATGGAAGGACTCACACTGCGCCGTCTTCTTAGCAAACTGGGTCGGCGTAATGGCCATGGTGGGCAATCAATGCTCTTAAACGTCGGAAACCTCTCTGCTCTGGCGTTTCCCAGATTCCCGAAGCCGAGATCACGAAAGCAGCGCGGTGATAAGGTCACGTGGTATCACAGCCACACACTAGTGCACGGCCACAGCATGTATCTTCCACTCATAACTCTGCCTTTCGTCAGCGAGCAACGCACCCCTGCAAATGAGTTATCATATATCTCGAGGTGTAGTTTCTTATTTCTATAAACATAGCAGATGTAAGTCCATTACGCGTTAGTATTTACCTCTATTTATCACACCGAGTCTCTTCAGAATCGACCTTGAATATTTCAATTCTCTTCCCTCCATACCTCGGAGAAGGCGGTAGAATGAGGCAGAAAACGACTGTGGCTGGTGACTCATGACTAAGCCACGACCAGTAGCTACCCACGTCAAGTAGGAGAGGCTAACGTAGATTGTATATCAGTACCTTGTAGAAGTTCACATCTACACTCCGACGCGACTGAGGGGCACGATAGAAACGAACACAACCAACAACAGCCAATATGCCTGCGATCCGACACTCATCGAAACGGAAGCCCCCGCCTGATGGCTTCGAAGATATCGAGAATGACCTGCTCATCTTCTCCAACAAGATGAAGGATGCCCAGAACAAGCCACCACCATCAGGTCCTAGGCACCAGGCGCAATGGGAAATCTTCCAGATATCGCATCAGCGTAGTCGATACGTCTACGAGCTATACTACGAGAAGGAAGCGATCAGCAAGAAGCTATACGACTGGCTGCTAAAGAACGGTTACGCGGACGCAATGTTGATTGCGAAGTGGAAGAAGCAGGGCTACGAGAAGGTTAGTATTCCAACCTTACTGCTGTTCTGCGTATAAATTCTGACTCTCTCTAGTTGTGCTGCTTGCGCTGCATTCAGACAAAGGAAACAAACTTCAATAGCACATGTATCTGCCGCGTGCCACGATCAGAGATGAAGGGAGATGAAGAGATCGAGTGCGTTAGCTGTGGCTGCCGAGGCTGCGCATCGAGCGATTAGAAACGACGACCTCGAACTCTGAAGGATGATGATCAAGCAGGAAAGCGAACATTAGGGAGTGCATGGAAGAGACGGCGTTTGGCGCACTAGTGAAACATCAACATACAGTGTTTACGACTTGGAACAGGCGGCACGGGCCAACACGATGAGGTAGAAATCCTTTCATTGACCACATCATATTTTCATAACGTCGTGCTGATTCTCCTACCCAGCTTGGTCCTCCATCATTATCCTAATTCTTGGAAAAGCCAGCTCTTCCTCGTCCGAACCGGACGCTTGGCGGAACAAAGGACAGCGACGACATGGCGCCTGCGAGATCTGCCATGTCTGTGTCCACGGACTTTTTGTCGTCCTTCTTTTTTTCCACCTCTTGTACTTTTGGTGACTTGGGCGATTGTTGTGAATTGGAATCCTGCTGTGAAGGCGCATGCTCCCCTTCCTTGAGACTGGCGCGACGTCGAGAGCTCTTGATAGCTTGAGAATTGGTTGATGATCGGCGGCGATGATGGCTGCCGTCATTTAGCAGAGACCGCCTACCGTCGATACCGTCTCTTGTCACGGCGAAGAAGAAGTTCTTGGGGTACATGTGCTTGTCGATGAGGTGCATTCGTCGTTTCTGATGTGTCATGCACTTGCGCTCACATCCCTCGACAAAGCATGAGTACTGCCGTATCAGTCAGCCTGGTTCTCACACTGGTTGGGTGCTGCCACGAGTTGGAACTTACAGTATGCTCACCATGTTCCCTCTTGACGGTTACTAGCGGGTCATGGTATTCTTCGATGTGCACGTTCAGTAGATGCTGGCTGGGAAAGTTCTTGCGGCATTCAAGACACCGGTTAGTATGAGACTTATTGTAATGCACCTCGTATTCATCGTATGATCTGAAGGCCAGCGGCTCTTTGTGTGGTGGCAAGTTGCATCTCATGGCTATTGTATCTTCTTCGTCGTCGATGGCGGAGTCAAGCTGAGTGACCTTGTATACTGGACGTAGGGACGCTTGAACCTCAGGTTCAGAATTTGAATCTAGCTCGTCTTCGAGCTCTCGTGAGCGCTTCATCCTTTGCGGTGAGCTTGATTGGGATGGTAGAATTACTTGAGAGCAAACCTTCGAAGGATGCGAAGCGGTGAGTGCAGGGTATAGTAGTGAGAGTTCGGTTGCTGATGAGATTGCTGTTGAGTTGTTGAAGGAGGTAAACGATGGGTTTGTGCTGATTATGTGCGATATATGTCGGGTTGTCAAGTATGAACAAAACTCAAATAAGAGCTGGAGCTGAAGTTGCCCGAGACTGGGATCATCAATATGTTGAATCCTACGCTGAAGTTGAAAGCTCGCTCAGTGAAATATGGTGGGGGTTTTCTAGCGATAGACGCTAAAGCACAAGGCGATGAACGGGCCGGGTGAGGGGCACAAGGTAGGGAGGCTGCCTGAGCACGGGCCATTTCTCGAGTTGAATCATAAACGGGTAATGTCTAAATTTACAGCGGATCAACGGGAATGAGTTTGGTACCTGGGCAGTAGCATTTACCTACTTGTTGTTATTCAGGGCAGACAAAGCTACATTTACTCTCGTGTAACCTAATCTAGAACTTATGAGGTGTTGTGGTACAATGACTCATATCTTCAACAATAAGAGTTGCATGCAAGTTATAACTGCATGACGGGTACATCAAATCATTGATCATTGATTGAAGTAGCCTTGCAGAAATCACTGGCTAGTGACTGATAATGATGCGTTCAAGCGCACGATATTCCAGGGTCTTTTACTGAACGTGCCCGCGCATCCGAAGTAAACCCACGGGGTAAGACTGCCATCACTGAAACCTTGGAAAGTCCACGACCTTGAGGTGACTTTACTTTGAGGGGTTCAGTCTGCAGTTCAAGGCCAACCTTTTTTTTGTCTTTCACTCTACATTCACTTTTTTACGTTTGTTCCGTGGCGCAAACACACGGAAAAATTGCTGCATAATTGTCGACATTTTATCTGCGTGTTTTTCGCTTTTTACTCATATTTCTTTTCACTCCCCCTCCCCCTCTCTCCGCCAATGTGTGTCTTCTCGGCCGACGATTCCATTTTCGCGAGCCGAGTCTGGTGCCAATCCTCAACCCAACAGCCCGACCTGCGAATGAGTTATGGACCGACGGCCTCTCCATGATCCCGATACAAAGAAAGAATGAACGAAAAGCCTTGTCATTCGATACCGACGCTCTAGAACTGTGCCGCGAACTCCTTCGTCTTACCCATTGCCTTTGCGTCCTCGCGCTCGCCAAGTTTCTGTTCCGATCCCGCCGCCGACTTTGCGACCATGGAGACCGCGACCGCCCAGGCCACAACGCCCGAGCATGCGGATCTCTCTGGTAAGGCCAAACAAACATGGCGGTAAGTTTGAATACCCTCATTCTATTTGAGCTGTGCAGAGCCATTGCCTTGTTTGAACGTACCCCGCCAAATATGCGTCAAACAGGGCCTGCGCAAACACCACACCACAAGCAACAAGAAACTGACGTTTCCATAGCACGGCGCTCAAGTTGCGAAAACTCTTGACCAAGCACACCGACAAGCTTCCAAAAGATAACAACTCTGGTGTTGACATCTCTCAGTTTGAGGCGATAGATTCGGTCCTGGATAAGTGAGGATGATCGCATGCAGTTTGCTGCGCTCCCGAAGCTGATACCTGTTCGTTAACTAGATTCCGCCTCGCCTGTGTGCAAACCATCTACCTCGACTTCGAGTACGCTGTCGCCGAGCACACCGACCACACTATGTGGACGGTGCATACTAGCATCAACAACGAATACCGACGAACCCTAGGCCGCCTCAGACACCTGGCGCAAAACTTGGACAAGCAGAAGACCGATAAGACGGCCAACGACAAGCGCAACGGTGACAAGCCAAAGGGGGAGAAACAAAATACCCCAAAGCAGAAGAACGACAAGCGCAATGTAGAGAAGCGAAAGTTTGGAGATAAGTACCTGGGCTTTCTGCATGTTGCTCAAGAGTTTTACAAGGGATACGTGCAGCGACTCTCTGCACGATACGATATCCCGGATCTGAAGCGCATTGCTCAAGGAATCGAGGTCGACGGATCTTCTACCAGCGATGCCATCAGTCCTGTCCCGAGCCAGATTTACCCCTTGGTCTTGAACTCTTGCCATTTCACACTTATATGCCTCGGCGACCTGGCGCGTTACCAGGTCCAGTCGGGACTGAAGAAGTCGAGCTATAGAACCGCCTTGGCTTACTACAGCCTCGCTTACGACCTTAAACCCGACTCCGGTCTTCCTTTCCACCAGATGGGCATTATTAGCCTCGAGGAAGGGAAAGATCTAGATGTCCTTTACTACTTTTACCGGAGCATTGCAACCGCCGACCCTCACCCCAACGCGAAGCAGAACCTTGAATCCAAGTTCAAGACTATCTTGCAGCCGGATAAGAACCCGCCCAAGAAGCAAGCCCGTGGGCCTAGCGACGCTTTTGTTACTTGGTTCACAAAGCTCCATGCTTCCTACTATAGGGATGAGACTATGGCAGGTAGCTCCGAACTCGAGAGAGAAGTGTTGCATCGACTTGATATGGCCTCCAAGAACCCCACTCATTCCGAGGTTCTATTCAAGATGGCCCTGATCAACATGTCAAGCTACTATGTTGCTTCTCAAAAGTTTACTGGTTTGTTTAACCCCCCTTTTTATTCCCCCGTACTTTATTTAACACAGAAGCAGAGTCTCAAACACCAGCAGCATCACGCTTTTGCCAGCATACCTTGCGCATCAACTCACGATTTATTCTTGCCTTTTGCTCAGCCCTCGATTCTGAGCTTACTGATATCGTCACCCGCGAGAGTCATGCATCCGAGGACCCGGCCACAGCTAAATCATCCCCTATCATCGAGTCACTCTTGCCTCTGCTCCGCATCTACGGCATGTGGCTCGCCGCACGCCGCCACGAAATCTTCGCCGCTGGTAAGGCTCTTGGTACGGTGCTACCGGATATGATGAAGGCCATTTCCAAGGTCTTCTCGTTGCTGTGCAACGATACGTACACCCAGGAGAACCTTGCTTCATGCCCTTACCTTCTCACCGAGGATGTCGAAACTCAAGGACTGCTTCCGCTCGCCAAGGACGAAGTGCCTTTGGCTTGCCGCTCATGTTTTACCGAGAGTGGTGTTTTGAAACCAAGGCTGCCATCCCAGGAGAGCCGACTTGGCTCGTTCCAAGAGATGCTGGCACGAATCTTGGACATCCTTCGATGCGCCTACTTCCTGGCTGAAGATAACTCGTGCCCTCTGGCTTATCAGGTCTCCGAAGGAGGTCTCGTCTTCGAATACAAGGAGATCGCTGTTCAGAACGAACTCCAGAATGAACCTGCTCCTCAGCCAATGTCGATTGTCAATTCGCCTGCACGGGAGATCAAGAGCAAACCCAAGACCACTAGCCGACAGCGAAATGTTTCCGAGAGTCGACAGATAGAGAGCCAAGCTGCAGCAAAGGGGTATGCAAGAAGGTCTTTTGTTGCATCTCCCGAAACTCAAGCCCCTGAGAGGGCAACTTCACCCGACGACGCCCAGAACACTGTCTTCAACATGCTCGCCCCTTTTCTGAAGCCACCCACTCCGGAGCCAGCTCAGTCTTACCATCGATCTACTGACGAGACTTCCTACGGAATGCACAGCACGACGGCAAACGAGGTTTTTGGGATGCTCCAGTCCGAACCGAGCCCTACCGGCTCTATGCCATCGGGTAAATTCGAGCCACTTCCTTGGGCCTGGGTTTACACGCCTACTCCACACAAGGGTAACGATGCTTCCGCCTCGGCGGCGTACAAGGATGCTTTCGACGCTCCTGTCAGCCCTAACTTCTCATCGCGAGAGATGTCCCGAACAGTCAGCACAATCGAGGACCCTTTCACCAATTCTACGCCCCAACTCCCGTCTGTGCCAATTCCCCGGGCTGTCAGTGGCACGATGGCAAGTCCTCGCATCAACTCTGCCGCTGAGGAAGCTCACCGAAACAATCTGCTGCAAACCTTTGGCAGCTCTAGCGCCCCTCGAACGTCCATGTTCAGCCAATGGGGCCAGAACTCGAACCATATAGCCAAAGACACAGTCCCGCCGTTCTATAGCCGTCCCCGCCCCCAGGTTATGAACGGATACCCTACATCCTCTGCTGCGTCTGGTTTCTCCCACCCGAGTAGCCTGTATCAAGGCACGCCGGCTAACGGTGCCGCGTTTGGCATGCCAACTGGAGGCTACATGGATATGAACCGCTATGACCGCGGACGACCCCAGGACTCTGCACCAGTCTCGTCAAACCGGCGCTTTCAGATGGACGAGACGACATCTAGCTACGATGCCGCCATCCTGCAGGCCGCTTTCTATGGCAATAAGTAGGAGCTGAAGGTGTTTTTGCGAACAAATTTCTCTCCTTAAAACTGGAATTTGGGGACGCCCAAAAATTGCTCAGTCTGTCGTCGGCTGCTACGCTCTCGAAACATTCCGTTCCTGGCTAGGCCACTCGGGATTGAACACGATTGATCATCGACAACAAGTTATACAGCATCTGCACATGTCCCAGCATGTAGCACAATCTTTTGGAGTCGGTCTGCAGCTATTCAAGATGTCGATAGTGCGATTGATCAGCTTGCAGATGCTGTATATATATACTGATATGCCCAGCCTGCTCCTTGTCGGTACACCAGGTCTTTTTTTTGCGAAATCTGGCTCAACTCACTGCGACGCAACCTGGTTCAAGCTTAATAGGTGTACATCATGTGTGCTGGTCTAGACGCCGTTCATCGGTGCAAAGTCTTGGGTTCTCAAGCAAGAAAGTCATTCATTTTATATTCACTCAGATAATATGCTTGCCAAATACTCGATATCGTGGAGGATACCATGCTGCTTAATGCGCTTGGGAGCCCTCAATTGGGGTATTTTCTCCCTTTGGATGCAAACGCCGTTGTTGAAACCGTTTCCCTTTTCCCTAGCAACGCCGAACCACATTCAATCCCTCAAGAAGGATGTGCAAGATGAGTTGTTTACGGGTTTAAGCACCCTGGTAGGTCTGCTTGGGGAAGGGGTATCTGCAGGAGAGTTAGTCAAGAACTGTAATGATGGTTGCTGGGATTGGTGCCCTTGTCAAGGAGCTATGCTAGTGATAGGAAGAATAGGTAGAGGAATGAAGCGATAACGTTTGGAAATGCAATGTAGCAGTGATAACCATGTTCGTGGGTGAACTTACGAAGGTCCAAGCTCCTGGATGCTCAAACGAGCGAGCCACTGGCCCATGTCAATGCTGGTCTCAAGAGACTTGCCCTCAAGAATACCAGCCAAGAGACCACCAGCGAAGGCATCACCGGCACCGTTGGTGTCGTTGATTTGCTCCTTGTTAATGGCGTGGACGGGGAACTCCTTGATAGTATCCTCGCCCTGGATGGCAACCAGGGTAGGGTCGGTGCCCTGAGTAACGATAGCAATTCGCTTCCTCTGGTTGTTCTCCTTGGGAAGGTTGGCAAGGTGCTTGGCAACATCCTTAGGCTCCTTGCTGGGGAGATCGTGGGACTCGGCATAGGCGGCGGCCTCGGTCTCGTTACCAATGATGTAGTCCCAGTAGGGGGCGCTGGCATCGACAACCTCCTTGAAGAACTGGGGAATGAAGGGTGCGGAGAGCGAGAGAACAAAAGGCTTGTTGTTCTTAGCAGCCTGCTTGGCAAGCTCCATGATGGCAGGAGGGCAGACTAATATGGAGTCAGCATGATGTTATCAACGAGATCTGGGTCTTGGAGCTTCTCTTACCAGTGAAGTGGAAACCACCAACGTAGTAGACCTCGGCGTTCTCAACGAGCTTCCAGATCTCGGGCTTCTTCAGGTGGTCAAGATCGTAGTGGTTGGCAGCACCGAGATCAGTGCACAGGCTTCGGTTGTGGCCGGTGATGATGGCACCGCAGCGGCCAGTCTTCTCCTTGGGGTCGACGCGGTACTCGACACGGAGGCCAGCAGCCTTGACAGCATCGTGGAGGATAGCAGAGTACTTATCGTCACCAGCACCACCAACGTAGACGACGCTGTTGGGAGGGAGGATGTACTGGGCACCTCGGGCACTGTTCTGGGCAGCACCACCAGCAATGAGCTTGGCGTCGTAGTTGTTCAGGAGGTCTTCGTAAAGAGGGATGTGCTTCTCCTCAGCGAGGATAGCATCATTGGGCTTGAGGCCATACTTGTCAAGAAGAGCCTGGTCACCCTGGGCCTGGATGTCTGCATAGGACAAAGAGGTAAATTATCAGCAATCGTTCAAGACGGAGCAGCTAGTGTAAGCGGGTAATATAATCAGTTCCGGATGAGGGGCATTGAGAACTATACAGCAGTTACTCAAGACTTGTTTAATAGACTTACCGAGGAGAGGGTTCTCTAGACAGAAGAGGGAAAATTCCTTAACGGGAGCCATTGTGTTTAATTGTCTTGCGAAAGAAACAAGATAAATTGGTGAGGTAGTAGATGTAGAAGATGGGGATGTAGCTCTGGAGGGGAAGAGTTTGAGACGAATGGAGGGGTCAACCTTCTTGGTGGGGTTCAGACGTGGGGCCTGCGTTTTCGGCAACCGAGTGGGAGCGATGCTGGAGAAGCTGCGAGTCCACGTGCAGCTGGTGACAAGGCGGGAAGGAAGTCTGAGAGAAGAGGTCGGTCTTGCCAGCATTGTGACTTCGTCGATGATAGGAGAACAATTGATAAGTATAGCCTTGGAGGTTGGGACACTAGTAGTCAATAGGAAATCGTTCAACTTCGAATTTGTTTAGTCAAAGTTGCGAGTTCCTGATCGAAGATCAATGCTCTTAATATTGATTCAATTGCCATCATACGATCAAAACTGGTTACCTCATCGCCAAACAGCATCATAATCCGGTGACCTCGATACATGGTAGCGAACCGAGACCACACACCACAACCTCACACATATCTCAATAACCTTGACAAGGGCACATGTCGTTGCGGTCACGAATTGAAGCACTTAATCACCACTTACATCGGTAACAACAATCACCACACAGCACACAGCACAATCGCTTAACAAGGACATTATTTTAACCAAGCATGCTTCTCTCATGGAAGCCTTTTTTCGGTATTCCTGGTATCTCACTTGTTCGCTCACATCTTTCACAGAGAAACGGCCTTCAGATTTTTTTGCGCCAAATGCCATAGTACTTGCCCTCGGAGCTACCAGCCATCTGCTCTCGGCAGTACTTTCAATAGATGCAAGCAAGCCAGTATAACACCATCCCAATGAGACCATGAAACCAGCCGCCACTTTACTCCTTTGTCTTCTGGGTACCACGGAGAAGACCCGTCCTTCGGGCGGCAATAAGACCGGCCTTTTGACCCTGGGCAGCGTATCGGGAGATGGTAGAAGCCTTACCAATATGTTGGTGGTTACCCTGTCGATTGTCAGCTCTTCTGTTTCAATAGCACTCATTCGGAGAATACATACACCACCGTGGGGATGGTCGACGGGGTTCATGGCAACACCACGAGTCTTGGGCCAGCTGTTGCGCTTGACAGCGAACTTGTGCTTGGCACGAGAAGCCTCTGTAAAGAATGTCAGTAATCCAATCTCTCATCAACGTGACTCTCTAGAAGAACATACTCAGGAGAGGCTTGTCAGTTCGGCCACCGCCAGCGACGATACCGATCATTCCTCGGGAGCCGGAGTGGACAACCTTCTTGGCACCGGAGGGGAGCTTGATGCGGGTCTTGCCCTCATCAGGGTTGTGGCCGACAATGGTGATGTAGTTGCCGGAGGTGCGGCCCAGAGTGCCACGGTCACCAATCTTCTCCTCGACGTTGGAGACGACGGTACCCTCGGGCATCTCACCGAGGGGAAGGACGTTGCCGACGGTCAGGGCAGCCTTCTTTCCGGCGTAGATGAACTGGCCAGTGTACATGCCCTCGTTGGCGATGAAGGTCTCGGTAACCTGCTTGAATCGGTAGGGGTGACGGAAGACGACCTTGGCGAGAGGGGCACCACGACCTGTGCAGCAATCATCGTTAGTTGTCGTTCCTCCATGATACACATTTATGATTTCCGTCAAAAATTCTCGGGAAGCTCATCGGGGAACTTGCCAGCATCGTGGACGATCTCGCGGACTACACCTCGGAGGTAGCCATGGCGCTCGGCGAAGTCGAGGTTTCTGAACTTGGCGGGAGCCTTGTTCAGGCGCGTGTTGGCCGCTTTCCTAGGCGTCAGTATTCTAATGTTTCGATATCGTCGGGGAGGCTCGTTCGTTACTGACTGAAAATAGATCCACGACCCTTACGCTGGTTGCGAATAACTCTACCCATGGCGGCTCTTCTTCACGGTGTGAAAAGGAAAAGGGTAGTCTGTGAAGCTGTGGGTTAGTATAAAGGATCGTGGTCGAAGAGGAAGGGGAGGGGAAATATTTACCTGGCTTGGGCCGCTTGGTGTTTTGTCAGAGACGGGCGCTGCGAGATAATTTTTGCGAAGTAGCAAAGTGGTGGGCGCCATTTTGGAGATCACGTGCAGGTGGTAGGGCTCGCCTGCCTGGTTGTTTCTAATGTGGGGCTTCCAGAAAGGACCTAACCTGGAAGGGCCCAGGGTAGCAAAGTGACTGAACCACTTGCCCGGCCAGTTCATCCCCAGAGATTGTCCGGCGTTCGGAATTTATTGGCGCGACGCGTGCTGAGCCAATGCGCCTTCTGACATCTCTCAAGCTGAGGTCATCACCAAAACGACAGCACAACATCTTGACTTGTGAAATGCAACCCGATTAACCTGCCTGCTCTATTTCAACGGCTTATCAATGGGTAATAATTCATTTCATCAAATGGCATCGTCTTGTTACTATTCTTGATGCTATTTTCAATTTCTTAGTCTGGTATCAATACTGCGCGGATTGTTTTGCTTTGTTCAAATATACGTGTGCATTACCGTGTTGGGTTGCGACACGATTCAGCGGGTCAAAATGCGTTGATGTTGAGAGGAATCGAGATCGGCCAAGTGGTTGATCCATGATGAACCAAAAAGGGGAACTGGGATGTTCATGGCGGAATACTTCTTTGCATGGGCTTGCTCATTGTGCTACGACTCTGAGCTTCACAACAACATTTGGGATATGTCTCCAGTGGGACATGTTCTTGGCCTACTATCACGGATACTCTGTCGTCTTTTGAGACAACCTTGGAGCGTGGCGAGAAATCTGCACTACTGAAGGCTATAAGGCGGTGAGAGAACTCTCGTGTCCGCCTTCCAGCTCTGTGCGAGACTCACGCTCGGGCGGACTACCGAGTTCATTGTTCGGACTGAGGTATGATGACAATGACGACCAGAAGAGTTTTTGGTGATGCGCAACCGAGGGTGGTTGTTAGGGGCACATAATCTTGGGGGCTGACTGGGTGCCGAGGATCGCCCAGGATGCTTCAAGATCACCCATGCGAACTTGCCGCCATGACTAGGTGCGCAGAGAGACGAAGGTGCTTGAGCCTGCCTTAGCCCAATAGGCACAATCCTGCGCAGATCAAAGAGTCAAACATAACGGAAGAAGGTTGTGGGTATGGCACACGATGAAAGGCAATGCTGGCCGGAAGAACTTCATCATGGAGATGGGACGGAGAAATTGGTAGATTCGGATTTAGATTGCTTCATGAATGTGGGAGATGACAGACAAGGCGTTTGCAGGCCGAGGTGCTAGTCAAGATGCAGGGAGCTCTTGGGCTTCTAGACAACAAAGCCCTGATTGTCGCATTGTTATTCAATGTCTGTTTGAATACCTATATAGTTAATTGATATTCGCCTAGCCTATCAGAACTCTCAAGCCTAATCTGCGGCTCTTCACATGGAGGCTAGTGGATGCTTGTTCCGCGTGAAAGCCCAAGTTATGTCGTCGTTCCTCCTACTTCTTCCCCCCACACTCATCTCCATCTCAACCTCACATCAACAAAACACCAACAAACCGCCCGCAAAATGTCGGCCGAAGACGACTCGTCCGATCTCTCGTCTTTGTCTTCGTTGTCGCCTGCGCCTTCAGATATCGAGTTGGATGAACCAGTCGAGGTGGAGCAGCCTGTTGCCAGACCCAAGAAGGGCATCCAGAAATACTTCTCCAAGGCTGCAGAGAAACCGCCCAAGGAAGCTTCGCCGCCGCCTCGCAAACGATCACCCTCACCACCTCACGAATATGTTTTGGCAGATAACCCAGACATTGCAGTATGTATTCTTTTCTTTATTTCATATTTCTCTTTTCAAATTTTAGCTGGCAATCCTCTGGCGCGTGTTGCTGCCTTTGCGACGCGCTCTCGTCGCGTATTGGACGTCATGGACAAGAGTTAACAATTATAGTTTATTGTAATGTTCAGAAGCCGCTTCAACGACGCATTTCCGAAATCACTTGCCCACTTTGGTCCCCAAGAACTCGAGCGCGATGTTGTCGAACCTATTCCCGGCGATCGAGTCGAACACTTTCTTTGCGCGTTGCTAGGGTTACTATTGAATCGCAAGCAAGATGTCAAGTACGGCACGACTTTATTAACAAAAAGGCAACATGCTAACAAATATTTTACTAGGCCTGGTCATTATGGTCGCGCTTTGGAGGACGCCATAAGTTCTCACAAGAATCAATGGGCTTCCGCTTGGGAGGAGAAGAATCCCTTGTCTGGAGGCGCAACCTTCACTTCCATGAATCCTACACAAAGAGTGCGTTGGGACGAGCTCAGTTTTCTGCGCACATCACAAGCTAACGTTACTATAGCTTACCCTGCTACGATACCTCATTCTATGGTCGCTTTCATCCTCTGAAACCGTCAAAGGACTTATCAACCAGTCTTACAAGCAGAACCGCCACGAAGACGACACAAACCAGCCCAGATCGGTGCAACCTTGGGGATCAGATGGCGATAAGCGCCGTTATTTTCTGATTGAAGGACAAGACGATACGGCCTTCCGTGTCTATCGAGAAAGCAATCCTGCTGGGGCGAACCGAACGTGGTGGAGTGTGGCCGGTACAATCGACGAGCTCAAGACTCTTGCTGAGAAACTCGAGGTTAAGGATGGCGGACCGAAGGCTACAAAGTTGGCTCAGAAGATGTTTACTGCTGTCCCTCGATTTGAAGCTGGCGAGGAGGTTAGTTTCTCACTTGCACCCTATGCTCCGACTGTCAATATGGTTTCGCACACAGTACTCTTGCATCGTACTGACACATCTACCAGAAACGCAAGCGCCGCGACTACCGTCAAATGCGTAAGGAACAGTTCAAGCGACCTGAGCCTGGATTTTCGCTTTATGAGGGTCGCACTCGGGGTAAGAAGATGAAGTATACGTATTCGGATGACGAGGATATCTTCACCACCGATTCGACAACTCGACGATCTACTCGCAATACTGGTACTCATACTCCGGCCGAGACTGGCCCAGTCACCACTGCCAGCGGCCGGCAAATTAAAGCACCAACACGACTGAACCCTACGACTGGAAGCAGTGCCCCTGGTAGTGTACAGGGAGATGCGTCCGAGGTCGAGAAGGAGAGTTCCGTAGGCCCAACAGGACGACCTCGACGATCGGCAGCAGTGAACCACGGCACAAGCGGTTGGGCCGAAAACAAACCCTCGCGACGTAACGCCTCAGATGATTCCGACGAAGAGAGCGAGGCCGAGTTTGGGGATGATGAGGAAGATGTCGATGAGCATGTGCCTGAAGAGTCAGAGGAAGAAGACGAATTCGACGAAGACGAAGCCATGGCTGATGATGACCTTGAGGAGTCAAACCGAAGTCTGGTCGTGAAGCTCTCAGTCACACCACCAAAACTGCGAACCGTACTAGGGCCTAATTCACAAGCTGGAAACAAATTACCAACACCGAGCTCTGATAAGGGAGAAGAGGAGCCCCAGCCTTCAGAGTCGCCTGTCGTCGAGATGGAGGATGCGCCGGCAGCTACCCCCAGCAAAGGATCTCAGGCCGCAGCCAGGCAATCTCCTGTTCCAGATACTAACCTCCCCGAATCTCAAAATGCAACTCCAGGAGCTATTCGTGCGACCTCTCTGGCTTTTAGAGGGAGCCCAGAGAAGACGCACGCACAGCCGGCTCCCCGGCCACTTGGTGTTGGCACAAACCACCAGTAGGGAGTGGTGACGTAATCAACTTGTTTTTTGTTGGAGTTTTGGAACAAAGGATTTATATGGCATAGAGTCGGCTGAGCTAATGGCTGGCATCATGGCGGAATAGAACTGCGGCACTAAAAAGAAACAAGGTATTGGCAACTGATCATTTTTGGTGCTTATGGATCATCGGACAGAGGAATAGTTTAACAATACCCGACAGAACAACGCGTTTTGTGGCATTTGGCGGCCTGGTATGGGGTTATGGCGAGTGAGAGCGAATGATAGTTCTTATATCAATGATAAACTATATGCATGACCTACTTCGCTGCTTGTTTTTTCTGATGCCGTCCCCTATTTCCAAGGTGATGTGCTCGATACGAGCACCTACGTGGTCAAGGGCTTAGTGGTTTGAATGATAGATACAGGTTGCAGGGGTATTAAAGGGCTAACGCGATACCGCTTCTATGAGGTGTGGTGATACAGCCATAAGCCAAAAAGAGCCAGTCTTATCCATTCAGTGTCAACAATAACCTTTGAAAACCTCTGATTCATCGAGAGCTCCAGAGAATTTGCCCTTCATTACCCCTGCGACCTGTAGAACCCATGACCTTTGATTGCCAACTTGAGGCTATAGGATCACCCTGAGTTATCCTCGATCCTCGTCAAAGGCTGCATATTCAATATGCTATTCGCTAAGCTCGACGGAGGCTAATAGTCCCACTTCCAGGCCAAGCGCTTTTGATTGCTAGAGTAGTGGACATCAAAGGTGTGGATATTGCATAGCGTTACTCATCCACTTCTTCTAGTTCAAGGATTAATATATGACAAGGACCTTTGCGTCCTGGTTATTATGTACAGTCTATTCCTCTTCCAACCCATCTTCTTTAAGCCCTCTTGTGGTGAGTGGGTATATTCCCTGTCACGCTCATATTAGCTATAGCTGCCTAACCGGTGTATTGACTGAAAACTTACAGTTGTTGACTCCCCACCACCAGCGTCGCACTCGCGCACCTAATGTGTTTCCGTGAAGTCGAGCATTTCTGTTCCAGTGTTGCCAGCCGCAGAGGAACAGGTTATACACTAAACCCTGAGTCAAGGGCATCAAGACCTGTGACTTGTGTTAGCGAACCAGCTCAATACGCACTGCTTCCCCCTATTCTTATATATATATATGTACCTGATCTCTTGCTGTTATGAGTGCAACCTTCCACCATGTGTCCGCTTTGGAGATGCTCCGAAGATAACTCTGTTCGAAGCGCAGGTCTGGTAGAGGGGGGAGGTTGGAGTGTCTAGGAGCGGGCCGAAGGACGCTGTAGGGAATATCCTCCTCATCTTCATCAGATTCATCAATCCCATCGTCGTGCTCGGGCTTGACGTGCTCGAGCGTTACCCGTTCTCTCCTCTCAGCGGCTGTGGGCGGGTTGATGTCAAGCTTCGGGTCGGGATGGCGCTCGATGCTTGCAGCCTGGAGAGTGGCTGCGAGCTCGGTAGGTGCTGATTCCATACTTCTCGATGGCCGGGTTTCCGGATAGAGTTAGATGTTGTATGAATTTGGTGTTTCTTAGAGGCGTCTTCGAATCGTTGAGGTCGCTTTCTGCTTGGCGGATAGTGATTGACGTCGCAGGGCCGAGCTGCGGAAGGTTACTGCCGGGCGGTAAGCTAGAGCGTGGGGATGATTTCGAGAGTCTGATTGGTTCGAGCTGAGCGAAGCTCAACCAAAGTGAACCCGCTCAGCTACAGGGATAGTATCTATCAGCATAGTTCATGATATCAGGTGTATACATGTTCTTTCTTCTTTACTTGTCTAGGCTTATTCTTTTTCTTTCGGCTGTCGAGGGAGACTACGTGAGACTAACCCTTTTGATTTTGGTCTATGCCATATATTTATCGCTCCCAGCGTTCATCCATCGACATGAATAGTGCTCAAGAATCGAGTTCAGAATGTTCACCAATTCATTTTATACAACACTTCCAAGTTGCCGTTTTTCGTTTATCACTACCGGGGTTGTGTTAAGCCGTGAACAAATGGATTAAAAAGACGGCGCTAAAAAGCCAGGACTCATCGTAGCCGAGTATCAACCCCGAATCGAATCAGTAAAGTATTCCTGCAAAACCTAAGAGAGCTTACTACTAGGGCAGTCAAGGAGAACCTCGAACTAGGAATTTTAGTTCGTAGGTAAGTATTGGATGGCAAGTCTTGCAAAAGCTAGCAAATAGTATAGTATAAGTGTTTAATGCTATAACAAGAACATATCTCAAGTTTAGCATTAATATTCGCTTCTCCTCGCAGATAAAGTCGGTTCGGATTCGCTCCGTCCGTACATTCTTGGGATCTAGGGCTGAATCACCTCTCCCGACATGCATAGACATACCGTGTCTTCGGCGTCACTGTAGCGATCCATTACATATTTGCCTAGAAGCAGTAGAAAATGTGTCAAGCTAGGTAGTCAAAGTGGGACAATCAGTCTATGCATTGTATCACTCGATGCTAGTTTTTCCAGACAAGGTCTCCAATCTTTATAGGTCTCTACGTCAATTCTTATAAATTAGGTTCGTATTCCATGACCTTGCGGCTGTTGACATCCCTATCAGGGAGCGGGGGCTTTCTGGATACTGGGGCTAATAAGCTTAAAACAGCCCTACAAGATCATAAATCCGACGTACACAGCAACAAAACAGTATCTCCCTGAAGATATGAGGCTGGTGCGATCGAAACAAAGTTTGCCAGATAGAAACCAATTCAAACAGTAATAATACCACAGTCCTTCAACAATTACCGTAAGCCCAAGACCATTAGTTCCTCTCTAAGTTACAGATAGCATTTCAACCTGAGCCAATTGAGAGTACGGATCGATCAAAGTGATTCCTTGGCATATGCTGCACTGCGACACACTCGTTGTTAACCATTAGCAGTGGCTGGTCAGCATACGTACAAGCAGACAAGGTATAAAACAAGGATAGGGCTGAAGGTTGCTAAAAGAGATGATCGGCATTGGGCCCCGTCATAACCCGCCAGGACCCCCTTCTTTTATCAATGTGGTTTCGCTTGTGACAATTGGAAACACTCTCTCGTCGCTTCAATGACAATTCGACTTGATGATGAGTTTCTGCAATGGCGGGATTCAGTGCAGCGCACCCGCTGCTAACGTGGTCGACCCTGACATGCAGGGCATTGGAGTAAGGCCTTTTACTGCAGCGACATCAATTTCAAAACTCACATACTCGCTATAGGTCATCTTGTCCTTCGTGATCACGGCTGGTATTTCGGTGCTTGTTGCCATCATGGCCGTTGTAAAGCGTGGCATCCCCAAGCAGCAATACTTGCGCGTCGATGAGAAAGTCCTTTATTGGATCGGAGTTAGAAAGCCAGCTACGGATTCGCCTAGTAATCTTGGTTACCAGTCACTTCTTCTCGCCCTGAGCGACCAGATGTTGGCTGTCGGCCTATGCTATCTCATCGCTATGTATGCCCAGGTTTGCAAAGTGTCGCTCTATTCTTTCTTCGTCGGGGCTCAGTTGGGTTACCTGTCATCGAGTGTTCATTTATGCACGCTTCTGGTCTTGAAGTCCTATTTTAGAAAACACCCTCGGCAAGCCCTATTGCGTGGCGGGTTGATGATGCTGTTTGTAGGGCTTCTTATGGCGACTCTGGTCCTTGAGTTCATTACACTGTCCGAACCACGCAATCGTCTGTTTCTGTGCGGTCTTCACTATCCAATGGTGCGTCGTCTTGGTTCTATGGGGGCAAGGTGCTTCGCAATATCTGTATTGCTCGCTTTTGTCTATTGGAACGCATTCCGATCAATCAAGTTGGACGGCTCACTCAGATACGAGCTCGATGGGGATACGTCCAAGAACACGGTCTTGAGATGGATATTTTCGAGGGGCAGCAAAAAGGCAGATTTTGAGAGTTACAGGGAGAAAAAGGAGGAGGAGAAGCGGCGCCAAAAACGGAAGAATGCTACGATATTAGAACGACGCCAACCTGGATTTTGGAAAGTTTTCGGCATTGTGATGCCACTCATCTTGGCCGAGCTAGTAGGTTCAGTGCTGTTTGAGCTTTTGGTCGCGATATTCTCGTTTTCAATTGCCCTTTACACGTTGGTTATCGGTATCTTTCATCAGGGCGTCGAAACCAAATCTCTGTTCACTGCGAGTTTCGGTCAAATCATGCCAATGCTTCTTCTCCTGGTTATTGCTCTGACTGCGGTCGAGGTTGGCAGTGAGTATACCTCATAAACTTCGTGGTTGAGATAACTGACAAAAATGACTTGATAGCCATAAAAAACTTTAGAAGAATCGAGATCGAGGTCGAGATGAAGAAACATCCCGTTTCATTACCCAATGCCACAAGAGGGTTTCCGACATTGGACGGTTATGCTACAACGTCCAGCCGCGTATCGTCCTTTCGATTACAGAACAGTTTGACGGGCATTGAAGAAGACAAGATATTAAAGGATCCTCCGAACACTCATCAGAACTCAGTCATGTCCACAGTTGCTGCATCTCACAGCCAGCCAGACCTCTCAGGCAATGCTGGTTTCGGCACAAGAGTCGATTCAATGACGAGGTGGATGGCACCGCGGAGAACAAATACGCTGGAACTGGAGGAGGGGCAAAAGGTAAGCTCTCTTATATAATAAGTTACCTTCTTATTTTTCTGGTCCAGGGGCATTTTGCTGACACTGCTTATACTAGTCCTTGTTTCACTCTCCGGAATCAACAGTGGATAACCTTGACATTGCCCTTACCCACGCCAAAGGAGTGACGTACACTGCTATGTGCATTGTACTCTTTCTTTTAGCCGGTTTCTTTGTGCTGTGCTTCCTTCTATATCAGTTCGTGGTGCCAGCTGTAACAGGGATAGTTCTCTTGTCCTTTGCCCTTGACCTTGCTCGAGGTATATGGGGGGTTGAGAAAGAAAGAACTGAACGGATTGAAAGGGAAAGGCATATATGAGTTTCTATTTTTTTTCTTTTTTCTTTTTTTCATTCAATTTTATTGATTGCAAAGATGACTTCCTGTGATGTTATAGCATCTTGTGATATTTGGCGTTCGACATGATGCCTCGTATTGTGTTGGAAAGAAACGTTGGGATAGTCCTCTAGGGCAGCCCTGGTCTTGACATATAAGTATGCCACATTAAAATATAATAGAATATCATAGATACTCGCATAAGTATTTTGTAGTAGCTTGTTCTATCTTACAAAGGTAGTCCATCGTTATCACAATAAGTGACTAGCATGGTTTCCTTAAAATGCACTCTGCTGAGGTAATCTTGGCCAAGATGAACATAAATAGAGGCTATATCTATTCAAAGTTCAATTTCCGACCTATCAGACTGTCTTTTTCTGCCCAGAGTATAATCTATAGGCAACTTGAGTCATTAGAAGAGTCATGAGCTCCTCGTTATACCAGCGTTTTCCATCTTTGAGTCTGAGGCATAGGCAGCGGCTGTCCCATGATTCAGAAGGCGATGGCCCGGCCACCATCAGCATTGATTAGGGACCCACTCGGGTACCAATGAATTCTTGTCAGGTACCTCAGATTCTAAAGCCAATCAAGCAAAATCAAGGTTACGTAGCCAAACTGTGAAGTGCAGTGCGCACTAACACCTAAACAAAGTGGGCTGTGTGCTGCGGGTGCCTAGGTCATCGCCCGTTGCACGAGAAAAAATCTGGCACTAACATCCAACATTTGGGATCTTCAGGCTCCAGAGTCCAGAGTTAATAGCCAACGACTCCCCGACTCACGAGAGAAGGAAGCCAGAAAGAAAATCACTCTCAGAGAAGGTCCTCGATTCTACCGCCAAGATGAGTGACGCTCAGGCGAACGAGGCCGAGAAGAACGTGAGTCTTTTCATTTATTCCATTGCCCCTCTTCTTCTCGTGGTGTCGCCTGCGTTGCCCCGCGATCGAGAAATTAACGACTCTCCCACTCGATCCCAAGCACGACGACGATGATGGCTAACAATGCCCGCAATAGATTGAGATCTGGAAGGTCAAGAAGCTGATCAAACGCCTCGAAGCCGCCAGAGGAAATGGAACCTCCATGATTTCCCTCATTATTCGTGAGCGATTCCCATCCGCCTGCTCTCGAAACCGCGCACTAACTGGCGTGTCTTTTTAGCTCCCAAGGATCAGGTCTCTCGAGCGGCCAAGATGTTGGCTGAAGAATACGTACGGCTCCATGATACTTTGAAATCTCTGCTATGACGACACTAACAACTTTCAGGGTACCGCCTCCAACATCAAGTCTCGCGTCAACCGACAGTCCGTCCTGTCCGCCATTACCTCGACCCAGCAGCGTCTCAAGCTGTACAACAAGGTCCCCCCCAACGGTCTGGTCGTCTACTGTGGTGAAATCTTGACCCAAGAAGGCAAGGAGCGAAAGGTCAATATCGATTTCGAGCCCTTCAAGCCCATCAACACCTCTCTCTACCTGTGCGACAACAAGTTCCACACCGAGGCTCTTGCCGAGCTGCTCGAGTCCGATCAGAAGTTCGGTTTCATTATCATGGATGGTAACGGTGCCCTCTTCGGAACTCTGAGCGGCAACACTCGTGAGGTTGTTCACAAGTTCTCGGTCGATCTTCCCAAGAAGCACGGTCGTGGTGGTCAGTCCGCCCTCCGTTTCGCCCGTCTGCGAGAGGAGAAGCGTCACAACTACGTCCGAAAGGTTGCCGAGTTGGCTGTCCAGAACTTCATCACTGCCGACAAGGTCAACGTTGCTGGTATCATCCTTGCTGGTTCCGCCGATTTCAAGAACGACCTTAACGCCTCCGACATGTTTGACAACCGTCTGCAGACCAAGGTTATCAAGGTTGTTGATGTCTCCTACGGTGGTGAAAACGGTTTCAACCAGGCTATCGAGCTGTCTTCCGAGACCCTTGGTAACGTCAAGTTCATCCAGGAGAAGAAGCTCATTGGAAAGTACTTCGAGGAGATTAGCCAGGATACCGGCAAGGTTTGTTACGGCATTGACGACACCCTCAAGGCTCTTGAACTCGGTGCTGTTGAGACTCTGATTGTCTTTGAGAACCTCGAGATCACCCGCTGGGTTCTCAAGGACAGCAACGGCAGCGAGATTATCCTCCACACCACCAAGCAGCAGGAGCAGAGCAACCGAGACAAGTTCCTCGATAAGGAGACTGGTCAGGAGATGGATATCGTCTCTCAGGACTCCTTCCTTGAATGGATTGCGGAGCACTACAAGGACTTTGGTACCACACTTGAGTTTGTGTCTGACCGATCCACTGAGGGCAACCAGTTCGTCAAGGGTTTCGGTGGTATCGGCGGACTTCTCCGCTACAAGGTCAACTTTGAGCAGCTTGCTGATCTGAGTGACGACGATGAGTACTACGACGGTGAGTCGACGTGAATTTTGGACGAATTTGATGGCAATTCTAACTCGTAACCAGATTGACCAGCGGATCCCCTCGTGACCAGCGAGGGATCGACTCAAGTTCATCCGTCCACGTACAACAACAGTGCCATGCGCCCCGAGGCGCAGAGGTCGACCGATGCCGCGCCGATGTCAATCGCCCAACCGCCCTTGATGGAGAGGGATAGTCTCGCGCCTCTCCATTCTTCCCGCCAGGCATCGCGACCCAGTCCGCTTCGCACAATGATGACGGCTTGAGTTATGATCGACGGGAATAGAGGTACACCAAACCCTCCAATTCTTGCACCTCAAAAAACCAAAAAGTCAGGTCTAACGGCTGGTAGGCCCAACCATTAAAATTGAAGGATTGCGGTGGCACGGCGACTAGAGGATCGTGAGGGCCAGCATGGGCAACGCCCGGCCTGAAGATGCGTTGTTATTTGAGTAGATTTGGTGTGAGTTGGCTGCAAGGCTTCTCCTCCCTTGAGGGTATATATAGTCATGAGCAGGCACGACACGTCGAGTCCACGAAATACTAGTCGTTTGCATGGTATTGTGAGATGTTGAATGTGATTGAAGCTGTGACAATAGTCGATGTAGACAGCAGTTGCCCGTGATTTTGCGTGCCCGTAGCTCTAGGAAGTGGCCTTTTCCATTTTGGAATTTCGTTCCACATCTCAAGGGACCTTGGATACCTCAATTCCCCTTACTAACCGAGACTTACTAGTATTTTATTGTGCATCGTATCGAGAACGCGTATTCAAATGCTTGCTAACTACCCATTTCCGGTGTTTCTAGGCTAGGCAGTGTGGGGATCCGCGGAAGAGAGTTGGCATGGGTGTGCTACGTCAACACAAGCTTAACTAAAAGGTACCTGAGGTAATGGATGATGGCCTATCAACGACGACATCTTGTCACCATCATTCCATTTCATTTTCTCACCGTCATATAATTTCCTGTGCCATAAAGACTGCAGCTCAGTGTCAACTGAAGCTGTTTGTCCGGCACTCAGCATAACTTACCTAACTTAACTATTTTTATAATGCCTGAACCCCCCGACTCTCCGCCAACTGCTTCCCAGCAGGCTGGCCGCGCCATCCCCGTCGGTCTCAACGAAGCAGCGCTCGACTCTCCGACATTTCGTGTAACCGCTGCCAACTTTGGCGATCAAGTCGATGCTATCGAGAAATGGCTCAACGGATATGCCCAGTCGACCTCGAAACTCCTGCACGATGTCCTTGCCCTCGAAGAGACGATCAATACCTACCTCGTGAAGACGATGCCCTCAGCGGCTGACGGCGTTGTCGACAATGATTATACGTTTTTGGCTCTCAAGAGAGTGGGCGACGGCTGGCGCGAGTATTGGATACAGATGATAAGCACAATGAAGAAGATGGATGGTCTAGTTGTCGACCCGATCCGGCAGTTCATTGTTGGCGATCTCAGGAATTTCAAGGAGTGCAGGAGGGCTATGGAACAGGCACAGCGAACGTTTGACTCGACACTCGCTCGATACGTCAGTCAGTCAAAGACAAAGGAGCCGTCAGCACTACGCGAAGATGCCTTTGCTGTTTTCGAGACCCGAAAAGCATACCTCAAAGCGTCGATGGACTACTGCCAGCTCGCACCACAGCTGCGCTTCAGTATGGACAAGCTGCTGGTCAAGATCTGCAGTGAGCGTTGGAACCAGATGAGGCGTGCCAAAGAAGCTGCAGGTGACACCACTCGCTGGAATCAAGAGATGGAACGCATCCAGGGTTGGTCAAACGAAATGGGGGCGTCTGAGATGGTCTTCAGACGTGAGTTGCAATCTGCCAGACGAGATCTTGGTGAGTCTGCGCTCGTTGGGTTTAAGCCATCCCGCGAGCTTGAGGACTACAGCACCTCAACTGTCCCCTTCCTTGGTACTCGTGGCCCCATCACCGTCCGTCTCGAGGAGGGTGCTGCTGTTGTTTCAGAGAAGCAAGGTTGGCTGTTCCTCCGGGTTCTCTCTGGCAAGCCAGCAAGACACACTTGGATCAGGAGATGGTACTACTGTCGCGATGGAATCTTTGGCTGGTTAATTCCTGGACCATTGGGAGTTCTCCAGGGTGATGAGATCGGAGTTCTGCTTTGCAACGCAAAGCCAGCCGTGGCTGAAGACAGACGCTTCTGTTTCGAGGTTAAAACAAAGAGCCAGACTATCCTTCTTCAAGCTGAGACGCAGGGCGAGCTTACGGAGTGGTTGGAGGTCTTTGAGGTTACCAAGAAGCGTGCCTTCGAAACCACCATGAACAGGACCAGTGCTTCTCTTCCTGGCGCTGTTGATCCCGCATTTTCTATCTCGCCCCCCAGCATTCCCGAGTTCTCTGCCAAGGCTCTTGATGCACAGATCGGTATCTACGACGAATCTAGCCCCAGTATTGATCGAACAAATACGCTACCAGTTCCTGGTCCGGACGGCAACCTCAGTACACGACAGAGCTTTGACGTTAATGGCAGCATTTCTCGTCGTACCATCACTGCTCTGGGTCGAGATCTGGCTCGAGAAGAGGGTGAGAGTGGTCGCGAGCATGCAGCCAGAATTATCCAAAAACTCGACTTGCATCGCAAGGCCACATTTGGCAGTCAAGGCACTGAGGCTGCGCAAGGAGGTGCAGCTTCCGCTGCCGGACTGGCCAGCATGATGGCTACTAGCCATACCCTGCCGCCTGGATTCCCAGGTAGCGTAGGAAACACATCGAATTTCAGGCAAACGCCGAGCATGCTGCCGTCAGTAGACACGCAGACTGGCAGCTTAGCACCGGCAACTCTAGCCAAGCCTCCTTCAATGACTGGACTGAGTCGCATTGCGGTTCTGACGGCGGGAGATCGCCAGCCTGTAGGCAACAATAGGAAACTACCCGCTTCAGTGGTTGCGAACTACTGGGGAAGCAGTCTTTGGGGTGCCATGAATGCACCAGCTCAACCCGTTCTTCCTAGGCTCGATGAAGACGACCCTATCGGTGTTGTCGTTCCTGGAAGTGCTGTGGGTCAAGGTGTTCAACAGAAGGAGGGTGGTGAAGTATTCCCTCGAAACTATCCCGCTGAGCTGAGAGCTCAGCATGCCCAATTTCGATTACTGTTCCCTGATGCGCCCTTGGAGGAGAAGCTTGTGCTCGTCTTCCGGGCTGCATGGACTGGTTCTCCCGAGCGAGGTCCTGGCAAGCCAGACATGGCTGGCGATGGCCGTATATATGTTACTCCCGATAACATGTACTTCTATGGTCAGCAGATAGGTCTCGTTACGGCCTACAGCATCAGCCTCGATATCATCAGTGAAGTCACAGCAGCACCAGGCAAGGACTGCGACTTCATCTTCCTACACCTCAACGAAAACGCCAACGAGACAGGATACACGAGGATCACTATCAAGATCTTTTTGGAGGATCTGGGTCTACTTCACACTCGCTTGAATCTTTTGATTGATGACCTCCAAGCCGAAGAACCCATGGATGCCCAGGGTATTATCACTGCATTGATCAATCTCGAGAAGGAAGAGTATGATCGACCTAGTCCTAGCGTCGAAAGCTGGGAAGAGGTCTCAGCAAATACCCCCATGGATGATGGGACATCTCTAGGACGTCCTGTTGCTCGACGTATGGAATTCAGCCCTCAGCTGCGCCCTGCAAGATCACGCACAAGGCAGAATCACAAACTTCACATGCCTGCCCGGCCTGTCATTTATGAACCAGAAGGCATGAAGGAGATGGCCGCTGAACGACACTTTGAAATCAGTGCCAAATCTTGTTTCCATGTTTTATTCGGTGACAAGAGCTTTGTGTTTCCAAAGCTGTACTTTGAACGACGAGCCCAGCAGATCGCTCAGGGACCTTGGGTGCTGGTGGACCAGGGCAGAATGAGGCGTGACTTTCAGTTCAAGGTCGACTACAAAGATGTCCTAGGTCGGTCAAAGACGGCCGACGTCAATGACTACCAGATCATTGACGTATTCAGTGATCATGTTACGTACGTGGTGACTCATGTCAAGACGGCCTGGCATTTGCCTCACTCAACCTGGTTCAAGGTGGTGAACAAAATTGTCATCACGCATGTGGCCAAGTCTAAGTGCAAGCTGGCTATCTACACGAAAACGGATTGGTCTAAAACTCCAGCGCTGTCTAAGAATCTGATTGACCGTCAGGCAATCCACGATGCTGCGAGTGACGCTGAAGAGCTGGCCGAAGTGGCCACAGACCAAGTTCGAAAGCTTGGAATTCGAAGTCGGACAAACAGAGCAATTCAGATCTATGGTCAGATAGGGCAACAGACAGAAGTGGTAGTCTTTTCACCGGCTGCAACAGATTCGGCAAAGAAGCAGGTCATCAAGCCCAGGACGCTGACAACCATGGTATTTGAGACTATTCGCTCTTTGGGGGAGAGTGCAGTCTCGTCGCTCATCATGTGGGCTATTGCTGTGCTGCGCAACATATTCAACCTGATCACTGCTCAGTGGATCATTCTTGCGCTGCTCGCATTTAGCACACTCACCAATGTCCTTCTAACATCAAGCGAGACTTCGACGTGGTGGACCGAAAGAAGAGCGGCAGGATTTATGCACAACATCGGGGTTCGGCCCAACACGATCATGAGCAGAGCTATATACTTGGCCGATCTGGATGAGGCCTCGGGAACTAACCAAGCACTCTCCTTCCCTGAGAATAGCACATGCTTTTCTACTTTCAAGGATCTACTGGATACTACAGACATGGACATGCCATGGGAGGATGCTGGAGCTAGTCTATCTACACCCACTAGCCGTGCTACAGCGCGTCGATTACGACGAACACGGCAGCGTCTAGGATCCTACCGACATGACTTGCTGGTGGCCATGAGGGTCGTCAACAGTATTGAGCGGGAGATGCTTCAATCAGAGTGGGAGAATTGGTTGCTGGATGAGAAGTTCCTCTGCGATGAATTGGATACTATGCTTCTGGCACAAGACGACCAAAAGAGCCAGAAGAAGGGGGCAGAGTCTGGTAAGGGAGACAAGGGGGCACAGAAGGTTATGGAACCTATACCGGCGAAGCGAAGACAGGCTTTGGAGCAGTGGCGGGATAGTTACTGTGGGAGCTGTAAGCAGGACTATCGGGTTGTGATGAAGGAGCGGAAGTTATCAGTAGTGGTGTAGTAGTATGAGTCAAAGGAAGCATTGAGCGTATTAGTAGCTATACACGTACACACGAGATTCGAGAGGAGAATAGAACTCTCAGGCCTGTCCTCATCTGGCGAATTTCATCTGTCGAATCAAAGTTACCCTTGACTCAGGAGCTGTTATTATTAATTTGTAATGCCGGGAGTATTCTAGAACTAATTTAGGTAGTCTGGGCTGTGCTTCTTTTTCGTATTTACGGCGGGGAGTAGACAATCCGGGGTTGTTTGTTTCCGCGTATTCCGAATAACGTAGCGGGTCTTGGGCGCTAAATTATAGAGGTAGCGTGACACTTGGCCACTGGGGGCTAGCGCCTTTATCAAGCTCTGGGCGTGCCCTGAGGTGACGTCAATGAATCGGCAGCGACGGCAGTTGATCATGGTCCATCTCGACCGAAAATGTAAAAGGTTTCTTGGTATTCTTTCTATTTCTGGCTTGGTCATCCCCTACTAAGTTCTTGGCCGCCTCAATATCTCACCTTGTTCTTCTTCTGACGTACTTATTCTTTAATCTTCAAACCGACTCCTACTTCCTTGTTTTCAACTCTCCATTTTAATGTATTCTCTTTAGCAAAGCAGGCAGGCATCTCCTTGTTACTCTTACACACCTACAAGCAAATCACACCACGACACCACCAATACATCTTTAATACCTACACACAACCATGGGGAACCACCACGAACCCTTCGGGTCTATGGGCCCTCTTGAGTGGGAACAGGTGCCCCAAGATAATCTCAACGAGTTCCTCACCGACATCATCTCCGAAACGCAGACAGTCATAGAATCCATCCCCGCACCAGCAAAAGAGGCTTCAAACTCCGGAGGACGCACCCGATCTAAAACGGAATCGGCGGCTTCGGCTCCGGAAATCAAGCGGGCCTTGACCCTACGACAAAAAGCCGAGGCCATCAGTCAGGCCCAGGATCTGCAGAAGGAGTGGAAAGAGATCAAAGTTAACGCCAAAGAGAACCCTCTCGGAATCAAAGTCTACAAGCTGAGCGCCAAAGATGGACGCGGCGCATGGTTCGCCCGTCGGAGTGTCCACGAAGGACTATCGTTTGACGACTGGAAGAAGGGCCTTGCTGTCGAATTCTCGGAGACGATGAAGGTCCAAGGTGCACCGGGGAGTGGCAATATTCGTGGTATCGGTGCGGATAAGCGTGTTGAGGATAAGCTTATTGATGACAATGGACAATTGCAGGGTAAGTCAAATCACGAATCCTCTATCATGATATATCACCAACTAACAACCACTAGTCTTTCAACTATCTGCTCAGTTTCCTGGACCAACCGCCCCGCGAGACTTTGTTACTCTCCTCTTGACTTCCGAGACCTCCGTCAAGACTTCCGAAGGATCCCGGCCCCTCCGACAGTATATGATAGTTTCAAAACCATGCGAGCATCCGGAATGTCCTCCTCGTCAAGGCATTATTCGTGGCTACTACGAATCAGTTGAAGTTATTCGCGAAGTCCCTGTCGATAACTTTGCGGCTAAGAGGTCTTTGTCGTCGGCGGATCTAGCGGATCGAGAGGAAGCTAGAAGACCTAGCCCAAAACCTGGTAGTGAGGGCCACGGTTCAATGCCGCTTGATGAACCTCCTACAGCTATTGAGTGGCTCATGGTGACTCGTAGCGATCCCGGTGGCAGCGTCCCGCGCTTTCTTATTGAAAAGGGAACGCCGCCGGGCATCGTGGGCGATGCGGGCAAGTTCCTGAAGTGGGTGACTGCCAAAGCTATGCAAGGCTTCCCAGAGTCAAACGAGGCTGACGAGGCCAATGAGACTACCAAGGGCACTGAAGGGTTTGCCTTGAACAAAGAAAAGTCCTCAGCTGTGCCAGTCCCTACCACGAACATCGAGACTGGTAAAGTTGAGAATATCGTTGTGTCCCCGAGCCAAGAGGACCCATTCCCTGGTAGCAATGGCTTGTATGGTGTTATAGCTGGTGCCATCGGTGCTGCGAGCTCGTACATTCCTGCAAGTCTGCTGAAGACCTGGGGAACCGGCTCGGATATTGTGTCCACTGACGATAGCGTGTCTGACGCCCATGCCATTGCTGCGGAGCAACATGATGACGAGAGCGACACCTCTTCTATTCGGAGCTTTGCATCTGCTCTGGAGAGAAGTGTGACCGCCGAGAAACAGTCTCCTGATAGCATTCCTGAGTCCCAGTCGGAGACATCCCGCTCCAACCAACAATCACAAGCCGACAAGGAGCTTAAGAAGCTTGAACAGAAGAAGAAGAAACTCGACGAGAAAGTTGCCCGCCTTGAAGAGCGTCGACAGAGCAAGCTTCAGGGTGATAAGGAGAAGGATGCTGCTACACTAGCCAAGATGCGTGAGAAGCATGAAAAGGAGGTGGCAAAACAGGAGGAAAAGTATCGTCGTGAAATGCGCAAGCTCGAAGAGAAGCGCGAGCGAGACCAGCGCAAGGCCGAGGAGCGACGACGTAAAGCCGCTGAGCAAGAGGAGAAGAACAACATCTCAATCGAGCTTGAACGTGTCCGCGCTGAGCGAGATGTCGCCCGCCGCCAGATTGAGCTCCTCGAAACACAAGTAGGCGAGCTTCAGGCGCAGAACACGATGCTTGTTCGTAAGCTGGGCAAGAATGGGCTGCTGGATATCTCTAATTCTCCATCGCCTTCGATCAAGAGCATGCAAAGAGCCAACACAGAAATTTGAAATGACTTAAATGAGGGATATCAGTTTGATGAGGAAGGGAAAGGGGGACTCATAAACAACCACTATTCCTATACAGCACACGCGTAACGGCCGATTTTAATGCAAGGCGTTGGAGGCACATTTCAATCAAAGATAAATAGCATAAAATCATTACTTTTTTCTTTTCTTCTTTAACTTGGTTTTTTACTTTGTTGTCTACCTATGCGTGTGTAGATTTCTCCAGAGGTTGCAGCAAAAGGCCTGATATGTGTCCATGTCCATCCTGGAGGCTACTGCTTGACTTGTCAATGGTCTGACGAAGTTCGGCATCGGGATGATGTCTTGTCAGAGCAGCAGAAGCTCGAATAACTCGAGACAAGATTGCAAAGACCTCTGGTTGGGATCCGTATCCAAGAGGTCCGTCTTCTTGACTCACAAGTCCTTGCATGGCTTCCAAACCCGCACTCGTCCATTTTGTTAGCGACTCAAGGGCGGGATCGTTCGAATCCCATGTAAGACTCTCGTAGACAGAGACCCAGCGTTGTGTCTCTCTGACCTCGTCAACAAAGAGATTCTGCTCCTCGATGACAAAGAGTGAATCGTCAAACTTCATCGCTTCCTGTAGGTGATCCTTGACAGAAACCTCGCTGGACTCAGGGGTTGGGTATTGTGAATCGCCCTTGATGCGGCGCACAATCACCTGGCGGAACGTCGAGTTATCGCCGTAGTGCTGGGCAAGCCATGAGAGGAGACGGTTGGCGGCTTCAATGGGGACGAGAGCCTGGCCTAGAATGCTCTTGACTGCTGCGGAGCCAACGTCTCGAATATCATCGTCGTCATCATTGAGAGAGTCGTAGAGGGCGAGAAGGGCTGGTAGGTGCTCCTCCTGAGCCCGGGAGTGGTCTTGCTCGATGCTGGTGAAGAATGAGCAGAGAGATTCGGCGGCAGCTAAGCGAGTGTCAAAGTCCTTGTCGTCAAGGCCAGCATCGGCCACCATATGTCCCCAGTTCTGGTTTCCCTCCGGAGCCATGACCTGAGTCTTGCTGAGGATAGCCGTGATGCAGCCACTGATTCTGATGACTGCATTGGCAAGGGCTGGGTTAAGAGAACTAAATGGTAGGCTGTTCCAAATCTCCGAGAGTAATTCTGACGAAACAAGGTCAAGCTTTTTGCTCTTTAGCACCTGATCCAAAATGTTGGTGAGGTTCTGCAAAGCAATGACGCGGGGCTCTGCAGGACCAATCTTGAGGCAGACATCACGATACAGGTTGCAAAACTGGTTCACATCTTGCCCTGAGAGTCGAGAAGTATCCCATAGCTTCGGTATCGTCTCGAGGCCAGCTACTATTGTGTTGACGCCCAACGTCTTGCTTAGAAGCAGTGTGTTGAGATCCTCGATCGTGCCGCTGCCCTCGGCTATAGAATGCACCTGGTGGATGACGCGCTGTCCTCTAAGAAGGGCACCCTCTCGCTTATCAAATGCAGGAAATTCGAATTGGAGACGATCAATTCCCCCAGGCCTGGGAAGAACTCGTACCAGATTCACGACTTCGAGGTAGGCGGCGGGGATTTCAGGAGAAGCGAGATTTTGAATCTCGCGCCAGTACTCGATGAGGAAGCCAGATAGTTTGGGTATATCTTCTGTACAGTTGTCAGCAGTTGCTCTTATTTGCTATTGATATGAGACAATTCTTACGCTGTAGCTGTTCGGGCATAACTTCGCTCAGTCTGTCAATAATATACTTCAATGCAAGCAGAACACCATGGACATGGTTCTGGACATCGCCGATCTGAGAACGAACAGACTCGGCAGCCAGACTGGTAATGGTATCCAGCCACTGAGCATGTAGGAGACAGGAGCATAGGGTCCGGGCCGCAATCTCACGGACGTGCCAGACAGGACTGGCTAGGTACTTTGCAATATGTATCTGGAGCTCTTCGCGGAGAACTTCAGGTGGACCAGCTCTTCGAATGATGTCGAGGGCCGGGAAAACGGACTCAGCTGCTGCAGAGCTTGCAGCTATAGACGCAATCATTTGATGGCCTGACTTGAGGAGATGAAGAAGTGTCTTTGGCAGGGAAGGATAGCGGTGGTAGGCGATGCGGTTGGCTTTTCCATCCCAGCCAGCCTCCATGAGAGCCTTGCTTTGGTGAGAACCAAAAAGACAATCGATCAAGCTGCGAAGCAGAATCAAGCCACAGTTACGAATTGCCCAAAGCTCAGACTTGAGACCATTCGCTGCCAGCTCAAGACACTGTGGGAGGAATTTCTCAGACTTGTTTCCCATGGCTGTCAAGTAGGAGCTCTTGAAGATCTCCTTCAAGCAGTTGTAGGCGTGGACCTGGGGAAGATTTGAGCCGTCTGTTTCAGTGACGCGGGCTTCTTGGCTGGCAATTTCCATTAGTTTAGACATGACTTGCTCAAACGAGGGACTGGCAGCATTGGCAGATAAGACGCCTGTCATCATGGCTGGGATACCGGCAGATCGTCGAGTTGTTGACACTTGAGCATGGATGGCTTCCAGCGTGCCTGTGTACCACTGCTCAAGCAGAGTTATACCACTTTCGGCACCATCTTCTCCTTGGTTCAAGTGCTTGACCAGCTGACAGCATGTCGAAAAAGTCAGAGCGACAGTAGTGAAAGCACCACGATGTCTGAGGCTAGCAAGCTGGGTGAATGTCAGGTTTCCAATTCTCCCATAAGCCTTTCTTGATGGGCTGATCCTGCCCTGACGAGATCGTTGCTTGGTAGAGAGAATCATGATTCGCATAAGGTTACTTGCTTCGTGGACCGATCGGAAGCTGTAGCTTAGAACATCCTTCGTATCAAGTCCATCTACCTCCTCCAGCTCCTGGGGTAGGTGTCCTTCTGGCGAGTCGTCACAGAGAATATCACGAACCGCTGCCCAGACTCGCTCACAGCAGACAACAAGAGAATCTTGCAGAGCCTGTACGGACTGTAGTTCAGTCTCGGAGAACTGAAGCTCTGAAACTACCTGCCACATGTAGCAAAGAGAAGCGAAATCACAATGGAGCGGCGCGTCTAGGACCGCCTTACCAAGATCCTTCTCTGCCACTGATAGCTTTTCTTCGAGACCACTGATCAGTTTTGAAACAAGAGCAACGCGCTGTTGCTCGTCTTCTGAGAATCGATACAGCAACTGGGACACTCGAGCAACACCATCAGAATGGTCAGCTCGAGCAGTCTGACGGGCGAGCTCTTCCGACCGTCTTAGGAGTTCTGTAAGCTCCTCGGCAGGGTTCATCTTGCCCTGGGTGGTCATAAGTTGAAAGGTTCTGTAGCGGCTATCCGAGAATATCCTCTGCAGAACTGTAGCCGCATGGTTTCGAATGTCGTCAAAGGGATCCATGATCAGGTCGGACAAGGCTCGCAGCCACTGACCACCGAACCGATCAAAGAATATTGCCTGGTCATCTGCAGTTTCCCACGTTTTCGACTTCTCTCCCTCCATTCGAAGGATGAACGCCACTGCCTTGAGCGAAGCGCTGTGTCGTTGATAAGAAGCAGTGGGTGTCAACTCACTACATAAGAAGCCAATGTACCAGTACAGGAACTTCTCGTGATATTCTAGACAGTGTACCAACTGAGCTTCCGGTAGTGAAATCAGGTTGGTTCGGTATAGAATATGCTGCGTTTCTTGTGCCTTCCCCTGTTCCTTCTGCTTGCGAGCAGCCGCTCGTGGGATGCTCTTCTTGAGCACGAAGATGGCGCCCCGAACCCTTTTGAACATATCGCGAACCTTGCCGGCCACTTCATTTCGGAACTTCGCATCCGAGTCTGCGAAGTACGTCGCCAGATGCTTGCGTAGCAAGTCCAGGGCCGTAGACGAGTATGGTCTTGTTGTTGATGGTGAACTCATAAGCAATGAGAGAGCGAGAGATCGAACTTCATGGGAAGGGTGAGCTAGAACACTCTCCAACACCTTCTCATCAAGGACGATTGATGAATCGTTGTCGGCTGACTTATCGTCGCTCAGCGCTATTACAGTTAGCAGTTGCAAAGGTACACGACCTCATAGACTTACCAGGCTCTTCCACCAGGCCGACCTTTTTACCAGTTTCGAGAGCTGCCAGTTGCAACAGAGCCGGGAGATTCAGGTCTATCTCATCACCTGCAGAGACAGCTTCATGCTCGTTCATCCTCTTCAAGAAGCCCAGTGCCTCTGCTTTGTCGGCCTTGAATAGGGGTAGGAAGATATAGTTCTTTACAGACTCTAGAATAGATGGTTCCTCATTCACGGCTTCAAGAAGCCATTTGTGCCATGTCTCGATGCTCAGTTGCGTTGAAGCTTCTTGGTCCTGGCTTCTCAGACCGCGGTATAAGCAGACAATAAATCTTCCTGCAGTTGGGCAGACAAAGTGAAGTGTCATCCAGTGGAATAGCTCAAAGATGAAGGATTTCCACAAATCCAGTGGATTGGTTGAAGAGTCCTTTTGTTGGAGGGTGACATAGCTAGATCGTATCTCCTCCAGGGTAACAATGTCCTTGGTAAGAAGATGATCCAAAGCCTTGATAGCAGACTTGGCCAGGGGCTTTGATGACTTTCCTGTCACGATCGACACAAGGTTCTCCAGAATAGCAGCTTTGGTAGCCTGGCCTGCTTGCTCATCCGGATTTCTCCTGATGAGCTGGGGAAGCAGATCAAGGACCAGCTTCATGGACCGGTGATTGTCTGACTCATTCCACTCAACATAGAAGTTGAAGAGCTTGATGGTGACATCCCTGGAATACGCCCATAGTCTGAGATTCCGAGAATGCGACTTTGACGATTGCTCGACGAACCCGCAGAGTTTTACACACGAGTTGCCTGAAGCTCCCCTAGGCTGAGAAGCATTTTCAAGGAGCCTTGTAAAAATCGACTGGGCCCAACTACAGAAATTTTCTTAGGATATTTACATCAAAATGGTCTTGGAAGAATTGCGCACCTTGCCTGGTCTTCACTTGGTTGTTCCTCGACCCATTTTGAAATATGATTCGAGTTGGCGATTAAATCGTCAACTTGCTGGGTCGTGTCCTTCATTTTGATGGAAACCTGCTCAAACCCCAGATTTTGATCCTCTTACACCTGATGAAGCCGTCGTCGCAAAAGCTTGACTTCGTCGATGAGATACCCTAGGTTAAGCTCTAGTAGACGGTTCAGTCACATCACGTGAGATAGCACATGACTGATGCCCTGCGAAGAAAGAAGGTGCGCACCCGACCCCACCTGCAGAGCGAGCGAGGCCCACAGGAATTTTTTGTTTCTCAGACTCAAAATCGCCCTCGAGAAATATTTTAGCTTCTCCAACCACGATCCGCCCTGACCACCATTAGATTATACAGCTATCTATTGGGAGACTGTCAAAATGTCGAAGATCACAGTCGGTACGATACACCCTAATGGAGGCTGAACTCGGTCGCTGAGTTTCAATACGCCTGCCGCCGAATATTTCGAAAATCAACAGCATGCTAACTGCGATGCAGCTAATGTCCGGACGCAAGTCACCGAGCTCTTGGAGTACTCCAACGAGACCAAGAAGCGCAACTTCCTTGAGACCGTTGAGCTTCAGATCGGCCTGAAGAACTATGACCCTCAGCGTGACAAGCGTTTCTCTGGCACCATCCGCCTGCCCTCCATCCCCCGCCCCAACATGTCCATCTGGTACGACTCCGAGAAAGAACGAGAGGAATAAGAACATAATGGCTAACGATTTGACAGCATTCTGGGTGACCAGCACGATATCGACCGTGCCAAGCACGGTGGTGTCGACGCCATGTCCGCCGATGACTTGAAGAAGCTCAACAAGAACAAGAAGCTCATCAAGAAGCTTGCCCGCAAGTACGATGCCTTCGTCGCTTCTGAGGCTCTCATCAAGCAGATTCCCCGTCTCTTGGGTCCCGGTCTGTCCAAGGCCGGAAAGTTCCCTACCCCCGTCTCCCACGCCGACGACCTGACTGGCCGCATCAACGAGGTCAAGTCCACCATCAAGTTCCAGCTCAAGAAGGTTCTGTGCATGGGTGTCGCCGTCGGCAACGTCGACATGACCCAGGAGCAGCTGGTCGCTAACATCATGTTGGCCATCAACTACCTCGTCTCCCTGCTCAAGAAGGGCTGGCAGAACGTTGGAAGCCTTACCATCAAGGCTTCCATGTCTCCCCCCAAGCGCCTGTACTAAGCGTGTTTCTTTGGCTTCTGCCTGAGATGGCTCGGCAAATGTGTTCGCTGAGACGCGGACAATGCAGCTTAGACTAGGACGGCAGGGAAAATAAACACAACGAGACAAATCATGACCAATACAACGTGATACCAAACTGTACCATGGGTGACTGAAATGCTTTATTATGTATGAGACGGGACCCACAGTGCAGTGTTTCTGACGTCGCTTTGCTGAACCTCTCTTGGGCAACGATATGCCCATCATAATGTTTTATGCTGTATCCTCAAACTTGTGCACATATAACCCTGCAAGTGCCAGAAGCCCATCGAAGCCATTTGGAAATTGGCTAGCTTCTCGACCCCTACAAGCCAAGTTCAATGACGCGACAGTCTGTGCCAACAACTTCCATTTCATTAATTGCGGGGAGATTTGAACAAGGGTTTTATAAGCGAAGTAGTTGGTGGGGGAAATGAACATTCGAATACAATCTCAGTCAATGGAAAAGGGTGGAAACATGAAATGAATGTGTTCATGGGCTGGCCCAGTGAACCTGCAAAAATTGGATCGTCATTAATGATATCTAGTTCATACGCGACAAAGAAAAAAAGATAACAATAAACCCCTTTTTTTAACTTGGGCAGCTTTTCGTTACCCTCCAAGCGACGAGACCCCGTCGCCCAATCACCCTGGCCAGGGTTTCCCAAACGCCATCGTCGCCAAAGTCCAAATCATCCAGGTTTAAGTGTTTCCGGTAACGCCAAACCTCTCTAAATCGTAGCCCCTCCAAGCCCTTGTTGGGCAGGTAGGGATCTAGCCATGTCGCTGACGCCGGGGCGATCAGATATGTGCCGTTCTTCTCCTTCAAAAACTCCTGGCTACGCCTGTCGGCCGGAGTGTCGCAGGTGGCGAGTTGTGTTAGTTGCTCAAGAAGCAATTCGCCCTTGAGACCCATAACGTCTCGCGTTGTCAAGACTTCGTTCTTGCCATTAAGCAGCCAAATGGGCGGTGTATAAGTCTTCCACCAGATCGCCTGGGTCGCATCTGGTTGCTGACTCAAGAAGACCTGCCCTGGTACCACACCTCCTTGGTGATATATGCCCATCAACGTACCGAGGACAAGGTTAAAGATGATCCAAACTGCTGTCCAGATTTGGGAAATCGCTTGGTTTCGCGGCATGCGAATCGACGATAGGAATAGTGGTACCGTTGGTAATAGGAATCTCGCCTCTTGATGTTGGAAAGCCGACAGAACGAGCAGACCAGAAATCGCAGACCAAAGTCGAATCGAGCAGTTGGGCTTGATTATCAGCAACGCCGCAGCTGGACCCAGTAAGAGCGGCAAGTTCCCCACAATATGTTGGTACCAAGGGTGAAGGCCATGCTGGGCCAGATTCTCAGTCGCTGAGTTGTACTTGAAGTTGTTAAGAGGGGTGATAACGGGTTGATGGATCAAGTCTGTCCATGTGACGGGATTGGGTAGGTAAAATGCGGTGTCCAGGCCGATTGCAACCACGGCCGTCACCGCTGCAGCTAACGTTAAGCATACGAGAGACGTAGGCCTGTGAATTTGTTAGCTCAGAACTTGCGCGCCAAGCGCAAATGGAGTGACTCACCTTTTCCAGAAGACTGGAAGCAATCGAAGCCCAGGGATAACGAGAAACGCTGGAAATGTGATTCGGTTGAATACACCAAATACACCTACTACTCCAAGCATGGTGGCAGATAAAACACATGATCGTTGCTGTATGTTGATTTTTGTCAGCTGATATCCCTGTCAGTGGTAATGGTGTGCAAGTTACGAACCCGTGGGTCAGCGACTCGCTGAATCAGAACAAGACTCCACGCAACAACAAGCGTTTCAACCGAGTTGGAGAACGTGTGCGTCTGATACGTCCAGGTCACGTAGGACGAGGCGACAAGGAGGACGGCAACACGGCGATGCCTCGGTGACGGGATCAACTCATGTAACGCCCAGTCTTCAAGAACGAAGCTGATCACAAACATGAGAACGCGTAAGGTCCAGAAAACCGCAATAGGTGGGATCTCCCCGTCTTGTCCGTTACCGATCCATAACCATCGTAGGAGGAGCATAGGAAGACCGTAGACAGGCCATAGTGGGAAGACGCTTCGGATAGGGTTCTCGCTTGTGAATTCCCAAGTGTGACGAACTGGGTAGCTAAAAATTTGGCCTGTGATTGTAACTCGACAGTTAGCGACTATACTTGTAGTGGGATGAGTGAAAATGTAGCTATCGCGAGCGCATCGGGCCAACAATGGCTGCTAGGCCGTAGGAGCGCCCTCTATTGTGCGCTACAGCAGTAGAGGAGCCGCGGGAAGCTTGCAAAGGTGAAAACATACCGGCGATAACCTCGGGGCCCTGGAAGTTCTCGTCTGGATGAAGATAGCTGGGCGATAGCGCGAACCACAGCCTGATAAGGACGAGGGTAAGATATGTGCGCCGCCACATAGTTGTTCTTAACAGCAGGGAGCCAGAAGTGCAAGCATGAGCTTAAATCGAAGGCGCAAAGACATCGAGCATTTGCGGTAGCAAACGGCGAGGGTAGAAGTGTGCGTCTAGGTTCAATGAAGAGCTGGCGCAGCAGTGTCGCAGTCGTGACGATGGGCGAGTAGACCAAGAAATCGAGTCGCTGCGGATTGCTAGAGAACTGGACTAAAGACAATCCATTCGTATCGTAATGTCGTAAATATGTACGTAGGATGCGGTATCGAGGTTGCGACAACTTCGAAGTTGAGGGGAGGCAGAGAAGGAAGATGAACAATTAACTATAGTCTATTAGGTCAAGATGATGCAAGACAATATCATGGACCAGAAGAAGGTATTTTCAAGGGACAGAGAGGGACGAGGAAACAGAACAAGAAATAGGATAATGGGAGGAGGGTGATGTAAATGTAAATGTAAATGTAGGTATGGAGGTCAGGTCAAGTCAAGTCATGGAAGCGAGTGACGCCCACTCTCCACCTTTAGGTCACCTCGCTGTTGGGATACTACACACCCTAACACCCACTGGAACCGAAACCGACCTCACCTCAGGGCCACCTCATGGAACCAGGATCCATACCATCTCATCATGGATCAGCATAGAAGCTCGACTAGGAGACGCACAGAGGGCCCAGGGGAAACATTTGGAGCCAAGGGCGAGCGCCAGCTTACAACGTGGCCAGTGGGAGTAGACGCCGCGTCCCGGGATGGGCGGGACTAGCTGGATACTACGCTCCACGATGCCTAGGGGAGAGATGATGAGGTGGCCGCCCACAGGCACTGGAAGACGAAGAGTCAGTCCCACAGCGTCCACTAGAAGCTTTTTTAGGGGCGGGCTGGTAGACTCCCTGGGCGGGACAGGGGGAGGCGATTTCTGGGGGGCGAGGGCAGGCCTCCTGAAGTTGATTTCAGCAGATGAATTTTTGCGACTAGGGGTGTGTCTTGCAGCTAAAGTAAGCTATAAACCGTTGAGCAGATATGGCTGAGACTTGTCGAGAGACATTCTTATCATCTTCCGAAACAAAGTAGGGCACCACGGCAACCTAAACGCCAGGAAATACCACCTGAAGAGAGAGGCTCTGTGGGATGGGATGGGATGGAGCTTCCATCCTGGCTGGAGCTCCAGCCGCTAAGCCCATTGTAATCAAAGATCTGAAAAGTCGTGGGCTCTGATACGCCAGCCCAGTAGCCACCAGCTTGGACAATTACCAGGACGATGGTAATCTTGGGACTGGGCAATTAGCAGATGGATTTGCTGATTATCGCCAGGCTATGAGCATGGCCTGTTTTTTCCCATTCATTACCAGCCCAGCCCTTCATGGATTGGATGTAAACACGTGTTGGTCTCCTATTCTGCCGCCCCGCGAATCGCTCAGCGTCAGCGCAGGGCAAACATGTCGCACGATTCTGCTGCACGACAACATCCATGGGCCGCTTCAATAATGGGAAGCGAGCTCGAGTACGGATACTACCGTCTGCGTTTGGATCTGCATCTCCGTCTGTGCCTCTAAAGGCGGTCGAGCTTGTCGATTCGACACGGCACATCATATATCGCCCTACCGCAGCCCTGGAACGCTCATGTGCACTTAATGGGTTCCATTAAATATCCTCCATTAGGTGGGATGACGGGAAAGGTGGGCTCAAATCGCTCGGCCTCTGCCGTTCCTTGCTCTGCCATGCATGCCACCAATGTCTTGGAGGGGTGTTTTATTTGCATATCGAGAAGCCATCACCGCCTTTGTTGTACGATACTGCCCTAGAAATCAGCGTCTCCTTCGCAATACCGCCTCTATTCTTTGTGGAACTCGGCCGAGCATGTAAGATTCTATTCATGACATTTGTTTTGCTTGATAAGTGCAGTACAGGGGTCGCGCACGGGTGCATTTATTATCTGACGATGTTTGCGTTTGCACACACGCAAAGGACGTGCGGTGCAGGGCAATCCAGCCCTTTCGGCAGTGGACAACGTTTGAAAATCTCTACAAGGGCATCCCGCACGATCAACTCATGGTCTGTTCATGATGAGCAAGCAGGGTTCACTGTTTGATTGTCTATCTGTTTTCCCCCAACAAAAACAGCCTTTTTGAATGATAAAACGCCACGGAGACAAGGGATGAAAGGTCGAGTTGAATGGACTGTTGGTCTCGTCTTCGCCATTGCTATGACGGTGTCTTGAAGTCATTTGGTGCATAGACTTCGTCGACTCCCTTGCGAATCTCTCGAGATTCCCACCAAACGCCTCCTCATAAGTCGTCGATCCTTTGTTCGATGCTTATCTTTGTTTTGTCTTTGAAGTAGCAAGGGTTAATTGACCAATATTACATATGCTTCAACGAGTATAGTTGTATCAATGGCACGTCTATGCGCTTTGCATGGGATTTGGCTTTTTACGCCGTCCGTGCCAATTCTAACCAGAATCCGACGCGGTGAAAGAGAGTTTCGGTCAGGCTCCGAGGTGAGTGTGAAGCTAGTCATGTAAGTCAAGGTTAGAATCTAGATGGATGTTCCAGACGGCGGAGAGAAGCTTAGACGGCATCGACTCTACCCCAGGTTTTAGAGGCGTGGTGAGGCTCTTCTTGTCAGGAGGCTAAAAGTGGCTTGAGTTGAAATCTTATCACCTGTAGCCTTGCGTGCCTGCGTGCTCACGCTTGTGCAGTCTTTGGTTGTTCTGGTCCCTTCCAGGTTCACTTGTTCCAGCATTGGGGACACTGCATAGAGATGGCATAAATACTTTGCACTTGCATCTATTAAGCACGCACATCTATGCAAGTGAGAAGGCTGTCTTGTTGCACAAAGAAGTAATAACCCACCCAATAGGTTTAAGCAGACAGCAAATAGAATTACACCCGAGGTCTTGCATTTTTTTCATGCCGAAGGTTCTAAATAAAATTCGTTTGCCTTTGTTCACTTCCATTGTTCACATCTAAATTTGCTAAAATCTGCAGGTATCTGCTACGGAACCTAACCTTAGGTAGCCGTCTGACTCTTCGTTTGATTCTCCGAAGGCAGCAGCAGCCAACACCCCCACAGCACTGATCGCACGGGTAGCAAGAGAGTCTTATATAAAGTGCTTGATCTTCTCTCCAAGCAACAAATCTTTTCTCACTCTCACCCACACTTGTCCTCTTCAACCCACTATTTAACTACCTGAACTATCTGTCGCATTCACACCGCGATCAAACCGTCAACATCGACAACTCTTCTAATCACTTAATCTGACTAAGACCAATTTTAAAGGGTCCTCCAAACCCGCGATTCACAGCCCTGCGCTTCGAGGTACGTCGTTGGTTGAAGGCTCAGCCCCACGCTCAGCCGACCCCGCAGAAAGTGGTTACCTTACCTACCTCACTTCCTCCAACTTCCATCATCACCCAAAACAATCACGAACCTCTTCTTCACTTTCGCTCCGCCAGCCGCCGAATCTCATACTCACATCTCCAGAACTTGCAGAATCAAACAAAAACATATTCACAATGGCCGACACCACTTCCAACCAAAAGGTCTGGCTGGCCTCCAACGACAGCGCCAACATCGAAGTCGGTAAGTTAGCGCCACTTTGTGACGTTTTTCGTTGATCAGCTTGCTAACAATCGATAGACCGTGTTGTCGCTGAGCGCTCAATGCTGATCAAGAACATGCTTGAGGATATTGGTGATGATGGCATCACCCAGAGCAACCCCATTCCTATTCCCAACGTATGTATCCCCGCTGCTGTTGATTATTTTTTGTTGTCTGACATGTCATCATCTAGGTCAACGAGGCCGTCCTTCGTAAGGTTATTGAGTGGTGCGACCACCACCGCAACGACCCTCCCCAGGCCCAGGACGACGAGTCCGATGCCCGCAAGAAGACTACCGATATCGAGGAGTGGGACCAGAAGTTCATGCAGGTTGACCAGGAGATGCTCTTCGAGATCATCCTCGTACGTTGCCCCCATCATTCCCATTCATCAACGATATAGATGCTAACATATTACGACAGGCCTCCAACTACCTTGACATCAAGCCTCTTCTTGATGTTGGCTGCAAGACTGTCGCCAACATGATCAAGGGCAAGTCTCCAGAAGAGATTCGAAAGACCTTCAACATCACCAACGACTTCACTCCCGAGGAGGAGGAGCAGATCCGTCGTGAGAACGAGTGGGCCGAGGACCGCTAAGCTTTGTTAGAGGACGAATTCAAGGAGATGCAGAGGTTGGTGTCGCCTTGATACTCGGATTATTGGTTGCAGGCCCTGGTTGATTGGGGTCTGCCCAATACTAATCGTACGAATCTCATGAGTCACAAGGACCGCATATGGCGTTAAAGTTTGGTTTTTCGGATTGCTTTGGCCAGGGTTTTGGCATGCAGTAAACAGAGCAGACTTGTCTCGACAAGGCGTTTGCTGCTCAAGGCAGACTCTCTAGATGATGTAGCTTGCAACGCAGTTTCATTTGAACATGGGTCTTGATTCCTTGTTGGGCGCACCGGTAGATTGTCGCTTCGAGTTAGCTAAAGACTTCAATACAAATTGGCTGAAATGCCCTGGAATTAATGTGTTTACACTTGGAGTTACATGATGGTGAATTCCAAGTTGAGGACGTGACATGACTTGATTGACTACTTCAAGTTGGTACTTGATATACGGTAAGCTGTTTGACCGGACAACAACACAAGAGCAGCATTTGCTTTGTCGTTCACAAGGTTGGAGTAGACTGCATCCAGTGTAGTTCAAGGGCCCATTTTCTCTTTTGGGGCATCAGAGTCTTTGCATTCCTTTTTCCCTATGACCATCCGTGACATGCAGTAACCGCAATAATCGATAAACCAGGCAACCGGCCCATCCCCCCGTGCGCTGACGACACGGCCCCGTAGTTCACGCCATAACAAATCCTTCCCCCTTTCCGTTCACATCATTGTGATACCATGCCCAAGAGAGAAAAGTCGGGTGCTTTGGATGCACAGGCTCGGGGGCGGACAACGGTTGAAAAGAAACCGTTTAGATACCGATGCGGGTCTTGCGCCAATGCCTTCGCTTGGCGTTGTAGCTGTAGAAAGAATGTCAGTCAAGGATACTCCAAAGCGATGTGTTCGTGGGCGGTCGGGATATCGTGAGGGGCAAGTTCGTCGCGAAGAGGGAATCATAACGCACCGGATGGTGTTGCCAGTTCGGAGGCGAATCCACTGAGGAACCGGGCGGTTCTGCTTCTGGGCCTTGGCAAGCTTCTGCTTGGTACGGAAAGACTTGTGGCTCTGTAAAGAAATGATGCGTTAGCGATCGAGTGTCGTGGGAGCAAAACCCTCAAAGCATCGCATCTTTCTTCATCATCGACGGCAGCGGCAGGGAATTCGTTTTATTCTCTCATCGTCGATAATGAAGAGAGCGTGCGTGCGTCGTGGGTAGGCAGGTAGGGGCTGTCATACCGGCATGGTGACGGCGTTGATGGTCGAGTCGGTCAGTCGTTGCCAAAGGTGGTGATCGATTTGGGAGGAGTTGAGACGTCAAAGAATTTTGGCCCGCACGAGTAGAGGGCGTGAAGCCCTAGGCGAGGAAGAGTGTGTGGGTGTGGCTGATGTTGGTGGTGTGGCTTAGCGAGGTTTGTGCCTCAGGCTTGCGGTAAGGTCAGGTTGATCATGGAAGCCATTTTTTTGCGGCTGGCTCGTGACTCTGCTAGCTTGGAGTCATGACAAAATTAGCTCTCATGGAGCAGGGATATGCGTGCACGGGACTTGGTCAAGCGAGAGGCCTCTGATGGGAAACATTTTGCAGGAAGTGCATGGTGAAGAATGTTTATTTTGCTGATTCACTTGTTCTGTGAGAAACATGAGAACTTTTTAATTGAGTCTGCTTAATGTTAAAATGCTAACAAAGCCTCATTAAAGGAGCGGCTATTAAATCGTAGATCGACGCCTCTGTCTCAGGAGGTCTTCTAGAGCATCGATGCTGTTACATTCCAAGGCGAGCATCTGTTGGATCCAAGGGTTGCCATTAATTCGGGTGGCTTGATATCATTCAACGGCTTGACCTGGTAAACAGATCCATTTACTATAGAACATCTCTTGCACTTGACATGAAGCTTGAGAATCGAACTTGCTAAGATCTACAATAGCTCTGGTGTGTTAGTTATCTGTATAGGCTGTAACTGAAAATGCCTTGCACAACCTTAACCAAGATAGAAACTCTGGGCTTGTACTCTGTAGGTAGTATTACAGGGTTCAAAGCCAAGGTGGCCCGGGTTATTTTGTCAGGCGCTTGGACCAACCCCATGCCGCCAAAACGAGCAACTTGTCCATCAAGAGGCCCGCCCAAGTCCTTTTGGATGCATTAACTTGGGAGGTCCAGAAAAGGGGATCTCTAAATTACGTATCTGCTGCTACTGACTTCCATTACTAAGTTGGTTCTCTTGCCACGAGACACGCGACGAACGACAAACAAACTTGAACTCTACCGTTACTTACACGAGACAAACACACCTTCTTTGTCTACCTATACGGCGCGGGTACGAGGCGGAATCTAAAAGAACCGAAGCACAAGGCGGAAACGACAACAAGAACAACAGCTTCAAACAGGATACCCCGGGATCGTCGGAACGAAAACAAACATCACAACTTATTCATCATGGGCAACTCAGTGTCATGGCTCTCCGGCCTGCTATGGGCGAAAAAGGAGATTAGAATATTGATTCTGGGTCTGGTAGGATGACGTTTGTCCAGCTGCTGTCTGGCCCAAGACGCTAACGAGACGGCATCATAGGATAACGCCGGAAAGACAACGTTGCTGTACCGGCTCAAGGTTGGCGAGGTCGTTACTACGATACCCACGATCGGTTTCAACGTCGAATCTGTTACATACAAGAACCTCAACTTTAACGTTTGGGTACGAATCCTCAGCTAACCCCCCAGCTTCGAAACGGCTTTACAGGTACTAATACGACTCGGTTTTGCAGGATCTCGGTGGTCAAACAAGCATCCGACCATACTGGCGGTGCTACTATGCCAACACGGCAGCCGTCATCTTCGTGGTAGACTCGACCGATATCGAGCGATTACAGACCGCTTCAGAAGAGCTCTCAGCCATGTTGAACGAGGAGGAGCTTAAGGATGCGGCGCTTCTGGTGTTTGCCAACAAGCAGGATCAGCCTGGAGCCAAGGGCGCGGGCGAGATCTCGGAGGCGCTGCGGTTGGGTGAGCTCCGCGATCGCAACTGGAGCATCATGGCCTGCTCAGCGGTTGATGGTAGCGGTGTGAATGAGGGCATGGATTGGCTTGTGGTGAGTTCTTGCGCAACATTATACAAGTCACAAGCAGGTAAACTAACATGCGCTTCTAGCAAACTGTCAGCCAAGACTAAACCCGATGACGATTTCTACTTCTGCCTCGGTTTGGCATTGTACAACAGACGACATGAAATGATTGCACCACCTCACGGTTCCGTCGCACCTTGGTAGACAGCGCGTACAAGGGGGAAGGGAAAGACATGGAGCAGATAACTCGGCGTCTTGGGAGACAGAGGCTGGAGCTCGAATTTTATCTCCAGAATGAAACGGAATAGCATGGGCGTGTTTTGTGGGAAAGACGGGGAGGATATATGATAGTATAACTTTAATGCTATAATCCAGGTCCGATTGAGTCCTGGCTATGATTCTTAATCGATTATCTTGGATCGTTTGTATGACCCAGTCGTTCTGATGCTGGTTCGAGAACGAGATAGTCTTGTTTAGTGTAGTGAGAAACCGAGATTGAAGCCAAGTACATACAGTGGACTTCAACAAACTCTATAGCTGATATAAGCCATATATTAGGGTCATAAATCACCTCTTGATGTTCGATTAAGATAACCAGCCATGTTTGTAAGTTAGGGACCAGCAATCAAGACCATTTACTTTATTAGCAATATTCCACAGCGGGTATAGTCAGGAAAGCTGTCAGCTTTATGAGTTTATGGACGGCAGGGATCTCTTCTCTTCTATGCTGCGCCTATTATTTAGTGTATCGAAGTCTCCCGGCGGAGTTCCAGTAACCAAGAATATTAAAAATTCCAGGCCAATGATGCAGCTATGGCATTATCGAACCATACCAAATAGCGGATTAAAACCTCTCAGTCTGCTCAAGTGTAGTCTGAGACTCTAAAATGTGCATGCCGAAGGTGGTTTCCAGGACGTAACTACTAAAGCTGGTGTTGTCGATGAGGTGGGCGGTTTGTTATAAGGTAGCTCTCTGGATCGCAACGGTTCAGAGAACCAAAGCCGTCTACCATCACAATCACCATCTCATTCTCGAAGTACACATTAATGACTGAAACAAACCCATATACTGTTACGAAACAGCAAAATCCCATGATATTGATATTTGGTCCTGCCCTCAAGTCTCAGGGGCAGCTCCAGGGGCGGCCATAGGAAAGCTTGATATACTTCCGGAACGAGTATCAATAACTTAGAGTAAACGGTATGAGCTTGATCAGAAAGACTCTACTAATAAAACTAAAGCATTGAGGAGAGTAATACTATTTATAATACTGCAGTCTGTTTGCTTGCATGCATGGCTTGCCTTGGGGCAGAGGCATCTACACACAAGGCATATCTCGGTCAGAGACCATATAAACAACTTGAACCTTCTTCAACAGAACGAACCTATGGTTATGAATGGCAATCATATGAGACTAGCCTTTTTGGAGAGTTGTCCCAAAGAACTGCTCGTTCTCGATTGAGAACTGGTGCATTCCCATGAATTTAGGAGGCTAGCTAGGCCCGGGTTTTCACAGGCTTATTTGTAATGACGTCTCAAGGAAAGAAAGTAGCTCTTGAGATGAAAAATAGGAAATGAGACGATCGTTGGAATACAATTAAGGTACTGTAACTACTAAACATTATAGGCGCATATGTAGCACGGGAGCTCATTCCAACAATTCGGAGTTGTTACTTTGGATATTTTTACCCATGGGCGAAGCGTGTCATGTTGAATCACATGGTGACCATGGATGCAAAAATGCTTGTCTTTCGTAATAGCAACTAAGACAATATACAGATCGTAGGTACGAAAACATGAATAGATACATACATACATACATACATACATAGATACATAGGGAACGGGGGCGAGTTCTAGAATTTTGCCTACTCAGGATAATAACTTGGCGAACTTACGTATCACCAATGGTAACAATACCTGCGGATGGTCTCTTGATGAATAAGACTGGTGAACCTCCTTTCACACACGTATACGACACTCATCCTCTTCTTCTAAATAGCACAGTTAACTTCCACGGCAGAAGTTGCATATTATTGCTCACATACGTCACATTACATAGGAAGCAAGAGTTTCATTGAACTTGTTTTTTTTTTATTTGTTCGGATTAACTAATACTGCAACGACAAAACAACGAGCAGGGGACGCGTTGTAGCAAAGCAGACTTGTCCTTGTGTAAGGGAACCGCCGCCAGGGCGTATCCTGTTTCCCTTGCACGCCACTTAGATACCAGCATCTTCAGCCGCAGGACTCATTGAAGGTCCGGAGAGGGTGGTACACACTGCTCAGCAGTTACCGTTCCCTACTCTCTTGCGGCTACCCCTCAGCGCCGTGGCGGGTTTAGCAGACCGGGCTGCTCTTAACCCGCCTGGCGTGGAGGGGTTTGTAGGGAGATGATCCTACATTCTGCCCTAGCCCATCCTCGCCCTGACTCTCGGTATTCTCAATCACTCCGAATGTGGACAACCACAGATCCATCCTCGAAGCGGCGTCCTCCACTCACCGAGAGGCCCGTCTAGCAGGCTCAAGCAGCACAGTGGTTGTCACCTCAACTCGGCGATCTGCGGTCGGTCACATTCGGGGCGCTGAAAGCACCTGAGAGTAGGGGATCTTTGGACCGGAGGATGGTTAGCTAGGGCGGATCGGCTAGACAGAGACTGTGCAACTGATTCTGCGCAGCAGAGATACAGTGCCCAGCTCACTGGAAGAATCCCATGATTTCACTCCGTCTTTCCATTTGCATGCGACCGGTCAACTTTTGGTCGCCGGCGCAGGGCGGTGATCCCGTTTGACAGCCAGTGTCAAGCCTTTACGGGCATATACCAGATATTTCCGCGTTGGCTACGCGATGTGTAGTCGAGACGGCCTTGCGATCAGATTTAGTATCCTGAAACCAGTCCAGTCACCATCTGTTAGGCTAGTCATCGGTGCCGAATGAAGCGTTTTATGCTCAGCGTTCGATAGGCTTTCGAAAGAAGTCATGTCTCGACATCAAGCCGAGTATTCGTGATTCCGTTCGTAAGTCGCATCATATCTGAAAAAGTAGTCGTCATTCGTCATCGAGTCGTAGAAAAGGTCGTCATTAAAATAATATCGTCGTAAATCGGGAAGCAAGGCCAAGGAAAGAAGCGAAGCGAGTGTTTCGGTTTGAGTCATTGGACTCGAGTGTCGTCCTTGTTTTGGGGGTATCTTCCAAGAAGCCTCTCTATGCCGAAAATAGAAAAATAGAAAAAAGAAGGAAAAGAAAGATCCAGGGATATCAGTGAAGAATCCGTAGAGAAATTTCTGTCTCGGGCTACGCCGAGCGTCGTGCATTGCTGCGTGTACGTCTTTTTCTTGAGAACCAAAGATGACGGAAGGAAAAAGGCCAAAAGAAAACAAGCCGCCTGTATCGGATCCCTGCCCGTTGTAAATGCATCCAAATACCCGCCCCGGATCCAGCCATGTGGTGTTGTGGTAGATGAAAGAAAAGTCCAGAGACGATAGTGAGTTGTGTGAACGACCGTTGAAGAGTGTTTCCCGGAGAGGAATAATAGACCAGATTCCCCGAAACCAAAAGATCGCTTGCTATGAAGACAAAGGAAAGATATAAAAAAACCATAAACCATAAAAACAATGCGAGAGGGGAATATTTGTAGACTTGTTCGAAACACCGTTCCTGATGCAATAAAACGCCGATATGCCTGCCCATGATGGATGATAGTTCTATGCCGCTGCGAAATTTGAAAGCTTCAACTTTTCTCCGGGAAACGAGGAAGGGATTGGTGCAGTATTAGTAGCTCGAGGTCGTCACCACTGGATAGCTGTCCTGGGGCCCTGGTTGTCACATGATGGTTGCGTACTCTTGGTATCGATCCCAGCCAAAGCCGCCCATGCCGCCCATGCCTCCCATTCCTCCCATGCCCATGCCGACACCGCATTGCGCGGGAGCAAACATGCTAGGAAGAGGGAGGGCGGGGATAGGGGCCGTCACTTGAGGCGAGCTCCAGAAGAAGCCAGCTGTTGAGTGAGGCTGTGTGAAAGCAGGAGTAGGCGACAGATCGCTCATGGTCATTGGGGCCCAGATAGGACTGGTGTTTGAGTCGGCCGATGATGTTACGCTGGGGCTTGAGGGGAGCACTCTCCATGAGTCAACAGCAGCAAGGTTGCCCTGGAAGCCAGGTTGCGACCACATGTTGTTGGCTGGAGAGCTGGGCAGCAGTGTAGGTTGTCGGACAACATCGACGACGCGAGGAGGAGGAGGAGGCAGCAGAGGCTTCATAAGAGCACTGATGCTGCTCTTGACCTCCTCACTCTTGCCGCAGAGAAGTTCACCAGCACCCTCCTCCTCAAGACCCTCGAGGGCAGAGACGTGGGTGCGGAAGACGAACTTGTTGATGTCCTGAACAAAATCCTCATGAAGCTTCTTGCACTGCTGCTCCTTATCCGACCAGTCGTAGGTGTTGGCCTTGGCATCGACACAGTGAATTTCCTTGTGGTACTCAACGAGAGCGTCGATGGTGTCCTTGGTGAGCTTGTAGGCGACCTCATTTCGGAGAACCATGTCGACATGAACAATGTAGGCCTCAACGTGGACGAGCTCATAGTTCATGATGGCCTCGACGAGAGGGTTGCTGTTATCCCGCTTGAATTCGGACTCGGGTGTCTTGGGTAGCATAAGCGAGGTCAAGGTCCAGATAGCATTTGGTGAAGAGAGAGTCTCTGTGAGACATCGCTGGTGCTGAGGTACGGAGTTGAGAGGACGCTTGACTCGGTTGATGCGCTTGAGGGTTTGGGTAAGCCAAGGCTCGACTTTTGAACCCAAGACGACGTTGACGGATGAAGCCCGAGGAGCGAAGGCGGCGGCCGAGGCCGGGAGTAGTTGCACGGGCATGTTAGTGAAGCGGAGCGCAGGGATATGGTGTTTAGGGCGGAGGCGGGGGGTATCGTAAAACGGAACGGGACGTTATAATAAACGTCAAACGTTGATAGTTATCGCTATCTTGCAAAGCGTAGGCAAAGCAGAGCAGAATACGGAGCGTAGGATATCGAAGTAAGAATATATAAAAAAGGAAACGTCGGAGGACGGAGCAGAGCAGGGATTCGGATAGGTATAGATGGGATAGTACGGTAGTAGGTGATAGGTATTGGCGGTACTATAGAGATATTGTCTTGTCGTGTCCTATGGGGAGTCGTGAGGTTGAAATCGCCTGCTAAGCTGCCGCAACCGAGAAAGAAGAAGAGAACGTAGGACGAATGCTCGTAAAGAGAAGAGGAGAGAGAAGGGAGAAGGGAGGGTGGTGTGGGGAGATGATATACTTGGGGGGCCGTACTGTAGGGTGGTAAGAGAAGCCTGGGCCTGGGTGCTGCTGTAGTGGTGGGTAAGGTTGAAGGCGTCAATGGGGTTCGGTTTTTTTAGTTCCGTTCTGGCGGGGGGCCTAGTGAGCTAAAAAGCAGCCCTGTATTTTTGTAGTTTTTAGTGGGTGGCCCACTGCTGAGGGAGCCAAGCCCGAGTAGCATGAAATGCGGTCACCTTAGGATTGGGCCTGGGAGGCGGCGGCGTTGGCGTCGGAGTCCATCTTGCTAGGCCTAGGTACTGCATCTGCATCTGCACAGCACTGGCCATGTCCGGGGTGCGGTACGATGCGATGCCTCGGAGAAGGGAAGGGGAGTGTACCGTATTCTGTATTCTCGGAGGAGGCGTGCGGCTGTGTTGACCTGCATATGCTGGCTGACCCAAGAGGCAATACACAATTGTACCTTGCGTGTTGACCTACCTGCCCTGACTGCCTGAGCAACCCAGCTGAAAGATGCATACAGACGGCACAGAGTGAAGGCCTTGCTTGGCTTGGGGCTGGTAGTGAGTCAATGCCCTAGACTGGTTTACTACGTATGTTATTTCCAAAAAGTCTCAATAGATCCCAGCCCAGTCTAGGGCAGAAACTTGGAAAGAGGTCATGCCGTCGGTCGGATGTCGTGTGGGTGTGGCGCTCCCAAGTACCGGTACTTTGGGTTGCAGTGGCTTGATGTACCGTACCCGTTTACCTTGTAAGTTATACTAGACTGCCAGGCTTTTAGGTCTCCTCCACTTGAGAAACAATGAACCTCTCACTCACAATCCAAGACACTCAATCGCCATTGCATCACTATTGACCCGACAATTGTGCAATGGCTGAACTGACAGGTACTACTCTAGATCCATACAATCATAGTAATCAATGTTCAATCTCCTCTCCCCAGAAAAAAAGTCTCACCATTTGACGTCTTACCACACCTCAACGCCTAGACCATCCATCCCCTGCCCTAGCCGCTGTCTTGTCAGGAAACAAGAAACGAAACAACCGCCGGCGCTTCTTCTCGTCCCCTGTCTCTATCCCAGTCTTTAAGGCTATCAATGCCGTTCTTTCCATGACATTGAGTGACTGACTTTATGTGTCTTTGCGGCGTACTCTAGTCGGGGAGTCGTCATGGCCCCTTTGTAGTACGGTATACATCTAGCTGATATAGACCACTGGCGCAACCACACTTCAACACAACCGTAGAAAAGCTGAAAAGTGACAAGTTATGTTCCTACAGCTGCAACTGTCTGTCTCCCATCATCACCAACAGGCCACTTTCACCTTCACATAGTCACCTATGCCGCAGGCTAGTCAAGTAACTCTCACCAAGGTTGGTCCGCTTCCTGGTAATATTATGCGACCTCCTCTTGGACCGATTGATGGCTTATAAGTCTTCCCACCTTGTTTCATTCCAGTCCTGTAAGCCCGTGATTGTTCGGCATATCCTCTCTTCCACGCCGATGCCTGCCTGCCGAGTGTTGCCGTAGCCCACGATCAGAAGCAAAGGGCCATAAGGGGGGGAAGTTTGAAGCGCCGCTTATGCAAGCTTCAAAATTCAGTAAAGCCTCAGGGCGGATCTGGCCGCCGTCTTTGTTTCCACAAGAGACACTTGCCAGTCTGCTCATTCGTGCCCTCACGGCCGATGGGGCGAGCAGAGACATTCATGCGCTCCGTTCTTCCGTGTCCCCGGGGGCACGCACGACTCGTCCATCACACCCTTATCGAGCGCTCGGTGAGATCGCACACATCAATATTATGCTCTTCAGGGATTGTGGTTTCGAGGCGAGCTGATGTTCCAGGGCCTTCAGCTGGCGAGATGAAGGTAATAACAATGTCATCACGATCCTGTCAATGGGATGCACCGGACGCTTTGTCCAGGAGTATGTTTGTTATGGATGAGATGACCTGCATGCGCATACGCATAACGCATACGCATACAGATAGCACTTGCACTACCAGACGCAAGAATGCTCGACTTTTGGGAGCAGTTGCATGAGTTCTCTGTAGTTGGTCTAGTTCCCAACATCACGCCCACCTCGGTGATGCGAGCCGCCATCCCCCCGCCGTGAATATTATCATCTTTTTTGACAGACCATTCCCTCAGAGGTGAGAGAATTGTGCCGCCGTGGATTCCAGAGTAACCCTATGGTCCTGGGCCTTGGAGGACAAGCCCTGATCCCCGTTCTCCGCCCTATCCTTCAACATCCAGGCTATCTAAGGGGTATCTTCACCCTCAACGGCTCGGGTCCCATAAGGTAGCGGTCGCTCCCGTCGTTCCCGTCTCGTCTTTTAGGGGAAATTGGCCTTCTCACGATGTGGTTGGCCATGAGTCTTCATCCCATCGCTTCAAGGCTCCCAAGTCGGGGGGACATGATCCATGCATCGTCAAGATAGGGATACCAGAAAAGGAGAGGACACTTCTCCAAACGTGAGGAAAGGGAAAGAGGATGGAGGCTAGATCAGGGCGAAGGGGGGATCCCAAAAGACTGGAGAGAAACGACAGCCCGTCGATGTCCTGGTACAGAAAGAGCCATCCATGCTAGTGTCAGACGTGAGGTGAGGCTCTCATGAAAGTGCTCCTACAGCCTGTGATTGGTCTATCTCGAGGAGCTATAAGCCAATCAGAGCACAGAGCATTTCTCGGCTCTAGTCTCAACAACCAATCACTGCCCGTAGATGGCTCAAGACCAAGAGAGCTGGGGAGACCAGGCAAAGGGTCATGGAGTCTTCGGAAAAGCCAATCCTAAAGAGGAACATGAGTGACTTTGACAAGCCCAGAAACTCTTCAGGAGGCGCTTGCAAGTTTGGTTCGTGGAGTTGCGTTGGAGTCCAAGCTCCAACTCTCTGCTCTTGGCCCCGATCCGCTATGGACCGGACAGGCTTGATGCATTCCAAAGAACCGGGCACCAGGGCCAATATCGAAGTGATCCCTGTTTGTTCTTGCAAAAGATGTGTAAGGGGGTCTCCGCCAGCCGACCCTTTTCTTCCTGTTGTTAGACCTCGTGGTGCCGTTCTAGAAGCATCACAAAATCAGGTAATCTACCCTTGCATGACCACTGGGCCAATGGCTTGCCTCAGGCCATAAATGTTGACGATTGTCAAATGAAAGAATATGTGCAACGCGCTCAGAGACGCGTACAGTACTGTATCCGTAGAGGAGGTCGATTTCTTGTCAATGGCTCCGAGTGTGCGTCTTGAGATGGATGGCTGATGGCTGGTTGGATCCACTGATCGCTCGGCCGCGCGCCGGGACCTCAGACTCGAAGAAAGAATCGACAGATGCACGTGCATCTCCCAAAGTGCTTGTTGGAAGTACCGATACCGATGGCCATACAAGACAGTTGTACTGGATGAAAGCGTAACGTTGGACCAGAAGACAGGGCTCAGGGACGGTAGAGAGATGGGCCCTGGCGTGCCACTAGCTCAATATTGTGGCTGTGCATCGCGTACCCGTACTATTTTTGGGCCCCCATTTGCCGCTATCTACGTATACTTTTTCAATGCACCATAGGTACGTTAGAGCATACGGACCTAGTAACTGTAAAAGACAGTCAATCAGTCAATCTGCATACCAAGTAGATCTCACAGACTAGTGATCTACAACTCTATAATTCTGCCTTTCCTATGCCAGCCCTGGTACTGCATGCATATTCATGCAGACTGCAAGCGACACGGAGGATCCGTCTCCGTTCTCAGAATACCCAGTAACCAGCCCTGCTCAATTCAATGCTCACTCATAGCCGCAAAGTTTTACGTCTCCGTCATAAGTCACATGAGATAGTCAGGCCCCGTTTTACATGAACATACACCGTATCATTGAGGCGTGTGACTGCCAAAACCCCAGGTTTCACAACGTCTCTGTAGCCGCCCTCGGAGCCTCCCACATGCCGCTGTGACGTCGCTGATCAGTCACGGGACCACGGCACACGGTTCACTTGATGGTTTTGCTCGGAGTGGGAGGAATTGACTCAGTGAGATTTTATGCACGGTCAGATAAGACGTGGTATCAGCGGACGAGGTCTGGTCGCGCACCAGCCCGCCACAAGTATGCCTAATTACCTTCTTGGTGAATGAAATGATTACCCGTTGCAAATTAAGTACACTCCTGCAATGCATCACGCGGCCATAAACAACAATCCTGGTTTCTACGATTGTGGCCATAGCCCTCCGCTTGTAAAAGGGTATTGCCCTCATTGATTGTGGCTTTAGGGTAAGTGATGTGCCAAGAAAAACAACCAGGATAAGCTTCTGTAGTGGTCTGTACATAGTGTATCGATTTGAACCTCGGTTCTCGGTGGGAGCTTTGAACACGTCGATCATTGTTGCCAAAAATAAAACAAATTCAAAAATCGATGATGGGATAGGACGGGATTGATAATTGAGCGACCGGAGCGGCGCGGACCCGAAAGACGGACAGCGGAAGTAAGGGAGCTCCACTAAAGCCGACCGGACAAGTCCGTGAGTGTGGCTGATATCCCCAGGATATAATGCCTAGTTAGGCAATGCATCCGGAGATGGCTTGGACATATCGACATGGACTTATCAATGACTAACAAAGTCGGTAAGTAAATGGCATTTTCGCAAAATGCCTACGACTATCAATCTGCCTAGTTTAAGAAAATAATTCCTTACGTAGTTGAATTTACAGACTTGGCATTACGATGTTACACTGGAACCCTTTTCACCTTAGCGTGCCCTGGCTTGCTGGGGTTTTGGTGTTCATGCTACTCAAACTTTTGAACTAGGATGACCTTGCATCGGCACACAGGAACACAGAGAGAGATAGGGAATCACTGACAACGACCTTGGAAATAGCCTGGTCAAAGGATTTCTAAGTCTTCATGACAATCTTCAACTATTGCTAATACCATATGGACGAGTATGCCTATATTCTCACGAGAGAAATCTTCAACCTATAATAGTTGTTATATTAGGTACAATTGTTTGGGTTGAGACTCTCAAACAGTAGATGACGATGGACAACATTGCAAATGATAATTTGACATGCCCGTAAGTTTAACAACAAATATGCGGCTTCTCATACCAGATATGTTACACCGACTCCATGAAAGTAATTCATCCATGACGTCGATTCTTCATACCAGCTCATACTGGAATTTCCAAACCAAGCGTCATTTTGATTCAGAAGACCCAACCCAGCCTAACCTACACCGGAGGTGACATCGGTCTCCGGCAACGCCAAAACAACCATAACCCTGCTTGTCTGTCTGTCCCTTGAACAGCTGAACTCAAGCCAACTCAACAGACAACTAATGTCGCTGATCCCATGCCGGACAATAGCTCGGCCGGCAGCGGACCATAGCGGACTCGGACGTGGCTTGCAGATCATGGAGCTTTAGCGTGGCTGTGCTCGCTTGTGGCGGAACCCCACATGCCCGCATTGGGAGGCCTACGCTAGATCGGTGCTACCGAGACCCAAGACCGTTGACAGAGCCTCACTTGAAGCCTCATGCAAAACGTGGCACCAGCAACCGCTCCCTCGGGAAGAGGCTAGAGCTTTTGAAACGTCGATAGTTGCCTTTGACGAGTTTGCCCCGATAATGACAGATGCCTAATATCGAGAATGACCAAAATTAGCATACCCTAGTCTATACTGGAGCTACAGTCTACCTAGGCTACCTTGGGCTTCTCGCCTCGCTTGAATATACCCTCACTTACACTTACACCTACGCCTACAACTCAGTCAACGCCTGCTGATCACATGTCATACCCTGGAATTATGTCCCTGCTTGTATCTAACTGGAGTACAACTCGGAGTTGCTTCGTTCCCGAGCTGTTACGTGGGGAAGAACAACGAATCCAAGAATTGCCGATGGTGGACATGGCCTGTATGGCCTGTATGGAAGCCTCTTTACGACTCAATGTCACCGTATTGCCCCAGCCTGTCGTGTTAAGGGGCTGTTCATTCATGCAGAGATACTACTAACCGAGGCACATCCATGGCTATGACTCTATCAAAGTCCCTTGCATACGTCGCGCACGTCTCGAGAGATAACGTCCAGTCGCTGATAGGATGACCATAACATTACACACAGCTACAGAACCTCGCTTCTAAGTACATACATGTCATTACCAATGGCCCTCACGCCCTCAAGTCAGCGTCCACGCCGCGGGATATCCAATCCGCAAGGGCCATGACGGTGATCATGGGATTCACGCCACTCGCGCTGGGAAACACGCTCCCGTCTGCAACATACAGGTTCTCCCTGCCCCAGACCCGACCCTTCTCGTCCACTACGCCCTCGTCTTTGCTCGCGCTCATACGGCACGTGCCCATCTGGTGGGCCGAGCTCCAAGGTGCCGTCGGTGGTTTGTTGCCCACCTCGCGGATGCGACCAAGCCAGGCGGCAAATACTGGGTCGATGGTCTCTGGGTCGGCCACTGAGCCCTGGGCGTCGAGGGCATGCTCTGACGAGGGTTCTCCGGTGCGGAGAAAGGGTTCCAGACCAGGGAGGAGAGGGCGTATCTCGACTGCCCCCGTGACATAGCAGATCTTGGCCAGAGCTTCTACTCCTTGGATAGTGTGGGCTCGGTCGTAGTCGGAGGGAGTGTAGTCGATGCGAGGCCGGCCAGTCGTGGGGTCTGCAAAGACACTGCCAGTATCTCGGTCTCTGGTCAGTGAGATCCAGGCGTCCATGTGACGATACTTTGCCATATGGAGTTTGGCTTCTAGGCCGCTGGTCCAGGACGTTTGGGACATGAATGTGAATGGCTGGATAGAGTCAGAGATGATTCGACGACAGTGTTGATTTGTTACTTACCACCATGCATGTAGTCTCCAGTTTGACTCCATAGCCGCTGCCGTCCACATTGTCGAACTGAGGAGAGTAGCTGGTGATGATGCCTCCCTCCCAAGGCCTAGTTTCTTCCTCGTACACTGCTGTGACAAAGTTGCAAGGATGCAAGGCGAGATTGGATCCCACATGTTGGTTCTGGACGAGTTAGCTATCACTCTTGATTTGGTGGTGACGATAAGACTCACAATAATACCACTCTTCTTAAGAACGAGCGGACTCCATAATGAGCCCGCCGCAAGGATCACCTTCTTGGCCTTGACCACGACCCGTCTCTTGATCCTCTCGCCAACAGAATCGCTCACGCCTCCCTCAGCGTCTCTGGATATCCATTCACCCTCGATACCAGTGGCAGTCTGTCCACTAGGATCAAACAAGACCTTGTCTACCTGGAATCCCTCCATGAACTGTGCCCCAGCCCTGGCAGCATCAGGCAAGAAGCTTGCAGCTGGCCCTCGCTTCTCAGCCAGACCGCAGCCCAGGTGACACTGGCCACAGAAGTGCTCTCTACCACCAGTGTTGACAGGAGCCGGGCGTGCCGTCCAGCCGAGCTTCTTAGAACCATTGAGAAGGACTTGATTGCGGTGATTATGGCGGATCTGGTCGGTGCCGGCCCCTTGAAACTCCCATACACGGTCTAGACACTCTTCGAATGCAGAAGAGGTGAAGAAGGGAAGTCCTGAATCTGCCCACTCTTCTCGCACAAAGGTCTGAGGCTTGAGACACACGCTCCAGTTGACGGTGCCTCCTCCGCCCCATGCGCTGCCGGCAGTTACGGTGCACCCGCCGTCTTCAGTCATGAAGAAACCTCCATTATCAAATAGGTGACTGCAGCCTGCGTCTTGGGGCATTGGGAGATGTGAAGAGGGGTAGTGATAGGCTTTGTCGACGACAAGGACTTTGTGACCAGCCTCTGCTAGGTTTTTAGCAGACACTCCTCCGCCGCAGCCTGAACCAACGATGACGACGTCGGTCTCTATGACATGTGTGTCGTCGCCCGCTCCGACCTGAATGAACTTGAAGTCAAAGGCCTCTTTTGGTTGCCAATCTGCGGGCGTGTCTGAGTAGCCCGAGACTTGGGGTAGGAGTGGGCTGGTTTGACAGTATGACTTGAGGGACAGGGATGACATGGTTTTGGCCAAGGCCTTCCATCGTTCGCGAGGCGATGTGGCCCATGACTTGAGAATGGCTTCACGGACGTGGGCTGGCTGGTTGTATATAGGTTGCCAGTAGCCGGTTATGAAGTAACTGCCAGGACGGGTACTTTAAAAATAGTTTAGTTTCGTGAAGTAGATAAGAGATATATGGTTGCTGGAACTCACGACATCAAACTCAATAAACCGGCAAGGCGTTTCTGTTGAGTTGGCGAAGTGATTGCCAGGGTCCTCATGAGGTTATCTTTAAAGCGAGCATCATGGGCTGGACGTTCCGCAAGAAAGGCACGAACATTGTCTCTGGTAGCTGGAGCTGCCAAAGACTTGACACTTCGATCGACGACATTGTCAAACTCGGTATTAGGAAGTTGAATCTGACCTTGCTCATCAGTCACAGCAGACCTTGAGGTAATGGAGGGCAAAACGCCGTCAACGAGTGCAAAGAGAACATCCCATTGAGTAGGAGTGAAGAAGTCGTCAGGTGGAGCATCCGGCAAAGCCGTGGCAACCGGAGCTTGAGGAAGCGGTTGTGGAACAGTCATGATATGAGGATGACCAAGAGGATGGATCAGAATCGAGGAGGCAGTTGGACGAGGAAAGTGTTTGAGACGGGTCTGTCTCACATTTGGTTCACACAAATACAAGACATTTTATGTATTTGCTACGAGTACGTATAGCAGCGTAACAGAGCAATCCTAGGAGAACATCTGGGTCTGTGCCACTTAAACTAGACTGGGGGGGTTCGAGCTGAACCAAAAACTAGATACATTCCTCGGATAGTTTAAACGACAAAGTGAGGGGAAACCCCCAAAGAGGAAAGGTTTCTCAACAGCAGATGATATCAGACAAAAGAGTTCCTCGGCAACTGCCATGTATTGAATCTTGTGATAATTGATTTTTCGGGAGATTCAGGTTGTGAGGGGGAGAAAAGCTTGCTCACAGGGATCATAAGGCGAGCAAGACAAAGACTCGGAATTCCATGTCAAGGTTCCACAACTCATCACGCTGCCATTTCGCTCTTTTAATGATTCTTTGTGTGTATTACTATCAATCGTCAATTACCTAGTTAATTTAATAGTTACTATCTATCTGCCCTTGCTTATTTCTTATTCTTACAGTATCTATCCCGTGTAGTCGCCCAATCATGTCAACTCTCATGCCGGTCCGGAACCGGCCCCACCCGGCATTATGTGCGCCCTCTCAACTACAATACCATGTCACCTATTTATGAGCACAGATGGCCATTCCATTGCATCTTCTCAAGATTATAATCAAATACAATGGACAAGGCAAGAATCTTACTCGTCGGCTGTGGAGGCATTGGCTGCATGGCCGCCCTGAATCTTGAGTTCGGAGGTCGAGCTCAAGTTACAGCTGTGTTACGCTCAAGCTATCAAGTTGTCAAAGAAGACGGATTCACAATCAACTCTGTTGACCATGGTGAAGTACGTGGCTTTCGACCAACTGAGAGTAGGTTGCATCATGCTCGGACTCAATGTCACCTGCTGACCATGAATCGAATCACAGTCCTGTCGTCTGTACCTGATGTCTCCCAGTCGGGCATTTCCCCCTTTGACTACATAATCTGTGCCACCAAGAACACACCAGACGTCTCTACTCCTGTAGCAGACTTGATTCGTCCAGCTGTTACCCCCGGACATTCAACCATCTTACTCCTCCAGAATGGACTCAACATCGAGGTTCCTCTCTTTGAAGCTTTCCCTAACAACATCATCCTTTCAGGCATAAGCATCTGTGGTTCGTCAGAGCCCGAATCCGGCAGAATTGAGAACACCTTGCACGATGAGTTGCGAATTGGCCCGTTCCGTGACGCCGGTGACGCTGCTGATCGAGCAAAGGATATCGTGGCTCGGTATAATGCTGGAGGACGCTGCACTTGCCACTACGATTCCAACGTCACCTTCTCACGCTGGAAGAAGCTTCTCTACAATGCAGTGTATAACCCAGTTGGTGCTCTGACAAACCTGGATACTGGTGATATACAGCTCTGCCCTGGCCTCGTTGATGAAGTTGTGCGTCCCGGTATGAAGGAGATCCAGGCGGCCGCAGCGGTTTATGGACAGGATATTACGGATGATATGATAGAGGCAACGATCACGACAGAGCCAATCGAGGCCCATGTTCCGCCCAGTATGCTGGTAGATGTTCAAAAGGCAAGTGTACCAACTGCTTGAAGTGGTGATCCTTATCACCTGAGCCACTGCTCTATGATGAGTTATGCCTATGTCATGAATAGACGTGCCTAACTCATCATAAAACCTATGACGCATTTTATGTGTTTGTTTACTTGCTGACACCTCTCCAGGGACAGTATATCGAGTTCGAGAACCTCATTGGCGAGCCCTTACGAGCTGCCAAAGCTCGCAATGTGGCAACTCCAATTCTACAGAACCACTACTCCCTTGCGAAAAGTTATCAGTGGAAGCTTAAGAGCAAGAGATCAGGCCAGGAGAGGGTTTGATGTGGCAACACTTGAAGGGGTTTTAATTGCCTTAATGTATGTTTAGATAAACACAGTTCTATATCTGCTCTCAAGAATGCTAATCTTGCCTGGTCAGTCTCATCATGATGTGTTCCTTGAGGTCTCAGGATTTAGTTATGACTTCCAGAATGGTAAACTTATCATCAGCCATACATTGCATACATGTATCATGGAATTGAACAGTTTTAAGTAATATTAAATATTATTCCCATCTTTATAAACCTTCAGCCGTCTATACCCTATCTGATTAAACTCCGTCTATGTATTCGGGTATAAATTCCACTTTTTAGTTCATGGTATCAAGTCGTTAAATAACCATCGCAATCTTTTCATGTCGTCATTTTTCAACATCAAGCCGCACGCCGAGGGTAAACTCCCACTCAGTTTTGAATACCAAAAGCCTCTCTGGCCGTCTTGCTGCTACGTGCCAGGCGGTCACCATATCTGATGAAAACGAAGGGAATGACTCCCATGGCCAAGGCAATAAAGCCAAGAACCGAAGGTGCCCAGTGAATGCCCAAGTTGTTGTACATACTGTCGGCAGCAAGGGGCAAGGTGGTAGCTCCGATGGAACGCATCATGGCAGAGGCGCCGAGAGCAGACGCAGAGTAGCTACGGAACACGTCGGTGAGGTAGTTCGTCATACCCATAAATAGAAGCTGGAAACCGAGGCCGAAGAAGATGCCACCGAGGGTAGGGACGACGGGGGACACTGAGGGCCAGACAGTCCAGCCGAGCCAGAAGAGGGAGATAACCATGCTGTAGTTGACGAGTTAGTATGAGTAAGTAAGGTAGTTGATACAAGGAATGTGACATACCAAGGAGAAGCAATGCATGCGAGAGGAAGTCGTCGATAGATGTAGTTCTTTGTCCATTCGGCACCAGCAGCTGTCTGCTTGTCATAGTACCAAGTGTAAAGTCCAAAAACACCCAGGGACATCAAAACACCAACGCAAACTACGACCAACATGTTAGTCTTTGGACAATGATCGCAACCAGCTTATGGGAAGGGAGACTTACAGGGAATATACGCGAGTCCTGCCATTCCGGGGGATAGACCGTAGAATTCTAGTCAAACCGTTAGATCGTCCAAAGGCTAAAGTAACATTACAGGTTTACTTACTTTGAAACACACGCGGGTACGCCTGGAACATGAGATAAAAGACAGAGTACGCCAAAGTGAGATAGACAGATGTGGAGGTGAGAATGGGCTCCGTCAAGAGAAGCTTCATGGGTCGAAGGAAGATCTTTCGAACGTTGAAAGGCTTCAACTCCATCGGCTCCTCGTCGCTAGACTCAGTCTTGTTCTTCTTGTTCTCCTTCTGCCTTCTCTTGATGTGCTCCTTGACTGCCTTGTTGTGAAGGACAGGGGCATAGGTCTCGGGGATGGTGAGAACGAGAGGTAGACCAGCAACTGCCATCATACCAGCGATCCAGAAGGGCCAGCGCCATGAGACTGTGGACGAGAAACCCGAGACGATGGGTCCGATCAGGGGACCCATCGTGGTGACGGTCATGTAGAGGGCCATAGCGTTGCCTCGAACTGAAGGGTTGTCGAGAATGTCTGCATATAGACCGCCGATGACGGTCGTAGGCGCCGCAGCGCTGATACCGCAGATGAGTCGAAAGACGAGAAGAGCAGAGAAGTTGGGGGCACCACTGCATGCCAACATAAAGATGATATAACCCAGATATGTGCCGATCAGAACAGGTCGACGACCAATGTACTCGCTGAGAGGACCAAAGAGGAGAGGACCAAGCACATATCCAACCATATATAGAGAGTTGAGGAGGATAAGGTAGACGGGGTCGGTAACGTGGAACTGCTCAGCGATGACATCGAGGGCACCCGAGGGCATAGAAGAGCCAAAGTTGCCATTGAAGGTGCATGTGAATCCAGCAATGACAATGTGAAGTTTTCTCATGGGAGAGAGCTTGAGAGGATCCCAAGACTCGCCATCAGACCAGTTGGACTCGTCGGAAGAGTCTTGTCTGTCCTCGATATCGACGGTTGTGGTGTTGTCTCTTGTGGCATGGTTGCCAAAGAATTGCGTATCGGTCACGCCCATGGTTAATATAAACTGGACTTACACTTGACAGTTTAAAGAGAATAGTGACTTGATTTAAAACAAGATATCGTAGTATCTAGATGGTGGTCCTTGAGGCTGGTAGGGCCTTATACTTATATCATTCCATCAGCTTATCCATCCCCACGGCGGTTTCCACATTGAAAACCCAACTGCACAGATTTTACCCCGTACAGTGATATTTTTTCTCCCCTTATGATCAATCGATTATTCGATTGACTCAATCGTAGTAGAAGGGCGCACAACTTCTGTGGGTTTTGGTTTTGGCGTATAAGCCAACTCACGATGCTATTGGACAAAATCGCCGATGACGTGATGACAAATCAGAGTTCCCATTTCTCTCGGCTTTTATAACTCCCGAGTCAAAATCGAGAACACTCATAAAGTCCTTTATCGGAAGTTTTTTGCTGAGTCGGTGAGTAGGGCGCGTATACACTATCTCTCTTCGAACCATGCCTACCCAAAGGCCCGACACGACCCATCGGCATCCTGAGCCGGCCCTGGCCCCGGCCCTGGCTACTACTACCGCTCGGCAGCCTGTTACTCGACGGAGGACCAGTATGTTATTTTCTTTGATATTTCCTTTTTGGGAAGTACTATTACTCTTGATTCAATACACTGGAGCTGTTGTTTATATCAACAACCCCAACTATTCATCCCTCCCTCATCCACTAACAACAATACCTCAGACGGAAGAGCATGCATAACCTGTCATCAGCGCAAAGTCCGCTGTGATATACTTGAAAAGGGCATTCCTTGCTCCCACTGCCAGTCACAAAACAAGTCAAGCTGCCGAATATACGAAAAGAAGAAGACGAGATCTTCTCGTACTCCCACCACTCGTTCTAGCAACATCCCCCTTCAACCCCGTCAACCCGGCCAACAATGCTTAACAGCACCTGCAACGCCAAATGCAACAAGTCTTTGGCCAGAAGGACCCGTTGACCCAATTGCTCGTCCTAATTCATCCACCGACCATAGGGCTGCCGATTATCATCATGACTCCCCCTCAACCATGCAATCAGCAGATAACGAAGAAGGGCATGAGACGCGAAATTTGGCCGACTTCATCGGTAATGAATTACCCAGAGTAGGCGAGATCTCGCGATCTGAACGCCTCTACTTTATTGGCACCGAGTTCTCTAACCTCAACTATCTCGTACGTCATCGAGCTCTGAGGATGGACCAGAAGGATGTCCTGCACTTTGGAAGTCATAGGCTTGCTAGAAAAGTTCCAGAAGTTCCCGAAGAAGCTCTCAAATTGCCTCCCAAAGCCTTGGCTGATGAACTCGTCAGGGCGTATTTCGTCCACGTTAATCGAGGATTCCCCATCGTCGACGAGGAAGAGTTCATGGAGAGCTACAACGGCTCCGACACACCGAAGCTTGTATCACTGCCCGTGCTGAATGCAATTTTCCTCGTCGGTGCCCATGTCTTGTCTTCAACCCGGGAGGACTGTAGGGCTAGCACCTATATCTTCTTCCGAAGGGCCAAGCTGCTCTTTGACTGTCGCTTTGAGCAGCACCGGGAAACGTATTTACAGGTTGCCCTGTTACTGACATGGCAATGTGACAACCTCGAAGATATCGTCTCCAACTCGTGGGTAGGTACAGCTTTCACACACATTGCTCGTTTTGGCGATACTAACTTCACTACAGCATTGGGTGGGAGTTGCTGCTCGGACAGCGTTTGGTATGGGTATGCATCGTGATGCTACTTCATCCACTCTCAATACTATAGATAAGCGCCAATGGGTTCGGCTATGGTGGTGTCTCTTTCAGTTTGATGTAATGGTCTCGGCCTCTTTTGGTCGGCCGTTGGCCATGTGAGTACCCCTGAAACATCACCTCTACATGCCAATCTGGCTAACACGATCAAAGCAACCTCGAAGAGTCCGATACGCCGATGCTTGAAGAGACACATTTCCAAGGTATCTCTCACGGAAATCCTACTTTCACCATTCAGCATACGAAACTATGTATAATCTTCTCCAAAGCCATGAGACGACGTGTAGCACTGCGAGCCACGGCAGCTGATCGGGCCGAAGCTACCAAACAAGCCGATGAAGAACTTGCCGAGTTCATAACCCAATTACCAGAGAGCCTTCGACTATCACATCCTAACCCTGATACTTGGCAAGCTATTCTGCATCTCTCATACAACAACTTCCTCATCCTCCTTCACCGACCACCACCACATCAGGACTCGGCGCAGTTTTCTGCGGATGCTGCCACAGACCTGAGCATCTGCAGCGACGCTGTCATGGCAGCCAGCTCTATCTTCGAATCTCTCCGCACGAGAAATACTCTTTGCGATTTGTGGCTGCCCTCGGTGCATGTATTATTCACCTGTCTACTACACGTGGCTAGCGAGTTAAACTCCACCAACCCTCTCGTCGCTGCAAAGTCGTCGCGCATGTTTGACTCCCTTCTTCACACTCTGCGCGACATCTCGCAGTACTGGATATATGCCAAGAGTCTTCTACGCCTTTTTGAAGAGCGGGCTATGTGGAATAAGAGGCAGAGGAGCCAAACTCTTCGGTCTTCTGAGGGTCCTGGTGACCGACCACTTCAACACAGCGAGAGTACCGGCGCGTCTGACTTTTCTCTTCGGCCGAATCCAATGAGTCTTCCTAGTGTGATTCACAATACCACTATGGGTACAGCAGCCACAAGTCTGCAGCCATCTCCTACGCAGCTTCATGATAGTCCACCGTATGGCTTCAATTTTGACTTTGGAGGTGCCCTAGGCCAACAAACCGATGCATCTCGGAGTGTGCAGCAACAAGAGGGGCTTCCGTATGGAAACGGCTTTGTTAACAATGGCATTGACATGACCGGAACCGGAAACGGGGAAGCGGTGAATTTACTGCCGGTACCCTCAGTTCTAGAATTCCTTCTGGCAGGCATGGACAATCAGTATGATTTCTGATCACAACAAGGAGGATTACTAGTAAATCACCACAATCGTCTAGACTTTCCATCACCAACCTCCCGATGCATGTGACACTTCGCACCCACGCAGGTAGGTCGCAAAATAACCGGGACTCTCACTGCATAGTGACATAAATCTTAGACCAGTCTTAGGGTAGTCTTTCTAAGACTAGTCATATTTCTACCAGTCTTAGGGTAGTCTTAGTCTAAGACTAGTCATATATTTCTGTCAAGAACTATTGGAGTCTCTATTTTTTTGCGACTCGCCTGCCATGCCATAGCCCCCACATACACTCGAAAACTCACAGCGTTCTATAAGAATCTATGACCATTCTAGATTTTTCTGCATACTCGGCTAACCACCCGATCCGATGTACGCCCTAGGGCGCGGAAAATAAAAAGAAAATCATCAGCAAAGCTAACATGGGTGCCATGGCGGTCCGGAAGTTTGAGCCAATCGCCTTTCACCGTTTATCTGATATTCGGAAGTTAACTACGGGAAAGCCGAGATGCAAGAGAAAGAGTTTGAAAGAACCACACGTGGAATTCTCATCATGTAATTTTTAGACAGATACGGGCTTTTTTATCAATATTTATTACATACTCATTAAATGGGCATAACTTGTGTATCCGTGGCACTGGGGATACGGTACTGTGTGTGCCGCTTCCTCCAGTATCCTAGTATCACCACCATGAACTGAACTAAACCACTACTCAACGCGCTCGTGCAGTAGATACTACTACTACTACTGCTACTTATTATACCTTATGGTTTCGTGTTTTCACTGCCGCCATTCTACGGATATCTGTGTTAATTGATAATCTCAGCGGAAAAACATTCACATGGCAAGGCTAAGCAAGACCTGGCTGACATTCTGAGGACAACAGGCAGACGTAGGCATATTCTCAATCAAAAAAAGAAAAACTGCTTTGTTGCTTCAAACGGCCATCATCATTGAATAAGATATCTCATGTGACGACATGCGTGTGTGCGTGTGCGCAATCATAGCCTCGCAGCCACGTAACCTACTGACTCAACCAACACCACATCATCCTATACCATATACCCAACCCAAGACAACCAAGCAAAACCTTTCCGCGCCCTTTCCGCCATGACTGATTTTGATACATTCCCTTCGTCACCGTCCCGACCTTGCGCCAACGCCAGTAGCCCTCTCCAGTCCCAATTCCTCCACTCCTATAAAGATGTCTCCCGACTGAGCATGCTTTCTTGATCCCGCATCTGGGACTGGAGTAAAATCTCCCACGCTGCAGACCGTGTACCGGCCTGCTCGCTCGATCCCAATCCATCCTTAGGTATTGTACAAGTATATACTGCAATCATTAGGGCAACGTAGACCGACACGTCCTCAAAAACAAAACCTATAGCCAGCCACACAATATTCGACCATAGCAACCCGTACGGGTCCGGCTCGCCTAGTTGCTTCTTTGCTTTGCTCGACATTTCAAGGCAGTCGACCTTGCCATTGTTTCTCTTTGCGCTCCTGGCTGACGAGTACTGTAATACCTCTTTCATCCAGTCGTGTCCGCAGTTGACGGGGAATTCGTGCCCTTATGCCTCCTAAAGAAGGGGAAGTCCTTCATCCTGAACCTGCTCGTCTTCTTCCGCAGCGCCTTGCCTTCGGCCTTGCCAATACTTCCACCTGTCGTGCTCGCATTGGATCTTGTCTCATCGTCAATTGGCGAACCATCATGGCGAACTGTTCCTGGGCTTCCGTTCAAGCTTGCAGAGTCAACGTTGATCTTGGGGATTCCAACTGCATGTTCAGTCGAATCCCCACTGACAATGCTCGTGCCTCTTGTGCTTGGTGACATTGGCATCTGGGCTGTTGTAGCGCTCGTGGCTTGCGAGGCCCAATCTCCTGAGCAAGTCCCGGATACGCTTCCTTCAGTAGTCTCGCTCGATCGTTGATTTCCTGATGGCATTGATCTGCCGTCCGTGGAGCTTTCTCTCCTAGTTTGCGTCTGGAATGGGTCGCTGTTTGCTAATTCTCTGACTGCGTCGAATGTCGATGCTGAACCGTTGGATTCTCGAGATTCCACAATCGTGCCATTCGCAGATGATGGCCCCATTGTCCTCTGACTATCGGCCGGCGATAGATCTAGTCGTTCCGAACGTGGCATCGGTAGCTCGCCGTTCCCTACTGGCGTCGCGTCCGATCCACGATCTGTTGCCTCCAGCCTCGGTGTCATATCTCTTCTATCCTCCTCTTGCGGTACTGCAAAACTCATAGTCCTTGGCGAGAACGTACCCTCATTACGAAGACGCCTCCGAACAGGATCGTCCAGCGGCTGCTTTCCTTTTTCCTGTTGAAGCTTGAGCTCGAAGAGGCTTTTATTCATTTCAAGCTCGTCGACAGTGTACTGCATAGCGGGCATGATGTCGGCGACGCCCTGAAATAGAGGCGTGGCAAAGAGATTCATAAAGCCAAGTTGACCTTGAGCCAGCGAAAGCATGTCTTGCTTGGGCGGCGTCATAAGTGATGACGGAATGCTAAGTTCACTTTCCATTGATGCCTGTCGTGAGAATTCTTCGGAGAGGATGTACGTCCATTTCAATGCTATTTCGTGGTTCCGCGCCTGTTTCACTAGTATTAGCTTCTAAATCAGATCAAGTCAGTGACAATCAATCAACATACCACGTTGCTGATGTCGGCACATTTGATGAGTAGTGAGCAAGCCAAGGACTTATTCTCCTCCATTTGCCGGCCATTCCAGCCATCAGTGCTGTTGTTCGCCTGAAGTCGCTCTTGGACGTCACCAAGCTTCTTCATGTAGTCAAAATGCAAACCCATGTCTGTAGCCAGGATGGAACTGATCATGAGCTTGCGCATTTTGGTGTCTTCGAAAGCTGCGGGCCAATATCGTCGGAGAATTTGCGAATAGGCTGCGCAATGAAACGATTCCAAGACGGATCGATCATTGTACAACTGGGCTAGAGGTGCATTTAGTGTCACAAGGAAACCGTTGTTTACGCCTGGATGTCCAACGTCATGCCCAATCGCAGTGATGAGGAGCGTCAGAGCCTCGAAGGGCGTGATCAGAGACGCCATGGGTGATTTTTCCGGTATAGTCCGGGGCTCGGTACCCGAGGGATAGGGCGAGAGAGCACCGATATGTACCAGGAAATTAAAGGTAGCTTGCAGAACATCCACCACATGGCGGAAATTGTGGTATGGAACAAAGTTGTTGTATGCAGCACGGCAAGCAACAAGAAAGCTGATTAGTTGATCTGAGCTGAGTCAGTATGTGGCCAGCCGACACCAGTCCAAAACAGTAACGTACCTGCATGTATCCGCCATCGCTCAAGCTCCGGCATGGCCAAGGCGTGTCTGAACATGTCCATGGCTGCCACCAATAACTCATCATCGGTGAATGAATGAGCACAGAAGCGCCAATTTCCTATCGCATCAGCAATGGCAGCCTGCCGTTCCGAGGAGACAGCCACGTGAGCATTGTTTATTTGATCGTCGCTGGTGCCTAGGCGGCAGATCCCCTTCATCAGCCCGGAAACCATAGCTTCGCGAAGATATGCAAATGGTTTCTCTTCGTTGACACCCACCCACGACCGTTTCCGACCTTGCCTAATTTCCAACAAGGTTGATTGCTCCTTGGCAGCATCTCTGTGGGCTCGATAAGCGCAAATTTCTAGACTGGTAATGCACTTGCTACTCATGGGGCAGATGATGACGTCGACAGCCCCAAGGTCTAGGCATCTCCTTATGAGTTGACGATCCGTATCAAGCGGGCCCAGCAGCGAAATATTATGCTCAACAGCACCGTCGGTCATCTGGCCGTTGGTGGATGGATGCTCTGTCTCAGAGCTGCTGATTACCGGTATAGGTACCACAAGTTTGGACATACCACGCAAGTGAGCTTCAGTGATGATCTTTTGGAGCAGACCCAAGCCGTATAGGTCTTCGTCAGGCGTGTGTATATCGACATTTCCCGTCGAGGAATTGCAAGAAGGAGAAGGTGACGAGGCCCTTCTTCGCGACTCAGGGACTGGATCATCGTGTGGCGTATCGAGTAGTACCAAAGTCGGCTTCAGGTCGAGCATAGATCCCTCCTGCAATTCGAAAAGTTTTGTTAAACAAGCGCCTCCAGATGCGCAAACGTGAACTGGGCCAAGTGTTAGTAAGTGGAGAAATGACTCATGCCGACATCATATCGATGAAAAACGAACCATCACCAAAGGCATCTAATAGAGGCTGTACAACGTGACGAGCTTCGGCCGTTGCCCAATCGGCTGTGCTGTCGTCAGAAGTGTTGTGAATCAATCCATCTTCGCTGACATTGCGATTGACATAGATAACGTGACAAGCGGCGCGGTCCATGGTGCTCATGGAGAGCTACCAGTCTCGCGACTGGAGCACCGTAGCCCTTCGGGCAGTTGAAAACTTGTGCCAAGATACGGCGATTTACGACAATGAAATAGCCTCGCGAAATTCCGGAGACCAAGCTATATTATAAACCGAGCCGAGCGGGTTCAAATATGGTGTGTGAGCAGGGAGATGATCGAGGTTCGAGAGGTCGTGATTGAAATCCGCAACGATCGCGAAGCAGCCCAGCAGGATTGACTTAGCAGCTGCAGAACATTCGAACCGAGGGAAATGAAATCGTTTTGAATATGGGAAATTGAAGCCCGAATATCGAACTGTCTTGCCCGTATGCGACGTTAATCGAGTCGAGTCGATTTAATGAACCGGGTTCGGTGATACAACAAAATGGTGTTTTCCGTCTGGGAGGGTCGGACAGGCTGTCAGACTGGCGTCGCAGTGGCGGAAGCTGTCGGCAGGCGACAGGGTTCGTACAATTCGAAAAGAAATCGAGGCTGCAAGGCGAGGATCGGATATTAGCTTGCAAGTCGAAAATGTTGTCGCGAAAGACGTCGTGAAAGCAGCGATGGATGCGAAAATAGGACGAGAGAGGGATTTGAAAAATGATGGCGCAGGAGGAAGAAGCGCGATGAATTGTAAATCGAGGGGATAAGAAGACTCCAAAACTGGATTGGATTGGACTAAGATGGGAAAGGGCCACCAAGGAATGGCCAGGGGATGTGAAAGAAGAGAGAAAGAGACGAGACAGGACAGGAACGTTGGGTTGTCTGAGTGAGGATGGAGGGCCTGGGATCGCAGGTGTAGGTAGAGTTGGAAGTACCCGAGTAGCAGAGTAGAGGAGAATGGAGCACGCGTGCGCTGGAACAATGGATGGTGTCAGGGCGATGAAGGTATCAGCCCGGGCTTTAGCTTACCTTGTTTGGGGGTACTGTACTACCTCTAGTACCTACTGTATGCAGTATGAGACCTGCTTAGCGGCACGCAAAAGGTGTCTGATCCTGGTTGGAGAATGGAAGGACTAGGGAAGGATGAGGGAAGAACCAAAGGCAGGGCAAGGGCACCAACAGTCGCAGTAACCGGGTCCGGGGGCGGAGGGAGAAGATCTGCGAGCGTGGCTGCAAGCGGAGAGGAGCGATTGCAGTGTATGTACAGTAGTGAGTTCAGCGCAACGCAACGCAACGCAATGCAGCGCAGCGCGGACGGGACGGATGGTGCAACGTGACGACAAGAACGGAACGGAAGAATTGATGGGGAAAGGGTGAGTTGAGATAAGGCAGATAGATAAGGCAATGTGAGGTAGCAATTAAAGAAGAAGCAGGCAAGCAAGTACCTTGGTGATGTGATGTGATGTGAGATGAGATGAGATGAAAGAATGGTTGCGCGCGCAAGCAGTGGCTGACACAAAGCCTTGACTGGATTGAATCGAATGGAGCTGAGAGAGCTGGAGCTTTTCCAGTGCAGCCAGTGGGAGGCAAACAACCCAGGACTCGAAGGTGGAGCGAGGGCGAGAAAACGAAGACAAGGCGAGGCCAAGAGCAAAGGTAACAAAGTAGAGGCGGGAAGCAAGCCTGGCGCCGGCAGTCGAGTTACTCGAATAGATTGACAAGTACCTTAGTGGAATGATTTGCCGTGAGGTCAACGCAAGAGACGTGGAGAAGAAGAGTCAAACGGCGAGTCAGATGCGACCGGATCGAGGGTCGAATTGGTCCAAGGAACGGATTCAGACAAGAGTTGTCGGGGTGGGATTTTTTCTCTCGGGGAGGAGGGAGAAAGAGAGAGGGTGAGAGAGAGGAGGGAGGTCTCAAAGCCAGGGGGCAAGGAGTAAAAAAAAGAGCATTTTACCCCCCCTCCAAAGCAAACAACACTTAGCAGAGGTACCTTGCCTTATGAACTATTAGGGGACTCTACAGGGCTTTTTACGGGGCAGATGTTAGGTGCCCAAGAACAATGGATTTCCCTTGTTTCTACTGGGGAAAAAAGAAAAGAATAAACAAAAACATGATGTGAGAACAAAGAATAGTGGAAATTGAGTGCTCCGCAGGGACAAATAGAATAAACAGAAGCCCTTTTCCTTACGAAAGGCATAGAAACTGAAACTATCAGATGTAATAGAGGTTGATGACGCAGCTCATACAAAGACTTGTTCAGGTGGCAGAGAGACAATCCGCTGTACTATTTGGCCAGTGAGGGCCTCATTCTGACTGAAGCAACGAGGCAAGTTGCGCCAGGAGGTATAAAACAGTCATAACGAAAGCACTAAACTGGTGATGACAAGTATTCGGAATCAACACTGCCAAGCCGCTGGCCGAGACAGACGATAAGGGTAGACCATTGTCAACGGAGAAGAGCTTGCGAAGAGGCTTGGGAGCTTGTACAAGTGCCGTCTGGGCTGGCGGGGAAGGCTTGAGGTGTAAACAATGCAGGCTGTCTTTGATGGCCCTTCAGCGATTGCCAGTGGCGATTATGAAATGAAATGATGGTGGTTGCGCAAGACACAACGGTCACTGTAGGGCATTGTAGGGTTACTGTACTCTGCTGTGCCGCCTGCATCAGGGTTCCTTGGGCCTCCATCGTGAGTGAGGTTGGAGGACATTCTTGGGCGTGGTCGAGGATCGTCGTTACAGGCAGGGGAACGTGCTTGCAACGAGACGCGAGGCACCAAGGCAGCTGGGCTAGAATCCACCTCGTGCTCCACCCGCCTTGGCCGGGATCAGGGCCACCCTTGTCTGATGACAGCCAATTACGTCGTACTTGCAGTGTCAGCCAACAGAGTGGACAAAGGAGGGTCCAAGCGGCTTGCTTTGAATTCTTCTGGCCGTCTTCGAGAATCTAGAATGGGGTCACAGTCTCCATAATAATCCGACAGGGGTGCATGGGGGGCTGCAGCGCAAAGGGGAACCAAGAATCATTCTCGAAGGAAGCACAGTCTCGGCGTACAGTGCAAGTTTCCACAGACACGATAACCAAGCCGCCCGTGTGCTGCAGTCTACTTGTGAGACTTCTATCCATGGTTAATGTTCAGTTGATACTTGTATGCAACTTCTGGATGCACGTAATCGTGAAACTGTAAATATTCTTATTTGTTAGCGAGAAGACACACAGAAGCACTTCCAGAGTGACACGCGTTGTCCAAATAACCACCTGCTCGTAAAGCCAGCTGGTAATTCGTCATACTCAGTGCATCCTGTACTGTCCAATCAAGGTTTGGGTTGAGTTGGTTAAGTTGAACTGCAGAATGCTCTTTAAAGTGAACCACGCATGATCTCCACACCGTCGAGTAGTTGAGTTCGAGACACTGTGGCATTGGCCAGTTGCGGAACTTGTTGCAATGGATGGACCTAAGGATAGTGCTGAAAGCTGCTGTCGTGGGCCCTCGATCACACTGGAAGGCATTATTGCTGGACGATAGGTAGCTGGGGCTCTTTCCTTCCTTGCTCAAGACTCCCTGAAGGTGCAGTGCGGTCCAGGGAAGTAACCACCTTACCTACCCAAGTAGGCAAGTATTACTAAGGTAGTTAGACATGTGCGTAGGAGATGCACCGGGGAGGGCTTTCCGTGCAGTTAAGGTGCAGTAAAGGTGCAGGCAGTTGCAGCTGGCCCACCAGCAACCGCTGTAAGTTGAATACAACCTTGGTAGAAGCATCCATACTGTACATCCACAAGCATCAACAACTCCACCATCCAAGTCGACTTATTACCCGGCAAGTATTATCAAGCAAACATCAACATCAATATGACAGATCTGAGATCCAAATCTTGTAACTATGGTCTACCTACGCTAGAGGACCTCATCAACTCACCCTTATGTCACTAGGCACTTAACATACGACAACAACGCCAACCTCGTCCGCCTTCATTCTTCGACTTTCTTGTCTCGCTCTTCCATTCCCATCTCCATCGCCCCATTCCATCACCATTCGCATCCGCCATAGGCCATAGGCTCGCTGCCCCGCACTAGACCGGCTCGAAACTCTCCCCGCCTCTAATAGAGGCTACTGTTAGACGAGGTACGCAACAGCTACGCTTTAGGTATAGAATGACTTCCAACAGCTACAAGATTCATCGCGATACGACTCAAAGAATGAAACCATCATCGTCTCGTTCCTCTTGCCTATTCGACGTTTGTTTGATACCCCACGTCCAGTCGAATTCTCCGGCTTGCTTTCATGGCAGAAAACCCTAGCTGCCGCAAATCGTTACCACCATGTCCACACACAAGCTTTCTGGTTTCCATAAACTGGGCCGAAAGGGGCAAAGTGCGTCAGGGCCCTGGCAGGCCAGAGTTGCTGTTGATGGCTCTAGCTGGCTTCCGGCCGGCCTACAACCCGCCCTAGGGAATGATGGAGAACTTGGCCTTCATGGGCTTTGTGCGATGTGCATGCTGAGCATGTCTGTCTGTATAACCCTTGCCATACTGGCAGCGGACCACAAGAGACGCCAGAAGAACTCCCCGTGCGCCCTAGTTGCTGGCTGCGTAGATATGTCATAGCCATGACGCCAAAGAGCCGAAAGGCTACAGCCTCAAAGACTAGACATACGGCCATGACAAAACCTGGACTCCACTTCGAGCCTCAAGGTGAGAGAAGAGACTCCCATCTCATCCTTTAACCAACTCCACCCCAGCCAATCTAGAAACCCCGAGCCGAGGCACAACAACCCACGCCTGATTACTTAGACTTTGAGCACCCCACAGAGTCACCGAGAGGTGCCCTGTCTGGCTGTCCCGCACAGGAGTTTACTCCTTTCTCGGCGGTCTCCTGAGCGAGGTCTCGACTCCCAATAGGTATCTTGTTCCTGGCTGACCTTTGACTATTTGGCCAGGTTCTAGGCCCATTTGACTTGACTTTTACTCTTCGCCAGTTGAAGAACATGTCGCTCCGACTTGGTCCCATACGGGTTGTGTCTCCGGTGTCGTGGTCGCCGATGGAGGCTCCGCAAGCCCCGCGAAACTGAGCTGAGTCGCGGGAGCGGGTCTCGATGGGTTTGCCGTACTTCCCGGACCGGCAAATATGGAATTCTAATTGTTATTGATCATGTTGCTTGTGCCATTTTTGTCGTTGAAAAAGGCATAGCAACCAAAGCTATGTTCAGCTGAATTTGAGCCCTAGGTGCAATACTTGTGTTAACCGAATTGAGCAGATCTTATTCGAACTTGTGGGCTCACATCATGGCCCATAGCATCTCGTCAATCCTACAGCCGGCTTCCCTATTTCTCAATGTAAATTTTTTTCTAAAGAAAAAATCCATTGCCTTGAGATCATGTAACAAATCATGAGCATCCAACCAGGCTTCGTCCGTTCGAGTTTCTAAGAAGTCGGCAATAGTTTGGCACCTGGCAGGCTTATCAAGGCCAACCTGATGAACGCAAGAAATAATCCACATGGTGTCAACTATATGGGATGGTTCAAACATATCGGATACTAAATAACTTATTGTATCTATCAGCTATACCTCTTTGTATTGTTACTTACTACCAATTACCAAAACCACTCGATACCTGTCCACCTTACAGGTAACGCACGTCGAGCGCCCTCAATCTAGCGGCCGCTCCCTTGGCTCTTCAGCCCGCTCGGGTGGAGCGAGAAATGGCATCAAGAAGCTCCTCCTAGATAGCGGGTTGGTTGATTATCGAGGACTTGCCCCAAGCTTGAAGAAAACCCTTGGGCCCTGTCCCATACGCCGCATCACTGCCGCCATACGACACTGGATCTCATCACGTTGTATAGTGAGCGCTAAGGCATACTATCACCTGTCTATCTTTCTACAGTATCTACAGGGTCTCAACCCCAGCGAGCACTTTTTCCAGTTTCCTATCGGGTTACCCATCTCCTGGAACGGGGGGTTGCAGTTTTGTACACAATGTCTCCGATACCTAACCATAATAAGCGTTGCTCAAGTGGATGCTGTTGACCAGGGGCCTTGAACTGGGGAAACCATGCCATCTTGACCGTAGCGTGGAGATGGCGACATTAAACGCTCCAGCTTTGGGCAATAACTAGGCCTCGGTGCTTCCGCTTGAGCTACGTACTGGAGATACTGCCGCCATATGCTGTGGTTGGTAGCTGTGATTTGGTTATATGATCCGAGTTATAGGACCTCCTTGAAGATTCGTAGATCTAAGCGCTGCAGGGAACATGCTTGTTGAGCATCCATATACCATATAGGTATATACCTCAAGACAACCGAGTGTCCGACGTTATCCTGAATCTCACCGACGTGGAGAACTGAAACGAGATTGAATCTATCCGTGCTCCTGCCGCTCGCCCGAACGGTTTTGTGGTTGGTTTTGAAGGTGGTCCTGTATACAGAAACACATAGGAACGTTTGCGACTCGCACACTTGTCTTTCTTGTTATGAGACTATGCATTGTTCAGCCATTCTCTGCTTAAACTGGTTGAATAGACATGTTTTGGCCTTCCAGGTCTGTTTAACTGAATATGCTTGATGCAAAAAATCCAAACCAAACGCCGTATTCTACCCGTCAGACCGATACGAGATGCTCGGTGACAGTGAACATGTGCCATCTATTCCATGCGTCGCTTCTTTCTATCTACAACTCTCTCAACATGCCCTACACATGTTTGTTTGTACCAGGTCGTTGTCTCATTCGTGTTTCATACGTCTCTGCCGTTTTCTCATGTCTAGACAGCATAATCTGCCAAGTTTGAATATGACCCTGGGCCGTTTTTTGTTCGACGGAGAGCCGTCCTACTCGGCCTTAGTTCCCTTTTCGCCCTCAAGATGAATTTCGGCCACTTCGTTCGAATCTCGGTCGCTCTCTGCCGCGGCTGGCACATCGATCACGTCTTTGCGGTCCCACGTAGCATTCCGGATATCTGCCAGGGTTGCCTTGTGGGAGGCTGCAGGCTCAGGCTCGCCTTCTATTGGGCCATGGTCTGTCATGACTGTATCGGGATCGTCGAACTGACTGAGGCCACGCTCGTCAGCCGAAGAATCTAACTGCACATCATCAGAGGCAATGTCTGCAGCCGTAGAATCCTCAGCGCCACTATCGCCTAGATTTTCAAAGTTCCAGGCCTGAACCAGGTTAAGTGACTTGTTGTCTAGCCGCTGGTATGCGCCCTTCACATCCACGCCTTCATCCTCTACACTATCATGAATGGGTTCGATGCGTTGGGGACCCGCATATGGGGGAAGATCGTCGTCGTCGTCGTCCGGTCCAGCTAAAGAGGTGACGGTGACTCTATCCGAACCACGATCGACGAGACGGCGAGTTGCTGCGGCTCCGGTCCCAGCGCTCGACAACCCAGTCAGGGAGGAGCCCTCGCCGAGACGCTGGCCTTCCCCCGTCTCGCCATTTTCCTCTTCGGAGTTTGCTTCGCTGTCCCTGTACTTCTCAGAGATGACTCCGAACCGCGATCCGCCTAAAGGGGTGCTAGAGCGGCGGCGGTAGAAGAGTAGATAGGCGGCTGATGTGATACACGTGGAAGGGTCTGCTACAGGGCTTACAGATGAATCTGTTTTCTGTGTTAGTTTCAAGAACTTTGCAGAGGGGGAGGGAATAAGCGCATGGACACTCACCATTATAGTTGTACCAACGCCCATCAACGAAGTTCTTGGCATAGGCAGTGTAATGACCTCCGCCGAGACCACCATAGTGGTCATCGACTGCAATCAAATCGTAAATCTCATCCTTGCCATCCTCTTTCTGAATAACCCTGGAGGTAAGGTCGAGACCCTCAATGGGGAAGTCGACCATGACGTCCAACTTATCTCGCCGGTATCCAGAGCTGCTGAATCGCTTGAGATGAGCAACAAGGATATCTGGCGATTTCCAAAGATCAAACTTCTTGCTAGCTCGCCGATGCTCTTTACAGCGGGGACAGTACCACATGTCTTGTTCAGAGAGAATCTCGGCCCTCTCGAATTCGTCCAGGCATTCCTCAAGGGTGATACCGCGTGTGCGGCGGTGCTGTCTCCTTCTTTGGCTGATTTTAAGAGCAGAGTCGTTGAGAGTGTCCATCGCCATAAATGTGGGAGCTCCTTGTTCATCCGAAGAGATCTTGGGGGAGCCACCAAACACCTTGTCCCAAGCGTCTTCGTTCCAGTCCACAACAAGACCTTCACCAAGACGGACGAGAGGCCCCCCATCGGCAACAGCGGGAGGCTGAGGCTGAGGCCTGACATTGGGTACTTTGTGCTTCTTTTCTCGCGCGTTTCGTTCCCGACGCTTGTTGCCCTTCTTGCCGTATTTCTGACCCTTGAACTTCCTTCGCCCAGCAGGCCCCATCTTTGAAGGGCGGCCATTGAATTTCTGCAGTGTGTAAGTGGCAGAGCTATTGAATGGACTAATAACGTAACCTACTCGTTGGGGTTCTTGAATCTCTTCCTCGCTAGATTCTGCTGTCATTCGGGTCTGAGATGCGTCGACCTTGGAGCTCTCATCATTGGTGCTTTCATCATCATTTCCTGACGGTGTGCTGCTGTCATCGTCACGACTGGCAGCATCTTCATCGTCGACTTCCGGTTCAGGGATGCGGTCTGATAGTTTGTTCAAAAGTCGATTGTGGTCTACACTGGACCAACCCGTTGGCACACCGGTACTTGAAGAGCTATCGGCGAAATAGCAAAGTTCAAAGAGATTTTGAAGTTCAGGGTCCAGGAAACCATCTGGGTCGACGAACTTGGGCCGCTTCGAGTTGAAACGCTTCAAGATCTGGGGTTGATGAGGAAGAGCGCCGGCGCCGTCGCTTGCGTCTTTCATGTGCACATCTACGATATCGTCCTCGCCTTCAACCGAATTGGCAACGACCTTACCGTCGCCCGATGAGTCGGCATCTGAAGCAGACGTGAGTACCGCCTCTGCGTCGGGATTGTCAGAGTTCTCATCTTGGTTGTCTCTTAGCTTGGACCAAGTTGAGAAAGTGGAAATCTTTTCCAAAACCTTTCGGCGAATGATGTCAATGTCGGAAGCTTCCTCTTTCGTAAGGCAGATGAAGCTCGGAGGAGCCACGCCGTCACGACCACGTCCATAGTTTGATGGGATTCGATGAACCAAGGGAACTACCATCCGCTCATAACGTGGGTCAGTCCATTCAGTAGTCTCAATAGGAGTATCGATGTCTAGCATCGAGCGATACTTCTTGGCTTGTGCTTTGTATGGCCAGTTGGTTGGGACAGCCTCAAGCTCGTGGAGCGTAGCAAGGTCAGACTTAGTGATCTCCTCAGTAACGTCCTGAGTATTATCGTAAAGCTTGAAGAAGCGATCCTTGTATTCTTCTCCACCCATCATTCGCTCCGCTGGAACGCCTGTCCGGACTGATACGAATTGTTTGAGCTGCTCAACAGCGCTGTGCTTGGGCAACTCAACCTCGATCATAACAGGCACGTCGTTCAGGGGCAAGAATTTGATTGTGGCATGCCAAACATCCTCGACCGGTAGAGGAAGAGTCAGGTTGTTGAAGGGGTCAAATGTGATGCTGATCTTGCCACATTCAGGGCACTTCAGGGTTGACTTGTACAAGCCGGTAAAGAGGTCGGCAATGACAGAGTCGTCTCGGCGTCGAGTAATATCCCACACCTTATCTGCCATTTCTTTGATAGCCTCTGGGTTGTTGATCATGTCGTCGGTAGAGTCGGGCTTCTCGATATAAGGCTTCTTCTTGATACGGCTCAGATCTTCTTGCAGGGCGTCCAGAAGGAAGCCAAGAAACTCTTGAGAGTCCTGCTGGCCCCAACCGGAAAATGTTGAACGGCAACGGCCAATGGTTGTCTTGAAGTCTCGAGGAGTCACGGCGCTCCTACCTTCGGTGTAAATATCCTTAAGAAGATTTCCGTATGTCATGGCGACCTTTCCGTTGTATCCTAGAGGGTTGGTCTTATTGACCTCATCGGCATACTCGCCGGTCAGGAAATACTTTGTCAATTCCTCAACGCTTCGAACGCATTGAAGAGCAGAGTTCATGTAACAAGTGTTTCCCAGATTCTGTAGGCCAACAGCGCCAATGCTGCGGCCAGATTTCTTGCCCATCCGGCCTCTTGTTAGCGGGCCACCGGGAGCAGGACTGCTTCGGCCACTGGCATTCGACGAGACGAGGCCGTTCCCTCTTGTAGGAATGGACCTGCCATTTGGTGGGCTCTTCCCAGTGTAGTTGCTGACCCACCATTCATCGATTGCCTCGTCGATAACAAGAACCTGATCTGTCACAAGGTCGAACAAAGACAATTCGGCCTTACCGTTGTACTTTTCCTCGACAGTTCTATCTTCCAGTTGGCATCTAACCTTAATATCGCGAACTTCAGAGAATGAAGCATTATCGAGCAAAAGCCGTGACCAGGAGTCTACGGTCTCCTCCTCACCCTCCGTTCGGCCTGGAGAATCCGGGGGCGTAAGAGCTCGGGACGGCTCTGAGGGACCAGTGACCGGTTGAACTTGGGGCACTATAAAAAGGCGGATTTTTTGGTTCAACGGTACGCCAGTGGCTGTCTTTATCTCTTTGATGAAGGTCTGAGCATGATATTTGCGACTTCTGGCGAACTTGTAAGGAGGAGGGTTCTCGGCTTTAAGCGACTGCTCAATGGGCAGCGGACTAATTTTGGACCACAGACGGTGAACGGTAAAAACTGGAGGGTGGAACTCGAACTGAATGACGGGATCGTCGCCTCTCTCGGCTGTGTTGATAGCAGTTCGAATAATGGCTTCTTGGCCGTCCTTGACACCATACCACTCAACGACCATCTTCCAAGCGTCCTCGGGGAACAGAGTGAACTCATTTTCGTTGGTTCCAGACTTGAGACGGATGAAATTTTTGCCGTTAGGTTCTTTGATTATTTCTTCGATGATGTCCGAGTTGTCTACAGGGCCAAGGGATTCCGCTGTAGAATCGTCCTCCTTGCTGTCCTTGGAGCCGCTACGCAATGCCAGAGCCTTTTGAACCCAAGTATTGGAGACCAGGTAAGCCACAGTTCCTTCCTTTACCTGGGCATCCTGAGAGGCGCTCAGAAGAGTCTCGATAATCTTAATCTGTTCTTGCAACGGGGGTACTGCTGTCACATGAGAATTAGCTACGAACTTGGGAACCTGCAAGCTGGATAGGTTGCGAGGCTTACGTTGGGAGGAAGAACCATCAGTGGCCGAAGTTGTGGTGGGCTCGGGCGCGTCGACACTCATGGCTCGGGGCAAGGTGTTGGAGGATGGCTGAGAGGGACCCTCGACAGAGTCGTTGACCTGAGATGAGGCCATATCGACATCGCGGTTCTTATCCGCGTCGTTCTCGGGATCCATACTGGAAGCACGTCGTTTCAAAGGCGAAGAAGAACGATGGGGTAGGTCTGCATCGCCATTCATGATAGCACGGTGAGAGAGACGCAAGGGAGACTGGCTTCTGGCCAAAGTACGGGCCGGGCCAGTCTCGTCGCCGCCGCGGTCACTTTCGATCGAGAGGTCGGCGTAAGCAGAGGCACAAGGGCTCGAGGCAACGGACGAAGCGTAGTCGGCAGAGACAAGGGAGCTGGTCTGGTGCTGGAGGCGTGGGGGAAGGCTCGAAGCGGGTTGTGAGTCGGCCCGGAGGTAGGAGGGAGTGTCGGGGCGCGAGGCCACGGAGGCGGCGGAGAAGGAGAGGGCGGGATCGTCGTCGACTTCGCAAGAGGGCAGGACCGAGTCAGGAGAAGGCGACGGCGAGTCAATCGAGTCTAATAGGTCCTTGCGCGAGAGCTTTCTCTTCTTTGAGGACGACGTCTTGAAGGCGAGCTGCCCGGGCAGCTCGGGGGGTCGGAGTTGGAGGGGCGGAGGGGAAAGACGGGGGTGTAGCCGTCGTCGTCGATGCCGTTGTCTTTGCCGGAGGAGAACAGCAAGACTCGGGGGCGAAACAATAAGCGATGGCCAGAGCGATGCGAGTAAGAAGTAGAGTCTTGTTGCATTTACTCTGAATCAAGACCAACAAAGCCAGGCCGTTTGGGTTTATTTTTTCGGGAAGAGGAGGGGGGGTTCTATAATTTTTTTTTACAGTAGATGAATCGCAGCAGTGGCATCGGGGCTGTGACCGCTGCGATGACTGTGGGGCACTCTAAATATCTGCCCTGCCGGTGCAAGGTTAAAGGCAAGGTGAGGTAACTACCTAAGGTTGGTATGGTAAAAAAGGTACAATAGTGTTTAGGCAGAGATGGTGATGATGAATAGAAATAGGAGAGGTCCGGGCGAGTTGCTAGATTAGCTACACTGTGAGAGTCTAATGACGACTAATGATACTTAAACAGCGTTTAGAATCAACTCGAAAATCATGAACAAAGCATTCTCTCAGTTTGATGATGAAAAGAATGAATGAGAAGCCTTCAGCTCAAAGTGGGCTGAAAGATATGATATTGACTCTCTGACTGGCCAGAGGCAAGGCTTGTTGCTTGTTTTTAGGTTGAGTGCGTGATTCCTTTCCCCACATCCAATGGATCGCTTGCCTCTGCCGGCCGCCCCCCAAACAGTGGGTTGACCGCCCCCGGAGCCGAAACCCCATGGTTGGCCTGTGCCCTGTAAATGACCTCTCTCTATGCATTGGATCCAATCCTATGGCCACTTCATGCATGACTTGGAATCAACACCGCCATTAACAAGTTCCTCTGGATACGCACTAATTCACATTCTAGGAGTCCATTAATCTGGCACTCCGGTTTTAAGGTATTTGGTAACTTTATCGCGCATTCTCAACGGTATGCTTTCGGCCTGTAGGTTAGCACCCACAGATAGTATACTCTCCTCTGAAACCTCAAATCACCATATACTTTTTCTTCACTCTTCTCCTCCCCCTTGACGTGGTTGATCAACAGTTCCATAATCTGTGTGTATCCTCTGCCCCTGACGGCTACCTACGTTCGGAATTTGAGATACCAATCAATGCATGTCTTCAACGTTCTTTGTGTAACACTATTATATGTCCTAGGGTAGCACTTCGACAAGGGAAACAAGACAACAACATTCTCCTTGCTTTTGCTTTCATGTGAGAATAAAACCAAACTTGAAGATCATGTTATAATACCACTTCGTGATACTATGAAGCTATACCATCAAATCATTGCATTTCGTCTCTTAAAAGAGACTCCTAGCTAAGGTATCCGACGCCTTTCCTTTTGCCAAGTACAAAGCCAGCTCTCTTGTCGACCTTCCCAACGTCCTGAGCCTTTGATCCCCGTAACGACCCTTTCCTTTCATCTACTATCCAATACGAGTGTATCACGCCCTTGTCTAAATATGCACCCATCAACTCGCCTTTCCAACCACAACAATTCGTTATCTCAAAGAATCCAAGACAGAACATAGCTTTTAGAGCTTTGCATCCGTGTCTTCGTACTCGCTAATGTCCTTGACGGGTCTCGCTCCTGAGCTGGCTGTGAGGCCTGCCTTGTAGAGTCTGACGTCTGTAATCTCCTCGGCGTTCTTCACTGCATCTCCAGCGGATGGCTCCTCATCAGCCTTCTTCTGGGCTTCCTCCTGTCTCTTATCGACTCCCTCAGCCTTGCCTTGGGCTTGCAGGTGAATCGATAATCGGGCTCGCTGGCTCGACGTAGGGTTAAGACGCTGGTTGAAGAATTCCACAACAGCCGGCTTGGTAAGCAACTTGATCTGTGCTGCGTCGCGTTGGGCTGTAACTAGTTAGTATCCGTTTCAAACTACTAGGCTCATTACTTGTTCTTCACTTACCGAGCTCAAAGTCGTAGTATTCGTTCGTAATCTGCGACCAGTGGCGGGTGGACTCTTGATCTAGATTCCTGAGCTTCTCCAATCGTCGAACGATCAAGCTTCGCTTGTGACCCTCAAATTCTGTCTCGCTCATCTTTTCCAAAGTTTCTGCATATCGCTTAAGGAAAGCCTCAATACGAGAGTCGAGGAAATCTGGGGTCATTTCACTCTGAATGAGGAAGCGGAAGCCATATGTTGTCGAGAAAGCTCGAGGCCCACTGAACACAATGTAGCCAAGTTGCTCCTTGGTGCGGAGCTGGTCGAATGCCGGCTCGTGAAGCATCTGGTCCAACAGGAGAGTCTTCGTACGGGTATCGCGATCCTCCCTGCTGCCAACATAGAACCATGTCTCGACGCAGTGGTTGACGTTAGCCGGGTCTTTGAGGGTCTTCTTAAAGACGTGGTTAGACCCCTCAGTTAGGATGAGCGATCGAAGGATGGGCCATTGCGCCTTAGGCAGAACCCGAGGCTTCAGGATGGACTCCACCATATCCGTCGCCTTCAGGGCGTCCTCCTTGTACATGTTTCCATGAACATACACCTCGATGAACAGCTGGCCCAGCATTTGCTTCTGGAACAGTCTGACACCCTCCAAAGTGACACTCGAAAGCTCTGTCGCGAGCTCTTCCACTATGAAGTCTCGCTCGGGTGCATTGAGCCAGTTGGTATAATCACCGACCTGATGGTAGGAAGATTGCAGTTGCCAGTTGTTGTATCCCCTGGTGAGGCGTTCCCTGACAATCTCGAAACGATCTTCCTTGATATCCAAGTCCCGCATCGTTGTGACAACCTGCTCCAGAAGCACAGGGAGCTTGTCGTTGTAACCGCTGACGTCTAGGAATAAACCACGCGAATCAAGGCTGACGTTGTACTGCAGGCCAGCCAGTTCCGCATCGTATGAGTATTCCTCGAGGGCATCGCGTACCAAATCTGAGAAGAGACGAGCCTTAACGTTGTTCTCCGCAGAAGCATAGATAAGGGGCGTCTTCAGGCTCACAATCACATTGGCGCGAGGAACCCAGAAAGTATCGTCCTTCTTCCACCATGTCCTGGCAATGCTGTCGTTGCGAAGCACACGTGGGTTCAGGGCCGGCTCATCAACATCCTTCTTCTCGACCTCGAGCTTGTTAGGAATGAACTGATTCTTGTGCGGTAGATGAAGGGCGGATAGGCGATCCTTAGGAGAGACTGCAGCGGCCTTCTTGATCTCCTCCATGAGATCCTCGGGGATCTTCTCATGGCGATACTCGGTTCCGTACCACTTCTCCTTCTGATCCCAGTTACCAGGGTAGTTGCGCGAGACGATAACCATACGGAAATTGTCCGGGCGAATCGTAAAGAGGGCTTTTTCGATCTGATCAGGGGCGAATTCTCGAAGGCGACTGTGACCACTAAGCAGCCACTCGCGAGGCAGAGGTTTTTGCATGACAGAGCTGATGCGGCTGGTGAATCGGCTGGCAGGTGTCTTTTGCTTGAACTTGAAATCGACGTCTGCCATTCCCTTCTGCTCCTGGAAAATCCACTCCTGAGGTGGGTTCTCACGTAGAAGAGTAATATACTGGAAGAAGATCTTGACGATTTCGGGGTAGTTCTTAAGGCCCTAAAATGAGGTTAGTATTGGCTATATCGCTGTTATAATAGTTTGAATTCTCACCTCTTCTGTCAAACGGACTTGCACATCAAATATACCAGGGGTGCCAGGGCAGACGGGATAAGCACCTGCGCTGAGACCGTTCGCCCAACCCTTAGACTTGATGTACGACATGATACTTCCAGGACCTTCATGTCCGATAAGATGGCTGATATATCGGCTGGGTTGAGTGGCGAACATGAATTCCTCATCGATGAAGGGGAAGTACAGGTTAAGCTCTCTTGAGTCCATGACAGGCTTCGCAAAACATTGCATACCGAGGTCGGACTCTCTGAAAGGAAGCTCACCGGGCCATCTGTTCGGCGGAAGCTCCTTGTTGACAACTGGAGAGAACAATTCGGAAACCCATTTCTGGAGTACGTCGAGTGGCTCCCTGCCCAGAACAACCAGCTTCATACGGTTCGCGGAATAGTGTTTGGCATGAAACTCGATAAATTTATCTCTCACATTAATCCCACGCGCCTCAGGAAGGGTCTTGAGAACTTCAAAGTTGCCAGTTGAGAAGTGGCAGAACGGATGGTTGGGGTTTGACAAAGACTTCTCAAGTTGATGTAACCGCCAAGTATCATTCTGAAGGTTCTTCTTGTTCTCCGAATCGACAGCCTTCAACTCTCGGTCGAGGGTCTCGGGGAGGAAGAGCGGCTCAATGAAGAATTGGGCGAAGCGGTCCAAGGCCTCGCGCAGAGGAGATGGGTTGGTATCTGAAGGGTCCTGGTCATTGTCGGGCTTGGCGGAGATGTCGAAGAAGTAATTTGTCGAGGTTGGCCCAGTATAGGCATTGGAGCTTCCCGAATTGGCGGAGAGGTATTGGCCGTATTCGTTCTCAATTGGGAATTTCTTGGTGCCCATGAAAAGAAGCTGGTGGAGAGAAGAAGATTAGCCTATTGCCTACTTTGTATGCTAAGTGTTGAAGGTATTCGGAGTGCTTACATGCTCGACCGCATGGGCCATGCCTGGGATATCGGCCTCGTCGCTGAAATTTCCCACATTGACGTCAAGGGCAGCGCTGGCCTTGTCCGTCTCAGGATCATGCACCAAAAGGGCCTCGAGGTCATTTCCTAAGCGAATGACTCGATAGTCACGATCATCGAGCGAAGGCTTCTCAAGGGAATCGGTGACGAGCGTCACTGGGATATCATCGCCGGCCGCCGTAGTGGCGCGGGCATCTTCGTCATGCTGCGAATGAGGCATTGTGTATGTTCGAGCAGCTGCAAAACCACGACACCGACACCGACACCGACACGGCTGAGAAGGAATCCGGAAACCGGAGTAAGAAAGCGGCCGTGGTAGGCGAAGGGTTTTGCGGTTGGTCGCAAGGGTCGTAGAGAGTTGGCGGTGTTGCGGTGTTGCGTGCTGAAGGCGTGCAAGCGGTTGGCTGCTGATGAGGTATGCGATTGGATGTCGTAGGCGCAGACGCAGACGCAGATTGGATAAGGTACCGGAATGCAATCCAATTGACGTTGAGAATGCAGGATAGCCAATACTGTAGTAAGGTACAAGTACCGTCCCGTAGGTAAGGTAAGGTAACGTACTGGACAGGGCAGGGCAGGGTAGGGCGAGTAGGTCGCGGGGGAGGGCCACCTCAAGAGAGCTGGAGGGGCGAGGGGTACGAGCAGGGGATAGGGATGGTCAGAGGAGTGGTGAAGCTCTCAGCTATGGGCGCCTGGCAGTCTTTGTAAGTAAGGGTACTCGCCTCATTGAGCTTGCAGGGTCATGGAAGTTACATTAGCTTAGTTTCCTCGCCTCCGAGAAATGTTCCCTAACAACCTGACTAGGGTTAGGATATTGTAAGCGCAAGTTGACGCCTGTAGGCGGGAATTATTGAGTCAGGGTGATTGACTGTTGTCTGTCGATGACCGAAACACTTGAAGCCGAGAACCTCAGGACGATAGAGCTTGTGGGGTGCGCCACCCTGAGTAGAGCACGCGGACCGCAGACAGCAGACAGCAGGTCAAGCAGGCCAAGGGTCTGTGCAGAAAGAACGATCTACAACTGCCTGTGGAGCAATGTTACCAGTGAGGTGGGTGAGGTGGGTGGACAGGGCGTAAAGAATACCGAGGTTGGGTTGTAGCTCGCTGTAGGTTTTGTATAGAACCAGTCGGATAATAGAAGTTTATTGATGTGTATCTGAGTTTTTGAAGTGAGATCAGATATTCGGAAGATAGGTACCTAAATCTCAGATTCCCTCAGGAACTGCAGCTTGGTACAGTACCTGCTGATTCCAAATATGGAGACGCGGAATACCTTGTTGGGGCAACAGCTTGGACAGGCGGTGGAGCACTACCTATGACCCGGAACTTTCTGGAACCCTGCTTCGAGAAACTGACACCGTTCAGTTGTCTGTAATCAACTAACGACTTAGGTAGTTATACCTAGTACTAGGTAGTGTAAGTTGTTGTACGCACTTGATCTGCCTAAATTATCCAGGTTACCTATCGTTGAACAAGAGGATAGTTGCTTGGTTTCAACCACTGCTTCGTTCGGTATTTCCTTAGATATCAAGAGTAAGAACGCTGTTTCTAATCATGTATACGAAGTACCTAAGCTTGGCGAGACACCAACGTCTAGGTACCTAGGTAAGGTAGGCAAGTACGGATACAAACGTTGTGTTTGAAAGAAAAAGGAGGTGGCAGTGATGACGATAACAAACACAGGGAGGGTAATAATAGAATTGCTTTGTTGTTCTCTTCTCTTTTCTTTCTGGGTCGTTTCGAAAGGGAGGCTGACCAAGACAATTGCTGAGTCAATCAGGGCTGAAGGATTGCTTACAAGTCAATAGGTACTGCATTTATGCACTGGGTAACTCGTGATAATCAGACTTTTCGTAACCGGGAAGGGTTGATAGAGTCGTTCAATAGGTTACTTGCCTTGGAGTCAATTGTTTGTAACACTCCTTTAATCCGTTGCTGTGTCAAACACCAACTTGAAACTCAGGTTGGGTCTAAGTGATTTGGACAGAGTCTGAGATAGACACCGCTTTGCTTCTGCATAGACAAGTCAGACACCAAGCCACAATGGTAACCAATCCATGCTATATAGCGTCTTCCCGCGTCGACTAGCGGAATCATTAACACCCTAGAAGGTTGATCCCTGGTCCGCGGGAGATCTCATGGCATCCGACACTTGCCTGCCGACTACCTAGTTGACTAGGCACCCCTGCTACTGACGAAAGTGAAGCGTAAGGAGCTATACGAGAAAGGCTTCTGATAGTACGGATACCTATAGGAACTGACTTGTAATTAATGAACAGTAAGGACTCACACTGATTGCCTATGTTGTTTATGCTTGATCTGGACAGACCAACACTATAGGCAAGAATAAATGATTCCTTGTGCTAAGCTGCACAAGTTGCTACTACTGCTTGCTTTTTTGTGGAATGAGACAAGCACCTTGTTGGCCAAATGTCTTGCCAATTCTTGCTGCCAGTTCAACAACGTGCTGTTGCACCTGAGATATGCCGGAAATTGCGTTATATCAACGAGACAGTGCCGAGATCTTAGGTAAACCCTTTTGTTATCAGTTGTGGCATGTAAGATAATTGATGTTTTGTGTAGAATGTGTCCATGTTAACTACGGATGAGAATATTTATACTCCTACGCAAGATGTTAATCACTCACTGCCTCCAGAAATGCCCAGTTAGTGAGTTGCCATTTCGATGAGACTGAAACAACTGTCAAATTAAGAAACATGAAAGAAGCAGGAGATGGCAGTGAATAACATCTTTTTAGGCTGCTTACTCTCTGTCGTGCTGCCCATATTCCACACAACATCATTAAATACCTTGATACAGAACTCACGCATATTTGTCATTTGAAGGAATTAAAACGAGTGCTGGGGCTCGATTTTGTCTAACACTGAATAGAAAATTCTAATTATGCCTACATTCGGGATCGGGGACTGGTTGTTGATACTCTTCCTAGGTTGCACAGCTTCAATTATTCCAGAGCATGAATTAACATTGATCAGCACTAAACACATGATGCAAGGTCAATGTAACTCACCGAGGTCATATTATCCGACGAATCTTAGTTTGGTAACATTGCATGGTGGAATTCTACAAATGATGATCTACAATGCACTGCTCTATCAGGGATCCCAAAGCAGGAGGGAGGTATTCAGTAACTCAAAATTTGCGTGGTAACGACAAAACATGTTGTAAATTGGGTGATTGATATTGTTTTATTTCATTTTTCTTCTTCTCGCTGTTCATCTTGATTTACGTACTCATAAGAAACCTTTACGAGCTCCGACTCCTTGTACCCAAATAGAAAACGGCTGCTCTCGACCAGACTCTCATCAAGAGCTAATCTGCTGCCATTGCCATTGCTGACAACACAAGTGCATTGTAGGAGAAAAAGTACGATTTTGAAGTGGATGCATGGCTAGCATGCTCACCGAGCCGAGTGTGTTGAGGGGACTCCAGGTCTGACTCAAGAGAGAAAGAGAAAAATGAGACGCCAAGCCTGGTAGAACGACAGACCTCACGTCCGATGACAAGGGGACTATCAGCAACAGCCTGCAGATTAGTCGAACATCATAGCTGATTGGCCCTTAAGGGGACAATCTACGGCTTTGTGGCCGGCTTGATGGCACTTGTAGCAAGTCATGGACTTTCCACCAGCGGGCGAGAACTGACTGTTGCCAGAAATACCACCCCCTGAGGAGATCGAGGTTGGCTTGCTCAGCTTTACTTCCTTCTTTTTCCTCTTATCACGGAACTCTTTGGCCTTGACAGTTTCAGCGGTTGGCCGTGATCGTGACCTTGAGCGAGAACGACTTGGTGAATGCATGCTATCACTGGATGGCTTCCGTTTTCGTCCATGAGCCGGTGTATCTGCATCGTCCGAGTCTTCATCTTCATTGTCATTCCCATCGTCTGATTTCTTTTGTGGTTCTGGTTTCTATGGTCAATCAGTCAGCTATCCATGTCTTATGAGTGGGGTGTTGCAGTGATCAACATGCCTGATTCTTCGCTTTCTTGAAGCTATTCGTCGAAGTGCGTCCCTTTATCGGCGCCTCTTCATTGTCCCCTGAATCGTTAGATGAGTCAATGTCACCATACCCAACATAAACGATATTCAGAGGTGGTTTTGTGTGGCTGGTGGTTTTTGATCCGGCAAATGTGTCGTCCAGAACCCATCGCGTGTCGGCACCAACATGCTTCTCCAAAGCAGCTTGGCGTTTTGTTTCTTGGTCGTCGATAGCAGCCTTGATAGCAGCCTGGTCAATGTTCAAATCCAGGCGACCTGCCGCTGGAGAATGCCCAGTCTTTCGTTTCTTAGAAGAATGTGTTTCTGAATCGGGAGAGGAGTTTTCCGAAGCCACTGCGCGTTGCATGAACTTCATAGTGAGGAGCCTCGATGAGACCCCTCTCGGTGTTTCGGGCGCCATGGCGAGAGCTTTTGTATTGATCGGCACTTGGGGTTCGCGACGAGGTATCGTAGTTGGCGAAGTTGTGGTTCAAATTGGGGGCAGAAGCCTATCGTCGCCAATATGTAGAAAGGAAACACTCGCAGGTGTGAATACGGCCTTTATATCGAATTTGACGTTTTTGGTATCAATTTACGAGCTTTTCTCGTGTTTTCTTCACGAAAAAGACAGTAATAATGTGTTTGTCGCAAAACGTGATGCTCGATGCTCGGACTGGGCGCATTTCCTCTGCAAGCCCAAAAATGTTTCGGTTCACGGATAAACCGGTTCTCCGAAGCTCGATCGTCAACGGGCAAGTTCAATGCCTCACAACCGCCAACAGACCATTCAGAGCCGACACCGTCGAATCGATCCGCACACCCGGAAACCGACGAATTCACAATGGCTACGTCTCAATTGAGGGCAATTGGCGTCTTTGCGCGCAGTGCGCGCCTCTCCCAGCGCGCCTTCACTACCTCCGCCCGGCAATTCGAGGCCGCCGTCTCGACCAAGACCAACGAGACCTCCCCCGCCCCCGTCGACGAGAACAAGCCTGTCGAGATCAACCAGGCTCCCAACCGTCTTGGTGTCTGGTCCCGCAGCCAGAAGCCTCGAGCTCAGGCCATGACCGGCCCCCGATTCGAGCAGACCGACTTCGATCTCCAGGTACAAGCGACAAATGAAAGCTGGGATGGACCATCAAATCGGCTAACCGTGTGATAGCCTCAACCCAAGTCTGCTATTGAGATGATTCACAAGCAGCCCGTTACATGGACTCATGAGCGAATTGTTGCTTGCAATGGTGGCGGTGGTCCCGAGGGTCACCCCAGGGTCTTTATCAACACCGACAAGCCCGAGATTGCTACCTGCGGCTACTGCGGCCTGCCTTTCGTACGAAAATCCATTGGTAATTCTTATTTTGCACTTTACTGACATTATACTAGGCCAACGAGCACCACCGCACCCACCTCGAATCCCTCCCCGAGACTTCTTACCCCCTGTCATAATCAGCCTCGAGCGATTGGATTTGAATAGGACGGAAAATATCTAGATAACTAGAAATGTGTGAAAGGGATAAAGAAATCCGTGTACTGTGCTGTTTCTGAATGGGGAACCAAAGCTTCTGTATATACTACGCCAATACAACGAAAGAACCAAGCACGGCTGCTTTGAGAAGGTGATTTTTCATGTTTGCTATGTACCTGACACAGTGCTTGCAAAGAGACAAATCCGACTTTGTTAGCTTCAAAATCCTCATTTATAACTCAAGACCTCCATTATTCTACCTACTCATGGCAATTCTTAGGTTATTGTTTACTTAGACACATACTATCTGTCCGAGGTCTAGAGAGTAACTGAACGCGATTATAAATGGTGTGTTGTGATTGGCCCAAAGGAGCTTGATACTGACAGGTTCAAAAAGCCCCGTTCAGACTCCAACTGCCGCCCCACTATGACGGGCCTTTGCTGCCAGGTTATCAAACAAGCACGATTCATTATTAGCTATGCCTCAACCTCAAACATCGCGTCTTAACTCTGCAACAACACCAGTCCTTCTGTGTCTTCTACTTGTGATTTCTCTGTTCCCTGGTGTCTTCCACTTTCTCTGGACATTACCATTTAGTCTGCTTGGATTGTCAGGATCCTCTTCTCAACCCCGCTCAACCGCCCTTCCAGTGATAGATCACTCAACAGCAAACACCATGAGTTGGTTCCAGAAGCAATTCACACTCCCCGCCAAGTCGCGGGGATCTTATCTCATCACCGATCAGGTTGTCTCTTCTCTTCCTGAGATTAGGGACTACAAAGTTGGCCTTTTGAACCTTTTCGTTCAGCACACGAGCTGTGCCCTGAGCTTGAATGAGAACTGTAAGTTCACAGCATAGCACTCTATGACTTTACATAGTTCCTTGTTACTGACATGGAAACCTTAGGGGACTCGGATGTTCGTGAAGACATGAGCGATGCTCTTGACAGAATTGCTCCTGCTGAAGGACCTAAGGGACAAGCTCTCTACCGACATGAGTGAGTAGCTTGGGTATAAGTCGTACAAAAATGGGTATTAACAATATCAGTGCTGAGGGACCAGATGACATGCCTGCTCATATCAAGTCTGCGCTCATTGGAGCTAGTGTCACCATTCCCATCAAGGATGGAAAGCTGGTGAGTATCAACTCTCACACATCTGACCAGAGGCGACTGACATTCGTACAGGCTACTGGAACATGGCAAGGAATTTGGTACCTCGAATTCCGTGCGGCTCGACACCAGCGACGAGTCGTTGCCACTATCCAGGGAGAGAAGGCTTAAATGAAATGCATGGAGAAAAACATTGACGTATAAGAAAGAAAATAGACCATTCTGCCTAAAAACATGACTTCTGCCTATACGCGCAAATACCGACAACGCCAAACACCATCGCCATGTCTCCGCATTTCTATTCTAGGAGATCAGATCGTTCCGTTTTCTTCCTTCATGTCCGTGTCGTCGCCTGCCAAAACTTTTGTATGAGGAACGTAGCCTTCTGGCGCTGAGGATCCTGGTGTCGCGGCTACGACGTTGCCGTTTTCGTCCACAAACTCGAAGTTGTATCGGCTCAGAAGATGCGGGATCGCAGAGAGCTGAGGGCCATATCGTGCAGTGTTGTCGTAGAGCTCAAACAGAGGGACGGCAAGAAGCTTCATGTTCTTGGGAACGCTCAGAACCTCTGCACATGAAATCAGTATGGGATCTCAAAACGAATACCAGCCAACCTACTTTGCTTGGGCAATTGGATGAAGTAGAGCTTTTTGCACTCTTTCGGTCTTGTCACATGAGCTGGGATAAACGGATACATGAATGTTTCGAAGTTGGGCCTCCACCACTGGGCCAAGCAGTCGCCTACTTGCCAGTCGCCAGCTTCCTCGCCCTCTCCCAAACGGCCGACGGGCGCCAATCTCTCATCCAGCCTAGACTTGAAACCTTGCAACTCGTCGTCTTCAGGTCGTAGATAGTCGCCTGGTAGCTTAAAGAAGGCATTCGCGATCTGCAGCATCAGGATGTGCGGGTGGTTGTGTTCGTGGCAGACGAGAATGCCCTCGCACGTGCGGCGCATGCCATGTTCCGTATAGTGTTCCTCGAGTCGCTTAAGTCGAGCAATAACTGAAGGATCCTCTTCTGGCTGAGTCTCCTTGACGCCAAAGGTGTAGTTGGAGAGCGGGTAGAGCGTCACCTTTTCGGGCTGGTTGCCATTGAAGGACAAGGGAATGATGGGAGGTTGTCCCGACTGAAGCGCGTCGGGGGTTATTGTTGACATGGCCAATAAGTATGCGCTGTGTTTCGGGAATGAATACCAGGTAGAATTCCTCCGTAATAAGTGGTTTTTCGAGATTGATAGAGCACCTATGAACTGTCGAGGTAAATGCGTCCGTGGTGAGGATCTCTTGCGGAGAGGTCAGTGCAGCTAGAGCTTCTGGACAATTTGCGGCAGAATCAGCCCCAGATTCCAGAAAGAGAAAGCGGTGTAGGCTGCATTAAAGAACCATGAAATGTAGGTAGTACTTGACCTGATCTTCAAATGGTGCTCTACAATCACTTTGGTTATTTATCGTGAACAAAAGTAAATTACGTCTGGCATTGGCTCTAAATCTGTTCCATAGTTGCTTGGTTAATTCCACACCTACGTCTTCATCAACGTCTGTGTGTTTGTTGAAGTACCAGGGCAAAATGCTTCTTTGAGCTAAGAGGATGTAGGACACTTTCACCATGGACAAATAATTCAACTTGTCAAACGATTTTGAAATTTTGTTTGATGCATGCAATAACAGCGAAAAAGTATTGATCTCTGATTGCGCATGTTGCGATTGAACCACTTGATTTCCGAGTATATATAGGGCTGATCGTAAGTGAAACTATCTGTACCTACAGATAGTTTCACATACCAAAACCTAGTAAACCAACCAATTGAGCATTTGGTAGCTTGGTGTGATGCTTGCAAGACAAAAGATGCCACGAACAAGTCAAGTAGTTTGGTATGAGAGAAAAATTGCATCGATAGATTGTTGTATGAGATCACCGAGCGATAACGGAGAGATCGAGATTCTTCATGCCTTCATGAATGCCTTCATCATGATGTCTCAGCCTCTTGTCATGACACAGCACAACAGGTGCAAAACAACGCCCAGATAGAAGATTTCCGGTTGCTTACATATGGATGTCATGTCATTGAGCTTGATTTGTTGTATTGACCTGCCTACATAGGCAAGGAGATGCATTGTTGAGAGCAAGGGGTTACTTGAGTTAGGTTGAAGATTCCTTTTATGACGCAACATGCTGAGTTTTCAGTCGGTTCTAGAGTCCCGAGTTGATTTTCGATCGATCACAATGGGGCAAACACATTTACGGTATGCGTACACGAGACAAACAACTCATTCCCACCACCTCGATTGATGAGGTCTGCAAAGAAGTCCTGCTTGTCTGGCTGACGGCGCTAACCGGCGGGGTTTGCTCTCAAGCACCCAATTGAATCGGCCGAGTATTTCCAGGGGGATCTATCCATGGATCAAACTGTTGCAGGTGATCGCCATAGTCCGCAACCGGCCAGTCAGAACAAAGACTGGATGCTTGGCTGAGATATTAAGAGGTGAGAGCTGATGAGATCAGGATAGATCAGTCAGATCATCTGCCATGAGCAACCAGATACTTGGTATCAATTGCAACACAGTATAGATTGTTCAACTTCTGGACAAAGCTCTCTCGCTTGTCAAGTAGAGGAGAGGGAAAAAAGAGAATGGTCCAGCCCCATTGTAGAGTTTGAACTGGTCTAGCCAAACTAAGAAGAAAGACCGCTCGCTATTAGGCGGTTCTGCCACTACCAAACCTCAATTCAATTTGTGTCTGCCCACGGCGGCGCCATCAAAATCCCCATCCATCTCCATCCTGCTCTCGCGGGCGTCCAATTCTGCAAAACTTTCGCGTGTCATCACCTGTAAATCTCTCTTTTTTGGCAAGCATCTACCCGAGCTTGTTGCGTCATGCGCATACCGAGACATCCCTCATTGCCCAGTCCGCTTGGAGGAACTTGTTAAGCGCTATGGAGGAGGCAAGGCTTGTCAATAGCCTCGACCAGAGGCTTTCAGAGCTTGAGCACAAGGTTCACACCTTTCGCCACGAGGTGGCCGCTGATTTCCTGCGCTACTACCACGATCTGCTCCGAGACACACAACCCGAAATCGCTTCCAATGTTTCCCAGTCCATTACCAAGTCGCTGCCAAACTACCCAGATTTGAGCTCTGTTCTCACCAGTCTGGACCTTACAGCTGACTCACGAGCACTCACTCGTCTCGAATCGGCACAACGCCACATTTCCCCGCCGACTACTACCGCTACCTCTACTTCTGCCTCTGTCTCCGCCTCCGCCTCCGCCTCCGGATCGGGAGCCGCAGAGCCTCCAGGCAGCCCCCGTGATCGACATCACGAATTGCTCTTTTACCTGCCCCTGCTAGAGGGCTCTCCTAGGCTGCCTACCTCCCCTCCCCTCACAAACGACCAGACTCCCCTCGAGATGTTGTTGCCTGAGCCGAGCATCCAGGTAGAGGAGAAGCAAGGCGCAGCTACGGGACAGCAGCCTGGCCTGGATCAAATGCAAAACGCCTTGTCAACACTGCCTCAATCCCCCGGACGGCCAGGCCATGTCCGCCGATCAACCAATGACACAACATCATCAGGCCATTCGGATCGAAGCGAGACGAAAACACCACGAAGTGTTCTACGACGCTCTTCCAGCGGACCTAAGCCTCCGCAGAGCCCCAGGCGTGTGCGCTTCGATGTAATGGGCGCAGAAGTCTTACCTACGGCATCCCCGCAACCTACCGATTCTATGATTCCTTCCGCAGCTCCAACTCCCTCGGCCGACCAGCCTCGTACAGAATCTCTGCTCGACGACGATCTTGAAGACCAGCCACCTCCTCGCAAAATCTCCTCATCAGAAGCCTTGAGGGCATTATCAAGAACACCTTTGGAGGAAGGCACTGTTTGGACAGAAGTCACCTCGACTCCAGCCGAAGTTGTCATTGACCAAGAGAAACCCAGCACAAGCATTCTTGAGCCCCAAACAGAAGAGCGAAGCAACCCGATGCCTATTGCTCCAGAGCCTCCGTCATCACGACACGTTCCAGAGTCTGTTCGAATTGAACGCACTCTCGGAAGTGTTAGTGAAGAGCCGGACGAAGATGCAGATGAGGATTCATCGGACGATGACTTCCTTTCAATGGCGAAACCTAAGTCCTTCACTAATAAGAAGCCTCCTGGATCTCCGTCCTTAAACAGAATTCCTGAGGAAGGCCAGATCAGCGAGTCTGTTACCAGTTCGAAATCGTCCGTCAAAGCTCAAAGTACCACAGCAGAAAAACAACCAGAAACAGCCGATGATTTGGAAGAAGATGCCGACGAAGATGATGAACTGTTTCACTTTGAGGCTGGGGGGCTGTCTGCACCACCCAACCCAAAATCAAAACCAAAACCTCTTGTAAAAGAGGAGGAGGAAGAGGAAGAGGTTGACCTACCAGATGTGCCAGAGTCTGAGCAGTCTATATATGCGACCTCTCCGGCAGTGCATATCGCCAAACGACCTGGGTCATCGGGTCCGACAACACCAACCACCGCCCGATTTCAAGTTGGCTCCGTGGGTTCATATAAAGGACGACCGGTCATTATGCCTGTTGTTCGCAACCCCGAAGTACATGCTCAAGCTGCCTCTTTGGGGCACTTCAATACGTTTGTAGGAGGACTGGATGGACGCAGCGGAATGGATGAGGCAGATCTCAGTAGTTTCCGCGCCAGCGTTGCCAATACTGGCTTCTCCGGCACTCCGCGCAGTTTCACAGAACGCCTAATGATGGAGGAGGCCCAAAAGGCGAGGGCTGGTGGTTCAAGGCTAAGCTGAGAATACACTGCGGGCATGATCAAGGAGTTTCTGGGGATCTTGTGAATACGGTAAGGCTTTAGGCCTAGGATTCTGGATAAAACTCGTCGTTGGCGTTGAACATATTGTGACATGGAGTTTATATATACATTGGTGGTGGGTTATGGCCTACGATTAGATACCGTTATACATACCTCTTCAAAGAGGGACACTGGTTGATTATGATGACCAGAGCAATGAAAACGCATCGAGATACCCTAACATAAGCTTTTCTTTGAGTAGGCTGTCAATTTCTATCTAATCATATCTTTGAGGTTTACAAATGAATATCAGCTCACTTGACAAAACCACCAATCATAATGGTTGCATTTCTTAAAGTGGGGTACATGTCTACCACCCTACCGGGGCTATCCGTCTAGAGGCATCATCACGTCGTTCCAGCAAACATTTTGCCTCCGTTAATCACAACGTCAATTCAATTACACAAGCGCAAGCGCTGAAATTAACAATATTCAAAATGGGTGGTCTTAATCTCGAAGTGTTCAAGGTGAGTTGCTGTCCACTCCGTCTATCGAAGTCCCGTTATTTGGTGCCCGGTCATGAGAAATCAGCTTATTGCCAGTTGCGAACGAGATGACTGATATCATATGGCGCATAGTTCGGCACGTATGTCATGTTTCCCATTGGGATCATGTTCTACTTCGGAACCAACCTCGATAACCGCTTCGCCGTTCCTGGCTTCTGGCCCAAGCCCGAGGAGTGCAACAAGATTCCAAAGGACCGAGACGAGATCAAGGCCGAGTACGAGCGCATTGTGGCAAGACAAAAGCTGCGACAGGCCAAGAAGCTTGAGGAGGAACGCCAACGGGCAGCGCAGCAGCCCACGAACGAAAGCAACGAGTCTTAACTTCTGAACGAACCGGGGATCCGAATGTGTACACTACAAGTGGGGGGAATTACTTGCGACGGCATTGCGATGTAATCACGGCGTTTGGAATTGGCATTGGAGATATTCCCACCTCTATTCTTGGGGTTAAAATACGGCATTGTACAAAATTGTTACAGGAAAACGCTGTTCTACTTGTCATACATCCAGATTTCTGTCGACCTTGTCCCACTCCTCATCCCCGACGGCTCCCTGGCGAACATTGGCATAGATGGCCTTGACTTCTGGGTATTCTTTGAGACCGTTGAAGAGAATGTCAAGGGAATCTGCCTGTGCGGGTGTATCGATGCTGACTTTTGTGTCCTCGTTCGGTGCCCACACAATGTCAGAGTCCAAAACCTCTAGCTCGAACTTCTTGGACAGGGCTTCGGTGATGGCTGATAGAGTGGTCGGCTGAGTCCAGGCCAAGAAGTCGCCTTCTGGTAGCTCCTCGACGTCTTCCAATCCTTCATGCTCGATCGCCTCGTCGAGAACATCTGAGAGCGTAGGCCCGCCTTCCTTGGCTTTGAAGACGGCCCGACCCCGTCTTGTAAAGTAGAATGTGGTTGATCCAACGACTCCGCCGGCCTTCTTCACAACTAGTCGTAGGTCGTGAAGAGTACGAGTCTTGTTGTCAGTTTCAGCGTCGATAACCATTGCGATGTCAGGGGGCATGAGGGCCTCGAGAGACATAGATTCGAGTTGAGCGCCTGTAGCTGAACGACCTTGGCCCCGGGCAATGGCAGCCTCAATCAAGTTTTTCGGGATACTTGCTGTAATTGAACATTAGGACCGGTTCTCGACTACAAGCTGATCTTGTATCTACCTTTGGTTGCAGCAGTTATCGCAGTGGCCAGTTGAGGGTTAAACTTGATGTCATCACCATACACTATCGAAAATCAGAAAAGCCCTGAGAGGCCATAAAGCAGTGACTGCCTACTTCTGGAGTACATGGCAATCGTTTTAGTAAAGCCAGCCCGTTCAGTCATTTTCTTCTTATCTGTTACTGCCTTGATGTGCTTCGTCTTTGACCACTTGTTGTGTCCAGCCCATTGGGCCGGTGTAGTCGTGAGAGATCTTCGACATTGTCGGCAGATTATCGAGTTTGGCTGCTGAATAGAGGCGAGAGGCCTAGGCGTGCTGAGCAGCGGGCGTATACTCTGCCAGGAAGACATTATGCGTAAAATAAAAGGGAAAGAACCCAGGCGTCAAAATTGGCATCTAGAGCTTCAATGGGTAGATATTCAGTTATCATGACTCCTTATACGGTGCTGAGTCCGAGTCTTCGATTGAGCTTTCCGGGATGCGCCGGGCAAACTCCGGAGGCAAGCTTGAAAATGCCCCACATTGACTGCCATGTATAGGTGGTACCTGCCATTCCCCTGGGAAGCAACCTAAGTGGCATGTGGCATGGGGAACCTCAAGGTTACCAGTCTTACCTCTTGAAACATTCCAAGAAACAACAAATTCTCGAATAACGTTATAAATACTTCTCCATCGAACTCGATTATTGTTGACGGCGTCGATTTCCGTGCGCCATGTCGTCAGCTCAGGAGCCCGAAGCTCCAGCACGTACCAGCGAGGCGCAAGCTCCCCCCGACTCCGCGACTGCGAACCCAGAGCTTGATCTCCCCAAGCTTCAATCCCTCCCAGCCGAGCAACAAGATCTATTTCTTCTCACATTTGTGTCGAGCTTGACTAAGCATGTCTTGGGCTTAGAGGCGGACGACTGTACGGCGCAACAGTTCTATCTTAAGAAGGAGATCTTTCAAATCATCAACCTCTCGTCACCACAGCCTTCTCGAGTTATACGGAATAACTTGGGAAAATGTCTGGCGCATATCTTTGGCCATGGAGACAGGAAGCTTTTGTTCGAAACGATCAATGACCTGATCGCAATCATATCGAGTGGAAAGTCAAAAACGGACGCCGAGATACGGACCAAGCATGCTGCAGTTGTCTGCTTAGGCGATGTGTTCGCTTCTGCTGGCGATAGCGCCATTGGCTTACACCCGCTTGCTTGCTCAACATTACTCAAGCTCCTCAAGGCCTCGTCCAACAATGCCGGACTTCGTGCAGCATGTCTCACTGCACTTAGCAAAATCGTTGGTATGGTGGAGGGCAGCATGGATGAGGTGATTGCGCGCGATGTTTGGAAACAAGGGCGAAATCATGCCTCGTCAGATAAAGGGCACCTTGTCGTTGCTTCTGCCTCCCGCGCTCTCAAAGCACTGGTAAAGCACACGCCTTATTTCTTGAATTCGAGCGACTTCGACAAGCTCGAGACAGCGATATCCAAGGCATTTGACTCTCCCTCAGTTCAGGTTCGACAAGCTGCTGCAGAGTGCTTTGCTGAAGCTTTGTTCCAGGGTCACTCAGAGGGCGGCCCCCCCGAAGTCCCTTCCCCGAAAAAGAAGACCAAAAAGGCACTGAAGCGACAGTCTACAATTCCTAATATCGCCGACGATGAGCTTGATATTCCTTCTAGGTCTGCGAGTCCTGCTCCATCAGGCAAGCGAAGTCAAGTGCTGGCCTTGTCTCTGACTGACATCTTGAAGAACCTGGCCTCACAATACGTCAAATCGAGCGCCTCCAACAGAACTCGAGCGGCTATTGGTGTATGCTATGGCAAGCTATTCCGACGACTAGGCGAGAAGCTTGTCGAGACAAACTATCTCAAAATTGTCGAGAGCCTTGCAATAGATTTGCTGGGGCATTCTACGATTGTCAATAACCGATATCGCCTCCTGATCTCCAGGAAGATTGTCGATGTTGTCATTCAAGATGTTATTGGGCGCAAAATTCTAGGGGAGTCTGGCCAAATATCAGCCGCCAAAGTCCTCATCAATAACATTTTCAAGAACTACCCTCAAGCACTAGCTGAGAGGCCGGAGCCTTCTAAGCATACTCTGATCACAACTCTTAGTGCTGTGGCTTCACTCATTCAGTCGTTAGGCTCAGCAGCAAATACCTTTGCAGAGTCATGTAGAGATGGTCTCTTGCAAGTTTTGCAACATTCCAGCTATACTGTTCAGGTTTTTGCATCTCATTGCATGAAGACACTGGTCCTCGCTTGTCCTCAACAGCTTCTTCCCTGCCTGTCGGTGTGCATGAACAGCCTAAACCGAGAGCTGTCTCTCCTCGGATCCGGACGCAATTCCCCAAGAAGGTGCATTGGGTTCGCTCATGGACTTGCCGCTGCCTTGAGTGCAAGTCCTGCTCGACCTCTTCATGGATCAGTCGAAATCAACAGTCGTGTGTTGACAATTGCAACCAACATGTTGAAATCAAGCAGCCAAGCGCAACTTCGCGTTGCAAGCACGCAAATCCAAGTCGCGTGGGTTCTCATTGGAGGCTTGATGTCTCTGGGGCCAAACTTTGTCAAGATCCATCTGTCGCAACTCCTTTTACTTTGGAAGAATGCGCTTCCGAAACCCCTTGCCAAGGACAATACATCAGCCCGAAGTTTTCTTGAGGTCTCTTTCTTGACTCATGTCAGAGAATGTGCGATGGGGTCAATTCTGGCCTTTCTCGAATTCAATAGCCGTCTTTTGACCGTGGATGTGTCAAAGAGAATTGCGACAATGCTTCAAAACACGACAGCCTTTTTGCGAACCTTGCCCTCCAAGAAGACCTCTGACGATGTTAGTCAGAGGTTGGCCCCTGCTTTGCAACTTCAGGATCTCGAAATGATGGTTCAGCGTAGAGTCTTGCAATGCTACGTCAAGCTTGTCAACCTAAGCCCAGCTGGCGGAAGCGAGGCTTTACTGCAGTCAAACTTACTAACACTCGCAATCTCGCTTTTCGCTGATCCGGAGAATTATGCGCCAAACTCATTGAGTGCCTCGATCGCAAATGCGGCTGCTACATTTGAGTCCGTCTGGGATGTAGGCGATAACTCTGGCTTTGGCATCACTGGTCTTGTCGCCGGATCGCGTGTCAGGAAACTCCCTGGGCAGCAGGACAACTCTGTTGATGATAACAAGGACGAACTCGACAGCCCGGAAGATATGATAAACAACCTCCTCCGTTCGCCAATTTGTGGCAGCTTGGAGCATGACGCTTCCGTTTTGTACATTGGCGGCTTGGACCCTTCTTCAGTAACTCCTGATCCTCCTGCTACAGAGGTCATTAACGCGGCGATTCAGCTGTTTGCATTTGCCTTTCCCCTTACTCCAGGCAAAGTCCAGGAGAGTATTCTGGAACAGATTCGTACCTTTGCATCTGCCGGTACTCTTTTAAGAGACCCGGGTCGCAAAGCCGCCATCAACGTTAACCTTGCTGCTGCCATCTTGGCCACGATGAGGGTAGCTGTAAAGGAGACCAAATCGCCTGCTGGCGATGTTTCAAATCGTGCAGTAGAGGCCTTGTTACAGGACATTGTTCGCGACTTTGTTCTCGACCCAGACGAACATGTCAGAAGTCTCGGATATGCTGCTACAGCACGCCTCTGCAATGTCTATGGAAACGGCTTCACGAATAATGAGATCAAGTACTTGGTCGATACTATTGTTGGCAACCGCGAACCTAGTGCGAGAGCGGGCTGCGCAATGGCTCTCGGCTCAATCCAAACCCAGGTTGGCGGTATGGCTGCCGGATACCACCTCAAGACCATTCTCGGTATCTTAATGTCCCTCTGCAACGATCCTCATCCGGTAGTCCATTTCTGGGCGGTTGAGGCTCTGTCGCTAGCCTCGGACGCCTCAGGGCTTAGTTTTGCTGGCTATGTACCCAGTACCTTGGGAATGCTCGTTCAACTTTACGTTTCCGAAACTCATCATGCCGAGATTTCATCCGCAATTACCATGAATCTTGAGCTGGAACTCTCTACGACGTCCGCTATCGCTCGTTGCGTTGACTCGCTTATCAACGTTTTGGGCCCTGATCTGCAAGATGCCACGAAGTCAAGAGAGCTCATATTCACGCTTGTCAACCGATTCCGCGAGGAAGATGATCTGCTGGTACAGAGAGCGGCGCTGGGCTGCATGGAGCACCTCTCTCTTTACGCCCCTGGGCATATGCACTTCGCCGACTATGTCAAACTTCTCCAAAAATACCTTACGTCTGAATCTACTACTTTGCGGGATGTATCAGTAGATGGAATTCACAATATGATGAAGCGAAATCCTCAGGATGTCCTTCGAGAAGCAGAGAAAGGATTCGAAGAACAACTTTGGCTTGTTCTCGACACCGTTCCGTCCCATGACGGAATTCGCAACATTATCCGTAACTGGATGCATCACACATGCCTCACGGAGACTAATGATTGGCTTCAGCGGTTCCAGGAGGTACTGAAGATGACAAGAGCACGACCTAAAACAGAAGACACCCGGTCTGGGCCCAAAGGCAGCGGAATGCCCGACTTGCAAGACGAGGAAGTGGCTGGTTTCGCTGCCGCGGCTGGTGCTGTTAAGGATGAGAAGGAGACCAAGGCCACCTCTGAGGTTGAGCCTCTACGATGGCAGGTTACTACCTTTGCTCTGAGCTGCATCGATGAGATGTTCTTGATTATTGCCAAGGATGTAACTGCCAACGGAGAATCAAAAGCCCAGGGCGACCTACAAAGCAAGGTTGCGGACGTTGTTCGTATGGCGTTCTCTGCATCAACCTCAAGTGTCTTAGAACTCCGAATCTGGGGCTTGAAGATCATTGGAGATGTGCTCAAAATGTTTGGCAAGACCCCCGACCCAGACTTTGAGGAGGCGATGTTGCTTGAGCAATACCAGGCCCAAATCAGCTCAGCGCTTACTCCAGCTTTTGCCGCCGATTCATCACCTGAGCTTGCATCAGAAGCTGTCAACGTCTGTGCTAGCTTCATCTCCATCGGCATTGTGACCGATGTGGACCGCATGGGCAGGATTCTCAAGACCCTCGTCAGCGCCCTGGAGAACTTTTCCAAGGATAGCGAGAATGCCGCCATTGGCGACCTGAAGAGCCTGAGCTCCAATGCACAGGTTATGGTCAAGATATCGGTATTTTCCGCTTGGGCTGAGCTGCAGGTTGCCAGCTCAGAGCAGCACTACCTCCTGGATGTACTCAGGCCTCACATCGGTACCTTGACCCCCTTATGGTTAGAGTCCCTGCGCGAGTTTGCTCGTCTCAGGTTCGAACCTGACATTTCCATGACTTTGGGACCCCCTTCGCTATCTGGAAGCCTCGACACCATCTATGCAGCTTTGAATCGCGAGACCCTGCTGCGATTCTATCAAGATGCTTGGTTGAAGCTTGTAGATGCTATTGCTAGCCTGATTGAACAGGATAGCGAGTTTGTGTTCGACGCTTTAGATGGCAAGGAATCAGACGGTCCCGCGACAAGTGGCAAAGGCAAGAGTTCAGACATCAACTATCGGGATGAGCCTGTGGCATTTTTCTTCGTTCTGTTTGGACTTGCCTTTGAAGCCCTTGCAACTCGTTCGGGGCAAAGCGACTCTCTAGCGACACACGAACAGACGCTGGCAATCCTGCAAGCGCTCAAGAAGATCCTGCATCCTAGCGTATCTGGCCATGCTATCTACAGGCCAGATGTGTTTTCTGAGACAATGGACTTGCTCGACCGCCTAGTTCTCACGGAGAGCCTGGATGTGCAAGGCGTGATCGTGGAAATCGCAAGCATTCTCTGCATCGCACACCCTTCTGCAAGGCGGCATGCGACCGAAGAGGGTGACTTGTCTGACGATATCGACCAGCTCTTCGAGCTTACGCGAATCATAATTCTGGTGCTTACGGGGCTTCTCCCAAGCCTCTCAGAAGGAAACCAACCAGCCAGGCACCAGATGAACGAGGAAGCTATCCTGCTGATACGATCGTCTCTGACTGCGCTCGTGGATGCTGCAGAGGTGTTTCCAGCTATCATCAAGACGGACCTTCACGCATGTATCATACACATCTTTGCCACAATTTTGTCGACACCTGATTGCCAGGAACTGATAGTTCCGCAATCATTGCCCACACTAAAGCGTTTTGTTGGCAGCATGTCTAAGTCGCGGAGGAGTCGTGGCAACGGTGAGCCATCGTCCACTGACATCCAGATGCAGGGGTGCCTGCGCCGATTCCTATCGATCTACCTCAATGCGCAAAAGCGCGAGTTCCCTCAATCCCTTGCGTGTGTCAAAAACTGCCTGTTGGCCACGACCATCCTCTTCACTGGGGGGCAAAATCATCTTCCGGCCTCTGAGGCTCTTGTAGCGCGTTACCTGGATGAGCTGTTAGACTGCCTCACTGATCGAATGGTATGTTGTTCTGCCTAGTATAACCCCAATACCTAGGGACGCAAATACTAACTATGCTTAACACTAGACTGCCAAGATTGCAGCAAACTGCATCAGGTCCCTGCTGCTCCAGCCGACTTCAACAAGTGCGGACCTCAGCATTGCTCGCTACCTGTTTCCACGGTTGATAGCGTTTGTGACTGATACAGACCCTGAAGATCCCGAAAACGCTAGGGCCCTGATTGCGCACACGCTATGTCAATACGTGGGTACAGTCGACAAGGGTCGACGTCTGGCGGCTGTTACAGTGGTGGTACCAACATTGATGGCTCGAGCCACAGCTGAGGGAGAGGAGGTGTACCAGGAGACTAGTGCACGACTACTGGAGCTTGCGGCGATAGACCAGGAGACGTTTAGGGCGGTAGTCGGCGGCATGAATGACGGACAGAAGGGATTCCTTGAGGAGGTAATCCGTTTTGGTCGGCAGAACACAGGTCAAGTGGACAAGGCGGACACTGGGGCGTCTGGGCAACCGACTATTGCGTTGAAGATGGATTTTGGCGGTTGAACTAACGGAATATTTACTGGTTGGGCCAATCAAGGGGGCGCTTTAGGTCGACACGTTGTGAGCGAAGAGCAATTCCACAAGTCTTATGCGACATGTCTTCTTGGCAAGCCTAATTCGTTCTCATCCTGCAGCTGGGCATGCATACGCATTACAAAGAATGACGAAGACTACACCGCGAGTATCTGCTTTAGGCTTGTTTCGGTAGTGCAGACACTGACTGTCAGGGGCGTGTGACGCAGAATCACCACTTGACAAGTTGACAGGGGGGTGACAGCGGTACAGACGTTGGCTTGCAGCCATGGTACGATACAGAAGGTTCGATTCGACACGATCTAGGTGGCCTAACGGCCGGCGTCTCCACGATAGACGGACTGTGGAGTATCTGTCAGGTTACACAAAGGATCGCCGCAGCCCATACTTTACTCCTGTTGGACCAACATGCATAGCATAGCATAGCATTTGCGCCAATGGGAGGCAGGCGGGCATATGTCCGGGGCTACGCGGTAATATGCCCTGCAGTCGATGTCGAGTGCAGAGTGTATGCACGCCGAGGAGCTACGTACGAATCGACGATTCCAGAGTCAGAGAGTCTGTGTACATATAATATGGGGAGAAAGAGGGATGGTGAAAAAGACAGGCGTTGATGATGGATTTTGTTATAGATCAAGAGGAATAGATTTGACTTATAGTAGTATGATATATGGTTACACGAAGTTCAAGACAAGACAAACAAGCCTCTATCGTTGTTCTCTTCTTATCAGTTCGTAATTTTACTCGTTCGTTATCTTGATCATCTGGTATGCAGTGCCTCCTCTCATCTTCCCAACCAGCCAGCAGCCACAACCCCCCTGCTAGTGGCGATCAAGCGCCTGGTAGTTGGCCGCTCGTCGCTATAGCCCTACGGGATACTTAATACTTTAGCACATGCACTAGATATATGTATGCCTCGCCTGCGGGGGAATAAGTCCCTACGGAAAACATCGCGGGATTTACGGACATGCATGCGAACACCTGAAATATCAATACATGGGGTAAGAGAGATAACGAGCAGGTATACCCGTGCTTGTATAGTCCCATGCTAAGATTGCTTGAACAAGCAAAATAGGAAACCCCATCGTGGAGTACTCCACAACACAGGCATACCATGTAATGTAATCAAACGGTCTAGATGGTCAGTGAACAAGGAGGAAGCTTGTTTCTTATTTCGTTCTGCCAAGAGAACCCAAAGGGGAGGAGAATCAAAGCCAATGTGAAAGCTGTTGGTGGCTGTTTGAAGATTGTTGGCCCTTGTGGGTGTGTACAAAGTCTGTTGGTTGGTTATGTTGCAGATGTCAATTCTTGGTCAACCTGCCATTTATGCAGTCTTCTCAATGTCTATCGGCCGATTTCTTGGGGATACACAACGTACGCAGGGATGAAGGGTTTTGGGTCTGCCGGATCGGTGTCACCTAGAACTTGAGGAGCTATGAACGGAAAAAATGACGGAGAGACAGCCCATGATAAATTTTGTTTTTTGTACTATCTGCTTTGGGTTCCCCTATCTGAAAGTCATACTGGTTGTAAGACCAAATAACTAGCATGCTTGTTCATGCACCCTCCTTGCTTAAGGGCGCATCAAAAGCAACAACACTGATGACTATACTTTGTGGTATACCATACGCATACTCACCATGTCTGTATCCAATGCTCGACGAGTTGGTGGAGCTCTTCCATTTATAAATCGCGTGCCAAGTGCTAGAATCATGGCTCCACCCTCAAGAAAACCATGAGACTCGAGCTGCCATATCACTTTGCTCCACGATAAAATATTGTTTCCAATATCAAGGCTTGTCACGGATGTGAGATGTGCCGTCGACGATGACCGGTCCTTCATCTTTGTTGCTGCTCTTCTCGTCTGTCGATTCTTCTGTCGGTGATGGCTTCTTGTCTGACTGAGACTGTGATTGCGACGTCTTCTTGCTGGACGACGATTTCTTTTCCGAGGGTTTCTTCTTGCTAGAGTTGTTCTTTGGCCGCTGGGACCTCTCGTTCTTACGACGATCGTCATCCCTACTGCGAGAAGGCCCGGTTGGTATATGGGTCTCGCTTGACTTAGACTCGGCCCAATTAGTAGAAGCTTCATGCGAATCGCTTGGCTCGTCCGCCGCCACGCCCTCCACCGTGTGCCGCGCGATTACTCTTCGACCTTGGAACCGCGATTTGTTGAGTTGTTCCATCGCCTTATCCGCCGCCGAAGCGCTGTCGAAAATGACCAAGACGTAGCCCCTGAGGTACCTGCTGTTGCTGTTCTTGGGGATCTCCATAGATTGGATCTTAGCCTTATCCACTTTACGGCGAATCCAAGATTTGACTTCATCGGCACGCGCCTGTTGCGGGAATGGCGACACATGTAGTTTGCGTGGCTCCGTCACGACGTATTCCGACCTATAGGACGGCTCGCCTCCGGGAAAACCGCAATCGGGGTAATACCCTGGATGCTCACCATGAGCACGGTACGGCAGGGCATATTGAGTCCCTTCATACTGGTACTGGGGAGAATACGCAACTGCATCAGGCTTCGCGGGGGGGACTTGAGTGTTGGCCTCGTCGTAGGTATAGTACCCTCTCGAACCTATGGGTGCATATGTTGCTGGCGCAGTTGTTGCTGCCGGGATGGATGACTGGTGAGACTGAGGATAGCCTTGAGGCGGGATAGTCTGGTTAGTATACCTCGGGCCGCTAGCTTGAGGGTAATTAGCCATGTAGTACTAGAACCCAGGAATCGTTATTAGATCGACATTATAGATTTGAGGCTTCCGAGAGGCTCTCTTACCTGTCCAGATGCTGCAGTGTACTGCGGGGATACGGCCACTGGCGCTGGCAGTACGTATTGGCTTGGAGGAGTAGGGTTGTACCGTGGTGTTTGTGAAGAAACCGATTGTGGCTTGCTCATGAGTTCTTTGATTTTGATGGATTCTTTACGGTTCTTGTCAGAGGCAATGATTGAACGACCGTTGAAGACGCCACCGTTGAGGAGACCTGTTGTACTGTCAGCATCTCGAGCCTTTAACCAAGTCAAAGAAAACCTACCCCATGCCTTCTCAAAGTTTTCTTGGCCCCTGACTCGGACCCATCCTGACGTGCTGCCCTGAAAGACTTCGATGTGGTCCACGACGCATGCGGTACGTGTCCAATCTTTCAAGTGTTGCCAGGACGTCCCAAACGGCAACTAGAGTAGTAGTCAGTTACTCTGATTTAGGTCACATTGCGTGGTGGGTTGAAAAATAGGAACGAACATTGCAAATAGTGATATAGTAGATACCAGTCTTGTCACCCGGACCAACGTCCGCTTGAACTGTATTCTCGATAGAGGTAGACATGGGTTGGTTGATGGAGAGTTGCACGAAGCCGAAACGCTTGTTTGTATCCACGAGCGGGTTTTTGTGTGATGTTACAAAGTATTGGAAAAGAGATCAAGAAGCGTGCGATAATTTGGATGGTGTAAGAAACGAGCGATGATGTGCAGTATGGGGGTAAAGACTTTGAACTTATATTCAAACTGTAGTACCTCGTTGTTGTGATTCGTAGCTCTCTGCGGCTCTGAATGCAAGCCTCTGGAGCTCTGAATAAAGCACCGAACATGTAGGGACTGAACGCCATAGCAAGTATTCACGTAAGCTTTATACCTGGCTTCTTATGGCAGCTGACAAGAGAGCGAAAAGGAAGAAGCAAAAGAGACAACAACCTGCCTGTCTCCTAAACATTGCTTTTAGACCGTTCTTTACCAGCTCGGGACACACGTGCATTTGATCCCAGTCTTCAGGTCATTGTTTTGGGCCCCAGGGGTCGGAGGAGAATGCAATGCATCCTGAGAGAGCGGGCGTCCTGCACAAGCAAGTGTCGTCTCAGGATTGATGAAAGGCCGGGAAGCGCTGAGACTAACATATCCGGATCTGGAAAGCTCGCCGCCTCCTGGATGATTGACGGTGCAGTGTAACCCGAGATCCTTGCTGGCGTTTCGACATGCACTCTCTTCCTCAGTACCGGGATGTGGGGTTTTAACTAGTCGAGATTCGTCCAGAAACTGTCAAGACTGGTCTAGTCGGCATGGGGAGATTCAATAGGGTTCTGGTTGGGCGCCTAGACGCTACATAAGCGATTTCCATGACAAAGGTGCAGTCAGTCTGCGTGAACGTTGATCTTCAACTGGGCTCCATGCCTGGCAAGCAGCAAGAGGATCGGTCCAAGCCACAGGCCCTAGTGTCTAAGCATGTCTCTCTCCCTGGCCAATATGCAGAGTGCCAGGTTTAGTCCCGCCTTACATAGTGACATATCATATTGCGATCAGTGAGTGCTCCACCTCTTGACGAATTACTAGTTGGATGGTGGTCGTGACAGATGCCATCGAGATAGAACACGAAGTTCGAATACACGACAGAAATCATCAAAGCGTTCGTTGGTTTTTGATCAAGAGAGCGGGGCCATGATCTAGAGGTGTCTCTTGTCACGGTCCAATCTTTTGGTCTGTCTTTATGTCGTTGTTGCGGCGCCAATGCTACATGGTTTCATTGCTTATTGGAGGCACAAAGTGCATACAGTCTTTCCTGTGAGAGAAGAGGAAACTATATGCCTTTTGTGCCAGGCTCGTTATGCCGTCATGTCTCGACACCAGCAGGTAGCGCCACTGTGTAACATTGGCCCTGGCCGCCAGAACGCCTTGGCTTGAAAGGTCTTGTCTCGAATAGAGCCCTAACTTGGTCATTGTATGTATGGTAATCTTCTACACCAAGGTGCAAGCTTTTCCAGGGTTGGTGGTTTCGTCTGGACCAGATCGAGGCAGCTCCTGGCGCCCTGGTCCTCACACATGTTTGAAAGAGAAGGTGTCGTCCAACGTGGACGTGTCGTCGGGCATCAGAGCAGATACATCGCAAGTATCTCCGGTATCCTGCACTGATCCCAAGGTTCTGTCGCCAACAGCTCCCTCCCGCCATGGAGTTGGGCACTGCGCCGCATCTGTGCACGATATCAAGACACAGCTCTGTGCATCGGAAAGTAGCAAAACCGGGGATTCGGGTTCGCCATTGATCCAAGCGGCTCGGGTCTTGCCCACGATTTTACCGCTTGGCAGATGAGCCTCCAAGGAGATGGGCTTCGGTCCTTCAGACAGTGGATCCCACACAAAAGAAACGCCACGATATTTGTCGTCCTGGCACGTCACCAAGAGAAACTCACGGGCAGTTGGATGCCATTGAAAATCAATGGCCGAATGAAACATAAGTACTGCTCGAAGTTCGGCCGCGGTGACATCCCAGATCCACAGAGCAGACGGGGTATCGTCGAGCCTAGTGACTAACAAAGTCGAGGATGCGTCAAATGCCAGCGAGGAACATCCTGTCCTCACATCTGTAGGGGGCTTGCCATCAACCAATCGGCTCGGAGGGGAAACCATCTGGTTTGCGCGAAGAAACGTGTAGGAGGCGCCCCCATATGATGAATCGTTAAGCTGTTCCTGCCAGACCTGATACATTGTAAGAAAAGAAGCAACTCGCAGACGCAAATGACCTCACCTGAAGTGTATCCTTGGGGGTAATTGTGGTGGGATGGGTAAGTTTCAAGCCATCTCTCCATGTCTGTGTGTTGAGAACACCCACTGTCCTACTGCCATCACCTACTGCACAGAATGACGCGTCAGAACTAAGGCTGCAGTGCTTGATGCCAGTCTCGAGGTCGGCATCCTGGCCTCCGGCAATACTGGACGCCTCAATAGAGCGGAAAATTTGACCATCAGGTGTGTACAGCAAAAGTTTATGCCCATGTGCAGGGGCTTCCCACAGTAAGAGCCATTTCCCGTCAGGGGTCCATGTCAAGCCATAGGCGTCGATGGTTTCTGGAAGCCAGGATCTTAGCACCTGCCTCGTTTTTGGATGGTGAATGCTGACAGCATCTCGACCGCTTGTCCGCGTCAGAATGGCAAGATGTGACGTTTGAGGCCGTATAGAGTAGCCCCTGGAGGCAGACGATGGGAGGTAAAACTTGGGGTTGCTGATCTCGATAGCTTTGGAAGTAGACAGGTCAAAAATTGAGAACTTGAGACCAAAGGCAGCACAGGCGAAGACCTCATCGTCATAAGCCCCAAACTGCACGAGAGCCTGCTTCCCACCCCCAGCTACAGGGTTCCGGATCGTGGCACGAAATGACGAGTCAACTATGGAGAAGACGTGAATCTGGTCGGCACTTGCAACGAGTATTCGAGAGGATGAGGGTGCCCATGCCAACGTGGACACAGGGGTTGTGAGATCCGATGGCAACTTGACCACATGCGTGATCGAAAGTGAAATAGCCGATCGGACTGAGATACTCTGCGAAGACAGTGTAGCAATAAATCTGCCATCCGGGCTGGCGGCGCAGTGAGGCGAGGCTGTGAGGATAGACAAAGGCTGATTAGCGCTCAATGTCTTGTGTGACCCAGATGAATGGGAAAAGAATAGCAATGCGGTTCTAGAATTCAGTACCTTTAAAGACGCGTGAGGCATGCATCGCGACGGCCCCTTTTGTTGCTTGAGTTGCGCTGAAAGGCAAGAACAAAGAATGAATTATGGCAATCGCGGGGGCGGGGTATTGAGTGAATCGAGATTAGGTGGCAATTTCAGCAGAATGAGAGTGATTACCAAGTAACTTCCGATCTGATCTGCTTTCTTTGTGTGGTTTAAGGTCGAGAATATGTGATTGATATGAAGGCCCAGTTTGTTTAACTTGACAGCGCAGTGAGATAACCTAATGGTGGGGGATTTGATGTGTTTACATACTGCCCTTTCGGGTTTAGCGCCATCAGTTTTAATTGTTCCTAACAGCATAGACATGAGCGAATAGACAAATTCAACCGGGCATCAAACATGACTTGGGTAGTTCAATCCAATTTCTAGCTTTAATCAAGAGCTCTAGGTTAATATATTTTCTCTGTGGCAAATTCGTATCGATGTGCTGTCTTACCTCCCAGTCTCAGGTGATTTATGTCAAATCTCAGTGTTGAATTTGTACCGTATGTAGATCTGCCGTCATTTCGTACTGAATGGCATTGAACATGGATCACTCGGGAATATTGTAGCTTTCTCGCAAGAACGAATCGACTAGTTTTGCAAGTCAAGCGGTACGCCCAGAATATAAAAAGTGATGTCACTTGCAGTAACCAAGCACAGGCGAAGTTGAGGTGAATTATGGCTGAGACTCTGCTTCAGTCACAGGCAACAGTGGTTCATAGATTAGGTAGTATTATGAAACAAATTGCCTCGAGTAAGAGGTTGAGTCAGATTCGTCATCCCTGGGGCGTGCAAATTACAAGAGTATAGCGCTGAGAATTTAGTGATTTAAGAAATAACCATTTGAGCGTGGCTCAAGATATTCTCAGGATGAGTCTAAATGAATATTGATGCTCAAAATCGCTTCCTTGGTACCAGCGGCTTGTGAGTTACTCATGTTGTCATCATGGTCAACTTGAATAGTTGGTCTAGTTCATCAAATAGTACGCACCAGATGCTAAATTAAGTAGAGAACAGCCCTGAAACTTGTATGCACTCTTTTCTAATATATTCTGAGTCCCGGCTTGTCCTATTGTCTTCTCTGGGCGCTTGTGTCAGTTCATATGCTCTCGTGTATGCCCTCTTAGCACCGGTATATTTCACGACGCTCCCATGAATACATTTCTATATCTTAATTGAGCTATGTTACCTTTAAGGACTGGGTGCTCCTATAGTTGAGTTTTTGCTAGTTGAATCTTATACATGTTTGCAAAAGTCACATCGAATGCCGTGCAATCGATGCCCACTGCCATAACGCATCCTGGTGACGAGGCCCAAGAAATACGTAACAGGACCTGATCCAGCTTTTTTACTTACTTATGGTATATGATGACTTTGTAGAGTCCATTGAGACTGCTGTGTTACCCAAGCTGAAGTGTGTACCTCACAAGCAACCCCTGAGCTAGGTAGCACTTTGATCTGTGGACATCGGATACCTCCTAGGCTTTAAGCCACGTGTACTTTCAGACTCTATCACTTTCTCCTCTACTATTAGCACCGATATACTTCTAAAAAAGGAGGGGGATGGTGCTTTATTGTCGAATCACAGCATGGACTAGATACTCAGGGGCAAGGATCAGATACAGAACTATGCCACAGCCATATAGCAAGGGCCATAGGCTTTAAGCAAGCCTAATGAACGTTTTGAAGTCGACTGGGAGTTCATACCTGGCGTGAGATGAGTGACGATCAATATGGCCCTTGTTCGTACCTCTGCACTGGCACTGGCAGGCAGTGGCCGGCACGCCGGGGGCAAATAGCAGTATGAGGACCAGCTGTAAACGGCAGGATGTATATGATTCAATAGTAAACAACTCACTAACCCACTGGGTGGTCTAACGGTGTGTGTCAATGAACTTTTCTCATCTTCTAGATGAAAGATCTTCTGTGTCATGCCTTGGGCCGCACATATCGATGTGCCTTTTTTTGCACCCCATTCATATCAAGTCGTTATTATGTCTTGTTTTCTCTTGCAATTCTTTTCTTCTTGACCAGCAAAACTTTTTTTCCTATTCATAGATGTCTGTGTTTATAGCTTTCGTTGATTTCCATATTTCAATGCTATCATGTGAAAGCTGTATGCAAGGATACCAACTGAGGTCGGAGAATAAACGAACAGGCTATCCCTTTCAAGTATCGTTCGAAATACGAGCATGTTAGACTAGACTCGATTGCTTAGTAGCACAAGCGAATGACATAGTAGGCGGCGGCTGTTTCTGTTCTTCTGACACACTACTCATTGGCCAATGCGTGAATATCCTAGTCGAATAGATCACAACATGTTGGTCATGCTTGTTAGTAGTCAGGGCATTTGTGTCAATCGCAAGGCGTCCCTTGTTCTATAGCTTGTGGTTCTCAACCTGTCTTTAAAATGATGTGATCTAGTATGATCTGATACCCCGTAGAGATCTCGGTTACTGCGACTGGCTGGTGTTCTGACTTGGTCGTCAAACCAGGGGCCCATTGTAATAGGCGACGACAGCTACACGCGCGAATAAGCTACTAGTTAGACTTTACAAAGAGTCATAGAAGACATATGTTTATTCTTCCCTCACCAATCCATAATATCATCAGTTAATACTCTATCGAACGAGTATTCAATCTGGCCACAATAGCTACCCTGTACCACGCGCCTTTTTAACAGCTTAGACCGAGTTGTGACCGAGGTTTTAAAAGCCCATATGATCTTATCATTCCATATCCCACTTTCGACCTAACGTTGCAGTCTGTGCAACTCCGCGGCTTAGAGGCGAGGTTATTTCCATTACTCAGCGCGGGGAACAGACTGTGGCGAGTGGGCGGACGATAAGATTGGATACCAAATTCGCCAACCTGACCCAAAGCGCGCTTCATGGTTGCGTAGGTCAAGCTCGTGATAGGTTTAGAACGAAATTCTGGTGTGCGGAGAACAAGCAGCTTATTTATTTGATGGCCTCAATTTCTCTTCTCTTTCACTTCTTGTCGCGAGGTGGTTGAGAGTATTTGGAATCATGGCTTCGTAGCAAGCAATCGTCTGGACACCTCTTATTAATACCTACATTTTCTATCCCTTCCCTTAATTTATCTGATCATACTGCCAGTCTGCGACCATGTCGCCGCTTCGCATCATAAGCTCAAGAGCTTCAGCCTCAGGCTGTATGCAACGGGCCGTCGGAATCCCTGCTTGTATGCGCCCGCTTCCTCGTACCTCGAGAACCGTTGCCACTGCTGCGGCTGCGGCTGCACCCCGAGAACAACCCCGCGAACCATCATCTTCAACACCAGAAATCGATCTTCTACAACCTCGTCGCCGGCGCATCCGAGATCCGAAACCTTTCTCCGACTTCCTGACCGATACCTTCCACCGACAACATGATTACCTCCGCATATCCGTCGCGGAGCGCTGCAATCTGCGATGCGTCTACTGTATGCCAGAAGAAGGCGTGCCGCTGTCGCCAGACCGAGAACTCTTGACAACGCCTGAAATCGTCCTCTTGTCATCCGTGTTTGTCTCACAGGGCGTCTCAAAAATCAGATTGACGGGAGGAGAACCGACTGTCCGACGAGATATTCTTCCTCTCATGCACCAGATCGGAGAGCTACGACGGCATGGCCTGAAGGAAATCTGCATTACAACAAATGGCATCTCTCTACATCGAAAGCTCGACAGTATGATCGAGAGTGGATTGACAGGCGTCAACCTGAGCCTCGACACCCTAGACCCATGGCAATTCCAGATCATGACACGGAGAAAAGGCTACGACGCAGTACAAAAGAGCATTGACCGGATCCTTGAGCTCAACAGGCTCGGCGCTGGTATCAAGCTCAAGATCAATTGCGTAGTCATGAGGGGCGTCAACGACAGAGAGATTCTTCCCTTTGTAGACCTGACGCAAGAAAAGGACATTGAGGTCCGCTTTATCGAGTACATGCCATTTGACGGCAACAAATGGAGCAAAAACAAGATGTTTAGCTATCAGGAGATGCTGGACTTGATCAGGACAAAATACCCTACCCTACAGAAGGTACAGGACCACAAGAACGACACGAGCAAGACATGGCATATCCCCGGCTTTGCTGGCAGGATAGGATTCATCACGAGCATGACGCACAACTTCTGCGGAACTTGCAACCGTCTTCGAATCACAGGCGATGGGAACCTCAAGGTGTGTCTCTTTGGCAACACCGAAGTGTCTCTGCGGGATATTCTCCGGAAGTCCAACAGCGGCGAGCCCATCGACGAGCAGGCTTTTGAGGCTATGAAGCAGATTGAGATGGACCGACGAAGGGACCTGTTAACATCAGATCAGACACCTCTCGGTTTGGCACCCAACGAGATGGAGCTGCTGGAAGTCATCGGCGCTGCCGTCAAGAGGAAGAAGGCAAAGCACGCAGGAATTGGCGAGCTGGAGCACATGAAGAACAGACCCATGATCTTGATAGGTGGGTGATGGCGCTCCTTTATCCATATTTCTGATTTTGAGTTCGATTTCGACTTCCTTACAACTGGTACATACATATTGAGTGTATAACTGTGAATTATTTGGTTCAAGATTGTTCGCGGGGCAACTATCTTGGTTATGGGGCGTTGAGGGGGTTGGAGGTTGGTTACTTTATTTTATGAGGCTTGGATACCCTCCCATATCAAGCTGAATGTACATACTGAATTGAGATTGTTGTAGATGCCATAAGCCCGTCTTCAACTCGCAATATGCCTCCGAGAATACAATATCTCCTACGTGACGGCCCCTTTTTCAGCCCAGGCCGATCTCTGTTCTCGCAACAGCAACAGCAGAGACTCTTCTCCCAGACCCGCCATGTCGGAGGTGAAGATAGCCGCAACAAGGCAAAGCTGACCCACGTCTCTTCGTCTGGAGCGGCACGAATGGTGTCGATATCAGACAAGACGGTGACATCACGCATCGCCAAAGCTGCATGTACCGTCCGATTCTCGAACGGCACAGCAATTGGGCTCATCAGGGACAACCAGATGAAGAAGGGAGACGTCCTGGGCGTAGCGCGGATCGCTGGCATCATGGCCGCGAAGCGCACTCCCGACCTGATCCCCCTCTGCCATCCGATCCCTCTCTCCAAGGCGACGGTTGATCTCGACGTCAGGGGTGACGACACAGTCGAGATCGCTGCTACGGTCACGTGTGATGGGAAGACGGGGGTGGAGATGGAGGCGTTGACGGCGGCGTCTACGGCGGCACTGACCGTTTACGATATGTGCAAGGCTGTTGATAAGGGCATGGTCATTGAGGGGCTGAGAGTTGTGCTCAAGGATGGGGGGAAGAGTGGGCGATGGGAGATGGAGTGAATGAATGAATGAGGGGATATCAACATCACAACAACCAGCCACACATTGTCAACAAATGCAACTATCATCTTACGGTGTGTTAAACCTCGAGTTGCCCTTGCAGGACAGTCCCGTTCAATCTACACATAATTAATGTGATAACTGCAATGAATAGTCATCTGCGTATCTCCGAGCAGTACTCATAGGACCCACGAAACTATCATTTCGAAACACAGGGTCTGCGACATGGCTCCTCTCTCTAGTCAAAGCTCAACAAACCCAGAGGCTGGGATATATCATAGCGACTCGAGGTGGTTTAGCTGGTCTACTAGTAGGCTAGAATATACCTACATATGCATATAGCTGGGGCAATAGTCTTGTTTTCTCACGAGAGGAGAGCTTGAGATGATCATTCCCCATCAGAGGTGGAGACGCCAGGTCATATTAGATCCCATGAATCTAGCCACAACGCAGGGCACTCGTTTAATCACCTCTCATCTGCAAGTGATTTGCACAGTTAGTCGAGAACTACCGGTAGACGCCCAGGCCCAGCTTTGCCAGCGGAAATCGTGAGATTAATTAAACGAGAGCCGCGCAAGCCACCTGCGATACAACGGAACGCGAAGAAAAAGCAAGCATAGCCACAGTCGATCACAACTCGGCTCGACTCAGGGTCCTCATGTAACCGTGCCGGGTTGAGGTCAGTCACAACTCGTGGCCTACATACTATGTACGGAACCGCCCGATCAACCTCAAACAAGAACACCCCCCCGTAACACTCTGACGGCCAAGTAGCCCTGAAGGTTTCCGATCCCAGGCGGGGAAGGATGCGAATGTGACAGGGCTCGGAAGCATTGCAGAGAGGGAAGTATTTTGCGTGAGGTGTAGCACATGATCCTTGTGAGGCGCTGGTGATGAGCATTAACTTGAGGGGAAGAAAAGGCGGTGGAGGATAGGTACATGGCAATCTATGCCCTTTTTCTTTTGCGCATTCGTTGAACCCCCCTTGATCAATCAACGGCTGAGCAACGATTGGATGAGACGCTGCAACCAACACGACCATCTCAGATTTGCATGCCTCAGGCACCCCATGAGCTTGGCTGTCTTGGCTCTCTAGGCTTTTACTAAGTCCATCTGTCACACGCAAAGAGGGTGTAAGACACGGCCAATCAAAGCTCAATGATAAGAACGTCAAGGAGCCGCAACTGCGCAGGGGGCTGTTGAACGTCGACTTCCGATATAGGTAAGGTACAGCCTCCACTTAGTGTCTTGGCATCTCGGCCTCTAACAGATTCGAAAACGGACATAAACATGGGGCGTAGGCTAGAAATTCGCTGGCGAGAAGGACTCGCTCGGTGCAGGCGCTTGTTGATTGCGGCCCTGGTGCCTGTCATACCTGTAATTCGAGACTCGAAGATAGAACTGGGGTTCCCGGGGCTTTCTTGCTGAGGCGAATTTGGCCAAGCTGGATCAAAGCTAAAGTTGTTATTATGTAAAGCCCCAGATGACCGAGGCCCAGTTGTTCTGGACTCTGGACCCTGATCACGGTCCAGGTCGCGTGCCAACCAGTTACTGCAACCGCAATTAATTACAACCGTCCAAGCAACCGTGTAAGCTAACAGGTTCGAAAGACAGTAATAAAGGGTCCTTATGATGGGTCAGATAATACGACGCACCTTTGTCAACGTCTGTGCTCCTGGGTCAAGTGCATAGTATCAGGTCAACCAGAAACGCCAGCCTCATCCAACCCACTAGCTAGAAAGAAGTGCATACGCATCGCGGTATTCATCTGAATACCAGGCGGCACTTGATAGCTTACGGTTTAAGGGTCTTTGATGATCAGCGGTGAGATAGTCTTGCTTGACTGGTATGTGACTGTAATTTGGACCCCTTCTCAGTCGATACATACACTTGGTTGGTAATCGCTTCTCGCCTGATGGCTCACTTGCATCCCTCTGTTCTGTGTCTGATGCAAAGCATTCAACGCTGTCTTATCCTTTGCCGTACGCCATCTTCCAAGGTAAGAAATGTGGCATATGCACCCACCTCCGCACTCGGCTTGTGCGTACATCACTTTCTCGTCTCTCAGATTGGCGTCTCGCTTCTCATCCCAGGGATTCTCATCACCTGTACGCAACATGATGCTTGTAGGTAAAGACCCTCTGTGGCTACGTACGTACGTAATTCCCCTCGCCTTGGGTATAAACTCATCTTAGTCGCGTCTTGTAGTTCATAGCTTGGACCACTTGACCTGGACCCTGAATTTCAAGACAAGATGCACTTCGCGAGCATTAGCCCTGATTGGACAATGTGACGACAGACGATCTTGTTGTCTCGAACCCACCGATCAAAGCCGAGCGCTTCTGTCCTTTCATCGGTAACATCTTACGGAGCCTCGGTGTCTCCATTGCTTCAGACAAAGAGTCGGTGACGGAGCTGTCGGTGATTATTCAACGATGATTGGTTGAGCATGATGTATCTAAAGAAAACCCCGGTTCCACTTCACGTTAACGGAAAAGGCTTGTCGGCAACGCCACAGATTGAGGGGACCAAGATGCAGAAACGTGGCTGCAACGAGCTTTGGGTGGGGGTACTAGATGAAGGCCCCATAAAAGCTCGGCAGCACCTAAGTTAGTGGGAAAGAACTGGTCCTGCTGGACAAGGGTCTCAGCGGAGCGCGCTGCGGTAGAGGCAAAAGCAAACCAGTCCAGGCTGAACCACCGTGGAGATGGGAAAACCTGCACAGGCCACCACCATAGTGGAACCTTCAGGTGGCGGATGAAATGAAGCCTTCTTCCTAAGAGCTTCCAAGATTCGAGAAGGCGGCGGCAACAGTCTAGTAGGAGGCCATGACGAAGCGCCGAGGTGCCGCAGCTTGTTGTTCTCTTTAAAACCGCATATGTAGCGATATTCCGTCGGCGGTCCGATAGAAATTACCAAGGCTGGCAATGAGTGCCGGTTGGATGAATGGACCTACCAGAGAAGAAATGAGCGGCAAGAACATGACGTTGATGGACGGATCATCGTTCATTACGAGCTTCGAATGTTGCAAATCCTACATTTTGATTGCCTCCTGCTGTTTCAATAGAGGCTTGGAGCAATTTGTCCTGAAGTCCGAAGAGCTGTACCACCGAACTAACGTCGCGTTCCGGCCGAGGGTTTCGGAGCAGTACGGACTTGGCCTTGGCCTGGGGCTGAATGAGACGTGAGGCTCGAGACCTGGCAAAGGGTCACGAGACCCTCGGGACGGCGCAGCGTTGACGATTGACCAATCGAGAAGCTCCAGAGAACAAAAGGAAGAAGAAAGCAGGGGAGTCCCGGTTGAACGCGCAACTAGCCCGGTCCGATAAGTGGACTTGGTGGGTGCGATTTGAGCTTGTCTCTTATCACATCTCCTGTCTCCCAGGTCGCCCTTGAAGCTTCCCTCAGGCCTCTCACCCTTGTCCAAATGAAGCCCGTTGGCGATCCTCTAAGAATACCGCCCATGTGGAGCGGCATCTTAGTGTGTGAGTGGGAGAAATGCGTGAGGGTGGAGTTCGTGAGGGTCCCTCGAGAGCCGAGTAGGCCAATCATGAATTGTGTATAGACGATGAATGCAGGCGATACTGTAATTGAGCAAACTAGTCATGGTGATGAGACCCAAAGTTCAATCACAAGTGACGGTTGCCTCTGGGCCAAAGGTAAAAAGTGTAAAGGAGGGGCGGGATGATGCTGTCGTGAAGTGTTTGTTCGTAAGTCAGGGTGAATTTACCATTTATGGAGCGATGAGACATGATTTTGCCATATCGCTGTTGGCAGATGAAAAAAAGGGGTTGAGGCTTGAGCATCAGTCGGCGATCAAAGCATCTTTGTGGTTGTCAAGAGAAGATCATGACGAAAGTGATGCTATACAGGCAGACGAGGATACCTATGAGAAACTGCATAGATCGAGATGGCTAAGGTATTCCATGCGATCGGATCGGGTTGATGTCAAAGGAGAAGCATGGACTCAGGCCCATATCTTGTGTTGCCTGTGTCATGGCCATCATGGGCACGGTCGGATCCTGTCAAATCAGATCAAAGAAGGAGAAAATGCAACATGACATTATCTTTTCATGGAAGAGGATGAAGACAGATCTAGAGCACAGAGTACAGTATGTATGTATGATGATACTGTTATGAATAAACAAGTACAATGTCGAGTGTCGACACACGTCAAAAGCGTGCGCACAAAAGTATGTGCGTAGTATTGCAGAATTAGTAGATATCTGTGAATATAGTACCTAGATAGATGAACGACACAACATGAGAAATTGAGAAGAGTAGGTACCTCCCTCGGGAGGGTTGCTGCTTCTGTTTCTGTACTTCAATGCCGAATTGCTCCATCAATCAACCCACTGGGGGTACCTTACCCATATCCATATCCGGGCAGGAACCGTACTGACCCTCTCCCCCCCCTCTTTCCCCAGCTGCTGGCTCTGGGTTTGTAAGTGAGTATGTAATTTATCATAAGCTTGTTCATGAGCGCATGGGTGCTTCTTTGCTTGTACGTAACAGTTGGCTCATTCGCAAACTTGATCAAAACAAAACTGCGATATGGCTAGAGCTCGACATTACCAAAAGAAGCAACTGACGAGAAGTAACTAACTAAGGTGCCTTAACGTTCGGCCAGGCCGTTCTCCGTTTACTCCTTCCGTTCCGGTCGTCACCGGTTTCGAAGCCGTGGTGCTATGAGGCAGACGGTGCAGCAACTCCGCTGCCGGCCAGAACCATAACACAACACAACACAACGCGCAGCAGTAAAGCAAAGCAACCCAAAGACAGAAACAGAGGAGCCAAAGCTCCCGCTGCGAAGCCGGGGGCCACAAACGGTCCAATCAAACAACATCCATCTTCAAAGAACTCTACAGCCGACCCTTGAACCTTGCAAGCGCTTTGGCTCTCAAGCGGGGGCCACTGTCTGGGCTAAAGAGCGCGCTTGTCCAATTGCCGCCCTACGATAGTCAGCCCCGCGGACCGGAGAAGTTGGCCACTCTTTGCTACAGCTGTCGTCGCCGCAAGGTGTTCCGGTACAGTATGGTACGGTATGGATGTGGCAATGGCAGTGGCTTTTGATGGTCTACAACTTCAACACAACTCTAACGTTTAAGAAGAAAAGCCAAGATTGTGCCGATAGATCCATCAATAATGTACCTGACTCGAGCGAACCGACCGTACAGTATGTGAGTTGGCCGAGACCGTTTCGCCTTTTCGGACCCGGAAGCGGTTCAAAGCAGACTTACCTTAGGCGAGGCATTACAGGAGCACAGTACCCGTACAAACAGGACAACAACCGGCAGCATCAGCACCAGCTTCGGCACTCATTCTTGCATCCTGAGAAAGCTCATTGCTGGCTTTTGAGGTCGTCGTCATTGTCTGCGTAGTTGGGCCCCTGGTATTCGCCAAAAGCAATATGTCCATCACAATTCAACACAGACCACCTCTGTTCCTCGTCGTAGAATCTCATTACAACCTACGTAAAAGGTCTCCAGAACAGGGGAATGTCTTCTCGATCGGCCAGGTCAACCCACTGGATTGGATCTGTCTCCAGCGAACCTGGACGCCATCCAACCAGGGCGTTGGGGAAAAAAATATCCCGCCCACAGTTACGCACAGGTATCGAGCAACCGTTCCGTTTATCGCTCGAGACCCTTTACCATATCCGGGTTCGACTGAGTCGCAAGAATCCTGGGATTACATCACGGTCAGAAAATCGCGAGACATCCTCTCCCGTACAGTAAATGCGTGGCACGTCCTGGGCAAGACAATTCCCATCCAACACTGTCGGATTTGTACCAACAAAGGGAGGCTCGAGAGCAAGGGAATATTTGACTGTCCTGGTTGGGTCAGCTACAGGTACTGAGACATTACCGACCGTGGGCCGTTGAGACAGAGTGCAACGCAACAAGGGAAGACCCTGGTCGCAAGTAAAAAAGACGCTTCGCACCAAAGGCCAAGCCCAAGCCACCCCAAACGAGAGCCCACACTCCCACATCCATCATCAGCTCCACCGCCTTCATCCACCTGCAAGAGAGGGCACATCCCGGTCTCGCACTAAAAACTTAGGTTAAGGATCCCCAGTCAGTTCTGCACACCAGAGGTACGTACCTCAACCGCCCCCGGTCTCCTCCACGCGACGGCGTTGCCCGCGCTGCGTTCCCAAGATCTACTCCCTCCTTGAGCCGGCTTGGTTTGGTTTAAACTCTGGCATGGCCCGCCCTTGTCTACTTATCTGACTTTCTGTTCAACTACTGTGCAATACAGTTGCAGCAAGTACTGTACTTGGAGTACCAAACCGTATCTCAAATCATATATCTCATCTTTAGGGATATCTATCCGCCACTCCCCTCTTTATCTGGTCCATCATTCCCCAGATCTCCAATACAACAACCCAGCAGCTCTCTTGTTTTCCATCACGAAACCTCGGCTGCTACGACCCAAGCTCATTTATCAATACAATATACAACACAAACCTTCGAACCCAGCTCGATCACATCCACAATAATGGCTGCCGACCTCATTATGCCCACCCTTCCGGGCGACCAGCACTCGCGTCACTTCTTCCCTCAGCGCCCTGCTCACCAGCGCAACCAGTCTTATCAAATCTCAGTTGGCCCTCAGATCTCTCCTATCAACACCAACACGTCCAGCAGTCCCGATTCTGTCTCGTCAAATCCCACTTCTCCCAGAGCGCATCACACTCGACAGACTCGCCCAATGTATATGCCTGCAGCTCTGCGGCCCAACCTGTTCCCTTCCAAGACCAACAAGCTGCCCATGGATGATGGTGCCTCAGCTTCCAGCACCGAGTCTGATGGCACCCTGCGACGGACCAACAGCAGTCTCATAAATATCCCTGGCATGTCTGTCTTTGGCAACAAGTTGGCGCGTGTCTCTACTGGCGACAGCGCCCAGAGCAGCATCGACGGTGACTTCGACCATGACATGTTCCCCGAGGTCAAGGCCCAGCCTACCCGCAAGCACTGGAAGGTAAGCCAAGCAATCAACCACATGTTACTGGATCTTCCTCGTACAGCATCTAGTTGCATGCGCCATTGTCTCAGGTGTATCCAACGTTCCCGTCTCGTACAACCCGAGAACCCTTGATCTGTCTCACCCCTCCAGCTATCTACATGTCGCATCGCTTTCTGGCTCTCACAATATACTAACTTACTCTTCTCAGCCCGACTCCGAATCTACTGTCTGCGACGACCCGACCTGCAAGCGCAACTTCAGTTACTTCACTCGCCGCCACCATTGCCGAAAGTGTGGCAACATCTTCTGCGATTTCCATTCCACTTTCGCCGCTCCTCTTGACCATGACGCCAAGTTCAACCCCCGTGCGCCTTTGTCCCGAACCTGCCGCCACTGCTTTGATGAGTTCAAGAGCTGGTGTACCCGCAACAACAGCCGTGCCTCGAGCGCTGCTTCTTCGGATGCTCCCAACCCTACCCCCGCGACTCCCATCGCTGCCGGCTTTGGAGACGCCTCTGAGCTGCCTCGTGGCCCTGAAATTGCTGCCAGTGTACCTAGAGATTGGAACTGGAGCACTTTCTAGGTGAACACGAGATAGTCACCTGTCACCAGTAACCGAAGACGGATGACGGCAGAATGCAGCCTAGCTTGCCCGGTTATCGAGATCGAGCAGCTTTGTTTACATGCAGTCGGCATCGCCTTTGGCTACGAACATACCACACCACATACGACAATCACTACTACCACACCTGCCTAAGCGGCAGTATGAGATACCCGAAGCCCGTCAGCTTCACGAAGCCATGACAGAACAACGATAGATCGATAGAAATCACCCGACAAGTGACTCCGTTCCTTGTCTAGTCCCGCCAATCACCCCATACCTCAACCCTCCCTTTATACATTCGGGTGTTCTCTCCCAGTCGCCCCCACGCACTATCGCCTCTGCCTCTCGTGGTTCTGAAACGGTTTATCGCCGTTGCATGGACCTAATCTTGTTTATTGCGTTTGCTTTTAATCACTTGCCCTTATTCAAAGCGAGGCGTCTTGGAAAGCAGAATGGTCTGATCTGCTTTGTTGCGGTTGTTATTTTGATTCCCAAGTCTCGCATGATGAGATCGCTGCGGCAACCAGTCTTTTGAAAGGGGCATAAAGACAAAGCTCCTCTGGTTAAGTCGTTTAATGTCTTGTTTTATTGTTGTTGTTTTTTGGAAGGCGTTTCTAGCTACCTTAGCCGGCACACTCATAGATGGTTTAGGATTTTGCATCGCCACACGTGGCTACGGAAGGGGGGTTTATGATGTTGATGAGCTTAGGTAGTTATTCGGCCGATCTGGGCATATGTCACCGGATTTCAACGGACCGTTTTTACTGCTATTAGATTAACTATTGCAATCTTTCCCACATATTTCTCTGCTCTCATTCATTGTTGAACTATGTGAATGTGATGATATGAAGACACTTTCTGATCTTGATGAGTATGTACGTATGCGCATGTGAGTGAAAAGTCTATTGAACTGGTTCAACTCAAGGCCCCCAACATGTTCGTTAATCTAAACAGTAACAACGTCGACGTTTCCGAGTTACTTTTCACGGGGCTGTATGCAATCTTCCGAAGGTGTGCAAAACGGATCATCGCATGAGAAGTCACATCATGATAAGGTAAGCCACAACATGATGTTATCAGATTCAGACTGGTCTGTATATTTTCTCTCCATACTCTCTTGGCATGTTCTTACACCTCTCAAGGGGGGTCGCGGACTCAAAGGAGAGTTTCATACGTCCAGTTAAGAAGGGCTTTCTGATAGGGGCCATAGGAATACAACATGAGCTTGCTTCAACATTGTTATCGTAATTGTTGTACGCTGTGTTCAGAGATGTTGCCTGGCAAACAAGCAGGTAAATCACAGGAGCGGCAAAGAATATCGAGCTTGACGATGGATCAAATTTTTCTTTGTTTCTTATTCTGAATAAACTAGGTATCAACACGCTTTTTCTTGTTCCATTCCGCGCATCCTGTTGTCGTAGAACGTAAAACACGAACGCTTTTCTATCCGTTTACTAATATTGGAGAAAGAATGCCGTCGTCATATCCGATCAAGGTACCGAGTACGAGATCGCAGTCCTCTCATGCTGTGCTTATGTTTTTTATTTCGTTTCATTTTCCAACCGTTCTCCTCTACGCCTTTCGGCGCGACTTGCCGTTGGCCTTCTTGGGGGTAGAAGCCCGCGAAGCCTCATCTGCTGAAGAGCCGTTGACCATGTTCTCACCGTTGTAGATCTCCTTCTCGATACCCTTAGCAGCGTCCCAGCCAGCCTTCTCAGCAAGGGCGACGTTGGCGTTGATGTCGTGAGCTCGGCCCTTCTTCCCGGCTGCATTGCTACGCTTGATGTAACTGGCAATGAAGAAGCTGACGAACAAATAGGTCAACGGGGCAAGGTACAGCACGTTGAGCCAGATAGCAAAAGTCTCGCCAGTGGTAATAATGCAGGGTTGAGTGATGTATTGCGTCTCAGCAGTGAAAGTGGACTCGGCGTTGACAGCTTGCGAGGCGACAGGGTCAGCACCGGGAGCGGCAGCAGCATCAGCAGCACCCCAGATAAACTGCTTGAGGGATTCGATAGCGCCATCGGCAACGGTTTCTTGGCTTGCGTCAGCCACGGCAGTGGTCGCATCTGCTGGGGCAGAGAGCTTGCGGAAGATGGTGACAGGGACCGTGTAAGAGACGAAAGAGTGAGCCATAGTGTTAGATGCGCCAACAATGAACTGAGTGATTTGCATCGTAGTAAGAGTTCGCTTGATGGGAGTAGGAACTCGAATTGAAAAAGCAGTTACTGTGTAGTAGGTGTACTGGGAATTTGTGAGTAAAACATCTCAAAGAGTCAGGAAATATGTACTTACCATCAAGGCGTGGATGAACGAGTTGATGAGGACAAACATCCAAATAGGGGCAGACATGTAACGCATACCAGCCCACATGCACAACATAGCTCCAGCGTGGTGGTAGGTCTGAAGAGTAGAGCTGAGCTTTCCCTTGGCGAGAATAATGAAAGTGTCGAGGACCTCATAGAACTTGCTGAGATAGAAGATCCAGCCATAGTAAGCCAAGCCCTCATTCCACATACGACCACCCTGTGTTCCACTAGGTAGGCCATTGACGAAAGAAGCATCTTCGGCCAAAGAGATAAACGAGCTAGAAGTTTCGTTGTAGTAGATGGAGTTTCCGAGACCCTGGGCACCGTGCAGACGACAGAAGCTGTCAGCCATACCAGCAAGACCTTGAGGACCCGTAGGACGTTGAATGCTTCTCCTCATACCACTAAGCATACCCCAAAATGTCCAGGCAGAGTAGACAGCAAGAAAGACGTTATGAAGAACGACAAAGACAAAAAATGGTCGGGTCTTGCTGATAGCCCATGGCTTCTTGCCATGAGACTTGTTGTAGACATTGAGGCTCTTGATCGTAACAGCATAGAGGATAGCAATAGTCAAGGGGACCTTGGCGTCGAGAGCAGCAGTGAAGATGTGCTCAGGGATGTTGAAGGGGCGCATAATCGAAGTCGGAACGTCGATAGGCGCAATGGGAGCAGGCGCATTTGTGGGAGGGAAGTTGAAGAGGCTCGAATCGGGCGTCGAGCGCAACAGCTGGAAGTGCTCAGCCATGATGGGCGATTTATATACGTTGGTCTGATTTTTGGCGAGGGAAACAAACACGAGGCTATAGTTGATCAATTGGTACCGCCAGTCGTCTATTGAGAGACGATATCGACCTTGAGATGGGCCAGTGGAAGTGGTGAAGAGTAAGAGATGCGTGAAAGTGAAGTGAAGTTTGGGTATAAAGAACAAAGTGAAGTCACTAAACACCAATGAAAAGATGTGAATAAGGGTCCGAGATGGAGAAGAGAGGAGGTGTCGATAAACAAGAGATCAACGCGAGAAAGGCAAGAGAGGGCCCGTTCTACTTCTTAAAGGTGAAGGAGAGCGTTGGCTTTAACTTCTTTTTTTTCTTTACTTCCACTTGACCCCGGCTCAAAGCTGGAGCAGACCGGAAGGAGGGGCGGCTTTGACTTAGACGTTAGGGGATCAACTGAGGGTCCTGCCTTCTTAGACCGGCCGGGGACGGACCCATGAATCCCGGGCTTGTGTTCTAGAGGCAGGTATGATCAAAGCTCTTGTCCCCTCAGGTCCCGTCGAAAAGCATCCATTCGAAACTCGCACCTGCCTAGCGAGCGTCGTACCCGTTGCCGCCGAGCATGGAGTTATCGTAACCTATCAATTCCATTGGGACTTTTACTTGGCAGGTGCCTTGTCTTTGAATCACTGCAGTAGTTGGCGTACTACGGTTGGTTCTTTTTGTGTAAAGGGTCCAGGCAGGGATGTGCTAACTCAATATCTTTCATATTTCCGAAGCCATCATGAATAGACAATTAATGTATATATGCTCTTCAATTCACTGAATTTTTACATATGCATTAAGATTGGTATTCGGAGAGGTCCCTCCTTTTTCGTATTTATCCATTCTTGGCCCATTGGTGTTGAAACCCGGTCATCATGATTACACACGACTGTGCCTTTGACATTGGCGAATTGGTGTGTGACACAGAAAAAAGAAGTCCCGGATATCATGGATGAATTTGGCAGTGTGGGGCTGGACCGAGGCAGAGATGTGCCGTAGCTCTGTAAGTAAAGTTGGGCGCTGTATTACATCTACAAAATCAACCACTATAAGCTCAAGATGTGATAATAGGGGGTTCTGCTTTCAATAGATCGCTTGTAAAATCTCGCCGCTCGTCCTCCATCGACTGCCTATTTCTGATGCTCTGCAAGGGTACCCGTGGATCTCTGGTCGACGTCGACACCAGCTCCGGTCAATGACGGATATTTGGACTGGGGTTCTAGACTAACTGCCATGGGTTATGGGACGCTGGTCACTGACCAAACAAGTACATAACTGCTGTTAGCAAAAGCACATATTTTACACGCATAGAACTATCTATATTACTGTAGCTTGTGAGCACGCGGGGAATCTCTCCAAATCTGTTAAACAATATGCGGCTGCTGTCTCTCGGGCCAAGGCGCCCATCTTGAAGCTGATTTTTGTTGGGGATGCGCTAATGCAATGGCCATGTGGGACCCGTATAAGTCAAAGTTATCTTTTCTTTCAGTCTTTTCAATATTTCGTCGGTAGATCGTGTGAGCCATCAATTGCAGCCGTGTAAGTCGTTGTGTTGTCATACAGGTAGGTATCTCATCTTGACCTCCACCCAAGACAATCCAACGGAAGTTGTCATTTTACTTGATAGCAAATGAACTTGATCCGATCTTGATTTCACATTTTAAATACTAAATTCATGATTTACTTGTATGCCTAACAGAGTAATGTTTGTACCAAGTTATGTCCCGTTTATAGATACGTCGCTACAGAGCCGCCTCGCTTCACATTGACCTTGCAAAGATATCTTGGGCCTCAAAAATATTTCACGAGTCACGAAATAGACTAATATGTCCCTTCCTCTCCATTCGTCCTGTCAAACTCGCAGGGGATGAGAAAAAAAATTTGGTGAAAAAAGAATACCTTCCCTCCGCCGCCAAACCGCGGCATACCGAACCCAAACCCCAGAATCCTCAACAAATCTATAACATCGGGCTCCTTGTCTTTTGCCTCTTGGCCTTGGCCCGCGCATCTTCCTCCTTCCCGGCGCCTGCTCCGCTCTTTGACGTCTCTTTCAAGATGTAACCGCCCCAGTCGTGCTTAATTTCTCACACTCTGCTCAGTTCGTTTTCGTACCTGGTGGAAACTTGACTTCATCCCGATGTCCGTACACCCACGCCCGCGCGGCCCGGAGCAGAAGTCGACAGCCGCTTCCTATCCAATTGAAAAGAAAGGAAACACAATGCTTGTGTTCTAAGAGGTTCCTTACTACGTAAAATAGACCAAGCTTCTTCTACCACTCTTTTCAGATATTGAAAACAGACTCAACCGACGTGTGGTGAAAGCCGGATCTTGGCTTGCCCACTGTGGATCCAACTTCCGTCACTCGGCCGGGAGTGGAGAACTTCAACTCCGTCGGACTTGTTGGCATCCCCGATTGTGACATAATGCCCTCAATTCCTGCCAGGTACCGCAGGTATGCAGCTCACTTTCCATGGCATTGGATACATGGATAATACAGGGCACGTCATATCATGTTTAACGTGGTGAATTCATATCTGTTTGTAGCTAACAACCATCCCAATAATCATGCAATTCCGTCTCTACTCGTGTATTCAAATCACAGTCTTGGCAATCTTCCATGTAGTGTACATCCAGACATCTGAAACATTAAGAGTGGTCCAGCTTAGAACCACTCACCGCTGAGCCAGCGGTTGAAGAAGTCGGAAGAAGCCTCGGGCTGGTCCATGGGAACCATGTGGCCAGCACCGTAGATCTGCATGAAGGTGAAGTTGCCGCTCGACTTGACCTTGCCGTACTCCTTGCCGTCACGCTCAAGGTTCTTGATGTCAGCGTGGCTGAAGTCTTTTTGGCCGGACCACTGAAGCTTGTCAGTCCAGGCCTGGTTACCGAGCCAGTTGCAGATGAAGTCGGCATCACCAGCGTAGATCAGAACGGGAATCTTGTCAAGAACGTTGGGGACGAGCTGGTGGTAAGGCTGCATCCAGTCGCCGGCGAAGAGGAAGTTTCGGTTGATGTCCATGTTGCAGCTGTCGTAGCTGCTGACCTCAGCACCGAGAGCCTCCTTCACCTCCTCGCGGTTCAGGTAATCGGCGATGTAACCAAGGCCAGGGTAGCAGAGGTTACCACTATCCTCACACTTGCCTCGGATGTCATAGACATTCTGGCCAGTGCGCTGGTAAGGACCCATCATGGCGTTGTTGCAGTAGATGCTGGCAGGCACGCAAGACCAGGCGCTGCCGGACTCGTAGCAGCCCTTGATGAGAGACTGGCAGCGGGGAAGAGCGTTGTCCATAGACTGGCACTCACTGTCGCTCAGGACAGAGGGGTAGCCACCGTCACCACAAGCCATGGGGCGGTAGTAAGCGTACTGGGTGTAGCCATCGGTGAGACCGTTGCCAATCAGGACACTCTTGAGGTTAATGTTGCGGTCCTCGTGGGAGAGGATCTCGTTGGCAAAGACGGGGATGTAGTGGCCCGCATACGACTCTCCAGCAATGTGGAAATCCTGCTTAGCGTACTCGGGGAACTGGTGGAAGAAGAGGGTAAGAAGGGCATAGATGTCCTTGCCGGCAGCAACAGTGTTGCTCACAGAGCCGCCACTGTAAGAGTAACCGACATTGACGGGCTGGTCGAGGAAGATAACGGAAGCGTTGTTGTTCCACGACTCGGGGTTGTTGACCAACTCGATCTTCTTGTTGATGGAGGCAGGTCCAAGCTCAAGGAAGAGACCAGTCAAGGAAGAGCAGCCAGGGCCACCGTTGAGCCACAGGACCACAGGGTCGTTCTTGGGGTCGTTACGGGACTCAAAGAACCCTTGGAGTAGTTAGTTCAGCTGTTCAATGGCTGTGGGTCATGGGTTGAGCTTACAGTAGAAGAGGTGCTTGTCTTCCTCCTCATCGTCTAGGTAGCCACTGTACTGCTTGACCTTGTCAACACCGAGCTTTGAAGGGTCGACCTTCTTGGCACGGAGGTTGTAGTTCTCGAGCTTGCCGCCAACCTCACGGTGCTGCTCGCCGTTCTTCTCGGTCCAGAGGGACTGAACGTCGGCACCCTTGACGACGTGGTCCCAGTGAGTATCGGGCCGACGGTTGACCTTCTTAGGCTGGGTCAGGACCTGCTTCTTGAAGGCCTCGACAGCGTCGGGAGCAAGAAGGGTAACCTCGTCCCAGACAGCCTTGGCCTCTGATGAGATCTCTCCGAAGAACTTCTCGAGAGGCTTGGCCCACGAGTTCACGTCGAGGTCGACAAGAGGCTTGGAGTCACCGCCGAGAATCTGCTGCTCTTGCAGGCCGACGGCCGAAGAGGCAGCGCCCAGCACGAGCGCGGAAGTTGACAAACGCATTGTCTGCTGTTTACGTCTGCTTCAGTGATGCTTGTGCTGAAGATGGCGATGGCAGAGAGAAGATACTGTAATGTTATCAAACAAGAAGAGTGATGTTGATGGAAGAAAGAGAAGTAAACGCGCAGGCGAGGCGAGCGACGTAATATGGCCGGGACGGGTAGCTCCCCCAGTCTGAACGCCAGAGCAACCTGAGCTGACACCCAATCCACATCCCCGCGTAGCGGCTATGCTTCCTAGCGGCAGGGGCGATTCAGGCAGTTGCCAGGGGAGCTTACTATCAGGGTCCCATACATTTTGCGTGGATATCTGTTAGTGCGAGGTTGCGTGTCGCAGGTACCAAGCAACCACGAAACCAAGCTAAGCTAGGAAGGCGGCTTGGGCCAACAACTCAAAGGTCCACTTTCTACGATAACGTGACTCGAGTACGCTATCTCACACTGGTAACCTTGATGAGTCGTCGATAAGAGGCGTTAACGGGCGTTACTCTCTGTGATTTGATGCAACCTCGTGATGGGTTTTTCTGTTCCCATTGATTCAGACTGAAGAGATCCGGCTACCAATCATCTCTTCTTTGAGCCATGTTTCCTACCCTCTACAGGCAGACATACGCCTCACTTCTGGGGTATTGCGATACAGTGACCAGGGCATAAAGCCGGCGTCGGTTGAATGACGTAGATGATAAACAGGGTCGTGTGCTGCTGTATGTACGCGTCTGATAATGCACGCACTAAAACGCGGACACAGACAGAGGCCGATTGGGATGCTTGTGCTCACTCATTCTTAAGGTAGTCTGTCTCAGTTTATATGGAGTCATGAGCTTCTCAGAAGCAGTTGATAATTCCGTTTTCACTGATTTTAGGTGGCCTTGTGGAATGTTTGTTGACCTGGTTTTGGCATTGATAGATACCTGGGCTATCTTACTTCACAGTCTTGTTCCTGGTAGCATAGATTGCCAGACAATAATGGACCTGGGATGAAACACGAATGAAGCAACAATTGGTTGGCATAGAGCAAGGATCTGGAACGTGCGTTGCATGGCTGACATGTTGTATTCTCAGGAACCATCCAGGTGGGCCGCAAAATAACCGGGACTCTCACTGCATCGTGACATAAATCCTAGACCAGTCTCAGGGCAGTCTTAGTCTAAGAATAGTCATATATTTCTGTCAAGTACTCTTGGAGTCCCTTTTTTTTTTTTACAACCCGCCTGCCATCTACCCTGTGCTTGTTCAATGCCAACCAACGGAAACACGAAGTTACCGGGCATTTTCTTGCTTATGTTTGTTTCCACAGGTAGGCATATGAATTATCCGTCAGTCTCAGGAAACAGACGCATTTGTCGTGTTACTCTCGTACGTTCAGTCAAAGTTATGAGCATTGGTAAGGTAAGTCAACAAGACCAAGCAGTTAGACACAGCAGTGAATATTTATCACACCTCCAAATTTATGTGCTTACAAGCTCTGGTTCTGTGGTGTAAAAAGTGGCCTGTATTATCGAGGTTTTATTACTAAGTAAGTCACTACTGCTTGGTCGTCCAATATGCCCAGTACAGATAGATGGTCCACGTATGTTTTGGGCCAACAACATGATCATCTTGACGCATGAGCCATCGAGATATCCGATACTCCCAGTAGACAAAGTTCCAAGTGAATGATACTGGATCATATTCGGACCGCCCGCTGTAGCTCTAAAAGGTACGAGCCTATATGTGACTCTATCTTTTTCAGCCAGCTGTAATAGGTCTTCTTGGTTTGAACAGGAGCAAGTTCGGTAAGGTAAGTAAGGTGGCCCGCGTTCTGCACAATTCTCAATATCAAACCAAAAAGCGAGCTACAGTACCATGTCAAAACCAGACGCAAACCAGAAGTCCACGAATGTAAGCTCATACGATGTAAGATAGATAGGCAGTAAATCCCACCCACTGTCAGTCACTTGCTGTGTAGACATACTCATAATGTGCCGATGGCTCTTCCGGGCTGTGTTTAGCATCCTGCTAATACTTTGTCAAGGCTGGATACTGCGTAGTTTGGTTGCATTTCTCGGAGTTGATATATACATAAGCAGGCTGATGATACTAAAAAAAAATACTTTCGATGTGACTCAATGCATATGACGAAGGCGCCCAGTCTTTCACTTATGCGGGGCATTACGCAGTAAGAAATCCAATCCTGGTTGATGGCGGGGTTAAGAAAAAAGTTCTGGTCAACCAAGAGGTACTTTAACTACCGCAACTCTCGTCGCCAACTTCTCAGCAACTTTTACGCAGCGTCTCCCTTATCAAATCGATTTCTTTAAATTGCGTCACTGATATTTTCCGCCCATCATGTCTCGCCAGATTCAACAACCCTCCAACCAAATCAAACTCACCAACGTCTCCCTCGTCCGCCTCAAGAAGGGAAAGAAGCGCTTCGAGCTCGCATGCTACAAGAACAAGGTCCTCGAGTGGCGATCTGGTATCGAGACTGACCTCGACAATGTTCTACAAATCCCGAACGTCTTTCTCAACGTCTCAAAGGGCCAGACGGCGCCTCGTGAGGATCTCGACAAGGCCTTCGGCAAGGGCAAGTCCACAGACGACATCATCCTCGAGATTCTGAAAAAAGGCGAGATGCAGGTCGGCGAGAAGGAGCGCGCGGCGCAGACAGAGCGTGTGCACAACGAGGTTATCAGCATAGTCGCTAGTAAACTAGTCGACCCAAGGACCAAGCGCGTTTATACATCTGGCATGATCGAGAAGGCTCTTGACATGCTTAGCTCCCAGGCTCATAATGCTACACCCGACAAGAGCGCTGCAGGAAGTGCTACTGGAACACCTGCGACTGGTGAGGCTGGTGAGGCCAAGCCCCGACCCCAGCATAACTGGACTGGTGTTAGCACGACGAAGAGCGCAAAGAGTCAGGCCCTGGAAGCCATGAAGGCCCTCATCTCCCACCAGCCCATCCCAGTTGCGCGGGCACGCATGAGGCTCCGTATCGCTTGTACCACCAATGTTCTCAAGCAGGCTGTTAAAGGAGCAAAGGGCGCCAGCAAGGAAGAAGATGGCGAGCAGAAGGCTGTTGGTACAGTCAAGGACAAGATTCTTAGCTACGTCGAGCAAGTAGAGAGTCAAGACGTCGTTGGCTCCGAGTGGGAAGTGGTAGGCTTCGTCGAGCCTGGAGCCTTCAAGGCCCTGTCTGATTTTATCGGTAACGAGACCAAGGGACAAGGACGGGTCGAGGTTCTAGACATGGCTGTGACACACGAGGACTAAATCACAAAGGCACACATTCAAGTAGATGTTGAAAGAGAAAACATGATACCCTTTCCCAGATGCATTATGAGCCTTTCCGTGGCGAAATGCCAATTCTTTTCCCCTATCGTGGACATCGTTTGACCATACATTTTCACGCTTTGTGCAACCCCCTTTCACAGAGTGAACATTTTACTTGAATGCTTTTGATTCGTGACTCTGATCTAGAGTACAGCCCTAGCTGCATATGCCGGAAAGCAATCCTCTCGTAATGCTCAGAAAGATGGAGAAACCAGCCGTCACGCCTGTCCACCCATAACCAACACCCATAAAATCTTTAACCACCCTTCTTCTTGGAGACACCGACGGTCCTGCCACGGCGACCAGTGGTCTTGGTGTGCTGACCACGGACACGGAGACCCCAGTAGTGTCGGAGACCACGGTGGGCGCGGATCTTCTTGAGGCGCTCGAGATCCTCACGGAGCTTGGAGTCGACACCGTTGGCAAGAATGTGAGAGTCCTTGCCATCGACGATATCGCGCTGTCGGTTGATGAACCACGTGGGAATCTTGTACTGGGTAGGGTTCTGGAGGATGGTGACGATTCGCTCGAGCTCTTCAGAGGTGAGCTCACCAGCACTGTGAGATATTGTCAGTATATTTTGCTTCCGTCGCTCGACTTCGTGTGAGGTTTGCCGTACCGCTTGTTCAGATCGACATCGGCCTTCTTGCAGACCAAGTTAGAGTATCGGCGACCGACACCCTTGATCTTGGTCAAGGCGTACATAACCTTTTGCTTTCCGTCAACATTGGTGTTGAGAAGACGGAGAATCTGGTCATTGTTAGTAAATGTCTGATGGATTTGATTTTCTCGTCACGATATCGATTTCGGTGCACCAAAAACGCTGGGGGGGTGGCGCGAGCGCATTCGAGCGCAGCGGCGACGGTGTCGAATTCGATATCGATGTAGCGATGCTGAAGGGGATGACTTACGAACTGGAAGTTCGACTTCTCTCCCGAGACGAGCGACATGATGGGCAACTTCTACCGGTCAGTTGCCGTATGCTCGTTGAGTTCGATGATCGGGTGTAGAAGATAGAAGGCAGAGTTGAAAGCCCTCGCTTATGGTGGTGAAATCTTGTGGGGACTAGGGCACGGCAGGTGCGAGCGCACAATTTGGAGCTCCGGAGTGTGGTTAGTCCGGCCCTGATGCTCTAGCCAGATCCGGGTGTCACGTGCTCAGTTCGACACTGTACATATCTCTGCTTTACTGTAGCAAACTCTGTGAAAAGCGAAGGGCAAGCAGCCCATGATTAACACCAAATATTCATTCACTTTGTAGACTTGGTTGCATTATCATACCGAGATATGGAACGTTTCCTCGATCAAAGCCCATACACCACATATACGACATTGTGAATGATAGCACTGTATCTGGTAGCCTTTTGCACTGTCTGGATGCCCACCCGTTGCTCATTAAACACAGTGCTCCTCCTTACTCGTCTAACTTGTCGAATTTTACTCAAGCCAATTTGGTTCTCTATTGTTTGTCTCCAAACAATGCTCAACGCCATCAACAAGCACATACCGAGGAACTCTACGATTCTTGATTAGATTCGCTGGCACATAAGTTGCCGAGTACCTCAAAGGTAGGTCCTTCAGTACGTGCTGCTCCTTGCAGCCAATTATCGTCGTCTTTTTCCATTGCTCGGTCAGCCTAGTTGAATCGACTGATCTTGAGCCGGATGCCTTCACTTTTGTGTTGGTACAAGACAAGACCAATTCTGCAACGCTTTTTGAGTACGGAGTCTTTAGTGTTTTCACCAAATGGAGTCTTCCGTAATTTATCAGTTGTTACATTTCATACATAGTCCTAATGCCCTTTGCTGCCAAGCTCCGCATTTGTTAAAAGAATAATTCTATCACCAGCCCGTCAGATTGTGTTGTCCGCGGGGACATGCTTTTGGTATCTCTATTTCATTTGCCCCAAACTCCGATCAGCACCAATTTCTGTTCATATCGCATAGTAGGATTATCGTGTCGTTGTCATCAATGTTCTCAGTCGAGACTGGTCGGTCTCTAGCCAGCTAGAAATCGGTAAGGGGATCGTAGCCCTATTGGCGTTAGTACTATCAAGGGCAATCCCCAACTTCAGACTCACCTTATCTTGCTTAAGTTGATCAGCAAGTAGTGCCGAAAGACTGGCTCTGTCCGTTTCTACGGTGAGATTGGTGCTCTTGGATTGAACGTGGACAACTGACACCTGCTTGAGGCCTCGAAGGGCCAAAAGCTCATCCAATCCGAGAATATCCGTTATTCTGGGGTGACGATACGTGAGCACAAAGAATTTCTTCATCATGTCGGCTCGTGGACTGAGGTGATGAAGTGTAGGCTTCGAGATACTGATTGTCAGTCCCTCAAGCTTGTCGCATTCCGCCAGCTTCTTGAAGGTGATGGCCGACTTCGGTCCACACCAGTGAACCTTGATGTCGCGAACATTCTGGATAAACAGTGGGTTGTTGTCGAGGTGATGCTGGAGTTCGCAGCAGCAACGGAAGCGGATAGTCTTCTTACGAAAGAAGATGCGGAAGAATTCGTGATTGAGTGCTGGGCCGAGGAGAGATGGTAACGCCTTCATTTGAGGAGACTGGTAACCAAGCTCCCGCTCGAGTTGTGGACAATTGCAGTTCACTTTTCGTGTACCAGGTTTGATACCCTTCGATCTGAAGACTGTGTCGATCATCAAGTCAAGAATTTGTTCTCGTATTTCAGCAGGCAGTCGCATGAAAGGAAAACCCTCGATGGGTGGCGGTCGATCTAGAACAGAGAGTTATTCGCTGCTCGCCAGGGGGGCATGTGTACTGCTTGCTTGTTGATCACTTACCAGCAATCTCCAGAATCTCGGTGCACATCTCAATGATATCGACGCATGTCTTGAGCTCTTGGGGTTCTTTCTTGATCAGGCGAGCACATTTGGCTATTGTTCCAGCGACAGATTCTCGGCGTTTGGGGCTTAGCCGGACCATGCTTCCAAGCTCCCTCGCGTCGATAGCGCCTGCGTGGAAGCTCTCCAACCCCTGGAGGAGGACCTGGATGTTTTTGGTCAAGCCATAGCGGGTGTGCACAGCCTTGGATTTGAGAGCGTACCAAGACTTGCTCGACATTGTGGCTGTAAAGCTGAGGATGTTGCACTTCTTATGACGATGGTGTTGTTGATGCAAGGTCGCAGTTGATGTAGAGGTCGAGGATGGTGAGGAGAGAAATGCCCAAGTGAAGGAGCCTATCGACCACGTACCTGAGGCAGTAATTCAGACCGGTGGAAGAGGCGGGATCATGTCAGGTTTAATCACGGGCTCGTTGTGATATTTACGGCAGGAGCCCGCGTAGTCGTCAAGTCGCGCCTTCCTGCGTCACAGAGGGACTAACTAGCATCCCGAGTGAATGGCAGGCGTAGATTGGTGAAACCTCATAGGTAGGTACTCTTGATATTGGTTAGGTATGGTATAGTGGATTCGTCAATTGTGAATTGAGAAAAACGACTGGTTGAAGTATTATTTACCAAGATGTCTAGGGCGGTGACTGTGCAGTGCAAACGGCCGACAGTAACCTATATCTCGGCGGCTGAGCACAGATGGTGATAGGTTCACCAACTGCTACAACATACTCCCAGATGAATATATCTCTCAGTACTGCTTCAAGCTTTCAAATAGATTATGTTAACCGTGCATGGGCATACAGACCTTCTGTCGTGTTAGCCTTGGGAAACTGTTTGTTATGCAGCGATCCTACTGCTGCTTCTGGACTGCTCTGATCGTCCACTTATTCTAAGGTCATCGACATGACCAGCATAAACTTCACATGAGAAGGTAAAGAGAACAAATGTGAAAATATAGAGCCTTGGTATTAGGTCTCGTCAATTGAACGCCCATTCTAGGTCTATCTGCCCATTGCATGACCAAGTTGCTATGCAAACTCCCTATACCGATCGCTAAATCCAAAATGCATTTCATACCACTCATCGTGGCGTTTCAAATCAATTCATGCGGTTTTTGTTGCGGTGCCCGAGACACCGTCGCCGGGGTAAAAGATTATGCTCCATCGCCCCAGCGATGAGAGACAAGGCCAATGCGCACTGCTTTTGTTTGGTTGTCTATTGGTTCTGCTCTTTTGCCAAATCTATAGGCAAGAGGTGAGGTGAGGACTGTGAGGTGGAAAGTCGGGCTCTATGCCGAAAAGTGGTGGTGGTGGTGGTCGGATCGTCAGCTGATGTTCCTGTTCGGGTGTAGAACAGGAGCTGATCTGGAGATGGTTGTTTCACCCAATCGGTGAAAATAGTAGTGACAAGAGACTGGGTCCAGCGGACGTGATCAGATGGGTAAAATGCAACACCCAAAAAGTGAAGATCGTCCCGAGTCCAGTAGGTGACTTTGGTGTGTGCCTGTTTTTTTGGTGGCGGGCGCGTTAAACTGGTGTTCTAGAACTCTTCCAATTTGCCCCTTTCGACAATCGGCGTGCCCGCATGCCCGCCCATCCATTACCATCGACTTTGCCAATTCAGGAAATCGGCTACGATGATTTAACGGAGGATGAGGATGAGCATGTGCGGCCATCGCTTTCGCTGTCAACTTCCAAGGAGAAGTTGACGACGCTGGGAGCCCGGGTGCAGCAGGGGCTGATGCCAATGAAGTCCTCTTCCTCAATCTGCTCGGCGCAGGAAGCGCCAAAAGTGAAGTCGAAGTGAGAGAGCATCTCCTGATGTTGAAGGTTCTGGGTGGTCATGGGCTTCTCGCTAGGGTGGGTGATCTTCTTTCCCTTCTTGTTCTTGGGCTTGCGTTCCTTGGTGGTGTCCTTATCCTTGGAACCCCACGTCCAGGTACGCGACAGCTTGTTGACGAGGGATGATTTTGACGAGTCGTCGGACTTGTCGCTGTTCTGGCTTGACTTGGTCATGGTTGCTGTGATCTTTCCGGGGGTGTTGGAGTCGACGAGTTGTGATGAGCTGGAAGCGTCAGATCGCATAACGCGGCGGAATTGCTCTCGGATAGCCATTGTGGATGTGTGTTGTGTTGTGCTGTGTTTATATACTGGATACAAGGAAGGTTAAGCTCGATGAGTGGAGCGTTGAGTTCGTGATGGTTCAAGGCAATGAGCTTATAATTGACAAGATCCTCTCAACGATAAACAATGTAGAATGGGCGATCGTTTATCTTAAATGGACACGGCTAGATAAGTGCAGCAGCTGGGACATTTAAAGGGAATCCCTGGAGATAGGAAAACCCCTCAAAGTCGTCGGCCGTTTCGGCCAGTATGGGGGTATCCATGTTCTCCGGCGGCGCCTTGGAAACCTAGGCTTGGCTGTGGAGGTGGAACCAACGCGAGGTCCCTGATCCCGGGTACAAAAGGTACATTGAGTACATGTGAATGGTCTCTGAGAGGTCGCTGGGTCTTTTGGCCCCTGACCTGTGGGGCGCAATAAGGACGATGGATCGTGATTAGCTGGAGCCAGGCTTGGGGGGCGGAGAATGGCGGAGGATTCGGCGGCTTATATGGGGCTGACCCTCAATGAGGTCAGCGCTGGCCATGGCGGCTGTATGGAGAAACCCTGTTGATGTCGGGCCGGAGCTCAGAATAGTACAAAGAGTACTTTGTTGCGGCTTGCAGCCCTCTCGCAGATTGGCCATGTGGTGGATGGCTCGGAAGTGCCAGTTTTTAGCAGCAAGGAGACGCAGAGGCAACGCCACTATTGGTAAACTATCAGCCTCAAAGGGGCAGGCGGAACACGACAAGAGTTTGGTTTTAATTTAGCCTGAGGTGAAGATCATTTCTGTGATCTGTTTGACAGGGTACCCACCTGGTAGTGAGATTACTTTCGCAGGCACCAGAGTTTCGTGCATGTACGGAGCACACTGGGCCCAATGAACGCCAACTTTTATGTCCCTGGTAGCCGAACGTGTCCGGCAATGAGAAGCAGCGGAAACATGGCGTTCAGGAGTTGGGTCGTGAAGCGCCTCGTGTATCAGCCGTTGCTACGTGTCTCATAACGTCGACGCCAAAAACAGACTTTTCATGTTTCGTTGTTTGGCATGCACTATGGCATTGTTGAGATTCGGCAATAAAACTCGGCCGATGGTGTAACAATGGTCGCCTCCGACACCATTGGGCCAACGTTAGTAGAATTTCCATCTCAAAGACGGGGACGGGGTCTACGACAAAGTCCAGCCGTGGAGGCCCCCGCATGTCGCCCCTCTTGGATCACTAGCTTGTTGGGGGTCACTGGGGAGTTCTTGGGGATTAAACGGGGTCATGAACAGGCTGACAGGCTAGACTCTCACAGGCAAGTGGTTGCTGTAGCGTCATTGTGAGTAGATAACGCCGAGCTGACTCCGTTAGCTGTTGTTGTGTTCAGGTTTCTTCATGGCCACTCACCACATTCTGAGCACACGTTTGATGGTTACATTCAGAGCTTCCAGGCACCGAGGAATCGCTTCGTCCACAAGTTGCCAAGCACAAAATTGGGTTCGGTAACGTGACAGATCCTTGTCCGGAGATCGTTCTTTACAACTTGCTCGGTGCTCGGTGTTGTTGTTCCCGTCAGTCTGATGCATATTACGTACCAGTCGGCCCTTGCTCGGTTAAGGCTTGGGGATGAGGTCAATCAGCCCCATCCTACCGACCCCAAGAGTCGTGTGAGTACGAACCGTTGTAGACGTCGATAGACAACGGACGGCTGTTATCGATCCGTTCGACTAGATCATCCTCAATGCTCAACGTCTTTTTCGTTCTTCCTTTGATCCTGCAACCATTACGAACGTGGCGGCCATCGGTAGACACCGGGCCGGTAATTCTCAACTCAAGGTTTTCCCCAGCTGCGTATCGCGTCCCCCGTTGGTTCCCGTTGCAGCCCTTGACGGGATTCGTTCGCCACCCGCTCTCGGCGCCAGTCTTGGCTTCCGTTAGCAGCGCGGATAATTGCTTTCGAGTCTGCGAGTGTGAGCTTATCGAGAATGACACCTCCTGTTGGTGGTTAGCTGACGAGACTGATTGCGGCGGCTATACTTGCCTGGGATGAAAATTTTCTCTCTCTTTTCTTTCTTTCTTTTTTTTTCATCACACCTCTTGGCTCCCGGAGTTGGCGATGAGGTGAATGAATTGGTGTACTGCACGTGGGGATAGCATCAACCTTGCAATTGTACTGTATCCCGTCGACAGCCGTTCAGCCTACCGGGGTGTTGTTGGTTTTTCGCTTGTGACAGTCTAGGTGGGCCAACTTCGGCCTCGCCAAATCGACCCTCTGCTCTGGCCCGCTTCACTGTCGTCGTCTATGTCTCTCGGTGGAACTCCGTTGTGGCGAGGTTTATCCTGCTTTTTCACAAGACATGAGAGAAGCAATCGCGACCAATTCAAATGGAAAGCTCTGGTTGCACCATGGTGGTTTTCCTCGGAGTTTGGGATCTACTCTGGGTTCGGGTTGTTCTGGATGGCTCCATGGGCATTCTTGGCTCAACCTGAGGCATCTATGGATGCCACCTTGTATTTCCAGGTTCCTCGCATCTGCCTCGGTTCAACATCCAATCACCAATCTCGTCGATGATAGAGCTCGAATACTACACCCGCCAGGTAACAAAAGGCAGATAAGCCTTGCCTCAACATCTGATAGCATCTGTTGAGGCTCTTAGATCCTGGACTACTTATGAGAAGTTAGCGTGCGACCAGCAAGATTTTCCCGGACGTTTATTCCCTACCGCACGTCATACATATTTACAAGTGCAGCTCAAGTCTGCTTGCTTGGGTGCTTTCAAACTGCTAGACTGAACTTATCTTAAAGATTTTACTGACCGCCTCGACAAATATTCACCACGTGCCGGTAACGAATCTGAGACACGGGCGAAATGCTCCTCAGTATCGAAATATCCAGTACCAGCTGCATATTCTTTGATTTTACCCATCACTTTTGATGCAGAGAAATCTACATACAGGGTAAGTCTCGCAGAACGAGGCCGACCAAGGCATGCCAAAGAATGGAGTTTTTCCAGGCATCCCAGTGGTCAGCAGCACCGGACAGGTACAGCGGCCAATGAAACACAGCCCTGCAAGCCCCGGAGTGACTCCAACCAGGAACGGGGCTCGATCAGTAATGATTCACGTCACGATCTATTGGAGGCGGGGACCCAGTGACGCACCTCTTTCACATTCTTACACTCCAAAGCCCGACCTCTCTGCACCTGCCACGCCTGCACGCCTACGACAGGTGCGGTCGCGTGAGTTTTGATTTGACCACATGATAGTTTCAACTCGGGCCTAAATATACAACGGACATTTGTTGATCCATAGAAAAACTCACTTACACTACCGTTTCCGCCTTGTTTTTGCTTTTTGTCAACAGTCCTGCACTCGGCATGAATCCTCAAGTCTAGGTTTCTCATCGCCTCTACTCGTGATATCGCCTATACCAGCAACTGCCGGCTGTTTCTGGTTGACCGGAATTCGCACTTTGCGCCCCCGCATCCGGAGTCTGCCTACAGCGGCTCAACGTCCGCACGTTTAAAGCTTCACGGTTTCGCCTTGAACTCGATATTGTCAATTTCGTGACAATCGCAGCTTCTAATTTACAGTCACAATGGGTGCCCCTCCAGAGCGCGCCGCAGACGGCGGCCAAACCACATCCTCCAACTCACGAAGAACTGGTGACAACCCACAGCACCAATCTGCTGGCCGGGTTGCCAATTCACAAGGCCGCAACGAACAATCTCCCCTACTGAGCAATAATACCGATATTGATAATGGTCAAGGGGAGGACGATTCACAGTCTACTAAGAGTCTATGGTACCTGATCTTACTGACCATCAGTATTGGTGGCCTTCAGATCGCATGGTCCGTCGAACTCTCAAATGGTTCGCCGTATCTCCTGTCTCTGGGACTCAGCAAGTCTCTCATGGCTCTGGTCTGGATTGCTGGTCCCTTGACGGGTACATTGGTACAGCCCTACGTTGGTATGCTGAGTGATAATTGCCGCCTTCCCTGGGGAAAGAGAAAGCCTTTCATGGCGGGAGGAGCTGTCGCAACGATTCTCTCCCTACTATTCCTTGCATGGGCCAAGGAGATAGTTGGCGGTGCCTCCAGCATTCTCGGTTTCGACCCCGAGTCACAAGGAGTCAAGACCACAACTATTGTGGTTGCAGTAATTGGTGTTTACGTTCTCGACTTCGCCATCAACACTGTCCAGGCATCTATCCGCGCTTTCATTGTCGACTGTGCTCCAGCCCATCAGCAAGAGTCTGCCAATGCCATGGCTAGCCGAATTACCGGATTCGGCAACATCGTAGGATACATCGCTGGGTATATCGACTTGAGGAAGTATGTTGGGTTTCTCGGAAAGACCCAGTTCCAGATTCTTTGCGCTATCGCCTGTGTTGCCCTTGGATTGACTGTCCTCGTGAGCACTGCCTTCATTAAGGAGCGAGACCCTCGGCTCGATGGACCTGCCAAAAAGGACAAGTCTGGCGTTTTCTCCTTTTTCTTCTCCATCTTTGGGTCAATCAAGCGTCTGCCGCCCCAGATCAAGAGAGTGTGCGAGGTTCAGTTCTGTGCCTGGATCGGCTTCTTCCCTCTTCTGTTCTACACGTCGTCCTACATCGGAGATATCTATGTTGAGCCATACCTCGAAGCAAACCCCCACCTGAACCCAGAGGAGCTTAACAAGCTGTACGAGCAAGCGACACGCATCGGCACCTTTGCACTTCTGATTAATTCGATCGTGAGCTTGCTTACAAACGTCTTTCTTCCCTTCTTCATTGCCCCGACGTACGACAGCCAGCCCGTCACAGGCGCACCCGGAGAGACTCTTGCTACCGAATACTATGATGAAGAAGAAGACGAGAAGGTCTCGTGGTTGGACAAGCTGGCGATTCCTGGCCTTACCCTCAAGCGTGCCTGGTTCTTGTCTCTCATTCTCTTCGCTGCCTGTATGTTCGCTACGCTTTTCGTACGAACCGTCAAGGCAGCTACCGTGCTGGTTGGTCTTGTTGGTATCACATGGGCCATGACGCTATGGGCTCCTTGGGCTATCATCAGCGCTGAAATCAGCCAGAGGGATGCTTTGATCCGTGCTCAAAAGGTTCGAGCTGCCGCCGCTAGAGCAAACAATCCCGGATCTGGAGACGATGCCGAGGAGGAAGAGATTGACCAGGCTGGAGTGATTCTCGGCATCCACAACATGGCGATTGCAGCACCTCAGATCATCGCAACTCTTGGCTCCAGTATTATTTTCAAGATCTGGCAGAAGCCACGCGGCACACCGGGAGACCGCAGTATTCCTGTCGTGTTTGCGCTTGGTGGAGCCTGTGTTCTGGTTGCATCTTTCTTTGTGGCCAAGATCAAGGACGACGCTGCTTTGCCAGCTGACGCTATAGTCGAAGCCGAGCAGGGTCAGAGCGGAATGGAAGAGGCTCCCCGAAGACCTCTCAACAGGCGCAAGTCTACTCGCGACCAGCTTCCCAGAGCAACCCAGGCTCGGGCCACATTGACAAGACACAAGAGTTTCGGAGGTGCTGAGATGCACTAAGTGCACACGCACATTATTTAATGAAGCATGGATAGGCGCAGGATCAGAAATCATGGAAGCATGGAATAGCATTTTGGCTCTTTTCCCAGGGCCTAGGAGCGTACGGTTGAGATTGGATCTTTCGTTTTTGGGATGTTTGGGATTCTTTTGGCAAGGAAGGTTAGATTACCCAGGTATCACGTTGGGCCGTTTTGATGATTAGAGCTACAGTTTCATGTTTATGCTTAGAGATATCTTGAATTCACTCATTAACTCGTCCTTACCCACCGGTCTCACACATCCGCAGAGCGATCCTTCCAACGCTATTCGAATCAAATCAACCAAACATCAAGACTAGCCGTCTTCAGTTCAATACGCCGGCATCGGTGCCACTGTCTTGGCTCCGCAGACTCCGACTGAAGTCCTCGTTTCGCCGGGCAGAGGACCCAGGGTAGGATCGATGGCGGTGAAGGGGACAAAGTGGAAGCACCACGAGACGCTGTTCTCATCGCAATACTCGTAATCGCAGTCGAAGGTCTGCGTGGGGGCAGATGTGGTGGTGGGTTCTGCGTTGAAGGCCGCTGGGTCGCCCGGGAGGGCGAGAGCATTTGAGGCAAAGAGGATGATGAGGTATTTGAGAGGAAACATTTTGAATGTTGTGATACGAAGATCTTGGTGGTTATTCTTTGATGTTTAAGGATTTGGTTTATGCTCTCAAAGCGAAGATGGGAGTGTTCTTATAGAACAACCGTGGTCAACCGAGTACGACATTCGAGAAGATTTCCCTTGCACTCGAGCAATCCGTAACCACGGAGCAATTATTTGTTTGTGTTACGAAATGATGGTATATATTCCTCACATGACTCCTAAACTGGCGTCTCTATGGCTCTCAACAACGGACAGCAAACATGGAAAACAGCTTAAGCGAGAGGCGACGCGTATGAATTCGGCAGATGGAATCCCGGAGTCTTATATCTGAAGCAACAAGTTACACAAGGCGGATAAAATCGCCGAGAATCTTCAGGTATGGAGTGTTACACTTCGGCAGACGTATTGTTTGTATCTATTGCAGCACATTCATATCTATATATACAAGAAACGCTCATATGGCCCCATCCTAGGTCAGCAACATCTTGTTTCCAGCCTTTACCCACAAGGTGACAATAAGCCCGATGCTCACCGTCCACACCACGCTGCGCACCCACGCCAACCGACGGTTGTTCTGGAGCCACAGGTAGGCGAAGTTGTACGCGAGACGGCTCACGACGTAGCCGAAGCCCAAGGTGTTGAGACCAGGCGTCGGCACGCCTGCGAAGTTTGCGGCTACAATTCCAGAGGCATAGAGACCGAGAGTCTCGAAGCCGTTTTCTGTGCAAGACTTTGCTCGTAGGAGGAACTGCTTCTCCTGTTGGGGGTGTTAGTCATGGGCGAGAACTGAGATGTGAGAGGGAACTTGCAGCCTTGTCGAGATGCTCACACTTGTCGATGGTGGTCTTGTGAGAACGAGGGTTGGAGTTATCGTATGTTCCTTTGGAAGCACGGATGGAGTAAGCGTGAGGAAAGGCGATGATGAAGAAGGCAGCTGGGACCTGTAGACGTGTAAGTTGAGGAAGTTACTGAGAGAACACGGGATCGCATACCGTAAAGAAGGAATAGTTCTTTGAGAGGTCAAGACCGAGAAAAGACTCCATGATGTAGGTAGTTGGTGTGTAAGTGCTGGTGTGATGAGTGAGTCGAGTAGTGATTTAGCTAGCTAGACCTTTATATCAGTGAATTGAACGAATTCTGTTGAGAACAACAATTTACAAACAAGTCTATAAGATCGTGAGTTCTGGAGGAATTATCAAACTTGTCCGACGAGATCATGGCCAGTTTAATAATCATCCGTGTAAGTCTGGACCCGCTTAATCATAAGAGTGTTAGATGAGCATGTTGATTTAGCATAACGGTTATGATGACAGGAAGATCATGGCTCTTAGTTATCTGCATAATATGATCTATTTTATTGCTATTTTAATCCGCTCAAACGTTGTGTCATCATTATATCTCTCTGTATTCTTCATCATGAAGCGTAAAAGCATGATCACTTTATTGGACCCATGGAGGTTAATGACAAGACGAGACGAGGAGCCACAATTGGCGTAGATCTAGATCATCCCCAACATCACTAGGATCGATTAGGCTTACTAAGGTACAGGGGCCCTCCCAACGTCCTCCAACAGAGAAGACCAAGACTTTACTTGATCAAACCACATTCAAACCTGTTAGAACGTGTCACCAGCTCAGTAATCACTACATCATTCGGAAAACTCGATAAATGCTCATACGGCTTGCATTGCTAAATACTTTGCAGGCTCCTTGTGGCTATTGGCCACTCGCAACCAAGATGGCTATATATATGTACTGAGAAGGTAAAAGGTGACATAAGAAATGTAAACATGAAGAGCTGCAAATGCGTTGACCAGATAGTCCGTCTATATCCGTCCGAGTATGATCCAAAAAACGCCTCGACCGCCACCTTTTTTTCTATTTGTTTTCTTGGGGGGTATCTCAGGGTTGACAAAGAAGAAGAGGATTTTACCCTCAAGTGAGAGTTCCTCAAGCAAGGAAACGCTTCTTAATGACGGAGCGTTTGGAGCCGTTGCCCCAGGTGGTCAACTTTCCACTTGAGTCGACGTGGACCACATAACCACCGTTGGAGCCACTACTGCTGGAGCCAGAGCCACCACCTTGGTACTGGCCTTGGTCGTTGCCTGTGCTCTTGGCGGTGTAGGCATCATTGCCGTGGTATTGACCGTTATCATAGCCACCGGTACTCTGTTGACCATCGGAGCTGGAGCCCTGGCCTTCGCTGCCGCTTGAGCTCTCAGTGTTGGAACCCTCAGTGTTGGAACCATCAGTGCCTTGGCCCTGACCTTGACCGTCAGGGCTGTAGCCGTCACCGTTTCCACTTTGACCGTTACCAGTGTTGCCGTTTCCACTGTTGCCATCTCCGCTGTTGTTGTTTCCACTGTTACCGTTTCCGCTATTGTTGTTACCGCTGTTTCCGTTACCAGTGTTTCCGTTACCGCTGTTGCCATTTCCAGTGTTGCCATTTCCGCTGTTGCCATTTCCGCTGTTACCGCTTCCAGTGTTGCCACCGCCAGTGCTGTTACCACCGTTACCACCGCCATATGATCCGCCCTGGTTGTAAATCTTGATACTGTTCACAAGCCAGTAGGCGTTCTTGAATGCGTCAGGGTTGGAAGCGACATAATCCTCACAATCTCCCAAAGATGAGGTCTCTGGGTTCTTGCCCCAGACATCGGGAGAACCAGCCCAGTCACCGCAGAATGTGGTGTCGAAGATGATATTGTGATCCTTGAAGTGATCGTCGATGTTGCAGCCGGAACCGCCGTTGAACTTGGCAGTGGCAGGACCCCAGGATGAAGGATCAGGGTTGCCAGACTTAACATCGTCGGGGATGCGGCCGCGGGGGAAGAACCAGACGGCGATGAAGTCAGATGTCCACTCGGTAGCGTAGACTCCGCCGCCAATGTCGTTGAAGCCGTCACCGTAGTTCTGGTTGTCGGAAGTGGTCTGACCGCAGCCCTCGGAGGCACCTCCAGCGTTGCAGTTCTTGTTGACGAGGGTGCTGCTGTCGTTGGAGCCATCGCTGGTGATGCTGCAGCCAGGGCCGGTGTGGAGGGTGATCTTGTTCTCAGTTTGTGTGTTCACACCCTCGAGGATATCGATCTCGCCCGAGGTAGGCCACGAAGGACCGAACATCCAGTACGCGGGCCAGACTCCGGGGATGCTACCGGGCATGTGGGCAATGTCGGCGATGATGAGGCCGTGAGTGAAGGACTCGTGCGAAGTAACACGGACGGACTTGCGGCCGTTTGAAGGGTTCTTTGTGTGGTAGTCTACACCCATGTAGATGGCGCCATCGACGAAACCAGCCAGACCATCGCTGTTAGCAGTGTCGGAGTCAACATATTCGACGAAGCCATTGGTGGGGTCCTTTTCGTTAAAGAATTCAAAAGCCTCAAAGAAGTTGGAAGTGTCGTAGGTGGTGCTGAGCGAGTATTGAGACTTGGAGCCGCCCGCAGCAGCGCCTTGGAGGAAGGCCGTGAGACCGAGAGCGAGGATAGAGGTATGCATTGCTTCTGTTGTCTTTAAGGGTGAAGACGAGAAGAAGGGTTGTTTTGTGTGCAACGTCGATCCTGATTTGAAGTTGTTGTCTTGAGTGAAAAAAGAATGTAATGAATTTGTTGTTCAGAGTTGAGTTGGTGGTGTATAAGTGTGAGTGAAGCTTGTGCTGATGTGATGTTCCTTTGAACTCGAGAGAAGGGAGCGAAATAGTCAAAAGATTTATAACAATAGAACCAGAAGCTATTGTCTATACCAAGGAGTTGGCGGCTGAATGAGGAAATCCCCAGCCTAAAGCGGAGGGCTGGAGGGGCGGGCTTATTGTGTTGACGCGCAACGAAACAATAGCTCTGAGCACTGCCAAGGAGGGAGCCAAGAGGATATAACTATTGCTTACTTCCTAATCAATAGGGAAAGCAACAGACACAGACACAGGCACAAGAAAAAGAGAGTGGGTGGTTAAATGGAACGGCGAGCCAGCTTGCCGAAAGGATTGAAACGGCGAGGCGACGAATGCAGCCAAGAATAGAAAAAGAATGAGTGGATAATGTTTCCCAAGAACAGAACAACAGAGTAACCAGACACTGAAGACGGAAAGGCAAGGGAAGAGAATGAAAGAGAGAGAAAAAGAGTGAGTGTGGTTCAGGTCTAGCGAGGGCCTCACCTCACGAGGGAATGCGGGAGCTATCTATATGTCTCGGATATGTCTTGCAGAGTCACTAACCACTCCCTCCTGTGGAACATCCGACGCCATGACTATTCCAAGAACAAGGAATATCTTCCTGTTTCTTTTCACTTTCACACTTGTCCTCGTATAGCTAGCTAGTTTGGGTTTTGTTTTCTATCAGTTCATGTTCGTCTAGATCAGATGCTAGGCCACATGCTAAAGTTTCCGAAACAATAGCCAAGGGTCCTTTATCAGTAAGGAGACCTGACAACCCAACCAATCATGCCCCTCAGGACCCCTTTCACCTCGAGGTCCTGATGCGTAGTCTATAGCCCGGGATGAATACCAAAGAAAAGGTGGTGGGCTTGTCAAGACGAGACGGCTCTGCCGCCAACAAGTCTCTTCGCGAGCCAATCATTCTCTGCCCGTAAAAGCTTAGCGCACCGTCTGGGGCTTTGACGTGCCTGACGCTGGCCGGTTCAGGCAGGGAGACTTGATTTTTAGGTTCCGTGATTGGCTTCTGTGAATCGGATGGGGGGTACATTCAGGGGTTTGCATCCACGAAAGCACGCTATTTTATAGTGGAGCATGGCTGCCCAGGCTTGTGCAAGGGCAAAGTCAATGGCGCTTCCGGATGATCGAGGCCATTGAAACATGGACAGTCCGGACTTGGAACGAAACAGAAACAGTTCAGCTTTATTTTCTCGTCATTGTTTTTGATTCATCGAGTGGATGAATGCTATTGTTATTAAATTTCACTGAAACCGTCGATAGATAATACCCTACTTTCTTATTATGCATCACCTTGACTACAGCGCTTCTACATGGCATTAATGATAGCCGCGCGCTCTATATCCATGCATATGGATCCTTTCACATGATGCCCTCAAGAGTCAAAGTTATGGATCTGTAAACAAAGAAAACACCATGGATTACGTAGTCTACCGACCTTTTCAAAGGCCCTCATGAGTCGCCATGTCCAAACAAGGCAGGGAGCATTCCTCAACCAAGACCAAGACCAAGACATTTCTCACATAGACCCTCTTGGTTCTCTTTGTCTTGACGCGCGTTTCCCTTAACCGCCACACTTACTAACTCATGCAAGTCCAACAATGACCTCTTCTGAAACGTAGTCTCAGGAATGGAAGTCAGACTAGACCTTTCTATCCTCTTCTCCCTGCCTACTTTGGACACGCCTGCTTAACTCGCTGAGCTGAACGAAAACTCTTCTGCCACCTCCTTTCTCCTAACCCCCGATTGAGACTTCAACCTTTGTTGCTACTCCTTTTCTTGGTATCTTGGCCATGGCATTATACTCGACATGGTTTGCATTTTGAACAAATCGGTATTTTTCTTTCCTCATTCTCCTGAACTAGGCCAACGGTTTATTGACCACAACCGTTGACTGTGGATGCTAGCTTCCGGATCGTGTCGTCCGTGCCGGGGTTCCGAAGTCCGGGATCCGGGGTCACGGCAGTACACGGCAAGTCAATTCAAGTCAAGTCAAGTTGATCTCGACCTTTCTCAACGGCCAGAGATCGACACTGCTATTATTAACTAGGGGTCGTGTGAAAACAAAACCTCCCTTCTTTTTGACTTACAAATGCCGTTGCCTTGGCTTCGGGATTTAAGAAAGATTCGATATAAAGGCACCATCCTCCTATGCCATAATTTCCACTATATTCTTATTTCTGAAAAGCCTTGTGATGCTCATGATGATACCGCAATTGGTGGTCTTAATTGAATTAACTACCTCGATTTCGTACAGGGAGTCTGGAGTCCGGACTTCTGTTGAACCCCTAACTTGGCCCTTCTCCGCAGTCTCGATACAAGCATTGTATCAGCTTGACATGTATCTAGGATGATCCTTACCTACAATCATCCATCATCTTTGAAGGATCTCATTCGAGACAAACCATTGCTTCACCTCAGCAGCATTGAAAATAAAAAATCCTTTGTAACATAAAAACATTTAATTTTGGGCCAGCATTAATGCAAATGCTCTCCAGCTGGTCTGAGGCTCTTTGATAGGCGTACACATGAAACCATACATCCTCCCTTGAGATCCCTTTCATATCTATAAAACAATCCTTCGTCTCGTCTCACTTTGAGCACGAACTGGATAATCGCTCATCACCCCAATCTATATCTTCCTCTGCGGCATATAGGCAGAGAATTTCCCCATATCTCTGGACCATCGCCATACTCTTTCTAAATGCTTCGTCTAAGTGGGTATATGCAGTCGAGGAAAAAGTCAATCATGTACAAAACTCCATGGCAAGCATCAATGCAGTCGTAATGCCGACTGCTTTCGTATCCGTTTCCCTCCGTATATCGTATCGACAAGCTGATGCATCTGTATCCGAACAGTTGAGTGGTTCGTCGCATCGTTGGTGCCTCTGGCTCATTCATATGTTCTTCATAGCTTGACCTTCTGGCCAGTGAGCTTGAACCAGATGACCGCAATGAGATCCTCCTTGAAGCGCTCCCAAGGGTTTCGGTTGAGCCAGTAGCTGAACTCGCGGTAATAGTACATCTCGCCCCAACAATCGCGACCCCACTCACAGCCCGCCATGTTGACCAAGAAGTCGCGCTGGCTCTCTTCATAGTGGATGTGCTTATCCTTGGGACCGCCGTCGGGGTTACACGCTCCAGGTGGGAAGCTGTTGATCTTGCGCTGCGGCAGGAAGCCCATATGCTTGCGCACCCAAGGCTGCGTCTGGTATAGCTGATCCAACGCATCCTGCTCCTTGTGCTCCCACTGCATATGCTTCTGCTCGTATGTCACCGGGTCCCACCACACATCGAGGAGTCGGTCGGTCCAGTCGCTACGTCGCATGAAGAAGGATCCCAAGTTGAAGCCGGCACAGTCCTGTGTCATGATCATATTGATCGAGTTGGCCTTGCCATCGCCGACAGGGCTTAGCGAAATCTCGTCGAGGTAGGGTTCGGTCATAGGATGAGAGAAGTTACGAGGGTTAAAGTAGTTGATGTCCCGGTGGACATGTTTCTCGAGGTCGTTGAAGATGTGGTCTTGGAGTGATACCGAGGGTTCCATGACAAACGTGTTCAGGTCTAGCCACCACACCCTGTTATCAGTTAGTCTTGAGCTCCATGCCCAACCTTTCATAGGGTCATCTCACCATTCGGCCTTTGGATATTTCCTCAGGGTCGCCCGTACAAAGTCGACCTTCTCCCAGCTCTCCCGCCACTCGTGTGCGTACTTCTTCTTGGTGCTCATGTCGACGATTTCCAAGTCGTAGCCCCATCGATTCACGTATTTTCGCTTGTTTCGCACGCTGTCTCGCTCGATAGCCCATTCTCTAGCGCCCTTCCACTCCATGACACCTCCTCCGACGTTTGCGCCCAAGATAATAACGAACTTATTTCCGCCGCCGAACGATCTCCGCCAGTAATAAACAAGAGCTGCAGAAATTAGTCAACCTGCCTTACAGGCATACAATGTAAGTTTGGCGCAACTTACGAGTTGTGTAGAAAACGGTATAGCAAAGGATTGCTACTAGGATGAATAGCAGCGCCAACTTGAGCCTTCTACCCATGCGTCCATAGATTGATCTTATCCTGCCGACAAGCGGCACCTTTCGCAACCATCGCGGCCCTCGAACAGGCTTCTCCTTCCAAGAGTCGCGCTGTCCGTGGAATTGTGGGAGGCTGCTCGATAATCGGCGCATGTGTCTGCTGAAGAAACCCTTGTTCTGAGTCGAGAAGGATGAATAGGTACTGGAGTTATGAGGTCGCATCTTGGCTGATTCCCATACAACAGGGCCGCCGCTCACGTTTGCTGGAGTTGATCTTCCGCTGTCAAGGCTCAAGCCTGGACTGGACCAGCCGCCACCGGGGACAGGTGAAGGGCTTCGCGAGAGGGGCATGGAAGGCCCTGGGGTATCTGGAGGGAGGCGGGCTCAGAGATTAGCCCGCGAACTAGGTCGATAGTATGCGATGGCCCATAGAAGTTCGAGATGGGTAGATCAGATATTTACAACAAGGAAAAGCAGAGGAAATAGTAAAGGGCAAATTGTAGGTAAATGACGATTCGGACTCGACCAGGCACAGCTCAAGACTGAAAGCCCGGACAAGCTAAGGCGGGATGACGGGTATAAGAAATATAAAAAGAGAGACAGTGGGGAGAGTAACGTTCGAAAACAGATAAGGGAACCCGCCAAGAAGCCTCGAGGTATGAGGACTGAGACATGGACTAAATTAGACAGCCCGCGAACAGCATATACGTACCGGGAACAGGAGATAGAGGACTATTTTGAGCCTGTTGCGGCCTCTGAGGATCAATGGAGAGCAGTCCTGGGGAACGTTGCTCGTTGATCACGATATGGCTGACAGAAGAGCGTTGCCTGGTATGATGGGAGCGGGAAGGGCGATCGCTAAACGAGCTCGAAGAGCCGAGGGCTGAGCGTGATGAAGCCAGCTTGAGCAACGTCGCAACCGGCGACTTCTAAGTATGGTGCCGCTTATGCCGGCTGCGGTTGTGGGGGAAAAAGCTCGTGAAGGGTTCCCAACACGAGGCTTGAATTATGGAGGGGCGAGGGCACTGGCGATATCTTTTTGCCCAGAGTCGCAGGAACGAGAGGTCGTCTGTGAGAACGCAAAGGGCGCCACTCGGTTCCGACTTTCCACCTTGGCAAGGGAGAGAACAAGAGCACTCAGAGTTATCCCAGTACTGTAATTGACCAACCACGGTAACAACTGCTCAGCTCAAGTTCAGGCCAAATGTGGCGCAGAGTCAGAATATCGTAGGCGGTATGGATATTCCAGGGATCGGGGATCGCGATGGGTCGTGGCGGGGGAATACGAGCTGGAGAGCTGGAGTAGGTACACAAATGGTACGCGAGGAACATATACGGGAGAGGAGTATTTCGAGGCTTGGGCGACCGTAAGCGACGTAGCGTAGACTCGTAGGTCGTGACCGAAGGTTTGCGAAGAGAGGTGCACGATGCTGACAGCAGAAACTAAAAAGATTTGGGTGGGTGGATGGATGATGGAATCCGCAGCAGAGATAGCGCAGGTATCGTATCCTAGTCTAGTACTGTAGCGTTGATGGAGCTTAGTTGGGGTTCGGTGTAATTAAATTTGGGCTTAACGACTTCGAGAAGGTGCTGCAATGGTGCAAATACCGTACGCTGGCAGTGATGCAGTGCAGTGCAAGGCAATGCAGTGTATGCGCAATCTTTCGGCAGTGATGCAATGCGACAGCGGGAGCAACAGTGAACAGCAGATCGAGTGTTGTTGCAATGGAACTTGAGATGGGGCACATGTAAACCTCGTATCGGATTGGATCGTGTTGTATCGTACCTATCGTGGTACCCCGTGATATCGTCAAATGGGTTCAATGCTGTGAATCTGATGTTGCATATGAGAGCGTCGAGTTTTGGATGTAGAACAAAAATGTGAAAAAGGAATGCAATCAGTCAAATTATTTCTGCCAAGGCCAAGGCCAAGTGGAAGGGTGTTCCCCTTTCAGCGTTTAATCCACCTCTTGATTCCGTTGTTAAGGGGCAATTTTCCCTGCCTTCAAGGTTCTCTTAAGGCACAAAGAAATATCGCGAGGAACTAGGGGAGTTATAGGCGTATGAGCTAAGAAAATGCTAATTAACTACCTATATTATACCCGTTTCGAACTGATTCTGAAGCGAAAGTTCCTGATGAGAGCCAGGGGATAACTCAAGATCCAATGCATCTCCATTATCTCTGTGCGACGAAGATCCTTGCAGCCAGAGTCACAAATGGGTTATTTGCTTGTCTCAAAGAAAGTGACAAGCTGCAGTCAGCCTGTTGCATCTTGAGTGACCCGAAAGAAGCGATATTTTTCGAATTAATAACTCGTCTTAGAGGCTTAGACAGAACCAAATCTCCCAAGTGCCTATTCCGCCCATATTTTTAGCCTTGGTCCCTGCATCTGCATCCGCATCCATCCAACCCCCTTTCGCTACGTCAGAGTCCATTTACCGAGACACTCAACCTGTAACAGCACATGGAGATTAGGGAGAATCGACCAGCCTCACTTCGGTACTTGTCTTGTAGGGCAAAGATGTCTCGGGCTGTTTGCGTACTTATCCCGGGAGTTATCACAGAATCTTCTCTTGATACGCATGCATCTATCTACAGTGCTTTGATGCTCTTGTAGCTAGCTGCCTGCTTATGGCATTATGACAGCCTTAGGACCCCACGTTCAAGTGCTTATGCCAATTCGCTCCCAGTGGTGGCCGTTGAAATGGATCTCGGATTCAGGGGTGCAGCCCGTCAATGAAAAGCCAATAAGTTAAGTATGGATTCAACTTGAGAACGGTGAGCCAAAGGAATGGAATTCCCAAGAAAACCAGTCGTTGCTGTGCAGTGCTCAAGGCATTTCTGGGTTCAAACATACACTGTGACCCATGAATTTTACAGTCAGCAGCTTCTTAGACCGCGTTCATCTCCCGATGCTTGGCTCTGGTGGGTTGCATCAAATCTGAGCCAAGCCTGTACCTGTCATAACTTAAATCGCCAATGAGCATCCACTTCGTTGTCATTGACATCTGCTAATGTAAGGTACCTGATGGAAGGTAAGCATTAACCTTCTTGCCGTTCCTGGCTTCATCATTCGAACCTAGCAAAGGTAGGAACCCAGGTATGATGTTGCACGTGACCGCCTGAAGACTCCTTGCCTTGCTGTCTCAGTAGGTTGTTGGGAATATCTTCACATCTGTCACGAGGCTTGGGAACGCCCCAAACAAGTGCCTGAATCCGGCGGCCTCCCACAGAATGTGCTCGTGTGTTCAGAAACCGGATATCGGGAAACCGACATGAGGTGCAACACCTGCTCAGAGGGTCCTGGCTGGCCATTATGGCCGCCGTAGGATCGTCAACCTCGATACGGCCAGACCTGTTTAGAGGCCTACTCGACGCAGAGAAGCCCACAAGAATTCTCACAAAGTCTTGGCGTACGCGTCAGATACACAAGAGATGAGTCAAAGACCATAATGACTTGTCGTGTGTTGCAATGTGGTGGTGAAAACCCTCCCATTTGAGTCGCTTGTTTTATCTTTTGCAAACCATCACCAACGGTATCTGTTAAACCCATCAGGGTTGTCAAGTCCATCGCTGAACTACGGTATCAGGTATCAAACGTGGCTTGGTTTCGCAAAAATTGCCGTCGGAATCAGCCAACAAATACTGCAAGGCAGGCCAAGTGGCCGCATTTCGAGAAGAAGAATCAACCTCTTTCAACCAACGTATGCGTTCGATTAACAGACTAGCGGTTGCCGGATACCGGACACTTTCACCCGGATACCCAGTCTGCTTTTGACTTATGAGCAATCTCCCTAGTCCTTGTCTGTTTGATTCTGGTTCGATGCTGCAGTTGCAGGTTCCAGGCGCGGTCGCCAATCCAACGGCCTACGAATCACACGCACTCCAACGCCGGCGCCTAGAGCTGGCCAATCACAACTCCGAACCCCAGAGGGAGGGCGGCTATTCCATACTCTCGGTTGCGCCAGCTCATTCAATCACCAGCCTATGAGCTATTGTTCAACGTTTGGACCTCAAATGCTTTATTTAGCCATGCTGCAAACCGATGCGGGTTCTTTATTGCAGCCCAATCATGATGCTTCGCGCCCTTGGCTCTGCTCAATCCCGGTGGATTTGATGCTTCAGATCCACCAGCAACAACAGTGCAGCATGCAGTTGCGGGAGGTGGTATTATCGGCCGCATCCTTACTTTCGACTTGCCTATTGTTATAGCTTTATTCCATTGTTCTCGCCTACAATTTGGACTTTTATCTTTCCTTCTCTCTCCCTTGATATTTATTGACTTCGTCTGTTCTTGGCCGTGAATAAGCTATTATTGTCACCTCTCATTGTTCAGATTCCTTTCCTTTGTCATACAACAAACCAGGCTTGCTTAATCTTTCGTCGTTCGTTTCCATCCATACCACCATCGTCAACCAACTTCGCCTTTCACACTTCGACTTGAACTTCGAACGCATTCTCATCACCTGCTATATCGCAAACAACAAGATACATGATCATCATCACACGAACATCAGCTCTACATGCTTGAATACTAGTTGCTGTTGCTCTTCTTTTCCTTTCTGTCACTCCCTCTCACCACGCTATCTAATACCGTTCGACCTTACACCATGAACTACGCTGCTCAACCTCACGCTCCGGCACACCCGCCACCCTATTCAGAGACTCATCCGCGGCAACGAGAAGAATGGGAGGATTGGGAGGACGACGAGCCGATTACACCAATTGATGCCGGCGAGCAAGTCTTTCCTCCTCCGTTGAATGTACCAGCTCGAATATCGAAGCCTTCAGCACGACGATCATCAAGGGCTTCAGCTCCCAAGATTATTCGGGTCAAATCACGACACAGGCAAAAAGCTCAGAATGCCAAGGCTGGTATTAAGCTCATCACGGACATGTCATCCTTCCGGCGCCAGAACTACATGCCAACGCCGGTAGGACGTACTGGCAAATTTGTGGACGCTGCTGCTTTGAAGGCTTTGGAGGGAGAGCCAACCTCAGCCTCGGTAGGAAACTGGAATTGGTTCAAGAAGAGCAAAGACCAGAGTCCAGCAACAGCGTCACCCCAGTTGTCGGCCCGGCCAGCTCAGTCAGCCCGAACTCCAGACCAGAAACTTTCGCCCGATGATAGGCCTATTGTTATTGGTTTAGCTCTTTCATCCGAAGAAGCGGGCAACTCTTCGCGATACGATGTTGCCCCAACGCCTATTGAGCCCCCAACACAACAGTACTTGCCTCGGAACCCTGCTTCCACTGCTTCGAATCTATCTCCAGTTCCAGTCCAGCAAAAGTCTGTGTGGTCACCAGATACACCCGACACGGCGTCCTCGTTCAGTACCATTCGTTATGCTTCGAGTATCTACTCTCAATTCCCATCTCCCGGCACGACAACCAACGGCAATGTCCCTCCTGTACCAGAACTTCCAGCCAATTTCAAGAAAACGCAACATCAAAGGCTCATTAGCCTTGAGCTGGGAGGCAATGCTACCGAAGAATCTGACAGCGGTACTCCATGTACCCTGTTTGAAGAGGATGGTACCTCAAGCCCACAGAAAAAAGCCAAGGGAAAGACGTCGGCATTGACGCCTGATAGTGCTGCCTCCAAGTCTCGTGGCTGGTGGGATCATCATCTTGTCACTCCATTCATGGAAAACAGGCTCACATTCACTCTGAGCCCGAAGGGGTTCACTGATTCACCAAAGAGTATCCAAGGAGACGAATGGTGGAACAAACGAGAGACTAAATCCCCACAGACAGAGTGTCTCACACCGAAGTTGGCGTCTCGCTCCTTTCAAACTCCCATCGTGAAGGAACCAACACCACGCCGGACACCGTCACCTCGTATTGAGATTACTCACGAAAGTGAATCTGGACCTTCAACTGCGCGGGCATCTCCGGTTCCTGAGATAAGTTCTATCACAGAAAAACCACAGATTCTGGTCACAGAAGAGGAAGAAAGTGTTGGAGAGCAGCTGCCTCCTTATTCTCCCCCAGAGAAGAAAAACCAGGCTGCCCCCGTGAAATACAGAGCCGTATTCCCACCTGGGCATCCTCTGCAAAATCAATTCCCACCATCTCCAGGCCCCGTATCCCCAGGTCTTTCCTCGACCATGTCCTCTCAACGGGTCGATCAGATGACTGATATCCCGCTCACGCCCGCCCCTCGGGATACCACACGTCTTTCACAGATGCCACTCCCGACACGACCTCTGGGCACTTCCGTACCCCGTGAATACTCACATGGAGACGCAAACAACGTGAATAAGGCTGAGCGCAAGAGACGCCGCAACGAGAAGGAAGAGGCAGTTGCTCGCCGTTTTGGTGGGTTTTGGAGGGGCAGAGGGTGTATCCCTGAGAGGGGCTGTTTTGGCCGAACCGGCCGTGAGGGCCGTCAACGCCGACGGGTTTGGATGATTGTTCTGGGTGTTCTTCTCGCCATCATCATCCTGGCGGTCGCGCTGGGGGTGGCTCTGACTCGACCTAAACACTCGGACGAAGTGCCATCGATTTGGGTCAACCTGACTGACTTTCCACCGATGCCGACAGGAGAATTGACGGTAGTTGGGCCCGACAATGTCGTCGCAAGAAGTGGTTGTACCGAGCCATCTACCATGTGGAGCTGCTCTCTGCCAAAGGAGCAACATGACTCGGTGAAGCCTTACAAGCCCGACCAACCCACCATCATCATGCAGATCCAGTGGGATAACAGCAGCAGCGAGGATTGGAAGGTCCCCAATGGAGATCCGCCTTCGCTGAAAGCGCGTCGAGGTATGGGAAATGCTGCCCATGCAGGCAGTACGATCCGAGCACGGCAGACACCCGACTTTGAGCCCAGCCCTAGCCCACCTAAGTTTCAGGAGATGTGGTTCCTAGGAAACACGACCGATGATATCAAATCTGATGAGAAGGGTGGCGAAGCGACTCCATTCTATATTAGCCTGATGGACTCTATCGAAGAGGACAATCGCAAGGAGCTCACTAAGCGACAAGACACACCGGACGTGAACGTCAGTCTTCCTGAGGTCCTCCCATCGCCTGATCTAAACGAGGATGGTACTTCCAAGCCCGCTGTCTTACTCCCGCAACCGGTGCAGCAGCCGGTGAGGCTTTACGATCGAGGGCTTCCGACTGAGCACTATGCCTTTTATACTTACTTCAAGCGGACGATCTTCCTTAAGTCGATCACAGTCCTCAATGATACCAAGGATGGTGATATTCCTCTAGATGAGGATGGCGGTTGCAAAGAAACAGAGGCCGACTTTCTTGCGACCTGGAGCGAGACACGCTTGCTTGTCCAGATCTGGACACGCTCTCTAACTGCCAACACGTCGACGTTGATTGATCCTAAGGGGCAAGGCAGCATCGACGGTTCGGAGGAGCTGATTCGACCAGGAACAATGCCCTATCCGGTAACAGTTACAATGGACACACATGGAGGAGACCCAGGGAAGAAGTTCGTCTGGGCTTGGCCCATCAACGACCGGCAGCAGTTTGATGAGGATCACCCCAAGCTGCTGGCCAACGATATAGGGGCTGGTGGCACATGGATTAATAAACGATCTCGAGGAGACGACAAATTTGGCGGATTCGACGGCGGGACCGGAGGATGTAAATGCCAATGGGTGAACTGGGTGTGAAGACATCTACCCATCACCAGTTAATTTGATTAATGACAGTATGCTGGTAGCATCTAAAGCATGGAAGCATTGGAAGGGGCGTCATGGAATATTCAAGCCTATATGGCATTTCTGTTGCTAGATAAAAATTGAAACTATTCACCTTGAAAACATTCAAACATGTCCCCTATCTATTGCAGATTGGATTCAACTTTCGTCTTGTAGTATAGGTACTTAAGTGAAGCTCCGGCCCCCCACTCGGCCCGGCTAGTGGGGCCGTCCCGTCTATCTGCCGCCTCCCAAAATTTCCCGTTGATTTCCATCTTGAATCCCGAACCTCACGGCACCTCGTGTCTACAGATATATAAATAGCGAGTCGACACTCTGCATTTTCCCCGCCCAGTCTCGCGCAGATGCGCCCTCTTCTACAACGCCGCCATAGGAGAACTCTCCTCGGCCTCGTCCCCCGCCGTAGCCGCTCCCTCGTGACCCTCGCCATCGAAACCTCCTGCGACGACACAGGCGTTGCCGTACTCAAACACACATCAAAGTCGACAGAGCTCCTCTTCAATGAGCGCATATCCTCCGATAATCGCGCCTTCAAGGGCATACATCCGATTGTAGCGGCGAAGGGTCACAGCGCAGCGTTAGCACCTCTGGTCCGTCGTGCGCTCGACGCTCTACCAGCAGCAGAAGAGGGGCATGGTACAGGGAGTTTGAGGCATTGCTATGCCGGTGACGTGCGCAAGCAGATCCCGGACTTTGTCTCCGTGACGCGCGGACCGGGAATGCGTTCGAACCTGGGAATTGGACTGGATATGGCTAAGGGATTAGCTGTTGCTTGGGGTGTGCCGTTGGTAGGCGTACATCATATGCAAGCGCATGCGCTGACGCCGCGACTGGCTCGGGCTTTGGGGGTGAGCATGGGAGAGAAGTCATCTACAGAACAGTCAACAAAAGGACCAGAGTTTCCATTTCTCTCCCTCCTCGTATCAGGTGGACATACACAGCTTGTCCACTCCACAGGCCTCACTGAGCATTCCATCATGGCTACGAGCGGTGACATCGCCATTGGGAACCTCCTCGACCAGACGGCTCGCGACATCCTACCTGCAGAAATATTCGACGCAAGCGATCATGTCATGTATGGCCGTCTCCTTGAAGCCTTCGCTTTTCCTCCAGACACCAACAATATAACATCCGCCTATGAAGCTGTCTTCACACCACCCGCATCTCGCTCGGCAGAAATGAACCCTCCTCCCTCGGGCTACGACTGGACTGTCCCAACACCCTTTCGACAGACGCGCAAGCTCGCATTCTCCTTCAGCAGCATCTTCACTCACGTACACGACATCGCTATCTCACGTTCCTCAATGTCCCTCGCTGAACGACGCACCTTAGCACAGCATACCATGATGGCAGCCTTTACACACCTTGCAGGCCGACTATGTATTGCGCTAGACGACAAGCCTGAGCTACGTGCAGCAAAAACGCTCGTCGTAGCAGGCGGCGTGGCGAGTAACAAGTTTCTGATGCACGTTCTGCAGAGGATGTTGGCTGTCAGAGGGTACGGAGATATGCAGATTGTTGCGCCGCCTGTGGAGCTGTGTACGGACAATGCGGCCATGATTGCATGGACAGGCATGGAGATGTTTCAGGCTGGATATGAGTCCGAGTTGAACATCACGGGGATTGGAAGGTGGCCTATGGACCCAGAGGTTGGAGAGGGAATATTGGGGGTTGGGGGATGGGTGAAAAGAGCTGCCAAGGGCTCAACGACTACGGATTAATGACCTTGTACTATTATCATGTATTATGTATACTACTAGCATGGGCGGTGTTTGGATTGGAGACGTTGTATAGTATTGTAGATTCGTTTCACTTCATAGATATCACCACCAGGCGTTGATTGGGTTCTAGATGTCTTGTCTTTCAAGAGAAAAAGCCATTGTTGTACATATTACACGGCCCATACGGAGCTTCACGCCTTATACTAGGCGATTGCAAGAAGCATCCCTCTCTATCATCCACGCTACGTCTGTGTACGCCTCATTTCCTAGGTTGACAGCATCTTTATTTCCAATCCCTCTAAACCAACTCGCTCGTCACGTTGGTGAACTCGCCCTTCTCCAGCTTGGTCTTCCAGAAGATGGGGTTGGTGTCGTTGAAGCCGTGCTTGACCCAGCCCTCCTCCTTGACGTGGTACAGGTTGATGAAACCACCAGAGTAGGCGTCTCGGTGGGTGGCGGCTAGGATACTTCGCTTTCCAAGCTCGAGAGCATCCTCGTCCGACAGATCATAGTTGTACTCGGCGTCGAGAACACCGTAGGCGAAAGTCTGACCGGAACCGACACAGAACAAGTTGCCTGCCAGGCGAGTACCATCGCTATCGACGTAGTAAAGGGCGGGGCCCTCCTCCTTGGTGACACCGGCGCACATGGTGCCCATGCTAAGGCCCATGCCCTTGTAGCTGTAGACGAGGTTGGCGAGGATCTTGCTGGCAGCGGCAACGCTGATGCGGCGCTTGTGTCGGAGCTCGTGAAGACGGCACTGCATGCCGAGCCAGGCGAGCCAGTACTGGCAATCTGCGGCACCACCGGCCATAGTTCCTAGCAGGACGCTGTTGATCTCAATGACCTTCTTGACAGTTTGCGAGGCGATCCAGTTGCCAGCCGTAGCTCGGGAGTCGGTCGCGACGATGATACCGCCCTGGAAGCGGAAAGCAAGAGTGGTGGTTCCGTGGGCGATCTTGATGGGGCAGTTGGGGTTGGATCGGTCATCCGTGGCAGCTCGGAGCCATGATGAAGGCTGCAGGCAAAAGTGTGTCAGTATAATTATCGAGAGAGCAAAGAAAGGCCCCAATATGTAGGGCCTTGTGCTTTAATGACCGACCTGAGCAACGGGAGGCATGGCAAAGTTGAGCGAGAGGTCGCCCATAGAGTTCAGTAGCTCATCCTGATCCTCGAGGGGCTCGTTCTGCTCGTGCGCCGACCGGCTGTATCTTGCGACAAGAGAGTCCATATTGACTGTATCGAAGGGGATATGATATGAAGTTTATCGACTTGTAATGGGTCGCCCTGGAGCTGGTGCTCGTAGAATACCTCGTATTCTAGAGCTTTCGGTGACGTTTAGTGGGCGGAGAGAAGCCTTGCCCTGGTCGAAGATTATCGAGGCTATCGAATCGTGATGGTTTCGTTATATCGTGATCGAGATTGAGGTTGTGGTAGTGGAGTTGAATGATGGATGATTAAGGCGGAGGTGGGAATGGGAGCTCTGGACAAGGAAGCTGAGGCTCAGGCAGCTTCCATTGCGCGCGTCAACTGCACCTCTAAAACCGGTACGTACCTTAGCTCTGTGACGCTGTCTGTGCAGCCTTGTGGCAGCCTTATTTCAAGCCTGATTACTCAGGCATCAACGTTCTATACTCCAGTTCATATGTACAACACAAGAGGTGAGCATCTACTATCTGTATCTCATCGGCATATACCTTTGCACCTTCATCTTGAACAATATTTGATTTATTCATTGAACGCTTCTTTGGTGTCGTACTAACCATTCCAGATCCCTTGTCCTCGCATCCAAGTTGCGCCAAGGAAAATCACAACCAAACTTCCAGAGGATATCACCCTCACGCAAAGCTACTAGCCTTCTGCTTGGTGAGCATTTACGCCCCAGGCAGCAAAGACTTAGTCTTTGATCCATAAAAGAACCCTAACCCCCATTCTCCAATGTTAACCCAGATATTACTTAGATCTGCATCCGAATCAAGACAAAAGAAAAACGACTTGAAGGAAACATTGAGTATAACGAGTATCAAGAATTCACAATCTCTCCTTCACCTTTCATCCACGGGGCTGGCCCAAGCTAGGGGTTTGGTGTCACCTCCCGGCTGGTTCGTCCCTCTCGTTTACTCATGAAGCTTCGGCGAAGGTGAGCCTTTGGACTGTCAGGGGCTAGGCTTGACTCAGCCGCTTGGAAGCTGCTCTTGAGTACCACAGTCCCGCTGCCTACTGATAGTTCCTTGGCAGAAGAAGCGCCCGATTCATCCACAAAGTAGATGTGCTCGCCCAGGTCATCATCGCTGCTAAACGTGTGTTGTCCCTTGGCCTCAATCTTGAACTGTGAGTCTGGCGAGCATGGGAACTTGAATGTCTCGCCAAAGGCCCACTGTCCACTTGTTGACTTGAAGTGCTTGGTCTTACCCACTGTCTTCTCCTTGGGGTTGATCTGAGTGATGATGACGTACAGATCAGATGCAGGTGGGAACCCTGTCGCTTCAACCACAGTAAAGGAAGCGGTGCCAGCTGGTGCAGCTCCTGGGTTTGCGCTGTGGATTGATGACTGTCCAATACTCTTTGATCGGGTATGGCCGTTGCTGGTAGAAGGGCGTGTACCTGGCGAGCCGGTTTCTTCGTTAATAGCAGGCGACCGGCGAAGACCACCGTTGGATCCCGCGGTGCCGTTAGAGGCAAGCGGCTGAGACTCAAAAGCCTCCCCGTCTTCCTCAATAATATCACCATTGTCCTTCTTATTAAATATGCCACGGCGGAGGAACGAAGCTCCTTTGCCCACGCCATGGCCCACGGCGCCTGCCACCGCAACGCCACCCTTGAGAGGCGCGCCAGCGACACCAGTCACAATACGTCCAGGGGCTGACGAGAAAGTGTTGCCAAAGGTGGACGTACCCTGTCGTGATCTTTGGACATAACTGGGCCGGAACAAGAGTCGGACACGAACGCTTCCTGACTTGCCATCGAGTATACTCTTGGTCTCTGATGGCCTGAACGGATCCAGAGTATCAAGATTAATATCCGCGCCGCCCAAAAAGTCGGGCTTGTCCGCAAAATCGTAGTCCCATACAGACATCTTGAAATGTGCAGCTGTTCTTGATGGGACGTTGACCTCAAAGTACTCGTTCCAGGTAGGGTTCAGTGTCTTCTTCTGCACCTTGGTCTTGTAAATCTCCTGGCCATTGAGCTCAAACTTGCAGTAAGGATCACTCTTGCCATTACGATCAGCTGAGGGCAGGTCAACAGCATCAAGAACATCAACACGAAGTGTGCCCATGTTGTTAATACTCTCGCTCGGATCGAGTTGCATCTTGACTGGAATGTACTTCAAGCTGACCTTGACACTTGCAGGGCGTCCATCCTCGCTCTTGAGCTTCAAGGTTGTCGGGTTGTTCTAGCCGCATCAATTAGTTTTCATGTCATTATACAGGTGGATGCCACTTTTAATCTTACCAAGCACTGCTTTAGTGTCTCCAGAGTGTTGCCGGCAAGCGAAGCCATGAGGTCGTCCTCGTCGTCACCCTTCTTGCGAGCCCGAAGCGTTAGGCGAGAGAAATCAAGCTCACGGATAAAACAGTCTCCAATCTCCTCAAACTTGTGATGCTTGTTGCGGGCAGTCGAAGAGATGTAGGAAGGGTACACCATGTCGTCTACAAGAACCTCCAAGAGTCCGTGGCTTTCTGGCAACTCGGCCTCCATGAGTCTGAAGATGAGCAGGCCACTCTCATACTTGAGAAGCTCCTCAGGGGAGAGTCGGATCTTGCGAGGACCTTTGGGTACGTCTATCGAGGGACGTCCGACCGTCGTAGGGGTAGGAGGCTCCAAATCTCTCTCCTTGGGCTTGTCCAAACTGGCGTTGAACTTGCCGGCCTCAGTGGATCTCTGCTGGGAGAGAGGAGGCTCCTCTCCAGAGGAAGAGTCTTTCTCCTTCTCTGCTTCTCTCTCCTTCTCCTCTTCTTCCTCCTCTTCAGGGTCAGCAACGTTGAGGCAAGGGTAAAAGGCAACAGTGTAATGAAGAGTTCCCTTGGCAATGCCTTTGCCATGCAGACGTAGGCCATCCTCATGGAGCTGCTTCCTATCGTTGACCAGGTACTCGCCAGTTTCGTCTTGCGTAACATAATCGGCAGCAAATACCTCAACCATTCCCAGACTGCGGTCCTTGCCAACCTTTTCTGTATCCATCACTTCCAAGGCAAGTCTGTCACGAGCAGAGTGGATTGGTACATAAAGAACCTCGTCCCACTCCGGATTGAGATCGTTCCGAAAAGTAACCGTTCGCGCCTTTTCGATACCAGAAAGCAGAATTCGAGTGTAGGGGTCCGACTTGCCGAATGCTTCAAAGTTTCGGAGATCAGTGGCTTTCTTGAAATGGAGACGGATCACACCAATGGGGGTGACATAGCCGCCGGTGCTGGCTACACCGGAGATAGCGACCGGCCTCCACTGAGCCATCATCTTGACACGGCCAGTATGAGCACCATGCAGGTTGTACCATTCTTTGCCCTGTTCCATGCACTCGAGCATCTCGTCGAGCTTGATCTGATACTTTCCAAGAGTTTGATCACCAGCAAGATCACGATCGTCCTTGATTGTGAGACCGAGCTTGGCCTTCTTTCGATCCGTGATGAGAATCTCCTTGGAGCCGTTGTCCCAGATAGGGTTATTGGTGCGCTTCAGCTTCTTGGTTTGGTGAACCTCCTTGCCATTCAAGAACATGACCGCGTAGGGGTTGAGTGATCCTACAAGACTCTTGGTACCGTCCAAATCCTTGGCCTGCTCTACAGTGAATCGAAGAATACCCTGGTTGGATGGAGGGGGAGGCTCGTCTTGTCCCTCGGCGTTCTTTACGGTCTCAAGAACAGGGAAGAAGCGAATATCACAGGACACAACACCACGAGCCTTGCCATCAGAGATAACCTCCAGTCGCTGGTTCTCGTGCACATTGAGCTCCTCAACGCTTTCGAGGGGGAAAGAAGCAACACCAAGCTCCTTTGACTTGCGGAAATCGTTGTGATCAAAAATCTGCATGTCCAGCGAGTCATTGAAAGACGTGACAATGATATAGTGCGTCTCGTTCCACTTGGGGTTGGGGTTATCTGCAACGACTTTGGTTCGCGCCAGCTCTTGGCGTCGGTTCAAGCTCAAGGATGCGTAAGGATCGACAGTTCCACCAAAGTTGTCGCTGTTCTTCAAGCCATGAGCACCGTGAAGAGTTACCGCAACAACACCGATAGCCTGATCAACGGCAGAGCCAGCGAGCATCTTTGCAACTTCAATAGGGAAGACCTTGGGCGCATACATCATTGGGGCCAAGTTTCCGTGAATCTGCTCCAGGATGAACCCCTCCAGGCCAGGAATGAAGTTGATATCGAAACCAAAGTTATCACCACCAAGAGGCTTGCAAACGTAGTCAATGGTTGGTCGTTCTAGGAAGCACATTTCAATGCGGTCAATGTGGGGGAAAGGAATCTGTAGCTTAATCTTGAGGCGCATGATGCCAGAGAAAGCCATATCCTCGACAATAACGTCGAGACCCTTGCTGATCATGGCCTTTCCAATGCGAATCTCGAGGACAACCTTGGGGTTAATCTTGCTAGAGAGTTGGCGGTGGGTCATATCGGCAGTATCGTTAGGAGTGAAGCTGAACTTCCAATCCATCATGACAATATCATCCTCAGTCTTGGGGTAAGTCTTGACGTGCTCCATGCGTGGAGGCTTGGTACCCAAAGTGAAAGTCTTGAGCTTCAAACTGTCGAGGAATGAAGGGGTAGCAGAGCTGAGAACTTGATCGACAGAGTTGATAATAGTCTGAGCGAGGACGGGCTGGTAAATGGGCCAAAATTTAACCAGGAACGAGTTGATCCATTCGAGGGATTCGTTGTCGTTCTCAAGCCTCTTGAGGCCCATCTCACGAGTGATGTCGTCTCGAAAGTTGCGTCGCACTCTTCGTAGGGATGTTCGGTAGTATGTAGAGCAGAAGGCCATGATGATGATAATCCAACCGAGTCCGCCGCCAAAGACAGCGACAAGCCAGGAGGTGATGCATGCGAATATGATTACGCCAGTGTTATGGTACCAATCTGCCCGTGTCAGTGACCGGTATGCGCATACTTTTAATATCGGGACCTACCGCCATATAGAGTATCCGGGAGCTTTCCCTCAACCCATGTCGCGTGATCAAGCAGACTCTCCTGCTCGAGGGCATCGTCGTTTGGCCATCCTAGTTGCGGAGCCCATCCTGTGCGTGAGTAGGGAGCGTCTTCAGCTTCGGGGTCTACGCCATCTGCGAGGGGCTTGCCTTGCTCGTCGCGAGCAACGTCCAAGACTCCGTCCTTGCTGGGTTCCGGCAGATCCTCGTCCGGGCCAGTGCCGTCGTCAACGTCGGTGATAATAGCAGCGCCTTTGGGCCGTCTACTCTGTTGAAGCTCCGGTGGGATGGCCTGCGTACAAATTACGTTAGTTTGAGGTCGCGGACGCAAGATAAAAGAGACATACAGCTTTGGCTTGAGCTTTCTTTTGCTCTGGGCTCGCATCCGGGTCGAAGGTGAAAGCAGCCACGCCAGCATTCCGGGACGCCTCTACGATCTTCTTCTGGGCATCATCTGCAGTTACGGAGGTTTCGGGGTCGTCAGCAGCTTCGATCACACCCTGCTGCTTGAGCTCTTCAGCTTCCTTGGCGGTTGACATGACGCCGAGTCGAGCAGCGTCGCTGCGGTTGCTGTTGGAACGTGCTGCTGCTAGGTGCGTATGGGGCTGTAAGTCCTCAATTGATGTATTGCAAGCTCTAGAGGCCGTCGCAAAGCATTCAGAGCTGGGAGGTCGGATTCGAACGACAGCCGGAGAAACGTAATCGGTGGAGGTGGTGCAAGGTTGCGACGCCCTGGTAGTTGGCGCCTCGGACACGACCTGAGCTAAGTAGGCTTGCCTTTTGGTTTGTTTACGTGCCGAGCTGGGGACACCAGCAAGATAACGGCAGGTAGGGGGATAAGCTGGGAAACGAAGGGAAACGAAATCGAGGAGAAGAGAAAGGAAAAGAAGATGACTTAAAAAGAGAGGGAACAGGTGGAAGAAGTACAATAGAAAGCCAAGATATTAGAAGGTGGAGGAAATCCTGGCACAAGATGACAAGACGGGCAGGTCTGGTCTGGGCTCAGCAGCTGTTGGTGCAACAGTAACACAACCCGCAACCCGCAACCGCAACCGCAACCACAGCCGCAGGTCGAGGTTAGTTTAGTGGAGGTCGCGTTGCCCTTCCAAGCTTGTGCCGATCGTCAAAGCACAGGGAGTCCAAGATCAAGGTACCAATTGAGTACCTGAACAAGAATAGAGCTTCAGGTGGTTGTGCAATGTAACTGTCAAGTTGCGCAAACTAGTGGGAGGGAGCTGATTTGTGGCACAACAAGGGAAATTGAAGCTCGACTAGAGCTCGATCACTATCAGCGGAGACTGCAGTCCAACCTTAGACAGCCCACCCTCACTAACCCACTGATCGGATACAGTGGAGGTGTCTGGGCTGCTTGGTGGTGATTGCGGGCCGAGAGAGCGCGGCAGAGTGGACACCACTGTCAATATGATATACGTACCGTCCAATACCGGGCTGTGATTATCATTATGAGGGTTAAATCAACAATGACATTTGGCCTCAAATAAAGATGTACAGGACAATGTTAGTGAAACACTCGTCTCCTCTATCCTTATGAATTTACAATACAGTGCAGTACTTGTTCGTGCAGCTATCCATTGAATCCGTGTCACAGACAGAGAGCACTCTCCACTTCTCACCATTCTATTCCTGAATCTTTTCTTTTTCTGCCCACAGCTGTTGGTTACCTCTCCTAGTATGAGCCGAGTTGATTAATGAACAAGGGAGGGAGGTATTTACAGCAACTAATTGCTCGGTTCCAGTGCTGAAAAACATGCAATTATTCCAAGTCACCCCATCCTAAGAAGTTAAATTCCCCTCCCACCCTTGTTCTCGCCCAGCGCCCTGGCTAGACCCCTGCGGCGCTGAGCAACTGGGCACAACCTACGTAATCGATGGGAAGCTCATTTTGCTTGTGACGGAAGACACAGCAGGGGGTTTGGCGTTTGGTTCGGTCTAGTGGACCCTCAAGGTGACATGGATCCCGGGCTTCCAAGATCTGGCGCGAGGAGAGTCAAAGGCGTCTTTAGTGCTAGTGGAGTTTAGTTTGGTTTAGGTCCCTGGGAACCCTTGCTCCCTTCTTTACTAGCACCGCCAAGGTTACGTAGCTCTTCAGCTGCTGTTGTCTGAGGTCTTGTTCTGTGGTTGTTGTGTCTGCATTCGTGGCTCCTGTTGTGATAACTTCTCTTTTGTCCCGGAAAATGTTACAGGCTGAAACTCTTTGTTGACACAACTTAATGGTCTAGGAGACGTGCAGCAAAGCCGTTGTCACTGGTACGTGACTCATCTGGAAGGGGTTTTTGTGTGCAATCTCGCCTTTATACATACGCCTGTCGTACTGGGTATTGCGTGTCCGTCATTCAATGGAGCCCTCCCACGATTAAACATGATATTATACAAGTGTCCGTAAGCAAATATCTGTCTACAACTCACACTACGTTAGGTATCTTCCGCTATCCTACAGTACTGTTCCACTAATGCCTGCTCTGCATTTGAAGCTCTACCCCATTCTCCTCCACCTGCATCTGCACAGCCACACAGGTCGGCCTGAACGCTAGAAATTCAGACCGACCATGGAATTTCAAATTGCTGATTTCCCACTAGGCGCCTGATTATTGGATAATGGCCCCAGTCACTACTGTGGTCGTTGCATATTCCTTGTTTCGAGACTCTATGTACAACCAACTTAGGACAGCGCCGTCCGTCTATCGCCATTCTCATCATAATAATAATGAAAGATAGGTGAGGTAAAACTCGATCTATAGTAAACAGATCAAGCCTTTAGTCTTAAATACGCCATGAATTATAGAGATAACACATATTCTTGAAACAACAGTCTTGTTGTGCTTGTTTCATTGCATCTTTCTCTAAACATTGTTGATTTACCAATCATCGCACAAGGACACCGTTAGAAGCAAACTGCAACAGCCAGAAAGGCAAGCAAAAGGGTGAATATCCCAATTATTGAGGTAAATCGAAAGCTACTAGTACCCAAGGTACCCAGTTAGTTTCAATCCAGCTACCTAGCTAAGATACTGACTTTAACTAAGCGACTACGACGTACCTAGGGTAGTAATTTATCTTTTTTGCAACGGTCTGTTGAGACTCTCATCTCTATATGTCTGACTTCTTGAGCCGCTTACCACTGGATATACAGTATTCTTTTAGCTAGGAGCTGGGATGAGTCTTCTGGGCTCTCGACGTGCCGTCGACTCGTGCAGGCGCGGTCGCCAACTGCTCTACTATCGGTAAGGAACACCATGTGACTACCAAAAACACATTATTCCTAACGATACATCAGGTTCGGTCCTCTTACCATCCCATCCCATCTCTTCTCGCCTCTTCACATATGACCATGGCTTGCTCATGTTGTGGTATCAGCACGGCCTGGGTCAGGCAAAACAGCCACCATAGAAACCGCTGCAGCTGCCTACCCAGATAAGCAAAATGGCATTTTTCTCTTCTCCAAGAGTCTTCAGGATGAAACCTCTCATCGGCTTAAGGAGTACACTAATTGCTGTATACCTACTTTTTATGACATGGCTAGCACCCTTTTCGGACCAGGAGTCGTTGTGCCCAACGATCAAATGCTTCGCAGGCGAGTAAGAAAAGCCAGAGACACCAACAAGCTGCCTCGATGGACCTCTACACCCTTCGACATCATCGTGTTGGACGAGTTCCGGACTGCAACCCGACCATCTTCTCGCTAGTCGAGTATTTGGTTCGGTCCAACAACCTCAAGAAAGGGGTGGTCACCTGAGCGGATTGTTGTGTTTGGCAACGAGCGCCAATCAATTGACCGTTTCCGCATTGCTGAACCCCGTTATCTTACTCTGGCTCCCGAGTTGTTTGATCCAATGAGTCCCTACCCAGTTGCTGAGCTTCGATTAAGGGAAAGCTTTCAAATGCCCTGACCTACAGTCGATTTCGTCAACCGTGTTTTCCTCAATGGGGAGCAGTATATCACGAGCTCAAAGCATGGCCCCAAGCCCGTCGTCTTAGAATGCTATCCTTGGGACATTGATGCATTGGCCGAGAAATTTATACCCCTGATTAATCACTACGGCCTTTAAAGTTTCTCAGGCTTCCAGAAACTTTTGAAGTTCGTGATATGACACGGTTTATTCAGGCCGAAACTCTCCACAAACTGGTTAACCGTTACATGGATCATCGACGGGTTTCACGAGAATTACCTCTCAAGGAGGTTCTGCAAATACAGAACGTGGTACCTTCGGACCTGGAAAAGGGGTATCACGAATCTGTGAGTGAGATAAACGGCCTTACCATTGTTGCAGCATTGGAACTCAGACACGCTGGAACGTTGAAGACGCTAGGGTTAAACCAAAGTGATATCGACGAAAAGTCCCCAGCCTGCCTTGAAAAGTTGTCTCCTTGGCTTTGTCGGCATGTTTGCGAGTACGAGGCTCGTCTCACTGGTTATATGCCACGTCTGATTCAGATGAAAAATCCCAAGTTTGACTGAATTAAGTCCAAAGACTTAAAACTCGCGCAGCGTCGACTTAGCCTTGATGGCAAGATAACCCGTCCTGCTACAGATCTCAAGTTTGCGTTTGAGATGGAAAACAAGTTCGACATTGGAGAGGAGCAAATGCGAATCATAGGTCGAGCAGATGTCATCTCCATTACGGGTAAAGAATCTGGGAGATGAAGTTTGTCTCGAATTTCTCCGTTGAGTATATCGTGCAAGCATGTACTATTTACTGGCCGCAGGAACCAGGAAGCTGCCTCACATTATCCTATATAATATACGGAATGGAGACGAACGCGAGATCACACCGCCGTATGGAACTCGAGGGCTAGGGGAATTAATCACAACTGTTATAAAACACAGATATATGCCAAGAGAGATGAATAATGAGGAGTTCATCGAGCCTTGTAGGGCGACACCCGAATAAGCACTCAACATGAAATGAGGCGGTATGTTCCTGGAGCTCTACCCAGCAAGTCAGAATACTCGAGCGTCAATCCAAGATATAGAAAAATATAAAAGGCATACGTGACCACACCTTGGGCGATTCATTTCCGTCTCTAGCCAAGCTTTCCCCAGTTTAGTTACCCTTTAGCTCCAGGGCTTGCTCCATGGCCTGTACTTGCTCTCAATCCTGATCTGGGGTCAAGGGTCCCAATCTAGGAATTTGATATAGACAAGGATCTCTCAGTTATGACCGATAATGCAACTCAACACGGCGACGAGAACAAGAAATCATGAAAGGAAACAAGCAACAAGAAAGCTTATTGTTCATTCTATATTGAGGTTCTGCTAGGGATATTTGATGTTCTCATTCCGTCATACCAAACCCCACATAATTCCTATTGTACCATATCCAACTTTGCAACGAACGAAGGCACTGAGTGGTGACGCTCACCCAACTCTAACAACATGAAAGATGCAGAATACCAACCAGACCCTAGACACCGTTACGCCGTTCCCATATGCAGTAAACCCCTTCAACTCATGACTATCAGAGAATGAATGCTTGCTTAATACCCAAACCCATCATGTTGGTGGACGGGACATCGTCCTGGATGCTTGACAAACCACGACGAGATGCATGCTCGATGGAACCGACACAAACATTCTAAACGTGCCATGGGAACTCCAACCGTAAACTCTTCAAGGCAGATGGTGCACTCTGCATCGTCGATGCAATCCTTCTCCGTGGCCACGTATGTGTACATGCCTGTTCGTCGGGGTGCAACTGGTGCTCCACCTTCCCCGCCGCGGGGTGTGCCATATGTGCTATGCGTCTGAATGCACGTAGTGATGTGAGACTCGCGAAGTGCTTGAGCGTTAATTAAACTCTGAGATGGCAACTCGTGATGGCAGATGGGACACTCGTCTTCCTCGGCAATCTGAGGCGTTGGTGGGAGTGCTCGTTGCCTTGATGACTCTCCCAATGAGCTATATCGCTCTGGGTATGAAGACGGCGAGGCAGCCTGGGCGCTTGCTAAGAGCCGTTCAATGGCGTGCGCTCCGCTACGTCGTCTGTAAGAAGGACCAGGAGAAGAACCAGATGAAGCTGAGCCCTGAAACAATTTGTTAGCCATCTGAGTCAGACCAAAAAGGCCGAGGAGATTTACCATTGTGACACTTCGCATCCTAGGGTTGAGATATCGATAAGGATCACCGCTAGTGCCTGGAGCAAAGACTGCACCGTGTCTGTTAGACGATTGCAACGTCCCGTACGCATTACCGATGCTGCTCCGTGACCTATGGTGAGTAGACCGTGGCGAAAGAGTTGCCTGGGGACTTGGACTCTGCGGTGGCGCTGTATTCGGATCTGGAACGCATGGGTTGCAGAGCCTCACTCGCTCACCCCCTGACATGTCGTTGACGTCGAAATACCCGGCCCCAAGCCCGTCGATGAGCAGAGATTGGTGCATAGATGTCTCGGAACCGGGTGGCCGCACGATATATTGGTGAGGAATGATGATCCTATGCGGCGAACAAGCATTGCACACCACTCTTCCACATTTCCTATTATCATAAGTATGCATGTCCTCGGTTTCAATAAGAGATGGTTTAACTTACCTACAATGGTGCTTTCGCACAAAGAAACTGAATTGAGCATGACAAATGGGACAGTATGTTACTTCATTATCCGGCTGCCACCTCGGACGCTGTGGATCTGAAGATATCGACTGTCGAGCAGATCGTGGAAGTGGGGGAAGCGCTTCTTCCAAAGGTCTGAGAGAGGGCAGAGGTGCATCCATCCTTTCGCGGGACGGGGTCGCCCGCGGTCGTTGCGGACCTGGCGAACCTGCTGTGCTTGCCCTTCGACTCGTTGACTGGGTTCTGTCTTCCGAACGGCCAGGGGCAGCATCTGTAGATTCGGATTGTCCAGACCGCCTATTTTGGGAGCTGCTTCCTATTACATCTGCATTTGTATTCTGATGTGTATCTGATGCAGATTGTCCCGCTTCCTGGGCAACAGCCGAGCTTGAGTCCCCCCCTGCGCTCGTTACAGCATTGACCGTGGCAGAGGTAGCATCTCTATCAACGTTCGTTTCGTCGGTGGTCATAGTTTGCGCATCCTGTCTGTGAATTCCCACTTGCGCAAGCTCTTGATCTGAGAAGCGAGAAGTTTGTTCGGTGGGCTCGTCTCGATCGTTATCAGGATGTGATCTCTCGGGTGAATGGGTGCTATGGATAGATTCCTGGTCTACTGAACCGTTGTCTGATAAGCTTCGCTCGATGGTGTGGGATGGACAGTCGAAGTATCGTGAACATTCTTGATGATGGAATCGGGAGGTTCGCCAGGAGCATATCGGGTCTTGTTCATTGTGTTGGGCTTGGCTGTGGTGGTCGTACTCGTGATGTGACCCAACGTCATCGCCACTGATTGAGCCTGAGCTCTGAGAACTGCTCGATACAAGATCGCCGTACTCTCTTGCAGACTCAGACGCAAGCTGGCCTGAAGCACCGGAAGGGCTGGCCATAGTAGCACATCAGGACTTAGCGGTTTAGAAGGAGATTCGGTGCAAGTATGCGGCCCTTCTCTAACGCAGCATGGGACGTTAAATGGCGGCGCTTCTTTCGGTTGGGTTTCGAATGGTTCGATTTTTGCTATATGGTTTGCGCGGGTAGAAAAGAGGTTTTTGGGTTGATCTCGTGCGGTTTTTGTGATGGCCAGCCCTATGCCTGGAAATGCGATTAGAAAATGGTTGGCCAAAGGTAAACTCGCATGATGCATGATAGCCAGGATCTTGAACCATTTTGGGGGTGTAGTAAGAACGTACGTACGTACCTATTTAGGGTTTAAAAGATGACGGAGAGATCGGCTATAGTCGTATCGAGGAGAAGAGATGAACAGGAGTAAATCGAGATAAGTTAAGTCGAATATTATTGACAACGTCTCGAGTAATCCATGGGAAAGTTGTTGGTTGCGAGTTGGAGAAGCCAAGGGCCCTGGGCTTGGCTGGACTGGGCTGAGAGGGGCTCCTCGCCCGAACTAGGAGCCGAGTAGAAGTGGAGGCGCTATTGGATGCCATGAGTTCGCCCACGCGATCACCCTTGCATCACCTTTTCAACCTCACCTGGGGTCCTCATTGCAACAGCCACAATAGGCTCCAACCCCGTCAAAACCCGCGACACCCACACGCTAAGGAGCAGCTTATCAGGTGGACACTTGATAGATCTGGACCCTTTCCTTTCCTTTCCCTGTGTTATCGACTAATACCACCTCGATTAATACAGTAATCTTACTAACGACGTGTAAGGGAGTACAGTAATTACCCCAGCCCAATAGCTCTTGTGTTGTAATATTGCTAAATCCCCCTTTTCCGTCTTCCTTTTCCGTTCTTAGTAGCTACCCCAGACTGTGTAAGTCATGTCCTTGAAGGCCCCAGCTCATCACTCAAGCTATCCAAATCCTCCTCTAGGGGAATCCCATTCACTATCAACTGCTTGCTCTCCTGAAGAACAAACACCATCCGTGCCCATCTTGCTCCATCAGTATTGACCCATTGATGCTTTGTCCCACGCTGAATTGTCACATCCCCGCGTTCCATCACACGACTCTCCCCCGAGTCTAGCACCAGCTTCATCTCTCCCTCGAGCACAATACCATAGTCAATACTCATAGTCCGATGCATGACCGATTTTCCTGGTGGAAAGTCGACAAAACGAAGAACTGACCCCCCAGGAAGTGTGAGTCCTGGGGGGCTGGCCATATAGTTCTGATATGTATTTATGTCTGTATCGTCTTGGAGGTCGACTGGGAACCCCTGAGTGACGTAGCCGAGAAAGAAAGTGTGGTTAGCCAGGGGGTTTTCGGGTAGCTCGTCGTGGAGGCGAGTATCAAATATAGCCTTTCCGTCTTTGTTATGACTAGTAATGAATCGTTTTGGTATGGGTAATTCGTTATTCGCCATGGCTGCGGATGAGAGGAACAAAAGAAATGTTAAAAAGAAGAAGAGAAAATTATGTCTGACTCTATTCATCTCAAGTTGCGTCCTTGATAGAGGAGTTCAATTCTTGCACCAAAAGTTGAGGCGACCTCTTCTCTATATACCTCGACTAGACTTATACCTCCAGGACATTTGGCAATTCATCCATATCTGCCATCTTCGAGTATCACCTGGTTGTTCATATCTTGCAGATACGACCACTTCAACGTGCGTGACGTTCCCGATGCATCTTTTGTCCAGTCGATTTCGGACCTGGCCCAGTTCGTCATTGTACAAGGCCTGCTGTGCCAAGTGGTACAGTTTGATGCAAAGCCAATTCGCTGTATGCTATAATCTACTCGGGTCCCGACTGAATCATGGACAACAGACACCCATCTTCCTCAATACATCTCATCCGTTATTCACTTGAGCTGAATTCGTGTCTTCTTCGATTTCTGGCAACGTCTTCCCCTATAACTAAATATTGCCCAATGTAGAAATCTTTATATTCACTGGTTGTCGCCATATTCAGCCGTCCACTTCTTTTCAGCTCGATTCAACTTTCTAGACAAGCAATTTGGAAGTTTTCACTAGTAGCAGGTACATCACTGGGATTGGGACCATCACACGATGGATTCTTTCTCGACCTCAATATGTCCTTTAGACTCCATTGTTGATGATTCCTGTGCGTTCCTCGTTCAGTGCAATGAGTGAAGTAAGAGCGCCTTGGTCGTTAAATAGAGAAGGCGATCGTCTGCCTCCATATTTTGATCTGCTACCGAGGAGAAAAGGTTTTAACCCCTCTCCTCATGCCCCAAGTCCGAAATCGCTCGTTTCAATGCGCCATTTGTTCATTCACCAGGGGTACTCTCGGTGACTGCCTCTGTTGGTTTGAGCGCATTTGCAGTGGAACACAATTGCAGAATCGATTTCTGGTTAGCTAGCCGAGAGGATGTACTGATATATATTCGGTTTATTATCGAAACCTCCGTGAACATCTTCGAATATCAGTAGAATCACTATTGTATTCCGTGATTCTAGGCCTGGTATTGCCTATAGGGACAGCTCCAAGGGTGTGGAATACGTCTTTCGGGAACGTACTGATGGTCGAGTCAAGACATCTGAATCATAGTTTGAGCGATCCTTTTGGGTGTCACCGCCATATCTGGAGTAGCATGCGAACAACTCTACCTGCATGCGCTGTGATTAGGGGAAGGATAAAGTTAGCCCTAAGTTAGGTTGCTCTTTGTCACCTATGATATGATATCTTGATGTTAACTCATAGATAACCTTGTTTGTACCATACTCATTTATATCCGTTGTTGTTTATCACTATCTCGAAGGGTCTGCAATTACCTGTTGGGCATTGTCTGAGCCAGGATCTTGTTCAGGTAACACAGAGCGAATAACCCTATGATGAAGCTCACCTTAGAGTCTCCTTTGGAGCCATACCATTCTGGGGCTTATGTACCTTATAGGAGCTAGCAACAAAGAGATCTTCTAGCTTGCTCTCACACCGACAAATGCAGGATGCAATGATGAGATCCAAGCTCCATATGATGCGTTGTCAAACGTACAGGAGATCTCATCGGTTGTGGTGAATTTGGTGAGTTACACAACATGTCCATAAAGAAATGGAACTCGGTCAAAGCTCCGAGGTAAAGCTGTCAGATTATGGCTTGGCAACTCGAATGCTACCATCGTGAGATTTCTAGTCAAAGTGTGGAAAACGCCGTTATGCATGACGCGGACTGGTAAAATGAGGCATTCGCGTCTCGTGATGGTTGATCTATTCTACGCCAATAGCGTCAAAGCCGTTGACGCCATCAAGCAGGCCAGTTCAGGCGTATGCAGGTCCAAAACAACATGAGAAGCATCGCAAGATCAAGATTGGTCTTGGCACGGCTGAGTCGGCTTGAGGTCCTTAGCCAGAATGCACCGTTGGCGTTTCAGATGATGGCGAATCTTACGAATCTCTTCTGGTTGGGACATGCATATCGCGATCAGATAAGAGTCTAACTCAGTCAGTTGGTGCAGAATTTCAATGTCAACGTATGCAGCTCGAATGAGACGTAATAGTTTCATGACGGATCCTTTGAATATGGGGCAAAGTACGTATGCACTCAATCTCGTCGCTAGGGTTCGGAAAATTCCATCCCCATATCGACCCTGGCTACTTGGTGACCAGACTTGAAAAAGGGCAAGAGGCTTACGACGACAATCGGACGTCGCTCAAGATTTGATATGCAACCCTTCATAGTGGTTTGAGCTTTGACTCGGCAGGCTAATTGGCTCCGATATCGATGCCGGAGTTTGACCAAAAAGAGGAATAGGCGCTTCAGCTACAATCCACAGGCCCAATCATATGATGAATCTATCCCCATTTATTAGCATCGTTCAATTTAGACCCTTTCTCTTTTCATTGCCTTGCTTGTCATTGATCCTTGTCAGCCCTTTTAAAGCTTTTACGGTTTTCCATTCAAAGGCCAATCATTTCATCCGAGCTTCAGTATCTGGGCTGTTGATTCATTATCCGTTGTTATATCCGGGAGGCAATCCCGTCCCACATCTGCCCTACGGCTAAGGCCTACGGACTGCCTTTTGCACTTACACCTACATCATCAACCTTGTTTTGTCAACCTCATATCGCATTCCAAAAGTCTCACTCCAAAGTGTAAACTCATTCAATTGAATTACCTGCAGTTCAATGCCACCACCAGGGACATTATATCTTTGATTGGAGCTATCTCTGATCGACTCTGAGTTGCACTATGACTGGCCCTTCCCCCTCCTCGAGTCTCTCTCACAACTACGATACCTCTCTTTCAGACTCGCAACTTGGGAACCCTTCAACGCCAGGTCCAGCTTATGCCTCTCAATCATACCCCCCTCCGCCTGCGCCCTCTTCATCTTCAACAGACGCAGCGGGTGCTGCAACCCCTGCAAACAAACCTGAAAAAGGACCTTCACTTTATGCCTGCGGCCACTGTGGGCGAAGGTATTCAAGACCGGAGCACCTTCAGCGTCATGTCCAGACGCATACTTTGGGCCGTCGCTTCGCCTGTGGAATATGCGGTAAGACGTTTGCGCGCGCTGATCTGAAGAAACGTCACGAGACCAACCATGAGAACGATGACACTAAGAAGCGCCGGCGTACCACCACTTCTCTCAACACCGGCCGGGTCACCCATGCCTGCAAAGCATGCGCTACTGCACGAGTCAAGTGTCAAGAGGAGAAACCATGTCAAAGATGTGTTCGTCGCGGCTTGACTTGCGTCTCAGCAGAGGCAGGGACCGCAGCCGCCATGAATCTGGTGCATTTGTCTGCTAGTGCGCGTGCTCACTCGCCTACTGACGATGAGAGCGATTCTATCAATGTATCTACGGGCTACGCACCGACCAGTGTTCCTAGTTCGTCATCTCATCACCAGCTTCCTCCTGAACAGACGTCTTTGTTTCAGCAAAACCCCCTCATACATCCAGAATCTCGATCAGCTACCCCTAACACAGGCGACCTCGCCCCCAAATCCGAGCCTGGTTCCGTGAACCAGGACCAGCTCCCCTTCTGCGACTTCCTCCAGAACGTGCTATACGAGCAGCAGTATGACGACCCAGCCAAGATGCCAGAGAACCAAGGCATGGCCGTATTGGACTTTTGCAACGACACCAATATGGAATTATCTGATATGGATTTTGGGCTACTGGATCATTGGAATACTGGTGGAATGGACAACACGGTGCCAACCCAGCAAGAAATCCCCAAAATAGATAACTCTGCTGACATGGCTCAAATGCGGCAGAGCCTCGTTACTGCCTGGGACGTATCTCCCTGGCGATGGGACCCAGTAGCAAAGGACAACGCATTCGGCGAACAGGGAAATCTCCCGGTTTCAAAAAGAGATGTAGCGAACATACAGGCTCAGGCTTCGAAAGGAGGTCTCAGGAAGGTGGTCGACCAGAAGCTAGATTTTGCTGCTCGAGATGGTGTGTTGGCTCTGGTCTTGAGTGCTTGCCAGCCTGACACTATGTCGGGTCGCATTTCATCGTCTTTTCCTTCGGCAGACCTCTTGGACATCATGGTCCACGTCTTTCTCGCCTCACATACCAACCAGGTGTCGGAATTCATTCACTTTCCGACCTTTAAGCTTAACGAGCAAGAGCCGGAATGGATTGCTGGAGCAGCAGCAGCTGGCGCCGTACTGACTCCGATCCCAACTTTACGAAAGTTCGGCTATGCCCTTCAAGAGTCTGTTCGTAAGTGATTTAATCAGAACGAAGATGGTATCACGTTGGATTGCTAACTCTTGTCTAGGAATTGTAATGCCTAGACGAGTACGCTTTTACTTGTACAACCATTCATGACGACTAAGCTGACCATCGCAGTTCGAGGAAAACAACGAGACAATCCTAAACATCGGACTCATCCAAGCTATAGCTATCGGACAAGATACCGGCCTTTGGAGTGGAAATCGGCGTAAGATGGAGATTGCCGAGTGTCATGTCAACATTCCAGTTACTGTAAAAGCACTTTCAAGGTTACTTATAGTTATCATTCACTAACAAGATGCAGATGATGCGATATCGCGGCAAGTTTCAACGGTCTTCATATCCCATGGTTTCGGTAACACCTGCCGATGAAGGCGCCAATCTGGAGCAGAAATGGAAGACATGGGTGGAGATGGAGAAATGGAAACGGTAAGTACTATTTTCGCCTCTGGGAGCCCATGAACCATCAGGCTAATCAGGATGATAGATTTGTCTTCCATTGCTTCATTCGAGATAGCCAGCAGTCCATGACAGCGCTAACGAACCCCGTCATGTCGTACGCCGAGCTAACACTCCCCCTTCCTGCATCCAAAGAGCTCTGGTACGCAAAGACGGCCAAAGATTGGAAGCACGCATACTTGAGGCGAGAGGCTGGACATATCAAGCGAGCGCCATCAGTTGGCGACCTATTCCGCGATCTGAACCTCCTAGCAGAGAATCGGCATCGTATGGATATGCAGTTTTCCTCAGCAATCTATCTCCAGGCATTTTGGCTTCTAATCTTGGAGTACAGGAACCTGTGCTCATCTTTCAAGGTACGGTCGTATACCCAGGACGCTTTTGGGGGCTCTAGTTCATTACTGGATGCACGACGCCAGCAGCTCCTTCAGGACTTGCAGACTTTCAAAACCACAACTATGAACTGGCCAGAGATTACGGCACAAGAGCGACTTCTACTTAACCAACTCATGATGGCCTTGCACGTATCCATGGACGATCTGCAGCTTTTTGCGGGCAAGGAAGGGGATGAACAGGCACACCGGGCGTTCCCTGTGCTTCAGCAATGGATCGAAAGCGTCGACTCTCGCGCAGCTATATGGCACGCCGGCCAGATTCTTCGATTTGCGAAGCTTTTCCCGTCAGCTCAGTTAAAGAACTTTTACGCCGTTGGGGTGCATCATGCGGCACTCGCCCTATGGACCTACGGTGTGATTACACGAGCTGGTGGTCGACAGGACATGCCTTCGCAGCACGAGAAGATCTATGTCGACGGTCCAGAGTCTATGTCCGTGCAGCGATACATCACCTTGGGGCAGGGTGTGGCAGTTGTTCGTGGACCAAGCGGCAGAAATGGAGGGCCTGAGGCTTCGGTCGAGAATCCCAAGGGGAGCATGGAGGCTGCTCACGAGATCCTCCAAGCTAACTTCGGAGGAGGTAACAACATGGCTCCGGCTATTGTAGAAAACCTGTGTGTTTTGATCCGACAGCTGGGGAATGTTGCATGGGCAGTTGGATTGGGATGATTGGATATTCTATGGTATGGATAATGATCATGTACAAACAGTTGCGACGAGATAAAGCCGGCGTGTCTCAATATTATACCCAAGTCGACACTAAATTGGCCACATCCCTAGTTCTAACCGCGTTCTTCGATGGTAAATACCGGTTATGTTGATTCGTCAATATAATCGTGTTGATGGTCCTAGCCGCAGAAGGTTCTGAGCGAGTCTTGATACAGGCATGAACTCTGATAGAAATATTCGGCATATGAGTTGGCAGCTCTATGGGCCTTTTGTCTTAGGTGGCTCTCATGCGACCCATGCAAAAGAACAAACGGCCATGTAGCTCCATTCTCCTTGATTCCCGGAAATGATACACATAAATATATATGTTGTAGCACATTGATTTAGCTATCTTGACTGTGGAGTTAAGGCAACTTCCTCCCAGACAGCCGCTCTTGGAAAACCTCGAGCTGTCCTGAACTCCTCGAATATACACGGATGATCTTGGACCAGTATGATTTTGGATTTTGCATAGGGTTGCTGGAGAAAAATAGATATCTTATCATGGTAAATACTCTCTAACTCCAGTGGTAGTGGGGCTTGATTGCATGATATATTTGCCTTTGGACTGATATTTCTTGTTTATCAGTAATCTAAATCAGTATAGTTCATTCCATTGCTCTGTCCCGATTATTGACATCTACTGATCTCAGTAATTTGCTGTTGCTGCATGTCGGTCTTAATCGCACTGCCTTGTCCGTTTAACACCGTACTTAGGCAATGCTAACTGACCTGCCCGATACAGCTTCTCTTAGAGCGCTTCACAGCTCGTGGCTTGGGTTTAAGTGTGTCCATATTATAGGCAGGTAACTGAGGCATCAACAACTTCCTGGGTTGCATGTAGAAGCTGTGGCTGTGCAATAACCACGTGAATCTGGCATGTTCTTGCATACAGCCTGATATCTTCGGTGCTTCCTTACCTCCACATACCTCCAGGCATCATCCGAATCATCAACTTCAATCAAGAGATTTTGAATACTTCTAGTACATAAAAGAATAAACTTCTCGGTACTTTACCGATACTCAGCGTGATTGAGACAGTCGGTTAACAAATATGGTTCTCAGGCAGTTGCCTGACCACGACTATGAAGCCCGACCTCAACCCCCGAAGCCACAGAAGACTTGGCTTCCTTACGATCGTTACACCGTGGCTTGGATTTGTGCGCTGCATATCGAGTTAGCTGCAGCTCGGGCCATGCTAGACGAAGTTCATCAAAATCTACCCAGGTGTGTAAACGATGATAATACTTACACACTAGGGAGTGTGAAGCAGCACAACGTTGTCATCTCCTGCTCGCCACAATACGGAACTAATCACGCAGCAAATGTACTGACTAACATGACTCGTACGTTCCCGTCGATCCAATTTGGCTTGGTGGTTGGGATTGGCGGCGGAGTACCGGGCAAGGTTGATATTCGAGGATGTTGTTGTCGGGACGAGGGTAATGCAATACGACCTCGAAAGGGTCATGGCCGGAGGCGAGATACAACGAATCGCGACTCCTAAGCTTGCTAAATCCTTCCTTCAGTCGGCCGTCATGACGGTACGAGCTAGACATGAGCTGCAACCTAGCCGGGTCCCAACCATCCTCCAAGAAAGAATGAGTGGACATACGGAGTATAGCCACCCAAGCACGCCCGATCGTCTGTTTCAAGCGTCGTATCGACATGAAAATCCAACCTTTGACTGTCATAGTTGCGACCAATCACAGCTGAAGGAGCGAGAGATGCGAAGACACCAGAACCCGATGATTCACCATGGTGGGATAGCCTCGGGTAATCGGGTAATGAAAGACGCTGCAGTTCGTGATCATCTTGCTCGAGAATTGGACATCATCTGCTTCGAGATGGAGGCCGCAGGGATTATGGATATCCTCCCTTGCCTCCCAATTCGAGGCATTTGCGATTACTCCGACTCTCACAAGTCCAAGGAGTGGCAAAGGTATGCGGCTGCAACCGCTGGCGCCTATGCAAGAGAATTTCTAGAAGTCCTAGCCCCGGGCTACAATGCAACAAGAGAGCCTTATCCCACCGCGAGTTCTGGTAGGTCCGAGCAAAATGATTCTTTCAGTCGTCGAAAACAGTTGTTAGAATCTCTTAAATTTCAACAAATTCACGCTCGGAAGGCGGGTATCAAAACTGCATATTCCACAACTTGTCAGTGGTTTCTTAGTCACCCCGATTACCTGGACTGGCTCGACCCTGCTAAGCGGCGGCAGCATCATGGCTTCTTGTGGATCAGAGGCAAGCCAGGTGTTGGCAAGTCAACTATTATGAAGTTCATCTATACAAAAATGAAGAAGAAAGACCAACATCAACAAACTCTCACTTCGTCGTTCTTCTTTAATGCCAGAGGGGATGATATCGAGAAATCAGTTTCTGGCATGTATCGGTCCTTACTCTTGCAGCTCCTCGGGGGCTTTCCCGACCTTCAACGGGTATTAGATGACGAGGATTTAGTTCCTCGAAATCAGATAATGTGTCCTTCTTTGAACTTCCTCAAGGACCTCTTTCGAGTTGCAATCTCTTTCCTTGGCAATCAATCTTGCAATTGCTTCGTCGATGCGCTAGATGAATGTGATGAGCAACAAGTCACGGACATGGTTGAATTTTTCGAAGAACTATCTGAACAATGCACGGAAAATGATGTTGAACTCCAGTTCTGCTTCTCTAGTCGTCATTACCCTTATATCGACATCCGTTCAGGAGGTCGATTGACGCTAGAGAATCAAGTTGGCCACACTGAGGACTTGGAAAGTTACATCAATAGTCATTTGCGAATTGGGAATTCGACTCTCGTCAATGAGCTGAAACCAATAATACTCGAGAAGTCAGCCGGCATTTTCCTTTGGGTTGCTCTCGTGGTGCAGGATCTGAATAAGGAGAACCGACGTGGGCGCCCGGCACAAGTTCAGAAAAGATTGACAGAAGTGCCGAGCGGCTTAAGCGAGCTTTTCAAAGACCTCTTAACACGGGATCAAGAGGACATGGACGGGCTACTTCTATCTGTTCTCTGGATTCTCTTCGCCCAACGGCCGTTGAAGCCGGGAGAGTACTACCACGCTCTTTGGTTCGAGTTATCACCGGACGATATAGCTGGTCTTGAAATACTGGACGCCGGCGCATTGGATGCCAGTGACCGCTTTGACAGATTCGTCATCAGCACTTCTAAAGGACTGGCAGAGATCACTAAGGCCGGACAGCCCACAATACAGTTCATCCACGAGTCTGTGCGAGATTTTCTTATCAAGGACAAGGGCCTTCATGAGTTATGACCAGAGCTAGGAGCAGATTGGGAGGGTCAGAGTCATGAAAGACTCAAGGCATGCTGCATCGCATACATTCATCATCAAAAAGTAAAGGAATCTTTGCAACCACGACGTTTCGACCCGACTTTAACTAGTCGAGAGTACATGCTAAAGCAGTATCCTTTCTTAGAGTATGCTAGTCTTTTCCTTCTTAGCCACGCCAACGCTGCCGCCGATACGATTTGCCAGCGACAGTTTCTCAACAAGTTTCAGGTGCATGATTGGGTTCGCATGTTTAGTACATTTGAGAGAAACTTGACTCGAAAATATAGTCGGAGGGCAGACATACTTTATATCCTCTCTGACAGGGGACTCTCCAATCTCATCCGGACAAGACTCAGAGATAATCCCAATATCGATATACCAGGAGAAAGATTCAGATACCCACTCCTGGCCGCCATGGCAAAAGGGTACAAAGACAGCGTCATAGCTCTGTTGGGCTTGTCTTCAAGTATCTGTGATGGTACAGATATTACATCTGGCCTAATACCTAAGCCAGAGTCGGTACGGAACCATCATACTCCTTTTTCTTGGGCATGTGAGAGAGGTTATCTCCCTATTGCCAAGATACTCTTTCAGAGAGGTACTTGTATCGATGAAATGAATGGGAAACCCTGGAGCGGCTTAGTAGGAGCTTTGAACAATGGTCATATCGAAGTAGCGATGTGGTTAATAGACAACGGTGCGGCTGTTGAAGCGGAGGACAGAAACGGCTAGACGCTACTTTTGACAATGGTTAGGCACGGGGACAAGGCCACCATACGGCTGTTACTCAACAAAGGGGCAGATATTAAGACGAAGGACAAATCCGGCCGCACGCCACTATTTTGGGCAGCTGCGAGAAAGGATACGGCTTTGGCGGAACTACTACTTAATGAAGGTGCAGATATCAAGCCGGATCAGACTGGTCAGGCGCTGCTAATACTGATGGCTGCGAGTGGGAGGGGGGACACACTGCAGCTTCTACTTGATAGAGGGGTGGATATCGAGACGAGGGATAGGATTGGCATGACGCCCCTATTGCTAGCTGCTGGTCGAGGCGATGTGGTTACAGTGCAGCTGTTACTCGAGAGGGGAGCAAATATCGAAGCGAAGAATAACTTTGGAGAGACAGTATTATTGGAGGCTATTAGAGGACAGGGGGATACGACTACGGTGCGGCTACTACTTGACAAGGGGGCAGCTTTTGACACAAAGGACGACTTTGGTAACATACCGCTATTGCTAGCTGCTGGGCGAGGGGACATAGCCATAGTGCAGCTATTGCTTGAGAAGGGCGCGGGTATCGAGACGAAGGATAAAAGGGGTCGGACAGCGTTATCACAGGCTGTTTGCGCAGGACACACAGCTGTGGCACAATTACTGGTCGAAATGGGGACCAGGCATTAAGATGAAGGATTAACGGAGTATTGGTCTGTTAGACCAAGCTGCTGAGACAGGACATGGAGCCGTGAGGTAGCTATTCTATACCGAGGCACGTCGTCGAGGGGGGTTCGTGTTTTTCAGTCTTTGAGAAGCACGTACGGTCATAGGATAGAGAAATGAAAGGGCACGCTATCGCCGAAGCTTTGGTAAAATTTGGAATCATATTTAACTTTAATGTAATATAACATAAGCCGAGATCAGGGCTGACCAGGAGGAATAACACATCGGCTTTTTAAACTCGATCATGCTCAATACCAGATATCACAACAACCTTTTCATCAGACTTTTCAGTAACATCATGCATAACACGCGTATACCTCAATAAAGCTTATCCAAAATGATCACCTTGCCTCATCCCTTCAAGAGAAAAGCAGCTCAACCAGTCCGGACAGGCCAAATAGTACCACATTTAACAAACTTGATTATATTTCTAAAGTCCATGGTAAGTAAGCAGCATAAGCGGGTAGCTTTCTAAGATGATAAGATACGATAAGAGTTAGATTCTATTTAATATAAATACTAATACAAGCTAATCCCTAAGCATATAAAACAAGTTCTTGTGTACTTTGAGTAATTCCAGATCCTTATTAATTATCTTTCTTGATTATAGTAGTACAAACTCGATGAGCTCAAAAGTGGATATTTTTAACCTCCACTCCACTCTCACTCCGGCCCAGCCGGACGGGTCAGGCGGGAGCTAAATAGACGAGGGCCCAGCTGAGTTTGGAAGAAAAGAGGGTGGTGACGTTATTTCCCAAACCTGAACCTCTTTTTTTTACTTCTTGTCTTGACCTTGTTCCTGTCGATCATGACTGTCTTTCGTTGAGCACACTTACCCATTTGCAAAAGTGGCTTTTCACATGTTCAGGGGTGTTTGGTCCCTTTTAAAATCAGTGGCTGTTACACAATCAATCTAACGAGGGCGGCTGAACAAGTGTGAACCCCTTCCTCTCACTCTCACCCTTCCTTTCAACTTGGCCTTTCTTACTCTTTCACTATACGCAAAGATGTCGTCGCAAAGCACATCAACTGCCCTCGTGGCGATTTCCACCATATTTTCAACCATCGCCTTCATCATCCTCGCCCGTGCGCTTCTCTATCCTGTTCGCCCAAAGTCGATTCGTAACCCGCTCAAGGAGGGCGTCTACAACAAGTCCAACGCTCATAACTTGAAGAACCTCGTCTACCAGCCTGATCAATTTCCAGGCGCGCGAGATGTCGAGACTCCCGTAAGCGCAGCTCCTCTCACCTTTACACTAAACATATCCTAGAATCATGCTAACTGTAATCATCATAGTATGGAAGTATTCGCGTCTACGAGTTTGGCCCTGAGAATGGTGAGAAGGTCTTCTTTGTCCATGGCATCAGTACGCCCTGCATCACCCTTGCGCCTCTGGCTCTCGCACTCGCTAAACGAGGTTACCGTGTGATGCTTTTCGTAAGCCTCCCATTTACTCACTCTACGCTATCAACTAACGCCATTCACAAAGGACCTTTTTGGCCGTGGCTTCTCTGATGGTGTCGCTGACATCCCCCACGATGCTCGTCTCTACGTCTCCCAGATGCTTCTCGTTCTCGCCTCGAGCCCTCTTGCCTGGACTGGCACAAATGCCTTCCGCCTCGTAGGCTACTCTCTTGGTGGCGGCATCGCTGTTCACTTTGCAAACGCTTTCCCCAACCTCGTGCGCGACCTTGTCTTGCTCGCTCCCGCAGGCCTCATCCGTGCTGCATCCTTTGGTCGTGTCTCTCGCTTCCTCTTCGTCTCAGGTCTCGTCCCCGAGCGCCTCCTCGCCATTGCTACGCGCCGTCGTCTTCAGCGACCCATCGCCGCCTCGGGCAAACAGCCTCCCAAGACACCCATCGAGTCCGTCACCACGCCGCCTCTTAACGTCGCCGAGGCAGAGGTCGTTCCAGCATCCGGGGCGGCCGTTACGCCGTTGGAGCAGCGCGTTATGGAGTACGTGCGCTGGATGGTCACTCATCACAACGGCTTCGTCACGGCCTTCATGTCGAGCATTCGTTTTGCGCCCCTGACGGATCAGCATGACGCCTGGGCCAAGCTGTCCAAGCGTGCTCCTGGTACTACAGCCATTCTGCTAGCCAGGGCTGATGAAATCATCAATCCGGAGGACTATCGCCGAGACGCACTGTCTCTCGTTGGTGGCGAGCACAACGTGCGATGGCGCGTCCTGCCAGGTAGTCATGACTTCGTCATGACCCATGCTCAGGATATTCTTCGAGAAATTGATGATATGTGGTCTACCAAGGCATAGACATCTACATATTATCACGTTTCTTGATTTCACGTCTTCACGATTTGGTTCATTTCACGACAGGTTTAGATATGACAAGGAATCATTGATTAGAATCAACGGAAGTAGGGAGTTGGGTTATAGGGAGTCTGTTTTATTTATATCTCTCAAGCCGGCATAGCGCTTCGAGGATAGGGTATAGAGTAGAGAGAGCAATTGGACTCCTAGCAATCCACGCCTGACTCATACATACATGGCTTGGGCTATATATCCTTGATTGTATAGTTGTTATAAATATCACTTTTAACGATCCAGGGCTTGGCTTTGACACTGTAGAATTCTGTTAGCAGTTTGAGCATCGCAGTTATCGTCGATCGGTAACTCACCATATGCCAATACACCCCCCGTTTCTTCAGCAGCTCTGCATGACTGCCCTGCTCCAACAATTGCCCATCACCCAATACGAAAATGACATCCGCGTTTTGCACCGTGGCCAGTCGATGTGCCACTACAAGCATCGTGCGTCCCTCACTAGCTCGTTCAAATGCCGCTTGCACTAGCTTCTCGCTCTCCGAGTCAAGCGAGCTAGTGGCTTCGTCAAGTAAAAGAACCTTAGGATCGCGAATAAGAGCACGCGCAATAGCCACGCGCTGCTTCTGACCTCCTGAGAGTGACACTCCACGAGAGCCGACGCTTTGACAGGCATTGACGTGGCCGAGCTCGACCTTGGGCAAAAACATCTGCGAGTTTTATCCTTGTTGCATCTCCAGGTTCATGATATCTGCGATCCCTTGAAAATCTCCGGCTTCTGCGACACCAAGTCGTACCGTTCGTCGATACTCAATGCCCATGGGGAGGGTTTGATGCACCGCCGGGAGCAAGACCAGCTGTCCTAAGCTTGGGAGTAGATGCATTGCTTGGGCGATATTCATTGCCCGGAACCGCTGCAGGGATTTGGAGACGTCGGGCGTCGAAGGATTATCAGGGTCCGCACTGTTCGATGACAATGGCAGGCTTCTCGAAGTTCGGCAAGATATGGAAAAAAAAACGATATCCAAGTCGCGAATTAGAGTCGAACTGGAGATGCCCAAAGATGCCCAAGGGCACTTGAGTACCTTGACATTCGCAGGAGGTCCTTTACTATGCCCAAAGCTTGCGCGTATACTATCATCGGCGAACTATTTCGCGATACCGCTTATAGTGCCCTAATGGTTGATTAAAAAGTTAGTTTTGTAATTCATGGGCAAACACGTCTGTAACGGACACAAAGGGAGCTTACGTGGTGAAAATGTCGCTCACAAGCTAAAAGGAAAAGGTGCCGTGAACCTTCTCAGTCCCTGAGAGATGTCCCTTAAATGCTGAGAATGATTATTTGACCGCTGAAGTAGATGTCATATGGGTTCTGGAGATGATAGCTCTGCATGGCTTGAAGAGGGAAGTTGATGATTAGGCCTTGAACGAAATGGTACAGTGTGAGGGCATAAGGTTGCTTAATTCCTCTAACCAGGATCTAGTGGGCGGAGGCCCCCCAAGGTTTCAGTGGGGCACTGCCCGAGGTCCAGAATAACTGCTCCCCCGCCATTTCTGCCTGAGGTTAAGAGTCACGTGGAGGTGTGAAGGACTGCCCCGTCCTGATCTGGAGCTCTTTGCCTTGGGCTGTCAGCTCGTTGAGCTTTTGAAGAACCCAACCTGGCTTAAGTTCAAGATCCCCACCGCATGCATCCAAGCTTCGAAGTAGAAGAGGTAAGTATCTCGCTCGAGATGGGAGAACTTGATGCTGGTTCGATTTTCCTTTCAGTCGTGACTCTCCTTTGATTTCTCTCCCTCAGGAGATCATTGGCCTGGTCATCAAGGGCCTGTCAGACAGCGGGGATCACGATGCCATCATGTGTCTGAGCTGCACTTACTTTTTCCGCCTTCTCGCAAACAACATGCAGGAAGTTATCCAAGAGGATGTCGGGCAGTCTATGACCAATGCCCATCTGTCTGTGTGGGGTGGACGGCCTCAGCAGCATGAATCACCATGAGTGAGTGGCTCTTCATTTGAGAGACGGTATGTGTATAACGAGAATGGCAAAGAAAGATCCTGTTCGAGCTTTGAATTATGCTGATAAAGCTCCCAAGGTCGTGGCAGCCTTCCCTCAACTGGAATTCTCCTCAGATTCGAGAAACCCCAAACCGCTCTGGGTGGTCCAGGGCCGACGAAGAGGATTACCAATGCACAGCCCCCCAGCATTCTCGGCTTCGCGTTTGTGACCGACTCACGCCATGGCTTCTTGGGTGGCATATGCCCCGGCTCCCGGTTTTCAGGCCTAATCAAATTGATAGTTCATCCGGGCTATCGCAAGAAGCTAGTTGACTCAGCTCTACTAGACAGGATCTTACTATCTGTTGCTATGTATCATCGAAATCTTCTCGATTACACATGGGATTGCCCTGAGGCTCGGGTATTTACGAGGACATAATTGTTCCTCTGCTATCGCCTGGCTTCATGGACGCGGACCGCAGCCTGTCCTTCTCAAGCCCATCGAGGGTGGAACTCTTCCCGTTCGAGTTTGGAATCCCAGGGTATGCTCAAATTTGCCAGCGACTGTGTCTAATAAGATGCTGACTTTATCTTCTGAAAGGTTTAGAACAGCGACACCTTCCATCTTATGCCAGTCATCACTCCTGTCTACCCCTCAATGTGTGCCACTTTGGGATCTCAGCGAATGAATGTCGCTATCACCTGAGCGAGACCAGGACATTACAAAAGTCCGCTACGCGCTCCGAAACCCGTGTTAGCAACCCTTACGAGGATGCTGATAGCCTGTCTTATGATAGGGTCCCGAAATGCGCTTGCTTCAAGGTAGAGATCTACAGGTCGTAGAAGAATCCTGACGGTGAATATATTAAGATTAACCTAATAGCTTTAATGCAAACCGCTTCTAGCCTCAATAACTTCGCAAGTCTCACTCTAGATGAAGCGGCGCATCAGAAGATCATAATTACCTAGGAGACCTTATCGAATACTTTCGAGGCGGAACTAGAAGCTCTATAACGCCTCATATAAGATTCTCAATTAGAGAGCCGATAGATCAGCCCCAAGGCTAGAGCTATATTCGAAATAATACCAGACTTCGATGGCTCCGATAAGACATTTGTCAACCTGCATAATGTCTTTCCACTTCTTAAGGATCCTTCCCGCTCAGAGCATCGCATTCGAAGGACCAACCGCCAAAATGTCCGACGACGAGGGTATCTCCATATATAATGAGGTCGAGATTGAGGATACGACCTTTGACGAGGCTATGGGGGTTTCCCAGTTCCCGTGCCCTTGTGGCCGGACTTAAGAGACCACTGTATCTACACCAGGACATTGCTCTTGTCTGGATGAATGGCGGATGGTTGTATCAGCTTCCCTACGTCATAGCAACTACCACCCCAGCGCCTCGCGGCATGGTAAGCCTTATCATCATCACCCCCACCTGTCCAGCGCACGCGGAGAAGCCTCTTAATATTCAGAGCACTTAAAATGTCGAATAGACAGCGCGCCGGCTTGGAAAACATGCGGAGGAAGTCATCTTCACTGGCCGAGAATTGCAGTGACTTGGAGCAAGCTCTCGAACTCGAGAAGGAGAAAAGGAGAAAAGGACATCACAAACAAGCTTTGATGCAGAGAAGGCGGAGAATGCCCTTCTAGTCGTAGAAGGGAAGCTCGTGCACGTCATTCACCGGAGAAGAAGATCCTAGAATAAGTGGAATGACGAAATTGCTGGCCAAGTTCGAGTTCCAGTAGGTGGCATGCTATTAAGCATGGGAACTAGCCGGGCGTTTGGAAGGATTTGATCGTCTGGGAACATGGAGCGGTCGGCAGCTGAAATTACGGAGGGATAAGATTTGAGAGTCGTGGATTGAAGAATGATTTGCTATGTTTGGGTGGCGGGGTGTATGGCCCTGGTCTTTATCAAGGGAATTGTTGCAGTGTCAAAGGGAAATCGGATCTGGGTTTGGTATTCGGAAAATGGATGGAGGGAGAGTCGTGGACTAAGGAATAATTTGGAATTTCTATATTTGGGTGACGCATATGACTTTAGAATGCGACTGAATTCAGAAGGAAAAGAAAGTTTCTGTAACCCTAGAGCGTGAGAAGGACAAGCAGACAGGAGTTTGACTTCTCCCTCTCCCCGATGAATAAATTTTTTAATATTTATTCCAGGCCCCCAGCCCTGCGACCATGATGGTAGCTCTAGATACAAGGTTTCCCCTGATATCCCGAGAAATCATAATACTCACTAAGCCTCGCCAAAGTCATCCCGGGCCAGCCCGGCTTGGAGCAAAAGGCTCCAGAAGAAGGAGAATAAAGTCCTCTCTGGAAACAAAGATTAGTGTCACGACTACACCTCGCCATTCCAAGACCAGATGCATTAGGGAAATGACCAAATCAATATTTCAGGGGCTTCTTGTGCCTGGAACCCACCCCTCATCGAACAAACGGCGTCAACGAGCATGATTGTCTCAGGTGACGCCATCGCAGGGACGATTTGGTGAGTATAGCCTGACAACTCGGTGTCAATTGGCGAGCTGACCTGGTCTTGTGACATCTAGACAATGAGATAAATGATGTGTCGCCGATGCATCATTCCGATTATTCCCTAAGGTAGCTGCCGTTATCTGTTGCCCATTTGGTTGCTACATTTGTTCCTACCTCTGGTTTGCCATCACCTTTAACCATCATTATCACCCGGTAGCTCTCCTTGAGTCGATACACGTTTCCTTAGGCTTGCCGCCATACATAATTTAGACGTGCCTCCGGTTCCTACGCCGCCTGTCAGCAACGTGGCCATATCACACAATAACTTATCTCGGACCGCTGATCTGCTGATCTGCTGAACCGCCTCAAGTCCAGAGCTTAGGTAGCTCGCTACCACGAAACCAGCTTAGACATTGACAGCAACCTCTCCCCCAGCCGACCTGTTGTGGCAATAGCCGTTTTAATACAGATATCCTGTGCGAAAAGCAGTTTTTAACTGTACAGCTCTGGGTAAGTCGGATCAAATGCACCGAGAACAAAGAAGCGGCAAACTAGCTGGAGGTTGACCTTGTCCAGAAGGGCACGCTCAGTATCCTTTAAGTTTGTCTGGTAAACGACAAGCCTAAACCACCTGGCATGGAACATAGTGTGAGATAGGCGTTGGTGATTGAGGAGCAGGACTTACTTGTGTTTGGACTTTCCAACCAGGGTATCGGTGTTCGATAGAAGAGCATATTCTTCGTATAGGCGCATAGCTTGGTAGGAATGCGCAAGCTTATGCGCCAGCCTCTCAGGGGCCTGGGCAGGAGAATCGGCGCAAAAGTCGACTGCATGGCACAGAAGAGTAACAGTGAATATAAATACACGTTCTAGATATCAGATCGCTTGGTGGACGCAATTGCCGGTGAGATGGTAAGCTGGAGATCGGAGACGGTTCCATCCTGGTGGGAACTTCCATGCTCATATGACTCTGGTGTACTCTTTGACTGCTGATAGTCGAAGGATAGCGTTGATCAACAAGTCGTGGAAGAGATTAGTGAGATCGTTATACCCCGTGTGTGCTGAATCTGGTACTCGGCTCCAAATGGGGTCCGAGCTTGAGATCTTCTCCAAGTTGGATGGCGCTAAGGCTAAACCCAACTGCGAACAGTACTGACTCTCACTTGGCCTTGACTGTAAGTGTGTCAATAAAGCGACGTATCTCACCTAAGTGGAGAGCAAAACGGCCATGGGTTTTGATGTCTAACCCGAGAATGAAGATTAGGTCAGTATTCTCAAAGGCGTCCATCGACATGACGCCGCCGACCGGGGCGGAAGGGTTCATAACTTTGACGTGCCGGTATGCCGCCAGGAGCGCTTTTTCGCTCTTAACGTTGAGAACGATGGTCTTCGATAAAGTGGGAACCTTCGTAAAGACATTAAATTGCACGCCTTCACCTCGACTGTTTGGAAGTTGGAGGAAGACCTGCAGGACGGGCTGGCAATCCTCAAAGCTGCGGCAGAACTTCGAGGCTGTTGGCCCAGGACAGCCCGCATTCTGATTTTGTTGGAGAATGTCACCGACGTAGTATATGATGAAGACGCACATCCTCGCAGTGGCGGCTAACGAGGGTGTGCTGATATCAGCCATGGCGGTATCTGGATCGGCGGCTATATTATGAGGAAGTGAGTGGTGCGTAATAGAACCTCGAGAGGGATGTTCTGAAAGGGGAAAATAGAAGTGGCGGCTAACCAAGGTGTGCTGATATCAGCTATGGCGGTATCTGTAACGGTGGCTATTTTGAGGTAAAATGCGGGACACTGGGGATCTAACGGCGGGCTTGACCTCGTCATCATCCAAATGGATATCCTCCAGGCAGTCTTCGGATTCGATGCGGCCGCTGGTAGGCCTGAAAGCCTCTTGGATCTGGGGCACAATATCGCCTGGTTCAATAGAGTGGTTGCGGTCAGGCTGGAAAGTTTTATCGAAAGCTACGACTCGTCCAATCTGAGATATCTCGAGGAGTTCTTTATGCGTTGGCTCCGGCTGGTTTCCGTGCTTGATGGCGTTCTTGAAGTATGCGGCCTACTGGAACTCAAACTTGTCAAGCAGTTATGTCATTCCGCTGATTCGAGGGTCGTCTTCTCCGTTAAAGAAAGTCTCGATGTAGACTTTGACGTACTGTTAGGTATTTTATGCGCTTATCTTCTCGTAGATACCCCGAGACTCCCGATAATCTCAAGTATAGTCAAGAAGACTTCGATGATATATAGCGACAGATGATAAGATTCTGTCCAGTAGGGCCGAGCTGATTAGGTTCCCGCGATGGCCAGGATGAACAATCAGCTTGATTAGACCTGGGCCATCCAGGCTGGGCATGTCAAATAAGACATATCGACAGCGAGGGCTATCGCAGGAGAAACAGTCCCAATATGAGGAGAATATGACATCCCCAGGGTCCCCATCGGCATTAACGAAGTGGGCGTAATGACCGGAGCTTGTACGGACGGAGCTTGCCCAGGCACGCGAGTGAAACACCTCGGGGGGGTCATGTCTGCGAGCTGCTGTTAAGCAAATGCCAAATGCCCTCCATGGTTTTGACGCCTTGCTAGAGTAAGGTACGCAAAAGGGTGTTCGTTCGAGAACTCGGCCCGCGCATAGCAGTGTCTTTGAGCTGTCAGAACTCGACCAAAGTGTTGATGGGATGAGTCGCTGAATTGAGAAACGGGGCGTGAAGAGATAGGTATATCCGACGCAATATCCTCAGTCATAGTGGGTTCTTCATTAATGAAGTCGATCAAACTGGACTCAGTGTCCTCCGCGTCGTGCGTTGCCTTTTGGGGTGATTCGGCAGATGTTGAGCGAATGGTAGAATATAGAGCTCAAAGCTTGTCGTTTAGACCAAGCTGGCAGGGGCCGGGCGTTTGTCGGGGGAACTGCGTTTGCGCGCGCGTGCGGCTTGCTCATGCGTGCTGCCTGGAGGTTGGCAAGGGATCATGACCGATGCGGTATCTCATGGCCTCGTGGAGAATGGCCAAGTTCTCGTAGTGGTTGCCAATGTATTTTGCTTGTGAATCTAGAAGGGACTGGGCTTCATCCAGCCTCTGGCCGTCATTCTCCATGTTAATTATGGGACTTGTCTGCAAGGCCATGGAAGATAAGACTTTGGAAGGCTTTGAGGCACAAAAGCTATGGCCCTATGAAGTAGTTCGGGGGACTTGAAATAGGTGCAATAGACCACATCTTGCAGGTCGTTCTCAAATGAGGCGGTCCTCGCGTTTATATTCAACCTGCCGCAGTTGACATTCCTGGTGGGCGGGTTCTTCAAGCCAAACTTGTCGGTAGCAGAGCGCTGAAGGAGCACAGATTCGGGGATCTCACCACCCTTGCGACGATCGTCGACGTTATCCTAGTGAGTTGTGCAGCTGGCGCAGCGGAAATTGGCAATGTTAGTGAAGTCGATACCGCCAAAACAACGTCCCGCGCAACACTACCATAAGTGCCAAAGAAATAGACGGAGGTGCCACGAGCGTGGTCACGAATGATACGGTCATGGGAAACTATCTGCGTCTTGCCATGCTTGAAAGTTGAGACGGGCGGGTCTTGCGGAGCGCATTGGGCGATGATGAAAACTTAATCGCACATCTTAGCGATGTGGCGATGAGTGCATACCCCGCGTAAGGTTGATGACAGGGTAGTTCTCATCAGTCTCACATCGATGGATAACCGCGAGTGCTGCTTGTTGAGATTCGTGATCAACGCGATCCGAGGCGACTTAACCACGAGTTTGAATAAGGTTGATGATAGGGCAGTTCTCCTTATTAGTCTCCCATCGATGGATAACCGCGAATGTTACTTATTGAGATCTGTAATTAATGCGGGCCGCGGCGACTTATCTGCCATCCGCCTAAGGATCCTCTTTATTGGCTTATAGAGAGTCTTCCACGTTAAGCAACCTGAGACCCTCGCTTATAGCTAAGGATGTATCGCTTATAGAGAGTTATCGCTGCGTTACTTAGGAGGACCTAGCTGCTTCGATGACGTGAAGCGGTGCAGGCAGAGGATGGGGGTTCGCATACGTTGGAGAAGGTACTTGATGTGCGTAGCCTTGATGAGATGAGGTTATATAACCTAGCCCGGAAGTCTGCGGGTTTGGTTAATCCGATCTGTCGCGACAATATGCAGCAGTGACCCGGAGTGCCGTCACTCCGGGCGAGTTCTAGATGCCTGCGGAGTTCCGTTGCCAGTTGACCGATATTTAAGAGCCAGCCTTCACCGGGCTTTTTTGAGGAGTAGATGACCGCCTCAGTAGAGGCCCTTCGGGACTCGAGCAACCTGTCCCGCAGGATATTATTAGTCATAAGCTGCGGATATGGCTGGAGGTTTGATCCACCACTGGGAGCGGATGTATTGCTTGGAGAAATGCCCATGGCGCGAAAGCGCTGAAGAGATTTGGAAACGTTCGGTGTTGGAGTATTGTCAGGCGTCCTGCCGTTTTGATTGCTGGGAGCCCGCGATATGATGCATTTGTTTCCCTGCACTTTATTAAAATGGAGTGGAAAGATTTGGGTGAGTTCTCCTTTTCTGTCTCCCATCGATGAATAACAGCAGTTGTCGGAGGCCATGTCGACTGAGATGGCTCGTCAGTGGTCGGAGCTCGAGAAGAGGCTCGAGTCACAACCCGAATTATCCATCCCGAATTATCAGCTGTCCAGGACTTCCAAGCCCTGCTCGAGGATCTTCAGAAGGCGAAGGACAACGGTGGCGAGGCAGCCTTTTAGGCTGTACTTGCTGTGATTCAGCAGGAGCTGCTGCCGCAGTGAATCACGATGGGTCGTCGCAGTGATTCAGAAGGAGTCGTCGTGAAACCTTCCAACTGGTCTCAATTGACTGGGCGGATCTCAAAAGGTTCATGATAACGAGACTGCAAGTGCAGCCTCTTCTTCTGTTCGAGGTCGAAGATCTGCAGTGTTCACGACTGAGCCTTGAGAGCGAGTGAGTTCCAGGTACCTGTGGACGGCAATACATCTACCATCCCCTCAAGGATCCTCTTCGTCGGCTTGTGGAAAGTCTTTCTTATCGGGCAGCCCGAGACTCTCGCTCATAGTCAAGGAAATAATACTCGCAGAGAGTTATTGCTGGATCGCTTGGGAGGACCTGGCTGCTTCAATGATGTGAAGCGGTGCAGGCATGGGAGCGCCCTGCATTTCTACCGAAGAAGAAGGTGAAAGTGACATGTCTTGGGGCAGAAAGAGCGTGACCTAATACGTGCACGTTAGTTGAAAGATACACAATCTGATACATACAAGAGTTCATGAAGGTAATGCCTTACCTTTAGGCTGAAGGAAACGCTGCCACATGTGCCGAAGAAGCAGTTACAGGTGCCACACGCGGGGTCTCAAACGAGACGGCCCTGGACAATCATGTTCTTCTCGTCACGTTCTTTGGCTTTGGCTTTCTCGGTAGCCTTCTCAGCGAGAGTGAAATTCTTTCGATGCGCTAATAGAGTAGTCATCGGTTTGGATGCTAAGGCGAGAAAAGCCTTTATTGTTTCCTTCTTCGTAGCCGTCTGGGGGGCAGGAGATTCGCGAGGAGGAGTACAGCTGCAGCGATCTGACATGGACGAGGCATGATGATGGGTCGAGGGTAAGTAGTAGCGGGTGACTGGCCCGCAAGGAGGTTGCAGTATCGACAATTATCTGGGGTTAAATTGAGGAGAAGGGGGCTGGTAAAAGTTGGCTCGACGTCTATTGACGGTGGGTGCCGAGTGTCGAAGGCTGGGACGCCTGAAAAGGCTGAAAAGGCTTGCATAATCTCGCCGGAGATGGCGAATTTTGGGGTTTTGTAGAGCCTATGAGTCAGGTCCTTGTTGCATCTCAAGGTTGATAATATCTGCGATCCCTTGAAAATCTCCGGATTCCACTGGTCGGAGGGTGCAAGATGCCTTGGGCCTCTCGAGAAAGCTAGAGTCCAATAAGCTTTCTTCCTTTTCACATCCCGTTGATACCTCTCTCGAGTGAGGATGCTGAGATGGTCATTGGGGGTCGTTAGAGACGGTGCTTGCAGAGAGTTGGCGCTGCGTCACTTGTGAGCGCCTCGCATTTTTGCCGAAGAAGGGCGAGGGACCCCTCCTGGGGCGAGTTCCAAGTACCTGCAGAGTCCTACTCTCTGCAAGCGCCAAGTCGAAGCGTTTGATAAGGACGGCGGACTTCTTGACGTTCGGCAAGATATGGACAGACACGATTTCTAAGTCACGAATTAGAGTTGAACAAAATATGCCCATGGGCACCAAAGTACCTTCGGTAGTATCTGAGAGGCAGCCTTCGCCAGCGTTGCTTGGGGGTGGTCTCCAGACTTTGGTCGAGTTTGCACAACGACACTGTTATGGGTGGCTCTTGATGCAGTCTTGGATTGGTGCGAAGGGCGGCTGATATGTCGGGATGCGATGAGACTTCCCAACTCCAAAAGCGCCTAGTCGGCGACAAAGTGAGAAAGCGTTCATGGCAATTACTGATGTCGGCGCACTTACCTATGATCAAAGATGCGAAACTTCCTGCCTGAGATGTACTTTTAGCAGAAGGCCCAGGGGCTTTCTTTGCGAAAAGTACTGCGGGAACCTCCAAGTCGACTGCATTTGTGATGATGCCGAGCCGTCACTGGCGAGTCCCTGGCCGCACATGACTCCAGAATCGGAGCCTATGACAGCAACCTCTCCCCACCACCCGCACACGAGCTGTAACACAGTTGAGGCCAAATCGCAGCATGGCCATAACCAAGGCGTTCAAAACTACACACGAGACATCGAGGCCATAGCGCAAGGGACGATGCCCTGCTGTTTCTTTTCGCAACACGATGCTCGAGGCTCTGGCACCAAATCGCACGTGGAGAAGCCACGGCTCATTTACGCACACGAAGAATCGAGGCCAATGGTGCAGGCTTGAGCGAATGTCAAGCGATGGCTGGATCTGGATGGCCAGATTAAAATAACTTGTAAGAACGATATCTCATCGGGTCCATCAAATGGTAATGCCACGGGATAAAAGTGCAACACGATATCTTCGAGTAGGTTCTGTGACCAGCTCGGGCGCAGCTTGTGAGAGGATTAGTCTTCCTCTTCCTCAGACTCTGAGTCATCGTCGTCGGACTCTGACTCTTCGTCATCATCGTCTGCTACAGACCAATGATCTTCTTCTTCTTCGGATGATTCATCGTCATCCTTGGCTTCTTCCTCAGACCTATTTATCTGATATCCTGTGGATAGAGAAAGGTACCGGAGGTTGTTTTATTCCATTGAAAGGACAAGTCAAATGCCTACACCTGGCAGTCTTTCTCGCCTCGTCATCTTCGTGGAGAGAACGCTATAACTATCCACCATCCCTCACCCTACAGGTTTCGGGATTACGAAAGGTCTGGGGCCCGATTCAGAGTTTTAGGCGCCGGAGACCAAGCGTTTGGTCGTGTTTCACTTGCATCTTCCTCTCTTTCGAGATTCCATGGGCCCACCATGCTCCGGAGAAAGGTCGGTCCGGGTGCCCTTGGGGCACTTTTGGGTCAAGATTTCAACCAATCAATCGGTCGGGCTCACTTTGTTTGGTTTTCTGGAGGCAAGGCCGAAAGGTGCCCTTCTCACTGCCCTCTTTAATAAGTCACTCTTCGTAGACGACGCTGCCTTCATTATTATCATCAATCATCGTCAATTATCATCGCCATTATCCTCTTCAGGCATCGGAATTCCTTCCTTTCCAGCTTTTTCTCGTTAGAGCAATACGACCAGGTCAGCATCATAAAGCACCAGAATCTTCCCGATTTCACCCTTGTTTGCCAAGATCAACCGTTCCGATTGCACAAGGACAAGGTCTGCAAGCAGTCTCCTATCCTCCGTGAGGTTTCCAATAAGGTTTATAGGGTATGTCATCACAAGCGTGAATTGAATAGTTTTGGGGCTAATATTATAAGCTATTCGGATGCCCGTAGCAAGCGACAAGATCAACGATCTCATTCGGAAGGCTAACCAGCACACCGAATGTCGACACTGGAGAAGACTTCGACGATGACCGTGTTGTGGGTTCATGATGTTGGAGACGACATTCTCCTGCGATGCTCAGATTGCAAGACTCGACATTACTGATTGGTTGTGTTTGGGCCTCGGCTTATGGAAAGCGTTATAGTGGATTTGGAATGAATATGACTGTATGTAAGAATAGTTGAACTTCGCAAAGGGTTATCGTCGTATTACGAGGAGTCTTAGATGATCGTGTCACAAATCTGACTGGAGCTACACCATGAGCTATCAGGCCAATAGTGTCAGCCGCAAAAGAATCTACAGAGAACCAAAAGCTTGTCGACCTCAACCTTGTTTGCCAAGGTCAAGGATCTCGGTCACACAAGGCGGCCGTGGCCTACAAGCAGCCTCTTGTCCTCCACGAGGCTCTCGAGAAGGAATATAAAGTATATTACCAAGGGAAAAAAACCATCGCATGATCTTTTGGCTAATATCGTAAGCAGAAGCTACAAGCCACTGTCGCCCGTGTCAAGGAACTAGGCGACACCCCCGTCAATGACTTTCTCTACGACAGCAACTATCGTCGAAGCGGAGGAGTTTCACAGCTATCAAGCATTCCCCGCCCTCCAGCTCTAGAGAAGAGTTGCAAGGTGCACCGTCAGATATTCGTATCACATTATTCTGGGGTTGATATGGTTGGGAGGAGCTATTAAGCACTCTCGCCTATGCCACAGAATTCGACGCCACTACCGTGAAGTACATAGTAGACTTCATCCATCGCAACAACCGTTTTCTCGACGGAGAGGAGCATTACAGCTATGCGCTTGCAAGACCCATCTTGGATTACATTAATTCACCTCTACGCCCACTCGGCAACGTTATGGGGCACTGGGACCACCAGTACAAGTTACTTCGGCTGGAGGCATCGCTGTGGCCTGGTAAGTTCCCTGCAATGTCATGACGAAACCATCTCCCCTTATCAAACTGACCAATGAACCAGGAGACATAGAAAGACCGAGTATCCGACACTGCTTTCTCTAAGTATTTGCGGTATCAATTCCACAAGTCAACACAATCGTCGGACGCTCGAAAAGTCCTGACATGTCCTCTCCCGACTATCACAGGCAAGTGACCTTATCTGGCCAGCTCGACCGATGTCAAAAGACACCCTTCTGGGGCAGTGCAGACGGGGATAAACAGCACCCCCAGCCCTAGGAACGCAAGCAATCCCTTTGGGCAACCATCACAATCGCAATCGAATGACTTTGCATCACAGAACAAACCAGCAGCTCTTTTCTTTTTCACGGGGGATCATAACAATAGCCCTTCAGCGAAACCTGTTGGTCACCCAAGTGGTAGCTTTGAACCCCAGGGAGTAAACGCGAAACAGGTCGCCTTCTCTGGCCGGTGATTGCAACCAATTGCGAGATGCTATCGAGATCGGGAAAGGCGATTTACAGCCAACAGAACGTGACAGCATCAATGAGGCGTGGGAGAAAGGGAAACGGTCAACACAGGCGAGCTCCATGAAGTTTAAAACAGAGGAAACCCTTCTGGTCGCAGGAGTGAAGCTCACGATGATCGCTTCAGTGCATGTTCGCCCGAACGGCGTGCCAGGCTGGCAGCCAGCCTGGTCTCAGGGGTAGCTCTTTCGGCAGCGTCCATGATGGCTTTGCCCGTGAAGAGGATGAAAGCGAGCTGGCATCTATGAAGCAGGATCACGAGGCTGAGAAACACAAGCCAAGCGTGACAGACTGCGGCGAGCTATTAGAGCCGAATCGCCTGTTACTGTCATTCCCCTTACTCAACCCTTCTTCAGGGCTCATGCTCTGATATGCCCGCCCTTTATTGACCTGATTTCGCCTTGTCGCGATCGTCTCGTCGACCTCGGACCTACAACTCTCGACGCTCAACTCGCTGTACCGACGCCTCTCGCATGCTGTCAACTATCTGGGCCTTTCCGTAAGCGCAATAAACCGTCGTCGCGAAATGAAATGTTATTACCCGCCGTTAGACTTGTATCTAGGAGATTTTGCTTGGGCTTATTGGTGGTGACTGAATCTACTCGGTTATATAGGCGACTTGTACCCAGTGTCGTCCTCTCGTAATATCGATAGGTTTCAGAGGGATATCACCTCACGTCTGAATGCTGTGTAGTGGGTACGAAATCTACGATGGGTATGATCGGATAGGCATGATCATGGGCTTATGGGTCGGTAGTCGGAACACAAAGACATGGCTTAGTTTACCAACCCAACAACTGAATAAGACTGATTAATCATATCAGTTCAGTCAAAGCTTATGTGCCCTGGAATAGCTGATTGAGCCAAGTTGGGCAGCACAACACTGGGCACATCGACTCTAAACGTCGTACAGCTCCGGCTACCGCAGGTTTCTGGGAGAACAGCATCAGATAGTGTCGTTCATAATACAGTACAAGTTGAAGATACACAAGCTCCGATAGCTATGATGTTAGAATAATTCCTGTCCACTCCTTATTGGCTTCTATTTTGGGTTCGACCGTTTCGTTGACTTGTCATTGAGGGAGTATGCAGCCCAGTCATCTCTTCATTTAGAACACATTCGACCTTGCGAGCAGAAAATCATGACCGAAGTGACTTTAAGCTCTATCAAGTCTCTTACCATGGGTAGCTTCTGAGATTGGCAGGAGGCAGGAAAGGATGTTGCCCACCACCCGCTTCCTTTGATCCCGGCCCTTTCTATGTACGTCGTTTTATTGATTACTTAGAGTTCGACTTGAACATGCCCAAGTTCATCTACACTCGACCAAGGAGCTGAGCTGCATTCCCCATTCCGCCATCTCTAGAAGGGTGTCATTCTTGTAGAACTGATCAGGCTTGGCAGTCAACATCTGGGCAGGTTGACCTCTGGCAGTGTCAGGCAGGTAGCAGCCCCGCGTAAGGGGTAACTTGCGGGAAGGCACCCATCACTAGGTAGGTAGGTAGAGGAAATTTTCCCCCGCGCGGTCTGAGATGTTTTTTTTTTTTTCCCTCTTCAACCTCATGACACACCTTGTAAGTGAAGACCGCCCCCTATCACCACCGCATGTGCTCTGGCTTCAAAAGGCATGCTCTGTAATCTACTACATGCGAAGCGGTAGATGCCTTTGCCTTTTCCATCTCTTTTTCGCCTTGAATACACCTTCCTACCACGAAAAGCATTCTGCAGACTTGGGCCTTGAGCAGAGAACACTGATTCTGAGGACGATGATTCACTAACAGCAGCCTATAGACAAGAAAAAAACAAACAAGCTCCCCTGGCATGATGTCGCGGTAAGTCCTTTTCTTATCTAAATTTAGGATCTTTACTTACGTCTGTGATTCACAGTCTCAATCTCACCATTACCCTGGGCGGGTATACCTTCGTTTTTAACTTTTCTCTCTGTATGTATCTTTGCTTCCCCGAATGAGGTATAGTTGCTAATATCCTTCTCTTAGTCAATAACAGCGATGTATGCATTCGAGCAACCAGATCTGTCTTTGGTAACCACCATCTAATATGATCCTAGGCCAATACTCCTCGGGCTCGCGGCGGTGCCCACCGTCACCACCGCCGTGGTGGCGGTGGAGGAAATCTTCCTGCTCTCCCTCCCTGGCGCACGGGACGGCGCGGCCGCGGCGGCGGCCGTCGCCGTCGTTAAACAAGGTCTTCGTTGTCTTGTTGGTGTTGTTGGTGTCGGTAAGTTACTACTCGTGAGCCTCGAACGCTGTTGATACTAATGAGTGGGCAAGTAGAACTATGAGCTTTTCGGGTGCCCCGTGGGGCGGTTTCTCTTTTTTTTTTTAAAAAAAAAAAAAAAAGAATAATAAAGAAACTTTTCGGCGTCTGGCTTCTATACTACTGCTCTAAGTGATGTGTCTCAAGTTCAACGGTGATAGACGCGATTGAAATACGCCCTGTTCGTATTTGTCAATCGCCTTGTCGGTATCTACGTTATCAGATACTACTGGATCTAGTCTAACCACCAAACTGACCTTTCTAGATCTTATCTCAAGATTGCGTCTTGAATAATAGCTCCCATCCTTGCGTCTTCATATGCGTTGGCCAACGAGGCCTGAGACGAGAAGCTTTTAAAAAGGTGAGGCCTGTTCTTCATGTGCGTGTTGTTGGCCATTCGATAATAGACCTTCACTGACAGCACATAGGTTGCTCCAAGGAGTGCCTGCAGTGGTCTATTGATGGTGTTTGAGGATTAACTGTGGGTAGATGACTAGCCACGGCAGTCGTAATGGCGAGAATGGAGGCGTGGGGTGCTGGTTTGTAAGTGCTCTTCTCTATCTATCACTAGCCATGTGACTTTCTAACGGTGGGCGAACTGGGATATATTAGAATGTGCCCTTCTCTTGTAAGTTCTGTATGCGATAACCGTCATCGAGCAGAACTAACAACGGTGGATCAATACCAAATATTCACCTTAAGTCAGCTCCGTCTTCCCACCTCGCCTTTTCCAATACCCGATTCTACCACGAAATGCAACTGGGCTCCCCAAGTCTACAACGACAAGGTACACCAAAAGCCATTCGCGTGCCTACCCTCAGTATGAGGAGTCAGATCGACTAGATGGAAAGCCCAAACGAGAACGGATGTGGTCCAGGATTCGACAAAGCGAGACAAAGAGGTCTGTTTCTCGATGCATGACACAGGGAGCGTACTCGATTGAACTCGGCGGATATAAAGGCGAGGAATCCTGTTTATCCCAATGCTCTTCAACTCGCACCCACCCATACACTCACTTGGCCATTCTCTTGTACGTTGACCTGGTTCCAATGTAGCACAGATGATGGCTGACTCATGCTCTAGCTACAGGTAGTACCTCGAGTATGAGCCATTACCGACCTCTATGTGGCCTCATATACTCCCGTCCATATAGTTCAGAGAGCCTTCTCTTTGTGTTCTCCGAATTTCGGCCCGCTTACCACGCCAACCAATACTAGCTTTTAGCCATTGGTCTCGCACACTCTTATCCTATGCTACTGCGCTATTCCCTATGAACCTTGCGATTAAAGGCCTCGTGCGTGCAACTGTGATGTTGGTTGTGCCACTTTTCCTCTTCTTCCACCCCAACCTTGGGTTCGTCCAAAGATGGCGCCCGCCATTTTGAAACAGCTTCACCACATCGAGATTTTAGTCTCTGTCTACTTTCGCCGCAAGAGATTTGGCATCGCCACGGAGGCCCACGTCCCCCCAGTATGCAAAAAAAGGAAGAAAAAAAAAAGAGTTGCGTCCCTGTCACGAAGCTTCCTGGAGCCGATTGACCAAGCTTGTGGTCCTTTTGCTAAAGATAGACGATGTTGCAGCTGACGCGCCAGCTCAGCGGTATGTTGTCGTTTATTAAAAATCATGCTCTACAGACTAACTCACACAGACATAATACGCAGGGCCTGTAAGATCATAGAATGTCTCGTTGGTATGGTGTCCCCCAACGCTCATTCTATCGAGGGGCATGAGGTTTCCCAGCGTGCCCGTCAGGATGAGGGCGGCCTAAAGGTCGTTACCCGTGACTTGAGTGGCAGAGGGTAGCCGATTTCGTGCTCGAAAAGGGTAAAAGAACTGGCTTTGCGTTTATTTCGTTTTTTATGCCGGTATGATCGAGATCTACCGCAAGGTTGGGACTCTCTCTATACACCTTCGCCAAGGATGCCCGCTAGACATGTCTGTTAACCATAAAGGTTTCGATCCCACGGGGATTTAGCCACATCGAAGCAGCTCGCTTCAATCCTACGATGTGTCGTATCGCCTCGCCAGATTCTTAATACTTGGAAATATCCTTAATACTCTCTCAACCCATCACCACATTCGCCAACCGGCTACCATCAGTCACTATGACTAGCCACCAGAGAGATCCTTGGTCCAACGCCGAGCCCGCCAGACCTGCCTGTTAACTACAAGGGTTTGGATCCCACGGGGGTTTAGCCACATCGCAGCAGCTTGCTTCAATCATACAATGTGTCGAATATGTAATGCACAGGGCACTTTTTCGAATCAATTACTCCTTCGATGACACCATCAACAGGGGAAAGCTTCCTACAGACCTAGTCCAGGTTACAGCTCTCGCCACAATCGGCTCTGGTGATTTTGATGTTGACGATTCGCTCCATACACACTTCTGAGACATTAAGGATAAGGCCTATACAGGTACCATCCTCAGCGAAGCATTCAAGATCGTGTTCAGTTCCGCACATACATGAGCTATCTTATTCTCGATCTTCGTCTCATCGCGGCCCAAAGTTTTATGTCCTCCCCTCATATCCGAAACTACCATGCTTGGGCCGAGTTCATCCTTTTTTGTACGTTGTTTCACCAAAGGATCAGTTCTCTATGTCTAACTCCCGACCACACTCCCATTGCCACTCCCGCTAACTCTCCCGCGACCTTCCCCTGGCTATAAGATCTTCTTCTTCTTCTTCTTCTTCTTCTTCTTCTTCTTCTTCTTCTTCTTCTTCTTCTTCTTCTTCTTCTTCTTCCCCCCTATTAAAGCCACGCAGACCTTGCGACACACTAAGTGGTCAAGGCCTAACTCTCGCAGCTCTCTTATCTCTTCCAACTCCACAGCTCCCTCTTCGCCTACTTTCTCACACGACTCAACCCCAATAACACCTATCAGGGGCCGGTGTTTGGAAGGCCAACCGCTGAAGTAGCAACAACCCTTGCCATGGAAGCCAAGCTCGGTCAGACTCTGTGTTCCCTGCTGTCGACTTCCCGGCTGGCAACTCAACGAGTTGCCTCGACAAGAGAACCCGTGCTGTCGCTTTTTTGGCAACATGGGGACGGGGCATCATATGGCTTCAGCCGTCGTCACCATAGGATGTTACAGCCTTCGGAAGGCTGCTGGAATACCCCAAGGCTGGCGATGGTGTTATCAGGAAGACCAGATCATCCCAATTCACCATCTCCAGCGAAATTTCCCGTCGAAAGGATATCAAGGAGCAGATAGAACGCAAAGTTCAAGAACAACAAACAGTTATTCCCAGTCTCTGAAAGAGGACAAGTGGCGCGGCCTTTGAAGCCTGCCCGGGGCTCTCTCCTTCCCCAGCCTCGACAAGGGACATCTCCAACCTTCATCCACGTTTATGCCCCATGCTGTATATACTACACAGCAACCCATTAATCTGATGCTTTGCTTGATAATATTCGAATAATGCGACGTGCTCTAAGTCTCATCTACAATGGCCACCAATGTTGAGTATGATAGATGCTTTTCTCTTCTCGGTTGCATGCCACTGACTTTGTCATAGACTTCGTCCAACGGATGGCATTCAACCAGATACCGAGAGGAGCGCTGACTGAGACCTAAGATTAACTTCAAGCAAAGCAGTCGGTCTTCGCACCTATGAATTCCCCCCATATAGCTGACAGAAGCCGACTACCATTTTAGCAGTGCAGCATGCCTAAGAGCTCTCCTCTACCATAAACACAGCCGGCGAGTCGCAATCAACACTGCGCTCCTTCGACCCCTTCGACTCCTTTGACGAACAAGATTCCTTCGATAGCCCAGCCAGCTGCTACAAGCTGTATATAGCTTCACCCAGCGAGCAACCTGACACTGCCGAGCCAATCGAGGCAGATCTTTTCGATAGTGATGATATCCCCCAGAGCCTCTACGGCCTTGTAGATGTCCTCTTTCCGGAAGAGGACTCCAGCCTTGCACCTTTGTTCTACCCCTCAATCCTTGCGATCGGATACACTTTGGTGCAGGCAAAGTTTCTCTTGAAATCACGAGCAGCAAAACCACCCACGAAGCTGCCGAAGACTCTACCCCCATTGACTCCTTCAAGCTGCACAACTGTTGTGTGTAATTGACACCTTCAACCAATCGTACCCATCTGAATACAGGTACTGTGCTATCGTCGACAAAGGCCCCCCTTGCTGTTCCACTACTTAACTTCACCTTACACACACCCCAACAATCATCGAAACAGCCATCTCTATCACCGAACTTTATGAGACAAAGCACCACTACTCCAAAAGAGCCACAGGCGAAGCTCTACTATATTATTCTACGACGCGTCCATTCTTCTTTTCTACGACTGCCCGATCGATCAAATTCAAAACTATAACGCATTCTCGTTTCTCTTGACTCGTTATTGCGATACCTGCCTTCCACATCGTTTATCGACACGGCTAATGGGCATCTACAAGGTGGTGGACACTATGAACAACCTCATTTAGCTCGGTGGGGTGGTCGCCCAGAGTATCAGTACCGCAACTTTCGTTGCGTTCATTGTCGTTCATTGTCGCTCCTTATTGGAACGAGTATACTTCCATCCTTCCGTTAGGAACGATATACCGTTTGGCATGCCCGGGCTCTAACCCCTCAGCATCGTAGACGGCGAGTGGTAATTCACCATGCTTGATCAAATGACGCCATGCAGCCTCCGGACCGAAGAACCCCTCTGCCGACAGTGAGACAATTTTGATTCCATAGGCCTCGAGGATGGTACTGGATGTTTTTGATTCAACACCTGTGCAAACAGTTCAGCTTCTTGATTCCCAAAGATTCTCGAGCAGTTGCTACCCAGGAACTTCAACCAAACCTCCGACTTGCCACGAACGGTCTTATCGTATCGCACTGGCGCATCCGAAAACTACAACTAGAGTACATCATACCTGCATGAGAACTTTTCGAGATACTACAGAGCATCTAACCACCACTGCGCGGACCAGGACTGCGCATGGTAGTTACTCCATCAAAGGTAAGTGCGGAATACTGCCAGACGGTCGTCGTGTATATACTGACGAGCAAAACAAAGGATATCAGTTCTTTCTCACCTCTAGCTCGGTCTCATCAAGGTGGAAGCAGGTGACGGAATGCCCGAAATGTCAGTCGCGTGGAACTCCGACTAAGTGAGTTCATCCACTTCGAAAGGGCACTTGGCGCGCAGACGGGTAGACTAGGTGTGTTGAAACAGTCGCTGGATGTCGATATGTATGTGACTCCAGGGACCCCATTGTCACAGCCGGTACTGTTGACACTGCGGACAATGCGGACAATGCGGACACTACTGACATTAGTGTCATGACTCCCACTACCGATACCAACAGCACTGCCGACGGCCAGGAACAGAGCGTTGGGGTTACTCCCATGCACGCTTGGACTGTCGAGGATCACGCCTTTATGAACGAAGAGCTTGATCGACTGAGAGCCCAGGTAGCATCCCTCCAGGAGCAGGTTTCGGCTGTTTCTTATCAACGCGGTCATCTCCAGCGAAGCATCAAGGCAGAAGAGACCAGAGTCGTCCGATCCACCCTAAAGTTTGACCTGTTTGAGCAACATATCAAAGCAGAAGAGATCAAAGTTGCCCAGTTCGCTCTGAAGATTGACCAGTCCACGCGAACCCTTCGTGTCTTCCAAGCCGACACCACTGCTATAGAGGGGGCGACTTATGTTCTTTTCTTTTCCACGGACCTTACCCAGTCCGCTTTGAAGATTGACCAGTCCACGCGAACCCTTCGTGTCTTCCAAGCCGACACCACTGCTATAGAGGGGGCGACTTATGTTCTTTTCTTTTCCACGGACCTTGCCCAGTCCGCTCTGAAGATTAACCAGTCCACGCGAACCCTTCGTGTCTTCCAAGCCGATACCACTGCTACAGAGGGGGCGACTTGTGTTCATTTTTTCCCAAGGACCAAACAGCTAGTTGCAATATCAACTATCATGTCGCCGAGGGACTGTGTCTTCCTTTGCAATATCTTTGACGCTGTCCTGCTTGGTGACCCTGAACTTGGTGCGCGGTGTGAGGCTATCAACCCGAGGGGGGGAGTTATAGCTGTAATTGTGGACTTCTGGATGGGCCCGGTCGCCAACAATACTTCGAATGAGTGAAGCGGCCATCTTGACTTTGATGTAATCCTTGTTGTTGAGCTGGATTGTCTCAAGGGAGGGAGTGCAGGCAGATCCACAGGCTTTTATGTTTGGAAAGAGTCATATAACTTCGCTACGTTGCAAGTTGAAAGGCAGTTGTATAATGCTTCTGAGAGGGAAAAGAAACAGTATTCTTTGTTGTTATTAAAGCCGGTCTTCTATACCTTAGGAGGTTGCAGAGCATATTTCACGTAATTGGAGTCGGGACTAGTTCTCGAGAAGCTTTTATTACTTTCACCGCTGACATTTAATATTTGGTAGATAAACAGGTACGCGACTTTGATTCCTTTTGCTTTGATGCGTCGCTGGAGATGATCGTGTTGGTAAGAAACAGCCGAAACCTGCTCCTTGAGGGATGCCACCTGGGCCTGGAGACTTCTTATTCAGCAGGGCGTGATCAGTGGCAGTCCAAGCGTGCATGGTTGCCGGCAGCGCAGGTACAATCGGGGCGACTTTGATCTCTTCTGCTTTGATGCGTCGCTGGAGATGATCGTGTTGGTCAGAAACAGCCGAAACCTGCTCCTAGAGGGATGCCACCTGGGCCTTGAGTCGATCAGACTTCTTATCCAGCAGTGCGTGATCTGATCAGTGGCAGTCCAAGCGTGCATGGTCGTCGATAGCGCAGGTAGAATCGGTAGTGTCAGTGATAGCGGTATGTAACCGAAGACGCGATCAGGTTATCAAGGACTGACGTTCCAATTACGAAACAGAAGTGTTTTGATAGTCGGGACCCCTGTTGTTATAATGTAGTATGTAACTAATGATAGTCATTATTAAGCACTATTCTCCTGGTATATTCGTGATCGTAGCCAAAGGGAGGTATGTCTTACTGATGCTTGGAAGGGTCACTCAAACCAATACCAGATGAATGACGAGATGAAGGACCTCGTTCTGTAGTTCAGATGAAGATGTTTGTGATCGGGGGCTAACGAAGTGCGGTATAGTTATATGGATAAGTCGCGATCAAGTTGAAGATTGTTGATGGTGCGAAGTCTAAGGGTGATGTTGCTCGCAAGGTGGTGGGATGAGGTTATTTCAAGCCGCGCGTGGGAGGAAAGTGGGGGGAGGCAACATTTCAGTTCGGAAGGCGGGCTTCGTAACTCTACCTGCCTATAATAAAGCTTCAATCCGATATTCACATAAACTCACGCTTGCTCGTTCTCCCTCCTCCTCTACTTGAGACCCAGATTAGTCTGTTCCATCTGGTAGACCTTCTCGCGGACCTTTTGCATTTCTCCCGCTCCTTTCTCCCTCCCGCTCATATCAGGTCAACCCCGTTTGGAAGAAATGGCCCAATTCCCGATCACGCCGATTCCTGTGTATCGTCAGGTCTTAATGCCTCGCCGAAATGCTCAAGTAAATCGGTAGATCAAACCCCACTGGATTTATGGATTACTCTGGAAAATCCCTATGTGATCATATTAGTACTCACATCCCAACTCTAAGGGAAGTCAATAAACCTACTCTATGCTCTGCTGCACCGACCGATGAAGGCGCCGGCTGTATTTTTTCTTGTCATCTGCGCCTCCACCTCAACACATCTTCGTGGCTTCGGGGTTGACAATCTTGCGCGGATCATAGACTGGCTCATCGTGAGGTGGTTGTTAAGGGATAGGATGTATCATTATCCCTGTAATCGGATGCAACGATGTATGTCCCATCGAGATTGGATCGGTCATTCTCTTTCACTATGATTGGCAATTTCATCGCGCGTACAAGAAGGACCTGTAGAAGCATGTTGTTGGTGTCTCTCCGAATTGATTGGCTTTGTCGGTTGGTAAAAAGGATTTTACGCGCGGCGAGTTGTTGAATGACCTCTCTCGAATGGCTGAGTAGTGAGGGACCTGGATCTCACATGAGTTTCTTCTTTCGTAGACGGCTCTATAGAGAGTGATGTCTCCGTGGTCGCTGGAGGAAATGTGATCTTTCTTGTTTCCCTCCCCTAGAATGCCTAGAATGATAATAAGAGGCTTGGTCTTAGTTGAGTTGAAGTCTTGAATAGATTTATCCTTGGTGAGAGCAAGAGGATCCGAGCCGACTAAAGGCTGAATATCGTTGAAGGTGAAGTATGCCGGTGTCGTCTTATCAACGACCAAAGGAAAGGGTTCAACTCATTAAGAGCCAAATATCGAGCCTTGGGACTGATAGAGGCCTTTCGAAGAAAACCGGCATCGGAACAGAGGGAAAGGAGGCGGCACGAATCCGTCCAGCACCCTTGAAGGCTCGTTGCAAATATAGCGAGTTTGACTTGTTTCAAACGGCTGTTGACAACGTTTGTTGAAGCTTGCGTGGCCCCGCTTCCTCCCTGATGGTTCGAAATTGCGGTATACATATCGTCTCAGTATTCTGCAAGTCGGGGATTCGCCTGAAGTCTTGTCAGTTCGTACATAGCGAGCAGCAACTGGAGCGCCTACCTCTACCCCCCAGCCTCCCCCCGTTGTTGGATGGAACTCGTCTTCCAATGGATGCGGCCGCAGACCAGCCACTTTTCCAACTCGCGGTTCATGGCAAATCGATCTGGCGTCTCGAGTGCTGCAAGCCCCTCAACTGTGTCCAACTTCCTAACAGGCCAACCTGAGCCCCCATGCTAAATTGCATTCATAACTCCAGCGCCATGTCCCTTTCACCAACACAAGAGTCACCCAAACGCCATCTAGGCACCTTACCAAACCATCTCCTTCTTCCGACCAGCCTTCCACTCGTGGCAACCATGCTGCGAGCCAATAACCAACTTCCAGTGTTGGATTACTCTACCATGTTTGGTGAGCCAACAACAAGTGCGTCAATGACACCCTCCCTCATTCACCACCCCGCAACGCTTGGAGCAGAGAGAAGGCTCACTTCGGCAATGGTGTACCTGGAAGTTCAAAGTCAGCTGAGATTGTTGTGAGTGATCGGTGGGGTCAAAATACTTACTAGAATCAGAGCTGGGCTCACAAGCTTGTTCATCTCCGTGGTTGCTGGGAGGAGCTGTGCCTGTACTCCACTCATTGACAGCAATAGCAGGCTCTGGCTCAGTAGTTTCCGGCTCGGTGGTACCGGGCTCGCTGGGAGCGGCTTGTTGGTGCTGAGCTCAGATTTGGTGGAAATGGGCTGGGCGAGATCAGGCTCAGTGGTCGATCCGCTCAGCCGCATGCGTAACCCCCAAACATGATCAATCACCAATGTCGAGTCCTGCACTCTACACATATCATCATCAACACAGAAATGGCAGTTTGCTCGAAGAATTCTCCACAGTGTCGGCATTTGCCGTACTAATTAGCCTTCCTGATGAGATCGTTGATCTTGTCGTACTTGCTTGCCGCAGGCTTTTGACTCAAGTCATCCCAGAAATCGTAGTCGTACTCGAAGAATTCTCCACAGTGTCGACATTTGTCGTACTGATTAGCCTTCTTGATGAGATCGTTGATCTTGTCGTACTTGCTTGCCGCAAGCTTTCGGCTCAAGTCACCCCTAAAACTCCGCCCAAAATCTCATAATACTTTCTCAGTCTCTCCAGCCTTTACTTCCTGTACCAAAACGGAGGCTCCTCACCCGCGATCGTCGGAGTTCAAGAGGCTGTGTTTTCCACACACACACACACACACACACACACCATGCCCTTTGTACGCAGTGTTGATCTTTTGTTTCGTGAAACCTGTTCTATAAAGCATTGTGTAGGGTTTCCTTCTTAGCATGGCGAACGCTAGTGGTACCTGCCTGGTGCGGTTGTTGCGGCCTTGTTGTTATTCGAAGCGGTTGACACGTCGTAGGACTGAGGCGTTATCTTCCACCTTGATGATTGGGTGAGGTTTACTTCGTAGAATATTACTGCCGCGACTAGCAGGGAACTTGCCCTGCATGTTGAGATTGGAAATATCGCTTGTAAAATGTGGTGGTAGCGAAAAAGAGTCATAAGACTTTTATTGTATTCATACTGCTGAAATGTCTTTCTAACTACAAAACGGCTGGTCTTAGCTTCACCAAGGGCCTTCCATGAAATTTTCATGGAGACACTGTGGCTACTGACCTAGAACACCACGAGAAGGTGCCAGCCTGTCGTTCTAGACCCCCCCAAAAAACAAAGACTAAATACAAGTAAAGCAACCGCCAGAGAAAGCCTTGAGCGACAGAATGTTACAAATCATTCGCCGCGGAACAGGAGTAGGAAACCATCCGCTTCGCCGGCGAGTATTGGAAGCTATACGCTGCACGGCCAGGAGATGGTACTTATTCGCTGCACTGTCTCGGAAGGCAGGAGCTAAGGCCCTGGCCGGAGGTGGTGCCCATGGCTGCACTACCTGGTAGTGAGCTGAGACCAATGCACTACACCGACAGGAGGTGGTGCTCATGCGCTCCACAACCTCGTAAGGTAGGAGTTGAGACCGACACGCTGCACTGTCAGGAGAGCTTTCCAACGCCGACGACAGCTGGAATCCGTTCACTCGCTTGTCCCAGATACATGATGGGGGGGCGGCTTTCCTCTGGACCCAAGAACACAACAGAGACCATCGCAACATCATAGACCGACCAAGAAACAACTCAACTGTAACCGAAACGCATCGCAAGAATAGGGGCCCAGTCAAGGCTCAAACCGAACGAGAGAGGGAAAGAACTGCACCAGAAGCTACATATCAAAATCTTCGGGTGAAAGGTGAGTCTATATAACATGGTAAGCAAAAGTCATCGCGATTGATTATAATTCATGGTAGTTGACTTACCAGGCGCTCGTAGGCCGCGTCCACAGCCTCGTCGTAGTTCCAGCCTGCGCTGACCAGGAACTGGGTCGCCCGGACCTGCGTCAGACAGGTCAAGGCGGACAGCGAGTACACCATCTCTCGACGAGCTTCCACGCTGGGGCCGGCGGGCGTGTTGCCGTGAGGAGGGTTGCCGGCAGGGGGGTTGGCGGGGGGAGGGTTGGCGGGAGGAGGGTTGGCGGGAGGAGGGTTGGCGGGAGGAGGGTTGGCGGGAGGAGGGGCAGGGGGATCCTCACCCATCTCGGTGTTCACCTCTGGAAGATCCCACGT